>OX638141.1:31737699-32937699 GCA_951805005.1 Othius punctulatus | reverse complement strand
TCTTTACCAGATTTTTACAATATTAAAAAGAATACAAAGCCATTTGGAAAATAGAAGTGGCAAACGTTTTAAATCGAAGGTAATTTAAGAAAAACAATGAAGCTGGACTCACTTTTTTAGTCTTATTTCATTTACCTTTTTGTTTGTTAAAATTGGTCCATACATAATGTAGTTATAACTCATGTTTTCAATGAAAATTGTGAATTATCATTTATTTTTCAAATATTATCATAATTTCAACTATATCTATAAAAATTTCAACTAGTTTGTAATTATTTCTGGCAAATTTTAATTAATTATACTAACAGTTCAATTATTTTTATCAAAGTATCAATTATTAGCTAAAAAATTGATTGATTTAGTCAACTACACTTCAAACGGTATCTCCCTAACATAAATCAAATAAGCACCATAATTGATTCAGTCATATCTCAATGATAACTGTCATTTTGTTAATTATTAGCTAAATTCCGTCAAGTCTCAATAATAACTATAAAATTTTCAACTATTTTTATCAAAGTATCAATTATTAGTTAATTTTTCAATATTTGTCAAAATTTCAATTATTATATATGTTCCTACAATAACTGACGAATTCTTTATTATTTCTGACAAAATTTATGTTATTTTTATCAAGATGTCAATTACTTTCAAAATTTCAATCAATTTAATCAAAATTTCCATTATTCTGTTATATTTCGATGATTAATGCCATATTGTCAATTATATTTTCACATTTCAATGATTACTGTAAAATGTTCAATGATTTCTATAAACATGTTGTTACGTAAATGTATGACTAATGAATAGGCAATGGAGTTAGCAAAACGATTTGAAAATACATGTCATGAATTGATTTGAATTATTATTCTACCCTATCAAGATTGTCATAATTAGTTTCAAAATTTCCATTTTATATAGATATTAGATATAGATATAGATATAGATAGATATAGATTTTATATAGTTTATATAGATAGGTACTTACACAAGTCAGAAAAAAAGTCTATTTTCGCAGCGAGAAAGACATATTACTGTTTGCAAACTCCTTACAACTATAGAAACCATTATACTGCAGAAGTTGTTTTACTCGTCGTTTAAATTTTATTAAGGGCAGATCTCTTTTGCTTAGAGGATTATGTTTGTTAGTCAATTTTTCAATAATATTTGTCAATACTTCGATTATTGTTATCACGAAGTTGTGAAAGTAATAATTGAAACTTTCATAACTTCAAATAATGTTATTAAAAATAAAATTATTCTGTATTTCTGTTTCATTTTTTTAAATTATTCTGTTACAATTATTCAATTATTAATGTCAAATTGTCAATTATTTTGTCACACTTCAATGACTGTTGTCAAATTTTCAATGCTTTCAATCAACATTTCGATATACAAATGTTGGTATGTCTAATGAATTGGCAATGAAGTTATCAAAACGATTTGAAAGTCTAGAAAAGATATACAAAATTGATATGGCTATTGAATTGGCGATGAAGTTATGAAAACGATTTGAAAGTCTACAAAATACATACATCCATGTCATGAATTGATTTGAATTATTATTTACTCTACGCTATCAAGATTTTTATAATTACTGCCAAAACGTCAATTATTTTTGTTAAGATTTCAATTATTTTTATCAAGATTTCAAGTATCAGTATCAAAGTAACAATTATTCTGTCAAGGTTTTAATTATTTCCGCCATATATCAATAATATACTGTTCATACTTTCGAATTGTGTATTTCCGCCTAGATTTATATTATTTTAACAACGATTTGAAAGTCTAAAAAATACATGTCATGGCTTGATTTGAATTATTATTTACTCTGCGATATCAAGATTTTCATAATTACTACCAAAATTTCAATTATTTTGTTAAGATTTCAATCATTTTTGTCAAGATTTCAATTGTCAGTGTTAAAATAACCATGATTCTGTCAAGATTTTAATTATTTCCGTCATATATCAATAATATACTGTTCATACTATCCAAGTGTGTATTTCTGCCTAAATTTATATTATTTTAACAAGATTACATATATTACCGTCAAAATTTGAATTATTCTGTTAAAATTTCACGTGATAGTAAAATTTAATACTTTATGTTATTTTTTCTCAAAATTTGGCTATATGTTATTTTTTCTCAAAGTTTGGCAAAATTTCAATTATTCTGTCATATTTCAATAACTAATGTCAAATTCTTATTTCAAGTAAGGTTTCAACGAGTACTGTCAAATATTCAATTAGTTTGTCAACATTTTTATATAGCTATTGTCATTTCAATGATACTTTTACGTTATCAAGATTTTTATTATTGCTGACAAATGTCAGGTTTTATTTTCAGGTTTCATTTTATTATGTATTAATTTGTTTTAGTAAACTTTCATTTATTTTTATTAATATTTCAATCAATACTATCAAATTTCCATTAATTTCGATCAAGATGAATTATTTTTCACTTATTCTGTTATAATTTCTACTATTTCTATGGTTGTAATAGGATCTATTTGCCCAAAAAAACTCCTTTTTTAGTTTCCCAAAATCTTACTCTTGAAGAATCTGTTCCTTTTTACCCATTAAATTCCAGAGAGAGAGAAATAAATTACAATTTTTATTTGGCTATTGGCCCTCGGTCTTTCGGCCTTTCTGCCTTGCAGTCATTTCAAATTTTCTTACAATTGCAAAAATCTGTATTAACTTGTGAATATTTCTGGTATAGACGTCTAGAATATTTGTTTTCTTTTATTTATAATTTCTATCTTGTATTTGACTCATATTAAGGTACTTCAGATTATTGTACATGTTTGTACACTAAGTACATGTTTTTTTTTTGCTGAAAATTAGATTGATTATAAATTTCAGATAGTCCTGTGAATTATTTGGCAATTTTTTGCTACTTTGTGCGTTTTTGGTAAGACACCCTGTTTATTATTAAACGTAGAGAAATTGTTAAGCCCACTTTGGCACTTGTTTTTCAAAGGTTTCAATTTAGGAAGTTTTTCTTCCTCGATACGATCGAATTTCATTGCTCACTCCGTATGTTACAATACGTACGTTAAGACGAGACTCTTCAGCTGAAGACATTTCACGCGAAGAGTATCAATGGCTTTCTGGCTCTTATCGGAAAAACGAAGGTTTTCGGGGTCCCATCGCAGCTCAATGCGTTCCAATATGGGACAGTTATTGGCGATGGTCTCCATCAACTGATCCACCAGGATGTTCACACCCAAACGCTCTTGAGTGCCCATCACCAAAATTCTATAACATTTTAAATCAGATTATCTAACAACTTTAACTTGTTGGCCACTATTTCAATTTTTGCAAAAAAAAAATTATTAACTTTATTTTAAGGGTTCCATTTTGGCATGCACTAAGAGAAGGGCACTTAGTATTGGCATTCATAAAAAAAACTAAATTAGTGACTTTATTTTCAGAGTTGCAATTTTCTATTCACAAAATTTATATTTCTGCAAAAAAAAATCTTTGAATTGAAGACTTTGGTGCAAAAAGGGGAGTAGTCCAATATGCAAATTTCAAGCAATCAAAAGAAAAACGTTTCAGTTCTTTTCCATTAATGATAATAAAATAATTATTTTGCCACTTGTATCACGTTGTACACGTGCACAAGTTGTATTACATTGCTGCACAAAATGGTGAAGCACTATTTATTATCTTAAAAAACGGTCTTTCCCAATTTGTTGAAAAATGGACTTCCCCTTCCTACACCAGAGTCTTCAATTATTAACTTTATTTTTCAGTATTTTATTCTTGAATTCAACCTTGAAAAATAGGTTAATAATTAGAAGAAACTTTCAACTCTGAAAATAAAGTCACCAATTTAGTTTTTTTTTTAATGAAAAATACTAATGCAGAAATCGAAACTTTTAAAATCCTCAAAAAATGAAATGTATTGATTCATTTGAAGTTGTGTATTCTAGAATTTGTATTAGCGTTCATAAAAAAAAAAAAATTATTGACTTAATTTTCAGTTGAAATTTTGTATACACAAAATAATGCCTAAGAGTTAGGAATTTAAAAAAATCATTAAAAGTTAGGACAGAAATACCCAATAAGCAGAAATTTTGGGCCGGCATTGGGCCATTGCTCGGCCTGACATTTATGTTAATTGGGCGGTTGCTTTATGTTCATCATCAACTTACTTTGCGTTTTTCAGAATCGGCAAAATTGATTGCCACAAAGAATCGGTGATGTGCGACATTCCTGAAAGACCTAAACCCCACAGTTGGTTGCCATGTTTCGAAAGGAATTTATACAGGGCGTCATCAGATAAATTATCTGAGCTATCTAAATCTAGCGCTACCTAGAACAGAAATTTCGATCAACTTTGAGTTAGTATATTATTTCATAACTTTCTTTATTATCGAAATATTGTGGTTTAAAAATACGCAGTTCAATTTTCATCCTTCAAGCATTTTTTAACCTGAAAAGATATCGCCCAAAATGTATTGTTAAAAAATTGGATTGGTTTTACAAACTTCGTAAAAGGAATTCACTAAATTGGTTTGCATCATCAAAATCTTCTGATAGACTAAAATATTGTGGTTGTCTTTAAAAACAATATCAATGACATTACGGCTTTTAATTAAAAAAATAATAATGTAGAATTTAAAAAATACCTTTCTACGAATTTTCAAAATTGATTTCTTTAGTTTAGCCGAATTTATACAGGGTGGTCACTTTTACGACGCCCACCATTAGGATCTATTAAATCTATATACAGAGTTTGTCAAATGGGATAAAGTTTCTCATTTTTGTGCCTTTCAATCACTTCTAACTCAACTTCTAAATCACTTAGGAATACTATAGTTTTAAAGTGTTAACAAATGCTGTCTGTCCACAAAATTTTGTAATCTTAATATTGTGATTATGATGAAGCCTTATTCGTTTGTAGTTTGTTTTTAATCTGGTTTTCGAACTACAACTTAAAACTTAATTAATTAATTTTAATCATTTGCCTGTCTGCCATTTCATTTTATTTTATTATTTAATAAATAAAATTGTTTATGTACGCATTTTTAAATTTTATCTATACACTTTGCTTTTTTATGTTTATAATGTAATTTGTTGGTCTTCTGACAATATTTGTAATTCAAAATTATACATTTGCCTCATTAAATATGTTTATATCGAAGGGGCAGTTTTGCTTCTGGCAACTTGTTACTGTAATTGATTTTCTTTTGTTTATTTGGACTTGTGTAAAACTGTTGAGTTCTAGCATAAATAAAGTATTATATATTATATTATATTATATTTATATTCTGAAACGAAATTCGGGATATCTTGCACAGTTCCTGAAATATCGCTGAAAAACTAAAAAAGTGTACTTTCCTGTTCTTTTTATAACTTTTTTACTTTTGAAGGAAATTTTATGAAACTTGGCTCTCTTACATTTTTCGACGTGAGCTTTCTGCTGACAGTACCAAACATTTTCAGCGCCAACTAGATGCCCAAATTTTCATTGTCAACTTTTGATTTTCTTATGGGCGCAATATTGGATTTTAATAGTATTCAAAAGAGCGAAAAACGTTTTCGGTTTTACAACGATATTTCAGGAACTATGCAAAGTATCCATTTCAGATTTATTTTCAGAATATTAAAAGGTATGAAAAGAAGACACTTTTCTCCCATTTGACCAACTCTGTATATATTTCCGTTTGATAGATCCTAATGGTGGGCGTCGTAAAAGTGACCACCCTGTATAGATTCGGCTAATCTAAAGAAATCAATTCTGAAAATTCGTAGAAAAGTATTTTTTAAATGCTACATTATTATTTTTTTAAGGATGAAAATTGAACTGCGTATTTTTAAACCACAAATATTTCGATAATAAAGAAAGTTATGAAATAACAAAACAAAATACCAAAATCTTGTACAGTTTCATTAAAATCTAGAGATCTAGAGATGATTTCCCCGGTAAGTGACTACTATTATTATTACCATCAGACGAAATGTCAAAAACTAGAGATTTCGTAAGAATAAATTATGAAAAATGATTACAAATTTTTGAAAATTTATATTAAATACCCATTTAATATAAATTTAATCTTCATACCAATTCTTCTCATTTTGTATAGAATTTTTGTTTTTGAGAACATTTTCTGTGGTATCCTATTATGCAATTTTAAAGATAATTCTGATTAAAAAAATAAGATTTGATATAATTTCCCGGATTTCGTTTCAGTATATTGAAAGGCACAAACATGAGAAACTTTTCTCCCATTTGACCAACTCAGTATATATTTCCGTTTAATAGATCCTAATGGTGGGCATTGTAAAAGTGACTACCTGATATAGCACCATTATGGCATTTTACTTTGACATGTTTTTACGAAATCTTGTACAGTTTCATTAAAATCTAGAGATGATTTCCCCAGTAAGTGACTACTATTATTATTACCATCAGACGAAATGTCAAAAACTAGAGATTTCGTAAGAATAAATTATGAAAATTGATAACAAATTTTTGAAAATTCGTATTAAAGGGTTTAATCTTCATACAAATTCTTCTCGTTTCGTATAGAATTTTTGTTTTTGAGAACATTTTCTGTGGTATCCTATTATGTAATTTAAAAGACAATTCTGATTAAAAAATTAAGATTTGATATAATTTCATTATCTTATAGAGTTTTTAGGATCACCCTTATAGAATTTTCTATGGTATCTAGAAGTTTCACAACCTTCTAAATTACGAGATCATTAAAGACCTATCGTCTGTCAGAAACACATGGGTGTAGTTATCATCCTGTACACAATCGTCTGCTTAATCACACTTATAGAATTTTCTATGGTATCTAGAAGTTTCACAACCTTCTTAATTACGAGATCATTAAACGCCTGTCTTCTGTCAGAGACACATGGCTGAAGTAATCATCCTGTACACAATCGTCTACTTAATGCAAGAAGTAGGTAGTTAATTAATTTTTGAATTTTGGAGATATTAAGTTAATTGACTCCGCCTTACTAATAACTACAACAAAAAGTGTATGACAACATAAAAAGGGTCTTATGTTTAAATAAGCTTGTAAAAAATACCTGCTAAAGAATTGGTAAAACTGTTCTTACCGACTTCTCAGAAACTTGAAAAAAATGGAGTTACCTAGTTCTTGTCGTCTGCATTAACCAGACGACATGTTGTGGGCATGTTTATCTGGCAGATATCTAATCACCTTTGAAAAGACCGCTCCTTATAGCTTTTACCTACCATTAGCCTAATAATTCTGCTCACTGAATTTTTAAAAACCGCTCCTTATAGCCTTTACCTACCATTAGCCTAATAATTCTGCTCACTGAATTTTTAAAGACCGTTCCGTATAGCTTTTACCTACCAATAGCCTAATAATTCTGCTCACCGAATTTTTCACTATTTCTCATCTCTGCTGTTCGCTAGTTGATCTTGTAGCACGTCTGAAACTGAAGCTGTTACTTACAAGATTTTTGGCATTGCCTTGTTCCATCCACGTCTTCAAGACGACATCGTTAAAGCCGTTCAGCTGACCGGCGCTCAAGAACCTCAAGCCTGGCAATCGCGTGAGCATATCTGCTAAGCATTCGGTGGACAAATCTGTCGCTGTGATGTCGAACTCTTGAAGTGAGCACTTCTCCCATTCCACTTGCATCAAATGCTCGCTCTGCAAACCTGAAAACCGTTACATTGCAGCAAAGCTTTCGAAAATTGTTAACACAAAGCCATACTTGTGCCGTTCATTAGGAGGCAGCGAAGCCTTCTGCTCCTTTGAAATAAGGTTTTCATCGTCGATCCTGTTACTTTTGAGCAGTAATTTACAGCCAAACATTCGAGCTAGAAGAAATGTGATGATTGTAATTATAATGTGTGGGTTTTTATAATAATCAATATTATGTAGAGAATAGTTGTAAATGATACCGAAATAAAGAACTTGAGTATCTAAGAAAAACAAACTGGTGTAGCAAATAAATCTACAAAATTATCAAATTATTATTTTTTCCCCTCTTGGGTAGGTTCCCTAAAGCCCCTCAGCACTTTGGCCTCTGTAGTCCTGTTGTGCTTTCCCCTGTAGACTCAGCTTTCATCCATGAGTCCTGTTCCTTTGAAAAAGACCAGAATCTCTTTGGTTGCAAAGCTGATGACCATCTTTGGTACCACAAAGGTGTTCCCAAAGTACCGTTTTCTCAGGACGCTTACCGCCGGGCATTCGCATAGGGCCGATTCCTCGTCCTCTTCACACAACCTACATTGCTCATTTTGAGCAATGCCTATCGTATGCAGGTATTTCCTCAGTCTGCCGTGTACTGTTAGTATTCCAATCAGCCATAAATTATTATATCTAATACTCCTAGTAAATTTACCTGAATACAATTTGAGCTGAAGGCGTCTATATGACTGTCATCAACGAAATTGATCCCATACAAATTGATGACCCTCAAATTGGGTGTGGCGCCCTTGAGCTTGTGCACGTTGATGACCTCGTAGATCTCCTCCTCCTCCTCCTCGGCGACCTTCTCGTAGGTGCCGATCAGGTGGATGATCTCCAGGCCGTTGATGAAGTTGTAGATCTTCCGCATGAAGCCCTCCATGAAGATGACCTCGGAGAGGCAGATGCAGAGGTACTTGAGCTTGGTGGGGAACGCCTGCAGCTCGCTGAAGTCGTGCAGCTGCATGGCCGTGGAGAAGTCGAGCAGCATGTGGGTGAGGTTGGGGCACTTGTTGGCGAGCTCGTGAAGGACGGTGTGGGTGATGAGCTCGATGGGCAGCTCGATGTAGCGCAGGGAAGGGCCAAAACGGATCGAGATGAGGGCCAGCAAGGACTCCAGGGAGCCCACGTGGAGGCCTGAGATCTCCGGCCGCAGGGAGACGTTCTTCCAGAGATGGGTGTCGTAGGCTATCAACCTCCACTTCTTGCAGATGGTCGCCAGACGGCAGATCTCCCTGTGCGTCAGATAGCAGAATATGTTGAGAAGGACTTTGTCTGGGAGCTTTTCAATAGTCTGAAATCAAATGTGTTCTATTCTTGTATCTGTATCACAATACCTTGTTATTGTAGTGGGAGATGGCAGGATTAGAATGGACAAGAAATTAAAAACCTCGAAGTGATTAATTTTAATATCTTGTGCTTCCTATCCTACCAACTCCCACTACAATTCCAAATCAAGGGAACACAAAACTTACGTTAATCTTCAATACCATGTGATCGTAAGATTCATAAACAGTCTCGAAAATAGAATCTTAAAATACTAAGGCCCGTATCTATAGTCCCTGCTTGAGCTTGAGTACGACTCAAGTCGTATATTTGGTTGCGTTTGGTGCATAAACGCTTGTAGAAAATACGCAACCAAATATACGACTTGAGTCGTACTCATGCTCAAGTACGGACTATATATAAAGGCCTAAGTTTCGAGAATAAACTTTTTAAAGAAATATTTAGAATTTTAAAAAGTCTTCAGAAGTTGTTTTCTTGTGATGCCTTGGCAGTCTTAAGAAGTATTTAGAATGTAAAGAATATAATTTCTTTGTTTGCAAACTAAGCTTTCAAGGAAAAAGATAAATTATATCTGGATGTCATATAATCAGCTGTGAATCTTGAAACAATCACGAAATAGTGTAAATTGTGTTTCAATTCTTGGTTTTGACATCAGGAATTTCATCAGTAAAGATGATTTATTATTATTAATAATGATTTCAGGATTTATAATCTGCCAACCATTGTTCATTATTAGAATTGGCATCAGACGAAAACTCATTGCCTAAAAAAATATAATACAAAAACAAAAAAACTTACAAATTTTGAAAAGCGGTTTTCAAAATTGATTGCACCATCAGAATCTTATGATAGAATGAGATATTGGGGTTGTCATTCAAAATCATCAATAATGTTGGAGCAGCTTTTAGTATAAAAATGTACCATCAAAAATATGAATTGCCCTGTTCAACCGCTTGAATTTTCGTGATCTAGAGATTCTTAAGAAATCTCGAAACTAGTAAGATTTGTGTGATCTCGAGAAAAAGGAAATGTTTGTTTGTGATCTTGAGATCCTTAAAAAGTGAATTAAATTAAAAAATCAAGAAAAAATCAACTCACCAATGTCGAGGCTATAAATTGTGAACCTTTGAACCTTTTTTTGATTTTCAAGATTCGAGGACACTCTACCCCCACAAAATTATGAAACTCTAGAATGAAGACTTATCTTGCGATTCGACAGAAATCTCAAATGAGAAAAGATATTTTTTGTCTGCTCTTTGAAAATAAAGACACACAAAATTGATTGCACCATCAGAATCTCATGATAGAATGAAATGTTGGGGTTGTCATTTAAAAGCATCAATGATGTTATGCTGAATTGCACTGTTCAACTGCTTGAATTTTTGTGATCTAGAGTTTCTTAAGAAATCTCGAAGCAAATGAGATTTGTGAGAACTCGAGAAAAAGGAAATGTTTGTGTTCTTGAGATCCTTAAAAAGCGTATTAAATTAAATAATCAAGAGAAACATAGCCCTAATCAAATCATGTTTTATGAACTCACCAATATCGAGGGTGTAAATTGTGAACCTTTGAACCTTTTTTGTTTTATTTTCATGATTCGACACTCTTCCCCCACAAAATTAAGAAACTCTAGAACGAAGACTTATCTTGCGATTCGAAAGAAATCTCAAAGGAGAAAATATATGTTTTGTCTGCTCTTGAGAATGAAGACACGGTTTATATGATATGTATTAAGATTTTTAAAAAAGTCTCGAAAATGAAAACCTATGATGTTTCTGATTAATATTAAGAGAAAGTCTAGAAAATTAAGTCTTAAGAGGATTTGTACACCTAGCCAGTACAGGCAAAAAACATGATTTGGCAGTAACGTAATTACTCAATTTTTTAATAAAATCAGATTGAAAATTAAGAATAGGCCCCACATGTCGTATATTGTTAAAAAAAGAAAAAAATCCCCTCTTTTTAGTCACAGCCAACTATGAGTTCTATATAAAAAACAAAGACTTTATGTCATAACTCGAATTTCGAACTGTTTTTTTGAAATATTGACTACGCCGCTGCATTCTTGTCAAAAAAGTGTCTCAAGAACGTAGAAATATTTTTTCTACTCTCATAAATAAGCGACCTACAGCCATAAAACGAAAGGTCAAAAAATCGTTTTTTTTGCTAATAACTCGAAAACAAAAGACAATAGCCAATTTTGGTTTTCGCCATTATGTTTTTCTCTAAAAAAGAGATCGGGTAGGAGGGGTCAATTTTATCATACCGGTTGTAGTTATCTAGATTCCCTATTAAAACATCGAAATTTGCCCACCCTGTACATATCATAAAGTTAGATCAATTTTTGTGAGGGCTTAGATTTTTGAAGAAGAAAAAAATCGTTAGTAATGTGACACCGAAATGTAGACATTTTTTCAACGATTATTGCTGGCTTAATACAATTTCTGAAGTTTCGAAAATATTTTTTTCTATTTAATTCTATTCTGAATTTTATATGTTTTGAGAACATGCAGCTTTTGTGATATCTTGAGGATCTTAAGACGTAATTAAAATGAAACGTGTTTTTGAGTAATCCTAACAATTATGTGATACCTTAGATACTTAAGACTATAGAGAATGTTTTTGCGTGATTGAAAGCTTTTTGTGATACCTTGAGATTCTCAAGAACTATCGAGGCTGAATATTGATTTCGCACATTCTAAAGATTTTTCAAATACCTTGAGATTCAGAAGAAGTATGGAGAAAGTTTTATTTTAAATTTATTATTGAAGAGTATTTTTGTACGACTTTAAGATTTTTGTGAAAAGCAGCACACTAAATATGGTGCAAATCAAAATCTTCTGATGCAATAACAGATTGTTACATCTTTTATTTCCAGATTAGCAGAGGTGACATCAACAGTTCCCCATGACTCCAAATATGTGATATGATATAACCACCTTCTACCATTTCTAACAGATTTTTATCATTTCGTACAATTTATTGAATTTTTTTCTTATAATATAAAAGACATTTTGTATGGTCTTTATAAGAAGAAGTACACAATATATGATGCAAACCAAACTCTTCTAATACAATAAACCATCAGTACAACTCTTTATTGAATAAATAATAATACTGTAGCATTTCGAAAATACTAATTGACCAGTACGAACAATTTTCTTTAAAAACTGTTTTTTTCTAGCAATTATCGAATTTATACAATATCATAGAGAAATTTCAATTGGATAAACAATGTATTGATTACAGATACAGATTCTTGACAATTTATATAAAAATGCTTGTTCTTAATACCATATCATAACAACTGTTTCTAACAGATGTTTATCATTTCGTACAATTTATTGAAATTTTTTTTTACAAAATTAAAGACATTTTTATAGTCTAAAGATTTTTGTGAAAAGTAGTACACAACATATAAAGAAAAACCAAAGTCTTCTAATACAATAAAATATCAGTATAGCTCTTTATTGAAAAAATAATAATACTGTAGCATTTCGAAAATACTAATTGACCAGTCCGAACAATTTTCTTCCAAACCGTTTTCTTACAGCATTTATCGAATTTATGCAATATCATAGAGCAATTTCAAATTGATTTTTTCTTTCAAGATCTTAAGTTAAAGAAAGTAATAACAGATTCTTCATAATTTATATAAAAGTTGCAATGTGTGTGAATCCATCCTGAGTTTTGATGTAATAAAAGTGTTTGCTCTTAATATCATTTCTAACAGATTATTCTCATTCGTACTTTTTTTTCATCATTATTAAAAAAAATAATGTACTACTAAGTATTTAATTTGAGACATTTTTGATAAATAAAATAGACGTTTGGTATTTACTCATCACCTAATCGAGTTTTTTATATAACTCGGTGTCATTTACAAGATAATTCGTGGATTTTTTCTTTTTAAATTTATATGACATTTGATGACATTTCTAATATGTTCTTCTTCATGTGTTATATAATTGCTTAATTTTCATAATATTTCTAATAGACTTTTTTATTGTGGTATAGAATTGTTTTGATAACATTACTAAAGAAATTTTTATATTGATCTTCACAGAATTGTGAATAGTTTTTTACATAAAGTTAACTATTAAAAATTCTATGAAAATTACTATAAAAATTTCGTTAGAAATGTTATCAAAGCAATTCTATAACACATGAAAAAAAACTATTACAAATATTATCATAAAAACATCATAAAGTGTATGAATTCTATTAAAAATAAGAGTTTTTTTTATAAATATACGAAAAAATATGTAAGATTTTATAAATAAGAAATTACATGAAAATTTAATGAGAGATTCAGTATAGTTAATTTATAAATAAACTATGGTATTAATTGTCTTTCAGTGACACTTCCAATATTTTCCGATAATCCTCAGTTTTAATAAAAGTAGAAAATTATTCAACTCGACATACTCTTTGCGATTTCTTTTCTGTTTTTCAAAAACTGTCCAATAAAATTGAATAAAATTTTGAAATTGAAAAGTTTAAAACAAATTCTAGTTTAAAATAAATGTAAATATCTTTAAAGATTAAAAGATCATGTGTGCATGGATCTGTGTATATGTGCCTGTCTGATGAAAAGTATTTTAATAAAAGTTGAAAAATATTTAAATCTACATACGTTTTTTACGATTTTTTTATTGTATTATTGAAAATTGGAAATTTAACATGCAGTAATATCGAAAGTTGATTCTTAATATTATTTTGTAATCCAATGTTTTCGTAAATACGCTATATAATCTGCATAAGTTTGCAACTACGTGGTTTACATACACAATAAAATATCTGCAGTGAATAATTATAGCTCCCTCTATAAATATCCCACTGCTTTTCAGCTTAAAGGAGCAACACATTTTATTTTTGTTAGAAATCTTTGCACTAATTTAATTTTACCGTTCCTGCGAATGGGCTTCTGGCTGCTGTGCCATCCGTAAGGTACATTTGGTTGGCCTCTAGGGCCATCTGACCCCAGATATCACCCTCCATTCTTAATTAATCTGCTTGACCACTGATTCCGAGAATGATCGATTCGATGGGAAAAACCGACGCGAATCCCGTGTATGTCACGATCACACACAAGGCTGGACCTGGAACTATTTTCTATGACTTCCCCCAACTGCCTAAGTAGAAATAGAATCAAGCTTAAAATAACTCGAAAATATACGCGTGAAGTGCTTCAAGTTTTCGTTCATAGAGTTTGTTGGGATTTCAAATATGAGGCGCCAAATGTATTCACTTTTTGCACAATTTATAAGATATGATAAATTCAAATCGATAAATCGTATGGGGCATGATTATAGTTGTAAATCTTTTCAATTGCAGGTACTCGATAATACACAAATTTATAACCTGGATATAATTGATTACTGACAAATATGGGGCAGTTGATTAAATTTCATATCATCATCATATAAGATTATACAAATCCCTTGCGTCATTAATTAACTGCGGCAATGTGCAATAATTTATTACGGGATTCCCAATGCAATTGACTTTCCGATGCGTCACTTCCATATATTCATTAATACGAATCATTAATTAATGCAACACTCCCTTCATATAATAAATATTAATCAACAACAAACATTGATTGTAAGTATAATAAATGTATTATACATCACAATATTTGTTTAAACCTAAATATTTTCTTTGTGGGACTTAAAGAAAATATAAATAATATCATATAACTATATTTTCTACGATGATATTTGCTTAAAATATTTTAGAAAAAACCTTAATAAAATTTCCAGATTATTATTGTCAAATTTGTAATGGGTCTCGAGAATGGAAAGAATTTTGTGTAATTTGTTTATTTGTTTATTTGTTAACGGCAAAGCCCTGCCAATACAATAGAATACAATACGTGCATATAATAATAGAGTTTATCTATGTTTTAACTTTGATTTAAGTGTAGAAAGGGAAATGTTAAAATCTCGTGATCTCGAGAAAGAAGAGATTTTTTGTGTTACTTGAGATTAAGTGAGAAAAAGTAGCAAATTTAACTCAAAGAAAGCCAAAATCATGAAACTCTAGAATCATGAGATGATTTGTGATGTTTTGGTTTTTACTTCTTGATTGCAAAATTTTCTTACCCATGTATAAATGAAACTTTAAAATGCTTTGTTTTTCATGTGTTCTTGAGGTTCGTAAAAAATCTCGAAAGAGAAAATACTCGAGAATGAAGAGATAATTTATATAATCTCAAAAGATTAGATTCTCTCTTCAAGAGTTTTATATATTTTTTTGACTATATTGAGAATCTTAAAATATCTTGAGAACGTGGAGTATTCTTTGGGATCCTTGAGATTCTTAGGAAGCATCGAGATTGAAGTTTTTGTGACATCTTAAGATTTTTAAAAAGTTTCGAAAATTGAAATGTTTCTTATGTAATCTTAAGATTCTTAACAAGCCTCAAAAATAATAAGATCAAAAGATCTAAATAAATTAGTGTAAGTAACGAGTCCTTATAGAACGATTAATCTGCATTCTATTAATTTATATCTTCATTGTTTACTAACCACTTTCTTGTACATCCTGATGCTGCTGTTGTGGTCATCCCTAACCAGATTAGCAGTGGTGATATCAAAATTTCCCCATGACTCCATACTTGTGATATGTATATAACCAGCTTATGAAATTGACATCATTTGTTATTGCAAGTACTTAAATTCTACCAGGAAATGGCTTTTTTAATCAGTCGACAATGTCGCGGTCAATTCAGCATATGATTAACCAAATATAAGATACTTTGCGTGGAAATATGATGGGAAATAACGTCAATCTTATCATATATGTAGCGAGATTTAGGAATTGCGTTGCAGGTTATTTTGAGTATTTATAAAAACCATGTCAAGCAAAGGCATTAAAGCCCAAATAAAAATTAGCTCACCAATTCGCAACTTTTTTTTTTAATTTCAAGTTTCGAGAATTATCTTAGCATACAAAATTTTAAAAACCGTTGATTGATTTTATTTGTGTTATCTTGAGATTCGTAAGAAATCTCGAGAGAAAAGAAAACAATTTTGTGTCACATCAAGAATGAAGATTTTTTGTATTATCTACACTCGGCAAGTTTATCACTGTGAATGATGATATTTTTTTGTGATTTACGGATTTATGTTTCAAGAACTTAAATATTCAGAAATTTAAGAATATCAATTGAAAAATTTTGACACAAATCGCAACCTTTGCTTGATTCTCAAGATATGATAATTATCTTAGCACTCAACATTTTGAAACCCTAGAATGATGGGTTATTTGTGTTCTTGATATTCTTAAGAAATCCCAGAGAAAAATGAAAATGTGATCTCGAGAATGAAGATATTTATCAGAGATTCTTAAAAAAGCTACGAATTTATGTTTCAAGAACTTAAATATTCAGAAATTTGGGAATATCAATTGAAAAAATTAGATACAAATCGCAATTGTTTTATTCTCAAGATAGGAGAATTATCTTAGCACTCAACATTTTGAAACCCTAGAATGATGGGTTATTTGTGTTCTTGATATTCTTAAGAAATCCCAGAGAAAAATGAAAATGTGATCTCGATAATGAAGATCTTTATCAGAGATTCTTAAAAAAGCTACGAATTTATGTTTCAAGAACTTAAATATTCAGAAATTTGGGAATATCAATTGAAAAAATTAGATACAAATCGCAATTGTTTTATTCTCAAGATAGGAGAATTATCTTACCACTCAAAATTATAAAACCCCAGAATGATGGGTTGTTTGTGTTCTTGATATTCTTAAGAAATCCCAGAGAAAAATGAAAATATGATCTCGAGAATGAAGATCTTTATCAGAGATTCTTAAAAAGCTACGAATTTATGTTTCAAGAACTTAAATATTCAGAAATTTAGGAATATCAATTGAAAAATTTAGACACAAATCGCAACCTTTTTTTGATTCTCAAGATATGATAATTATCTTAGCACTCAACATTTTGAAACCCTAGAATGATGGGTTATTTGTGTTCTTGATATTCTTAAGAAATCCCAGAGAAAAATGAAAATGTGATCTCGAGAATGAAGATCTTTATCAGAGATTCTTAAAAAAGCTACGAATTTATGTTTCAAGAACTTAAATATTCAGAAATTTGGGAATATCAATTGAAAAAATTAGATACAAATCGCAATTGTTTTATTCTCAAGATAGGAGAATTATCTTACCACTCAAAATTATGAAACCCTAAAATTACGGGTTGTTTGTGTTCTTGATAAGCTTAAGAAATCCCAGAGAAAAATGAAAATGTGATCTCGAGAATGAAGATCTTTCTTAAAGATTCTTAAAAAGCTACGAATTTATGTTTCAAGAACTCAAATATTCAGAAATTTACGAATATCAATTGAAAAATTTAGACTCAAATCGCAACCTTTTTTTAATTCTCAAGATACGATAATTATCTTACCACTCAAAATTATGAAACCCTAGAATGATGATTTTTTTTTGTGTTCTTGATATTCTTAAGAAATCTCTAGAGAAAAATGAAAATGTGATCTCGAGAATGAAGATTTTTCTTAGAGATTCTTAAAAAAGCTACGAATTACGTTTCAAGAACTGCAACATTAACAAATTTAGGAATATCAATAGAGAACATTAGACATGAACATATGCACTATGTTTTTTTGTAGCTTGATGGTTAATATAAACTTTTTCACTCAAAATAACCGGCGGTGTAATTTCTTGAAATTACACATTTATATTAGCAATTTTCACTTAGAGATCCCTTGATCAAGTAAACTTTTAAATCAAATTACGTTAAAACTTATTAATACACTGGACTATTATGAATAAATTATGCACGGTTTAAGGTTGCCAGTGAGGCGAGCACTGGTAATTAAATCTCAATAAAATCGACGAGCCAAATGTGTGTGATGAAAGCATCATTAACTACGTCCAAATTGCCAGCAGATCATTGAGCATTTTATTAATGTTAATTTTAGCTACGTTGGGTAATCACTATTCAAATAATAGTTTTCTCTCCTAAGACCTAAAACTTATCGAATGAAATAAAAAAAAACGTTGGCTACTTAAGAATGCGTTTAAAAATTGCTAAAATATTTTTCTTGAATGAAAAAATGTTTATTTTAGCCATGAATTAAAACACATTGTTTTTCCCTCCAAGACCTAAAACTTATCAAATTAAATTAAAAAAATGAACGTTTTCTACTTACGAATGCATATAAAAATTACTACCCAAAATATTTCACGACTTAAACGACTTAAAATTTAACGACCAGTTCACGACTTAAAAAAATAAATAATTTTTTTTTATTTACCAGTTAAGGGTACAATAAAACAAGTTTTGTATAGTGCCACTTTGGTTTTCAACGTGCGATATAATAGAAAAAGTAACCAATCAATGGATATTTCAAATAAAATTATTTCAGTTTTATTTCCTGCAAGAAATGTCTTTTGAAAAACAAATTATATTATACCTAATTCATTTTTTTTTCAATCTATACTAATTTGATATATGATTACAAAATTATAAATAAACTACCAAAATTGCATACTCAAGTATCATGTATATGTATAGTAATTATTACTCTAGGAAGTTTAAAAGTCTTTGTTAGTTGCCTAATAGTCGTAACCATGAGGAAATACTTCTAACTCTGCATATTAAATTTCATCTTTATAACCGATTTACGTCACAATTTAATTATCGGAAATGTCTATGTTATTATTTTTTATTGATATTTATTACTATAATCTTGTTGACTGCATAGAAGTTTCTATTTCTTTGTTGCGTATTATCGCTCTGCATTTATTGGCACTTAATTTTCATTAAGGATAAGGACGAGTACATTGTTTGATATTTTTATGTCTAACATTGATACAATAGAGCGGATATGATAAAGATATGAAAACTGTAGATGTTCTACGAAACGGATGTTATATTTATAGATTTTATTTTTAATTTTCTTATCTATATTACGTTATTTATGATTCTCCAATCAATCCATAAAAGTAATTTGGTATTTTACAAACTTACATACATTACAATTTGCAATAAGTTTCCATTCCAGTTTCAAATTTAAAATTTTCAATGCAGATTTTTCAGTAGATAAGAACATCGTAGCCATTTATAAAATTTTTGGACTACATTATTTACATTCATTTCATTCATGTCATCTGGGATCTTTTATAGCATTCTGTAAGTTTCTATAAGTTTACCTACATTACTATTTGCAATAAGTTTCCATTCCAGTGCCTTTTGACATTTTTAAAGCAGATTTTTCAGTAGATAAAATTTTCGGACTACATTATTTACTTTCATTTCATTCATGCCATCTGGGATCTTTTATAGCATTCTGTAAGTTTCCCAGATCTTACAAAGTATTTATAATTTTTATACAATTTCATGTTCCATTTTAATTTTTTACGATTATTCTGTAAATTTCCAATAATTCATATTTAATATTACAAACTATTCATAACGTACTTCAACGTACCTACTAAGTTGCATAATAATGTTTCAAATTGTAGAATTGTGTGGATATACATGAAAAACACACTGGAAATGTATATTTGTTTTATCGATTTTAGCATTTATTTGTTATACAAATTTCTATGCAATTTTAGTGCCTTTTTGAGAATTTGTATTGTCATAACATTTCCGTGAATATCCTGCCTCGACTCTGGCAGATTTATGTCACTATTTATTTTTACGAAATTTCTATACTATTATTATTTCTGATTACCTTTTTTTTACTATAATCTTGTTTACTACATATAAGTTTCCATTTCTTTGTTGTGTATTATCGCTTTTCATTTATTGGCACTTAAATTTCATGAATCATAAGGACGAGTAGGTACATTGTTTGATATTTTTAAGTCTAGCCTTAATACATCGCAACGGATGTGATAAAAATCTGAAAACTATAGACGTTCTACGAAACTCATGTTATATTTATAGATTTTCTTTTTAATTTCCTTATCTGTAATATGTTTTTTTAAATTTTATTTTCCAATAAATCCATAAAAGTCATTCAATATTGCGCAAACTTGTTATACCTACATTACAATTTGCAATAATATTCCACTCCAGTGCTTTTCAATATTATCGAAGCCGATTTTTCAGTATTTAGGAATTCGTGACCATTAAATCAATTACCAAGTCTTGATACAAATTATTTATAATTTTCTTACAATTTTGAGTCCAATTTTAACTTTTCATTTTGTAGGGATATTTCAATAACTGCGAAAAACACTGGAAATTTGTAGAATACATTTTTGAGATGGAGGAATTTATTGTACAAATTTTATCCATTTTTAATGACATTTGTGAAAATTTGTGTTGTCATAATATTAATTATAAAGACATTAGCATATGTATGATATGACCGAATAACATTTGCAGTTAAAAAGTTTGGTACCAAAATTCGAACGTGACAAATTATTAATAATTTTCTCACAATTTTGAGTCCACTTTTGACTTTTCATTTTGTAGGTAAATTTCAATAACGGTGAGAAATACTGTAAATTTATAGAATTTGTAGAATATATGTTCGGGATGGAGGAATTTATTCTATAAATTTTTATCTATTTTTAATTAAATTAATTGTGAAAATTTGTGTTATTATAATATAATATAATAATAATATAATATAATTATAAAGACTTTAGTAGATTTGTGATATGACCGAATAACATTTGCAATTCAAATGTTTGGTACCCAAATTCGAATGTGACAAATTATTTATAATTTTCTTACAATTTTGAGTCCAATTAAGACGTTTTATTTTGTAGGGAAATTTCAATAACGGTGCAAAACACTAGAAATTTATAGAATTTGTAGAATACATTTTTGAGATGGAGGAATTTATTGTACACATTTTTATCCATTTTTAATGACATTTGCGAAAATTTGTGTCGTCATAATATTAATTATAAAGACATTAGTAGATTTGTGATATGACCGAATAACATTTGCAGTTCAAAAGTTTGGTACCCAAATTCGATGTGACAAATTATTTATAATTTTCTTACAATTTTGAGTCCCATTTTGACTTTTCATTTTGAAGGGAAATTTAAATAACTGTGAAAAACACTGGAAATTTATAGAATTTGCAGAATACATTTTTGAAATGGAGGACTTTATTGTACAAATTTGTATCCATTTTTAATTAAATTGATTGTGAGGATTTGTGTTGTCATAATATAATTATAAAGACATTAGTAGATTTGTGATATGACCGAATAAATTTGCAGTGAAAAAGTTTCGTACAAAAACTTGAATACCCAAGTTCGAATGTAACAAATTATTTATAATTTTCTTACAATTTTGAGTCCAATTTTAACTTTTCATTTTGTAGGGAAATTTCAATAACTGCGAAAAACACTGGAAATTTATAGAATTTGTAGAATACTTTTTTGAGAGGGAGGAATTTATTGTACAAATGTTTATTCGTTTTTAATGACATTTGCGAAAATTTGTGTTGTAATAATTATTAATTGTAGAGGCATTAGTAGAGTTGTGATATGACCGAATAACATTTGCAGTTAAAAAGTTTGGTATTCAAATTCGAATACCAAAATTCGAATGTTTCAAATTATTTATAATTTTCGTACAATTTTGAGTCCAATTTTGACGTTTTATTTTGTAGGGAAATTTCAATAACGGTGAAAAACATTGGAAATTTATAGAATTTGTTGAATACATTTTTGAGATGGAGAAATTTATTGTATACATTTTTATCCACTTTTAATGACATTTGTGAAAATTTGTGTTGTCATAATATTAATTATAAAGACATTAGTAGATTTGTGAAATGACCGAATACCATTTGCAGTTAAAAAGTTTGGTACCCAAATTCGAAAATAAATATCCAAATTTAAGGGAAGTATGGATAATTGTGAAAAACACTGCAAATTTGTAGAATTTATTGAGTACGGTTTTGAGATTTATTATGGAATTTGTTGTATCAACTTATATCCATTTTTCGTGTTTTTTTTTTTTGTTAACTGTGTTTACATCATAACATTAATGGTCAGTTTGCGACTTTGTATTTATTAATGTACTTATTTCTTAATGTATTTATTAATGTTAGTGTTTGATACTGTGGCAACGATTTTATACAGGGTGTCCAAGATAAGGATTTAAGGCATGGGGATCTCGGAAACTGCAAAAGTTACAAAGGCGGTTAAATTAAAAAAAAGCGCAATTTAGTGGTCAGTAATATTCTGTTCTGAGAAAACCACAAAGTTCCGCTTACTTCCGGAGGTATTCGACAAATTCCGAAATCTTGCGATTTCGTTTTTATTTTTTTCTGAAGTTATTTGGAAAGGTATAAGAAAACCAAAAGCACTTCCTGACTGCCACATTTTTAGCTCTACAAGACAGTGTTTACGAATTTTTAGTAGAATGTTTCGATTCGAACAAACCATCATCAACTTTTTCCTTTTCGTTTTTTCCTTTTTTCTGAATAAAAACTTGAGAAACTATACTGTGATACAAATCGTTGAATTCGTAATAGAAAATGCTATTTAATACAGGGTGTACTTTATTTACGTTCCATTTAAAAATATAAAGTTGATGATGGTTTCTCCGGAACGAAACGCTGAACTGAAAATCTGTAAACGCTGTATTGTAGAGCTAAAAAAGTGGCAGTGAGAAATGCCTCTAGTTTTTTATACGTTTTCCAATAACTTCAGAAAAAAATAAAAACGAAATCGCAACATTTCGGATTTTGTCGAATATCTCCGGAAGTAAGTGGAACTTTCTGGTTTTCTCAACAGAATATTACTGAACACTAAATTGCGCAACTTTTTTCGTAATTCAACCGCCCTTGTAACTTTTTCGGTTTCCGAGATCCCCATGCTGTTAATCCTTATCTTGTACACCCTGTATATATGCATGTACAGTGTGTTTCACTTGAAATGGTAACACCTCGGTAACTTTTTTATTTTTCGGTGATTTTAAATACTTAATACTTTTTTTAATCTTGTGAGTTTGTGGAGTTTTGTTGAATGGGGCCTAAACTACATTTTAGGCTTAGTGAATAACCAGCCTACTGTGATCAAAAATTAACGAAAAAAATTGAATAAATATATTAGGGTTTTTTCCCAACCTCTGCCATGAAATTCCATAATGATTTTAAAAAATGTAGTGATATTTGAATAAATGTAAAATACCACTGGAAATTTATAGATTTTATTGAATACGATTTTTGGATTTGTACCAATTTCTATCTATGTTTAGTGACTTTGTTGAAAATTTATGTTTATGCCACAACATTAATTATAAAAACTTAGATTAACAATATATAAATAGAATAACATTTGAGTTTTAAACCTGAGCAAACATAGTACATAATAATGTACTCGAAATCTCATGACATGCTCTAATTGTCTTAGTCATACTATATATGAAAACAACGCTCTATGGAACTATGAAATGATTATGTTGTCTGTTGCGCATTTGCACGATTTACAAATTAAAAATATACAACATTTCTAAAACATACGTTAACGAATAACAATACGCGGAAATCCCAAATTAATTTTAGCACGACATTTTATTGTTCCTCCATATTCACCAATCATCGTTATCGTTATTTCAATGCAATGTGCAATTCTAGCACGATTTTATTTTTTTTTAACGCACCTTGGTTACTTATAAATACGTATTTCATTGAGCCTTTTCAAAAGTTACGGCGTTACTTGTTTTTGCATATTTAGCAAAGATCTATTGCTGCTATGTCTACTTTGTTAGTTTTTGCATATTCACGAAGCACCCAATTCTATTGCTATTGCTAATTAACATCCAGCAACTTGTAACACTTGGAAAAGGATTCCACTTCCATGTCGGGTTCTTCACAAATTACCAAAAATAACAAAACTAAATTCAAAATAAATATTATTTCGTGGAAATTTTACGAAGATTTTCAATAATTTTCGTTCCCTGTTAACAACTTTCCTAAGGTCTCGTAATGATCAAAGCGATCACGTAAAAGGTTAAAATATTCTGCTAGAGATTACAAAAGGTGGGCGGTTGTGCATAAATTTATCTATCTATTCATATCTATATATTTTCTCTTTGCACTGCATAATTAAGTTCGTTCACCCTTTGCAAAATGCCTTGCCAAAATACTAATAAATATACCGTTTTTCAGAAAGTTGAGTTTTTCCGATAGAGAAGCTGCTTCAAGTCTTACTACATTTTTCCTATTTTTATTGCTTGCAATTTCAGTCAAACACTCTTTGATTAAAATGTAACTGCTATTTAATGCTTTTATGGCATCTTAACGAGAAGACCAACGAGTTGTATTAACTCTCTTAAGTAGCTGTGTTTGCTGTGACTCTGTCACAGAAATATTAGTTGTTGTAATTTGCCATGCTTAACTTTATCGAAAGCCTTTTGGAAATCGATGAAGCACACAACAGGTCTTGATTTATGTCTAAACATCTTTGAAAAAGAATATTAATTCCGAAGAGCGCTTCTCTTGTTCCAAGCCCCTCTCCAAATCCTAATTGGATGACATTTATGTCCTCTTCTAGTATTCGATAAATGCTTTTATGGATGATTTTTATGAAGATTTTTAATGTATGGCTCATAAGTGCAATAGTCCTATAGTCTGTGCACTCTCTACCATTTGATTTTTTGGGGATAAGTACAAATGTTGATAGAAGCCATTGTTGTGTTATGACGCCTTTGTCATATATTGTGTCTAACAGGTCTAGAAAACTATCCATCAGGTGTTCATCGAATAATTTTAATATCTCAGCTGGTATTTGATTCAGCCCAGTAGCCTTTCTTGGCATCATACTGTTGAGGGCATATTCGAGTTCATGTTTCATTATTTTTGGTTTTTCGTCTTCTACTCTTATTGGTACTTGTGTTGGTCTTTCATTATTTAAGAGTTCCTGCACGTAGGTTATCCATCTGTTTATTTTTTCTTTCACATCTGTTAGTATGCGGCCATCTGTGCTCTTGATCACATGATTAGCTTGTAGGGTTTTTCTAACTGCTGTCATCTCTATGATTTTTTTGTGCATATGAAAGCTGTCATAGTTTCTTTCGTGCATCTCTATTTCTTCACATTGTTTAGAGATCCACTCGGAGTTTGCCTTTTTTATTTCTGTTTGAATCGTTTTATGTACAATTTTATATTGTTTTCCATTTCGGTTCTTGAGGGTCCGGCGTTCATCCATGTCATCCAATCCAATATTTCTTTTTTGTTGTTGTTCTAGTTAGGTTTTCTTTAACAACTGCTGTCAGAGCTGTTTGGACTCGATTCCATCTTATGTCGACATCTTGGTGTAGTTCATTTTCTTTCATTGCTGTTACTTTTTGTTTTATCTGATCAACTACGAGTTCGCGTATCTTTTTATCATTAAGGAGTTGAATATCTATGTTGTTGTTCTGTTTCATCTTGATCTTCTTTAGTTTAACTTGTACCTTTGCTATTACAGGATTGTGATCTGAGTAGATGTCAGCTCCAGGGTAAGTTCTCACTGGTTTTACGGTATTTTTATGTCTATTTCTAATGAGTACATAATCTATTTGATTTCGTATGGGTTTTTCCTTTGTATGGGCTGGAGATGTCCAGATATACAGGATATCTTTTAGGAAGCTGAAAGAGTGTGTTGGTGATTATAAAATTATCATCTTGGCAGAACTGAATCAAACGGTCACCTCGCTCGTCCCGATCCCCGAGGCCAAATTCACCAGTACAACCATTTACCTTTGTTTTTGCTACCTTGGCGTTAAAATCGCCCATCACTATGGTCACTTCGCAACGATTTATACTTCTTAATACTGCATTTAGTTGTGTATAGAATTTTTCAACTTCCTCATCTTCTTTATCTGCAGTTGGTGCGTATATTTGGATCACGTTCATAACTCCAATATTTGTCTTTAATTGTATCATTACTACTCTATCTGAATAGGGGGTAAAGTTTGTAACTGACCTGTTTAACTTCTTGTTTAGGATTATTCCTACTCCGTACTGATGTTTTGGGTCATGGTTTGCTGAGTAGTATAGCATTCCATTGTCTGTATTTTTCGAGCCTGTTCCTGCCCATCTTACATCGCTTATCCCAAGTAGGTCCACTTTTAATCTTTTCATCTCAAGTACTATGTTGTCTACTCTCCTGGGAATATAGACTTCTTGCATTCCATGTGCTTACTCTTAACGTGTCTGTCTCAATGACACTGTTTTTTACACGACATCATTCAAAACCGTCTTCCCCGGAGATCCGATTGGGAGACGTGTTACTCCGGAATAATTTGCTCTGAACATTGTCATCTTCGTCATCATGATGGTGATTCTAGATATATCCACGTGGATCTTTAATGCAATAGTTTCTGCTTGCTTTTTGCTTTCTTATGCCGTTGACCGCTTCAGCAATTCATCCGACTTCAGAATTGGTTTCTCAACTCTTGGACAAAAGACTGCCCTAAACATTATCCAGCTCTTGCACCTGTAGCTGTTGGCTAGTTAATGCTTGTTACTTATCCTGGTAGCACTTCGGTCCGCCATTCTGGGGCTGTTGTGCTAGTTTTGGTCCGCCTCGGGTATTTCATTTCCCCGATACCACCCATAACTAGGAGGCATTCCCCTATCCGTCACCTGGGGAGGCGCCCGGTGGGGGATTAGCAACCCCTCACTGGATTGTCTAATAAATCTGGAATCTGTCTAACAAATAACTTAAAAACATATAAGTTCGTCGCGTCCTGGCCTATCTTCTATCTTGAAAAACAAAGGAACAGGCTTCGTGCCTACCGCCCTACAAAGTTTTACCGTCCGGTGCTACAGCCCCTAAAAGACCCTTGGTTAAACCGGCAATGACCAAGAGATTGAGCATCCCAATAAAATTAACGCAATGTCTGGCTGAACAACGGCCCAATACTTGCCAATGCTCAGTTAGGCATCTTGTGGTTATTAGGGTATGAATTTTTATACAGACATGATTATTTGGCTGCGGGCCATTACACTTTGATCCCGACGACCACTTTTGACTGTTCCTGCTCTTGCATTACATCAGCCTGTTACTTTGTGGATTATCGATGGATTGAGGTCGGTAATTACACGCACACCACAATGTTGTAACTAAAATAAATTGATTTTGTTTTTATCATTGTGTGACAATTGACAAGTGACAGTTGATGTAGTAGGCGTGTCCCAATCGAAATTCTTTTGTTTGTTGGTAATACGATTGCGCCTGCTTCGCGCGCGTTACGGTCCTGCCAACAATACTGCGATCGATCTCTGGCAAGGGGGACATCTTTCGGTGGAATGCGGCGGCGGCATGGCGATCATATGTTCGCGCCAGAGTGGTGGGGATGAGGAGGAGAAGGCCAAACAACACTCGTGCCTGGAATGAGGTAAACACAGCAGAACAGTGCCGAGATGTTATGGTGAGTGTCACCTGCGTTCTGCGATACACGAGAAAGACGACGTTATAGACAACAATAGCCGGGCTCAATCTCAGAGTAGATTAGTCGGCGCACCGCGATAAGAATCAATTTATCAACCAATTGGACTATATAAAATAAATGTGTCCGCCGTAATGTCAGTACCCGCTAATATTTACGATTGTCAGAGTGGCACGGACAACAACACCGCGCTCACGTGCATCTACAAAGACATTATGCTCGATCTGGTGCCAGAGCTGGCCGCCGGGACGGAGTGCCTGCCCTGGTTCTGGGCGGTCGTGGGTTCGATCCTGGTCGGCCTCAGCGGGGTGCTGCCGCTGCTCGTCATCCCCATCGACCAAACGGATAACCTCAAGCAAGGCGGTAAGTGCGGCCCTGCACTGGCCATAAACAATAGAGCGCCGGCGTGACCTTGCGCCCCGAAACAAAAACGAATCGTGGTGAATTCGGCGGTTGACATTCGTCGGGTGTAAACAACAGTTTGAATTTCCCCCCTTTTTTGAGACTTGCGGACGGCGGCCATCTTGAGCCTGTCTTACGCAATCGATTTCACAATGGAACCAAAAATCGAGTTGAAAATCCAGAACCGTACTCGCATGGATTTTGACACGTTGACATAAGGTGTCCGTTTATCTCTCCCACCATTACTAATTTTACGTTGTAACTTTTATATTCCCCCACCATTTTGAATTTTATATGTACAGTTTTGGAAGAAATTTCGTTTATTGTGAAACCCATTTCCAATTTCAAATGAAACTTTCATCAACACTTCCTTCCTTCACTTTAACCAGAAACTGGAGCTGTAAAGTTAGGATCTAGGATATGATCTAGTTAGGAAAGTTAGATAGGATTAGTTAAAAGATCATTGAGATATATTTTGTCATAGTAATGTGTTAAGTAATTTTTGAAAGCTATACCTGCACTTTCATTGAAATCTAACCTAATAATTGACAGTCTAATGGTTAGTCGAGGATTCTCGGTGTTGCCAGCTCTTGGGAGTTTTCCCAATCTGGGGATTTTGCGAATTTAGGACAAATTTTCCCATGTATTTCCAACGCTTTTGGTTTATAAAAACATTGCCTGACCTTCCATCTGACCCAATCAAGGAAAATTTGTAAAAATGTTCGTCGTCTGTCTGTAAAATAGCTGATCCATTCAATTTACCGACCGCCAGTAGTCTAGCAGATAACTCAAAACTAAGCGACTCTCTGTTGAATAGGCGCTTCCTAACTGCTGTGTTCGATTTACATAACTAGACGTGGCAACGCCGAGTATCCCCACCTAGCCATAAACGGTCTGTCAATTTTATTATCAATCAAATTTGCTTTGTTCTGAAAGTATTTTTCGTGTAAGAAATAAATAAACTTAAAAATAAAAAAAAGACGATTTAACAAAACTTATCTATATACAAATGCGTTTGGTTTAGCCAGCTATTTTTAGCCAGTATTCAGCTTCAAAGTTAATTTAAAAAAAACAAAATTTGCTTATAACAAGAGAACGTTTACATTGATTTTGACGTTGTTTGGTATGACACTCTATACGGGTATAACTCATATTTTGACATAATATTGTTATTATCAGTAAACCGCTTGTGTACAAAACAAGGGTGGCCCAACATTAATATATTCATAGTTTTTAATGACAAAGCAAATAACTTAAAAAAAAATCGGACGCGGGAATTCATTATTAAGTTTTTTTTTGTATCTTTGTAGTTTTTGATGTGTGTTATAGTTTCGGCACAAAAAAAAAAATGAGTGACTGCCCTACACTCGTTTGGAAACCAATCATCTGTGAATATAATTTTCTGGTTAAAACATATATGTTCAGCTCTTTTTTATTGAATAAATCGGCAAAAAGCAAAAATATCCCAGTAATCTGTGGTTAAGCCATGTATATTCAAGATAAAAATAAGTTTGTGTTTTATGTGGTGTATGTGTATATGTGCAAGAGTATTTTAATTTTATTTTACTTACTTTTTAAGAAGAAAGAAAACAATAAAAAATATAACTGGTATTCAAAATGGATGAAACTATAACAAAAATATTTCATTAATGTTTTCTGCGTTTTGACCAGCAAGTCAAAATTGTTGCACACTGTTGAATTTGAAAAAATAATCTGCCACATACAATAATTAAGAATATACAGAACCATTTGGTAAATAAAAGTTGACAGTCCCTTGACCCAGGATTTTTAAAATATAATTATTTTTTATTTGTATTTTTATGTTCACCTGTTGATTTAGCTATTTAAGACTTCATCTAGCTGAAATTTCTTCTCTTTCTCATATTTTATTTTATTTCTGAAATGAATCCCAAAATGAAAAGGTTCCCAAGGTTTCTTAAACCTTGCTGTGTGCGCCTAGAATTATTGTTTCTTTGTTTAATGTTCCCAAATTTGTTTTTTTTTTCTGAACTAACTTGTGTTCTTACTGAATTTTCCAAATGAGTTGGTTAATTTTTGGAAAAAAATGATTATGCCAGAAGTTTTTCGTGAAATACGTCGATGATGTATTTTAAAATGCCCGGAAAATTTTGTAGAAACGATTACTTTCCACAATAATACTTTTAGAAAAAAGTAGAATCCAAAGAAAATATCTTAAAATCCTCACAAATATGTATAGAATCTATAAAAATGTATATTTGAGGGCATATTTAGGGCCTCAACATTGATGAATTCATTAAAATGATTTGAAATCCTTATGATTCTAGGGTCAAACGTTTTTATGGCAGATGTTCAGAGACAACTTCTTACCTGAGAACCTTTGGGGACAAACGTTTTTATAGCAGATGGTCAGAGTCAACTTCTTACCTGACAACCTTAAAATATTTATATTTCTTTGGATGCAATTTTTTTTAAATCAATTCATTTTCGAGCAGCAAGCTTTTCTGGGAGATGTTCGAAATGTTTGTGGGTGAAAGTTGGTAGGAATCCAAAAAACCTGGCCAAAACATAGAGGCATCGTTGTTTTCAACAAAAATCATGGGTTATAAGTTTTTGATTAGTTTCCACAATAATACCTTTAGAAAATTAATGTAGAATACCAATAAAATATCTTAAAATCCGCATAAATAGGCACAGAATCTGTAAAAATATACCTTTGAAGGCATATTTAGGGCCTTCAACATTGATAATTCATTAAAATGATTAGAAATATTTATAATTCTAGGGTCAAACGTTTTTATGGCAGATGTTCAGAGACAACTTCTTACCTGACAACCTTTAGGGACAAACGTTTTTATGGCAGATGTTCAGACACAACTTCTTACCTGACAACCTTAAAATATTTATATTTCTTTGAATGCAATAAAAACGTTTGTCCCTAAACATTGATATGCCCTCAAAGGTACATTTTTATAGATTCTATGCCTATTTATGCGGATTTTAAGATACTTTATTCGTATTCTACTTTAATTTTCTAACGGTATTATTGTGGAAACTAATCAAAAACCTATAACACATGAATTCTGTTGAGAACAACGATGCCTCTATATTTTGGCCAGGTTTTTTGGATTCCCACCCACTATCACCCACAAAAATTTCGAACATCTCCCAGAAAAGTTTGTTGCTCGAAATTGAATTGATTTTCAAAAAAAAATGCATTCAAAGAAATATAAATATTTTAAGGTTGTCAGGTATGAAGTTGTCTCTGAACATCTGCCATAAAATCGTTTGTCCCTAGAATTATAAGTATTTCTGATCATTTTAACGAATTATCAATGTTGATGTCCCTAAATCCATATTTTGGGACTTCAACATTGGTAATTGACAATAATAATTTCCCCATAAACATGGCAGTTTCCCATGAAATTTTTGAAATGTTTTTTTTTTCTTTGAATAACGAAAACGGCTATTAAATTAGTCTATCCCATGTAGAATATTTATAGGTGTATTAGTATGCTATAATTTTAACTGCGCCATAAAATAAGTACACCTTGCCATTAAATATCGCCCATTCATTAACTCCTCACCAACGATAATGACACAAGCCGGGTTCAACCAGTACGTATTCAACAACCTACTAGTCAAGAACCTTGATGTTGTTTTGCGGAAACAATTAGCATGCTTCAAAAATAAATGCTGTGCATTCTTGTGACGTAGAAGCTTTAATTTGGCACAGCTATCAGGCAACACAAATTTATATGACCATTATTTATTGGAACTGATATGCCACCATATTAATTACTCGTAAATTGCAATAATCTGGCCGCATTTATTCCGCGTTTTTACCACAAGTGAGAAACAATGACCATGTAATTGGTACAACCGCACAATACACACATCCTACGCACAAAAGCATTGTGGGTTTAAATATTTCAACTATGACAAACGTGAAATAACATCAATATAGACGTGCTGTTTAAAACACGTAAAAAAATATTTTTTTGGGTTTGAGTTGATATCCCGACAATCAAAATCCCGACAATTATTATCCCGACGATTGAAATTCCGACAAATCAGAACCCCGACAAAACAGAATCCCGACAAATCAAAATCCCGACAATTATAATCTCGACGATTGAAATCCCGACAAATGGACATCCCGACAAATCAGAATCCCGACAAATCAGTATTCAGACAATTAAAATCCCGACAAATCAGTATTCAGACAATTAAAATCCCGACAAAGTAAAATAATTTTTAGATTATTCAGAGATTCTGAGATTAATAATAATAATACGGGAAAATAATAAAGGTCGGACTTTTACAATCTGGTTATTTGATTTAACTTTATATTGCTAAATTATGTGCAATGCCTCGAAGGTAATCAATTACATTTAAGTTTCCACGATTTTCCATTACGGTTCGAATTCTTTGTTCTCTTTTAATATCCACTGTTTTTTTGTAAATTTTCGGTTGACCACTGAGTAAGCATTCAATTCCATTTTCAACTTGTTGCTACTCCTTCTGCAATTCTTCTACCATGTGGATAAGACCAATATGAGCTCTTCCTACGAGGTTTTCGGGATTTCGTTTTTAAACGAGTTATTAATTGCATTTTACTTGGCCTGCCAGTAATAAATTGAAATAAGCGATTTCTAGGAATACGTAGAATACGTAAAAACGTATTTGTGTTGCTGAATTTTACCTTGCCGGAATTTTAAACTGTTGGGATTTCGTCGGGATTCTGATTTGTCTGGATTTTGATCGTCGGCATTATGATTGTCGGGATTTTGAACGTATCCCGTGTTGTTCACTTGGTTTATTGTTATTAACACAAATTTTATTACAGTACCAGACAAAACATAAACGGGACAAGTCTAAAAGCAGTTTTGCCTTAATTTTAGCCGAGTAACTAAAAAAATTGAAAAATTCCTCATTTAAATGGCGTTCAGAGAGTTTGAATTTGTACGAAAATTGAAGGATTGCCTATGAGGCACATAGCAGACGAAATTCAGGTGGGGAAAAGTACAGTATCACAAAAGTGCCTCGTTTTTTTGTCTAGTACTGTATTTACTTTAATTTGTAAACGTGGGTTTGGATTTGATTCTCACTCGAAATAAAATTTGTAATTGGTCAGCTGCAAGAAGTCAACTTTCAAATTTTCACAATTTTCTCCTAATTTTCAGAAGGAAAAAAACCGTTTATCAAATACAATTTTGGCAAGCAAACATTGGGAAATGATATTGTTTCTGTATCAAATAAATTAATCATGACAATCATCACAGCAATCGATAAATCAATAAACATGAATACATGGGGAATAGTAAGAGGTGGAAAAATCTTGCAGGCAGTTTGTGTTCTCAATTCTCCTGCATACGTACGAATTTTAGTAGTACTACAGCTTACAACTGCTTCGTCTAAAGAGCCAAAGTAGGAAGAGGCTTATTGCCCATTTGTTGAGTATCTAATCGGGCATCAAAATGCACTTGACATTCGCCTGCTCGTAATATGTTGATAAACAATGAAGGATGTTCAGTGCAATGACATTTAATACGTGGCCTTTCATCGGTGCGGCACCTGCTGACCTTACATTTTGTTTTGATGGCATGAAATTTTACATGCGAATAAAACATTGTTATAGGAATTATCATAAATGACTTCATTTTTAAGCTTTCCATTAATTACAGTTTTTTTAAGGCGTCAATTTTTTCTCGCCTTCTTTGGGCATCCGCGCTTTTAGGGCATCGATGTAAGTCTTTAGATAGATAGATATTTATTAACACTCGATCATATAACATGATATCTGTCTAGTCGAGTACATATTCATCACACATCACATCAAAGAAGGAAAAAATTACATAGAAAACAAGTACACGTTACAAATTAAACCTAAATACGATAAACAGTCTAAAATTTAGACTGTTTATCTTTTACTTATTACTTTTATGTATTACTTTACTTTATTATTTTTATTTATTACTTTTATTTATTAGAGTAAAAAGAATTTTTCATTAAAAACATTCTCTTTATAATAATCTTTATAATAATCGATCACTTAAAATATGCCATAATTAGTTTTAAAAACAGAAACAGAACAGAATTTTTGCTATTTTTGTGATTTTATGCAACTTTTTTGAAAACTTTTTACATCAAAACTTTCTCATATTTCAGTTACGTTTTTGTTCATACGTTATGACCTTAGTTCACAAATCCTCATTTGATATTATTATCGATTTAAGATTTTATATTAATCCATCACTTTAATTATGCCATAATTACTTTCACATTAATTTCTGATTGATTTAAAAATCATATAATAATTGATCACTTAAAATATGCCATAATTAGTTTCAAAAATAGAAACAGAACAGAATTTTGGCTATTTTTGTGGTTTTATGCAACATTTTCGAACAACTTTTAACATCAAAACTTTCTTATATTTCAATTACGTTTTTGTTTATATGTTATGGCCTTTATTCACAAATCCTCATTTGATATTAATATTATCAGTTGATTAAATAATGAAAATTTCTAAGGGCCAGTCTTTCTGAAGTTTATAACAAACTCTCTGCCGAATAGATATACCCATAAGGAAGTTACAAAGCAGAATGATTGTTGAAAAACAACATTTCTAATTGAAAGTAATTGTTTCTAAAGTTTAGAACAAATTTTCTACCCAATATAAATTGTTAACAAGTGATTTTTCGAAGTACATATTCGCAAGCGTTATAGGTTCATGGGGCCATGGGTAAATTGGGGGGCCCCAAATTCAAATTTACCCATGGCCCCATGAACCTATAACGCGCCGCTGTTTGTCATCAATCATTCTTTTTGCAACTTCGAGGTGGGTATTTCTATTCGGCAGATAGATAGATAGATAGGCTATGGGTAAATTTGAATTTGGGCCCCCCTCATTTGCAGCGGTTTTTTTTATTACATTAAATAATTAACACTATAACAAAACACTTGATTTTGGGCCCCTTTTTGCCCTGATAACTAATATGCTGTAATACTTGAATATTATTTGTTGCAAATCAATCTAAGGTCCGTGATTCAAAAACCAGACAACTTACAAAAAATGCAGGCTGTAATATACATTCACGACCTTTTTGCAACCGAGTTTTCTGGGTTTTCTTTTTGTCATATTGGACAAACTCATGCAGTGATGCAACGGAAGTTAATTATTTTTTTTGTGTCGATGTCTATTAGACATTTGCTTCCTACCACATTGTCAGATTTATATATTTTTTCACTACTAGCTTTCATCTCTAATAATTTAAACTTTACATCTGGGAACATGTTATTTAAAAAAATATAACCGCAAATTGAAAACAAATTGATCTAAAAAAATTTAACAAGTTTCATTGAGGTATTCAGTTATTTCCGAAATACTACCAACAAAATTACTAGATATTCATAGACTCGCCTGACACAAAAACATCGTGAATGGAGATTAAATATAGATAAATACAGATATAACATGATATTGAAAAGACTATCAACTGGGGTCTTTTAACCCTCTATCTCTATGTTTCTTATTTTAAGGTAATACATAATTTTCATAGAATATGATTTTTAATAACATCGTGAATGGAGATTAAATATAGATAAATACAGATATAACACGATATTGAAAAGACTATCAACTGGGGTCTTTTAACCCTCTATCTCTATTTTTCCTATTTTAAGGTAATACATAATTTTCATAGAATATGATTTTTAATAACATCGTGAATGGAGATTAAATATAGATAAATATAGATATAACATGATATTGAAAACACTATCGACTGGAGTCTTTTAACCCTCTATCTCTATTTTTCCTATTTTAAGGTTGCATAATTTTCATAGAATATGATTTTTTTACACTACTAGTAAAAAATATACCATCATGTCATGTACCAAAACACTGTGGACTTGATTTTTATGATTGGTGGTTAATTACACTACGGTTCAGTCATGAATCGCTCGGCGCTTCGCACGTCGCTATTCAATATACCTCGGCAATAATAGTACACTTTACAACCTTGGTGTATAGTATAATATTTTTTAAATGTTTTTGATAGCAGTTTTATGCATATTTGTACAAAGTTTATCTTTCTTTTGATGACAAAGCTACAGGATATTATGTTTCATCGAGATTAATAGTTATGAAAATTGTTTTTTTTTTCAGAACTATTATTACCGCAATACTTAACTGGATTGTCAATAAACAACTCAATTAATGTGTGTATGAACAAATAAGATTAACTTGCAGTAAATTATGGGAAATAACTTAAGCTCATACATTGCCAGTGACTCATGGGTAATGAAGGAGCTCGACATATAATTGGTATTCATATTAATTACAGTAAACTTATTTACAAAGCACTATTTAGTACTTTATGTAAATATTGCATTGAATGCACAATAATGCGTATTGAGTAAATGCAATTAGATAAATACTGAACGCTTTTATGGTTATTTTATGGTTGCTTCAAAATGAATATTTCTGTTGTAATTTTTACTATTTTTTCCATTTTCAGATCGAAGAAAAATGTCTTGAATGTTTGTTGTAATTCATATTAATTACTGTAAATTTATTTACAAAGCAACTATTTAGTACTTTATGTAAATATTACATTTAATGCACATCATTAATGCGTATTAAGCAAGTGAAAATAGATAAATACTGAACTCTTTTATGGTTATTTTATGGTTGCTTCAAAATGGATATTTCCGTTGTAATTTTGACTATTTTTCCCATTTTCACTTCGAAGAAAAATGTCTTGAATGTTTGTTGTAGTCCTTTATGCTGATTTTAAAATTCTGCGAAAGGCCAGGTCAACTTTCGTATTTGTAAACTTTGATACATACTTTATGATATCAGAATACACTTGAATTGAATTAAAATTTAAATTGGGTATGAATTGCTATTACAAATTGTGTAATTTGTATACTGACTCACGCATAGTATCTATTCATTTATTATTCGCCGATAAAAATGAGATACACTCAACCTGCAATTGGAGTGAATTTAATTTTTATAGTAGTAAATTAAACTGATTAATAATGCATGTAAATTCCGGAGAGAAATTGCAAATTTTAGGAGAAATTGAAAATACAATTAAAGACTGAATGGTTCTTAATCAATAAGTAAAGATGATTTTTATTCTGCTTTTATAAAACCTTAAAACACCTTAGAGAAAATTAAAAAACAAATCTGTTTGTAGCCTTAAATTAAACAAATAACCAAAAGGTAAATTGAGCAATTGGTCGACAGTTAAAAATTACATTTCAAAAGATAAAGATCATCTAACTGTTGTAAGTTCAGAGTAATGCTCTCATTCATAGTGTTTCACTTCAAGATTCAGACGCGTGAAAGATTGCATATTTAAGGAGAAATTGAAAGTACAATTAAAGACTAAATGGTTCTTAATCAATAATTAAAGATGATTTTTATTCTGCTTTTATAAAACCTTAAAACACTTTATAGAAAATTTGGAAAAAAATCTGGTTGTAGCCTTAAATGAAACAAATTACTTAAAAGTAAATTAAGCATTTGGTGGACAAGTTACAAATTACATTTCAAAAGATAAAGATCATATAACTGTTGTGAGTTCAAAGTAATTCTCTCATTCATAATGTTTCACTTCAAGATAATATTATAAGAACAGTTAATTAATATGTTATAATATTTGAATATTATTTTACGCGTAGATATAAGACGTAAATATAATTAGTACAAGAAAAAGTTGAAGGATAATTTGAAAGTACCATTATTAGACTCCGGTGTTTAATCAATAAGCAGCATTGGATTTTTATTTTGCTTTTTAAACTGTAAACAACTTATATAAAACCAAAACAAATTAATATCTGAAAAATTGTAGCCTTAAATTTAACAAATTACTATCAGAGGCATTAAAGGCGATTGAAGCACTTGATCGACAAGTTACAAATTTCAAAATATAAAGATCATCTAAAAGTTGTACGTACAAAGTCATGCCCTCATTCATAGTGTGCATAAAATAGATAAACAATTTTTGAGCAAATATACTTTTTTCGGTTCAAGATTCAGACACGTAAAAATATGACATCAGTACAAGTTTAGATACGTATGTGGGCCATTCCCGTTGATAATTTATACAAAAATTGAAATTCAACATAAATAAGGCTCAATGTTCAATGCGATAATATTACGAGGCTGCATCGACAATGAGAATAAAATAAAATTGTATTAACGATTAATTTATAATGAGCTGCAAGATATTAATAATGGAAATCTAATTTCTTTGCAGCCATGGTAAAAATTCATTGGTACTGCTAATAAATATATTGTATTTTCCGAATTAACATGGATTCCAATTTATATAAATTTTGGTTAAGTTTTAATTTTATATAAATATATGGCTTGCTGATCCACATCCAAAAAGTTGCAATATTTAGGAATTTTCAGTATTTTTTTAACTATAAAAATAGTTGCACGGTTGAGCCAGGGTTGGTGTAATTTATTTATATATATTTTTTAAATAAATCTTCGATTTAAATAAAAATTGACTCCTATAGAGTTAGCATGCTTTAAATTAGATAATTGTAAGTAACATATTTTTCTTTTCTTATATTTTAGTCCATCACATTGTACTGATTCGTATATTTTTTTAATTCATCAATCATCATCATCAATTCTTGTTCAGGGGATGCCAACACATGTACATCCTTTGATAACTGATTTATTTTCGCACGATTAGAAAACTTGAACAGAGAGCAGTGTGATAAAGTAAAATCAATGATGTATTAAAATAATCATGATTTAAATCGTGATGTAATTTAAATGTGATTTAAATCACATCTACCCTGGCAACAATTGATCATAAATATAAAAAACAATCATGATTTTTATGATTTTTTAAATAATCAATTTTTGATTTTTTTAATTAATCAGTTTATATTTAACACAGTTAAAAAATTATCTGCACTAACAATGAGGCTTACCCGTCAAGATAAATTCAAAAATAATATACCGGGTGTTTATTAAACAGTTTATATTTAACACAGTCAAAAATGTATCTGCACTAACATTGAGGCTTGCCAGTCAAGATCAATTCAAAAATTATATACCGGGTGTTCATTTCAAAAGTTAACTTGATTAAAACATAATCATGTCGATTGATTTTTTGATGGGGAAGTTTAAAAACAACGTCAAATAAGTTTTAAGGGTTACCCCCTCCTCCCTAGCCAGTTTCACTTTGAAATTTCAAGTGGCCACCTTTTACCCCCACCTTGCGATTATTGGTTTTGAAGCTTAAGATCAAAATAATAAAATTGATTTTTTTTAACGTTAGTTTCTATTTGTCTGTCTCCCTAGGGAGGAAAAGTAGGACTTTCCTCCCTGATATGACGGAGGAAAGTGTGTAGTTTCTGTTATGGGAGGAGAAAAAAGCAATTATTATAACATGAATAAATGATTATCCCGCCGTTTTGATTACCTGCACAAAAAGCATTGAAAGAAAACACTGATTGATTTTTTGAAGCTTAAGATTTAAAAAAATAACATCGACTTTTTTTAACGTTAGTTTTATTTGTTTGCCTCCATAGGGAGGAAAAGTTGGACTTTCCTCCCTTTCTATTAAGGGAGGAGAAAAAAGCAATTATTATAACATGAATAAATTAAGATTAGCCTCCGATTTGATTACCTGCACAAGAAGCATTGAAAACACTTATTGATTTTTTTTGTCAATAAACCTGAGTTTGCAAATTAGGTCGATTACAAAATAAATCAAGGATTTTCTTCCATCCCCTCTTTTCTAACATATTTAATTTCGATTATCCTTCGAACTTTTTTAATCAATTTGGTTTTAAAATTTTCACGACGTAATTCAATGTTAATACAACAGTTCTCGTTGTGGCTTTTTAAATGTATTCATTTTAGATTATCCTGCAAACTTATTCAATTAGTTTTGGTTTAGATGTTTAAGTTGGAGACGACCTAAATTATCATTTAATGTAAGACATAACTATTGCTGTTGTGGCTTTTCAAATTCTCAGTTTAGTTTCTGATGTGTTTCATATTTATGCATTCAATCTATTTAGCAGTTTCAATCCACAAGCAGATATTTTTGTCAATAACGCAGAAGTTACAAATTTGGTCGATTACAAAAAAAAAACAAGGATTTTCTTCCGTCCCCTCATTTCTATCACATTTCATTTAGATTATCCTACGAACTGTTTTAATCAATTCGGTTTTAAAATTTTCACGACGTAATTTAATGTTAATACAATAGTTCTCGTTGTGGCTTTTTAAATGTATTCATTTTAGATTATCCTGCAAACTTATTCAATTAGTTTTGGTTTAGATGTTTCAAGTTGAGACGACCTAAATTATCATTTAATGTAAATCATAACTTGCTGTTGTGGCTTTTAAAATGCTCAGTTTAGCTTCTGATGTGTTTCATATTTATGCATTCAATCCATTTAGCAGTACACTTGGCGACAATTGCTTTTCATTAATGACGTCTAGATTTTTTCAAACGAGCCGCTCTCGAGTAAATCGCCATTGAACTTTGTATTCGATACAAATCAGTACTTCCATTGCAATTAAATACCAAACTAATACATCAATCAATAAATAATAAGATACTGCTGTAACTAAATTTGTAATTCAATGGTGCAATAAAAACGTATGGGACATTTAGAAAGTATAAAATCACTGCTGAAACTAAAATTATAACTACAATAAAAACTTATGTACTAACAAAATTATGTTATTGCTTACTGCGTGCAAGTTATGAGAAACATTGTTTTCGTGAACATTTTCGAAATCTCAATGGATGTATTTGTTTTGGTGGCTTTTGGATCTGTTACGACTATTTTTGAAACATTTTGAGTATTTTGTGGCTGTGACAGCTTTATTGTATACAAGCCAAAAACAGCTGGAGATTATTTAGTCAACTAATAATGAATCAATTTTATCGTTTAAATTTACGAGCCAAAAACAGCTGGAGATTATGTAATCAACTAATTATGATTAAATTTTATCGTTTAAATTTTTGATGTAAAGATTTTTAGTACGAAATCTTGATTTGAATAGGTTTTGAAGAAAAAGGGTACAAGACGAGTGGCTCTTTGCTCCTATGAATAATTTCAAAAATAGTATGGCTAAGTATTTGCAAAATATTTTGATACAAATTTACTGATATGCTGAGCATTGAACACTCTGAGATGCTGAGCATTGATTTTTTTGTTTGTCAATAAACCTGAGTTTACAAATTAGGTCTAATAAAAAAAAATCAAGGACTTTCCTTCATCCCCTTTTTTCTAACATATTTAATTTAGATTATCCTTCAAACTTTTTTAATCAATTTGTTTTAAGATGCATATTTTTGTAGGTACCAAGTAGGTACCTAACATAGTAATAATTTCACAGCACTTTTCGTTTACGGAGAAAATAAATTTTCGTCTACAAAGAATACTAATTTGTATGTATTACGTCTATCAAATAATATGATTTCTAAGAAAATTGCTGTTACAATTTACTTAATTTCCAATTTTATTATATCGATTTAAGGCGTCGAATGACATACTTATGGGTCTTAGCATTTCAACAATTCTTCCTTCCTCTTCAAACTTTTTTAATCAATTTGTTTTAAGATGCATATTTTTGTTAAGTAGGTACCTAACATAGTAATAATTTTAAAGCACTTTTCTCTCGTTTACGGAGAAAATAAATTTTCGTCTACAAAGAAGTTTAATTTGTTTGTATTACGTCTATTGAAGAATTCTTCATAAAAATAGTTTCATGATTTGAATGTGTAACCACAATAATGAATAGTTAGTTGTAGAGTTTAATATGATTTCTAAGAAAATTGCTGTTACAATTTACTTAATTTCCAATTTTATTATATCGATTTAAGGCGTCGAATGACATAATTGTTGGTCTTAGCATTTCAACAATTCTTCCTTCCTGTTCAAACTGTTTTAATCAATTTGTTTTAAGATGCATATTTTTGTTAAGTAGGTACCTAACGTAGTAATAATTTCACAGCACTTTTCGTTTACGGAGAAAATAAATTTTGGTCTACAAAGGAGTTTAATTTGTATGTATTATGTCTATTGAAGAATTACTTCATAAAAATAGTTGCATGATTTTAATGTATAACAACAATAATGAATAGTTAGTTGTAGAGTTTAATATGATTTCTAAGAAAATTGCTGTTACAATTTACTTAATTTCCAATTTTATTATATCGATTTAAGGCGTCGAAATACATAATTATTGGTCTTAGCATATCAACAATTTTAATGTTGCCCTAGGCGAAAAAAGAAGCTAAGACTATTGATTAGTCGCACCCTTAACTCACTTAAATGGAAACCCTTTTTTAATTTGAAATATAGATAATCTTGATTTTGTAAAAAAACAAGTGCAGTCACTGACAAATATAATAGTTTATATCTCGTTTACTTTAGATTCGTGTTGCTTTGTAAATATTGTTTATAACGGAAATGCGCTACAGATTGTTTAACGGCCTGTGTAAATGTAAATTAACGCGAATACGTATTCAAACATGTTAATTATGTAAACAAATAATAAAACGCAGTAATTTAATATCCATGAATATGGATGGCATGGAAATGTACACCATATTTTTGGCGGCTTGTTTTTGCGGTTTTGCGCTTCTTTGTGACGACCACAAGTGAACTCTTTGTTTATAACCGCATCACGCGACATGCCTATGATTCTTTGTGTTTGGTAAATTATGTATGTGTGACCGTGAAATTGCGAAGCACACGTTTAGCATACCGTTGTGGGGCCTGTTTGGCACGCTGCTATGGCTAATCACCCTCGCCGTGAAGCGCTCTACGGGAGTTTTGCCTCAATGGCTCAAGATTAATTATCCTACATGCTATTTTAAGCACACATCTGAGCTATCGATATACTGGACAAAATCGATTATAATTTCAGGAAGACACTATCTCTCCTGCAGTGGCTTATCAATTACTTAGGCAATATTATGTACACACGTCAAGTGTTTCCCATTCATAGACAAGTGCCTAATCGCAACTACGTGAAAAGATAAGCTCCTTTGTCATTTGGAGAGTACAATGTAGACCTTCAAGGGTTCATGTGAAAACAATTATTTATAATAATTTATAACATAGGCCTTTTAAAGCCCTTATTTAACCATTGATGCATACAAAAAAATATGCAATTTTTCGCTATATAAGATTTCAGTTCAATTGGCCTTTAGTCAATAACTTCTTTATTCATTCGATATTTCAACATCTTCTCTAAGCAACATTTCTGGAAAAACACTCTAATATTGGCCTAATTTTTGTAGGTTGTAAATGATCTAATAAAGACCATCAAAACATTTGTTCATTTCTTTGATTAATGTTATTCCCACTTTCAGAGCCTAAAAATCTACTTTGGTAGTAGTAGTACTTTTTAGTAGTACTTTATTTACTTTAACATACAAATCTGTGTAAATCCAAATATTAATTATGGTCTTCGCTTTCTTTTTTAATGTTTTCGGTAATTTTGACAGAAAATTTCAGATCCAAAAAGGACTCTCAAGAAGTCTTCACTCCATATATATTTTTCTTTGTTATGTACTCCTAATAATGCGCTTCAAGTCTTAAGTCTGCAATGAATTAAAGACTTAAGGGACTTAAGAAGACTACACAAGAAATGTTGTGAACAACATTGCTTGTGTTATTTCATACTTCAAATTTCAGACCTAATAAATATTCTCTGGTTTCCTCTTCGTTTCTTGTTTGAACGTTTTCGGTAATATTATCCTATAGAAGATTTCAGATCCAAAAAGGACCCTCAAGAAGTCTTCACTCTATATATATTTTTCTTTGTCATGTACTCCTAATAATGGACTCCAAGTCTTAAGTCTTCAATTCACAACATTTCTTGTTTAATTTCATTCTTCAAATTTCAGACCTAATAAATATTCTCTGGTTTCCTCTTCGTTTTCTGTTTGAACGTTTTCGGTAATATTATCCTATAGAAGATTTCAGATCCAAAAAGAACCCCCAAGAAGTCTCCACTCCGGATATATTTTTCTTTGTCATGTACTCCTAATAATGGACGTCTTAAGTCTTCAATTCACAACATTTCTTGTGTAATTTCATACTTCAAATTTCAGACCTAATAAATATTCTCTGGTTTCCTCTTCGTTTTCTGTTTGAACGTTTTCGGTAATATTATCCTATAGAAGATTTCAGATCCAGAAAGGACCCCCAAGAAGTCTCCACTCCATATATATTTTTCTTTGTCATGTACTCCTAATAATATACTTCAAGTCTTAAGTCTTCAATTCACAACATTTGTTGTGTAATTTCATACTTCAAATTTCAGACCTAATAAATATTCTCTGGTTTCCTCTTCGTTTTCTGTTTGAACGTTTTCGGTAATATTATCCTATAGAAGATTTCAGATCCAAAAAGGACCCTCAAGAAGTCTTCACTCCAAATATATTTTTCTTTGTCATGTACTCCTAATAATGGACTTCAAGTCTTAAGTCTTCAATTCACAACATTGTGTAATTTCATACTTCAAATTTCAGACCTAATAAATATTCTCTGGTTTCCTCTTCGTTTTCTGTTTGAACGTTTTTGGTAATATTATGATACAGAAGATTTCAGATAAAAAAAGGACACTCATGAAGTGTAACTACACATTAATTTTTGTTTCAGTAATGTGCTACAAATAAATGTTAAGTCCTAAATTCACATTTGTTTTTTTTTTGTGTAATTTAGTAGGCACTTATGAAAATTTCTGAGCTAAATAAATATATTCTGGTATTTTCTTCGCTTTCTGTTTTAATAGTTTCGGTAATTTTATCAGATTGAAAATTTCAGAGCTAAAAATGAAACTCTATGAAGTCTTCATTGCGCATGTTCTATTTTTTTCAGCAACTAGTTTTATTCTTTTTTTTACTTTCTTTTGTAATTTTACCTTATGGAGATTATGTAGCTAATAAAATACTCTAGCCTTCACTACGTTTATAATTGAATCCATGCAAATTCATAAATTGCTTCCTTTAAAATTAATTCCCACACCTCGTAATGCTTTACTCCTCCAATTTGTCGTTATGAAATGTTTACCTCCGAAGTGATTCTGTGAGAGCGTAACACATTGTAAGCACTAAAAACCATTAAACTAGAATTCATTCAGCTAGTTCTGCGCATCTGCGCGGTTCAAGGAAAACCACATGCGTTTTCCATAATTGGCTCAGGCCGAATGACCCGGAGCATGGCAATAGATAACTTGCTCGTCGAATATTGTTGCACTGCTAAACGTGCCCAAGGTTGCTCCATATCTGCAACAGACGCACCAAATTGATTCCATGAACGTTCCCAAGCCACAAAGGTATTCCAGTAAACATGACTTGCGGCCAATGTGCTTAACAAACAAGGAGCTGTCGTAAAATTAGCCAAAGCAAATGTTGATCCACGAGTTTGCTCTTCAACCACAACAAACCTCATCTCTGAATATATCCTAATATTTACTTTGAATTGTGGTGGCGTTTACTTTGTGATACATGTTAAATTAATAATAATAATATACACTTGACTCCTCCAGACTTAGTATGGAACATTACATTAAATTTATGAAATACATAAGTATATGCATTATAAATAAAACACTCGCTTTCTAGAAGAGCAAACTTAAAATTGCAACTTTTAAGATTTTGATATTTCTTTCTCATTTAACAAAACATAACATTTGACATAACAAAAATCTTTATGTTAGGGTAAAAACATTTATGTCGAAAAGCAATTTCAAAATTTGAGATCAATGAAAATTTTCATTAAAAATGTCATGTAAACTTATAATAAAGAATATGTATTAGCAGAAAAGCTACGTAATATACAAAATATAAATATAAACATGACAACAAACAAAATAACAATGCAAAAGCAAAGACACAAATAGTAAATACAGTTTTCATATTAACATATATTTTTATTCTATTTACTTGATCTACTATTTTCTATTTACAGATCAATTTCAACAACGTATTCCCTCACCTGAGCTTTTTACTTGTGAATATTGGTCTCATTATTTTATTCGACAGGGCATGTTATCATACAGCTCAAGTCTTCTTGAGAAAAACGATTTTTCCGCTTTATATGTCCTATACCTATCGACATAAAAATGGGACTTCTCCCTTGTCTCATGGCCATGAACATCGTATACATATTTAAGGTTTTCTACTAAATTTTCATGCATAATTCGTATTTTCATATTGTGTATGAAAAGAAGAGCCTTATACGTGACTCTCTGTTTTACATTCATAAAATTTAAAACTTTGAGCATATCCTTTATATGTGTAAATTTATTCACTTTTAATATTATACTCATTGCTTTGTTCTGAATAAGTTGAATATCACCCATGTCACCTTTTTGCAAGTGAAAAATCACATTTGAGCAGAATTCGAACGGGGTGCTTAAACTTATTGAAAACTTTCAAAAACTTTCATAATTGATAATTTCAAAATTGTATAATTTCATGGAAAATTCAGAACTCTGTAAACAAAAATGACAATTCTGTAAAAACCCTTATAACTTTTCCGGAGAATCGTAATCGTAAAAACTCCACCAAAACATGTATAAATCTCATGTAAAATTCCACAAATTTTTGACACAGGAAAACAAAACTATATAAATTGCAACGTAAATGCAAAAATCTTGTGGATAATTGCAGAAAATTAAACAAAATATTGATATGTAGGAAAACAAATTTAAAAATTTTAGACCAATGAAATCTTTCATTGAAAATGCCATGTAAAACTATTGAAAACTTATAAAATACTACACAATACTACACTATACAAAATTACATAAATTGCAATGAAAATGCAAAAATCTTGTGGAAAATTGCAGAAATTTTTACAAAACATTCATATGTTGGAGAACAAATTTCAAAATTTAAGACCAGTAAAAATTTTCATTGAACATTCCATGTAAACTTATTGAAAACTTATGAAATTATATAATTTGACGGAAAATTTCATAATTTATAATTTCATGGAAAATTCAGAACTCTGTAAACGACAATGTCGATTCTGTAAAAACCTATATAACTGTTTCTGGAAATCCTAAAAACTCCACCAAATCGTGTATAAATCTCATGGAAAATTCCACAAATTTTAAGGAAAACAAAACTACATAACTTGCAATGAAAATGCAAAAATCTTGTGGCAAATTGCAGAAGTTTTACAAAATATTGCACATGTACAAAGTTCAATTTTGACTGGTTCGTTAAGGAAACAGAATTTTGGGTTGGAATTTATGTAGGAATATAAATGTTGCAATTTTCACACGAAAAAGTTGGCAAGTTGATTTTTTGTTTTTGGAAAATGCTATGTAAACTGTAAATTTCAATGTAAATTTGAACAAATTTTGTTGAAAATTGTATAATTTCATAGAAAATGTCAACTGCCATACAGACTTAAATTCATTGCAAAAATAGAAAGCTATACCAGAAAATTTTCAAAAATTACATTTAAAACTTCTATAATTTTCATAATACGTCGAAAATTATCATAGTTTCGTACAATTTAGTACAATTTTCCGGAAAAATTATAAAACCTGCATCGAAACGAGTACAAATCTCATGGCAGGTTCCACAAATTTTAACGTAAACAAAACTACATAAATTCCAACGAATATGCAGAAAATTTGTAGAAATTTTATAAAAAATTGAAGGAAACCTGCACAAACTTAAATCTTAACTTTTGGCTCGTCAAGTGATTTTGGTTTTAAATATAGTTTTATTGATTGATAGACTTGGCATGTTGATTTCTTTTTATTGAAAATGCCACGTAAACTGTACATTTAAATATAAATTTGAACAAATTTTGTGGAAAATTGTATTTTATTTTCATCTAATATTTCGTAATTCGTCGAAAATTCTCACAGTTTCGTACCTATCTACATAAATTGAAACCAAAATACAGAAATTTTGCAAAAAATTGTAGAAATTTTATGAAAACTTGAAGGAAACCTGCACAAATTTCAATTTTAACTCGTGGCTCGTCAAGTGATTTTGGTTTTAAATATAAGTTTTATGTAGGAAGTATATTTCAAAATTTTCACCCGAGACTGTGGTAACTTGATTTCTTTTTATTAAAAATACCATGTAAACTATACATTTCAATGTAAAGTAGGACAAATTTTGTGGAAAATTGTATTTTATTTTCATAGAATATTTCATAATTCGTCGAAAAAACTCATAGTTTCGTACATAACTACATAAATTGAAACCAAAATGTAGACATTTTGCGAAAATTTGTAGAAATTTTATGAAAACCTGAAAGAAACCTGCACAAACTTCAATTTTAACTTTTGTCTAGTGATTTTGGTTTTAAATATTGGTTTTATGTAGGAACTACATTTCAAAATTTCCACGCGAGACTTGGCTTGTTGATTTCTTTTTATTGAAAATGCCATGTAAAATGAACCTAAATTTGAACAAATTTTACAGAAAATTGTATAATTTCGTAGAAAATTGTAACAATTTCGTGGAAACTGCCGAACTGACTTAAATTCATTGCAAAAACAGATTGTTATACCTGAAAATTTTATATTCATATTCATTTATTTCCACCTAGGCACAATATACAAAATATACAATACATACATAATATATACAAATACAATTACATTGCACCGCACAAATTGTTGTGGACCAGTTGTGTAACCAGTGGAAAATTGTCACAATTTCGTGCAAACTGTCAAACTGACTTAAATTCATTGCAAAAACAGAATGCTATACAAAATAATTGAAGGAAACCTGCACCAACTTCAATTTTAACTTTTGGCTCGTCAAGTGATTTTGGTTTTAAATATAGGTTTTATGTGACAAGTACATTTCAAACTTTCCACGCGAGACTGCAGCAAGTTGATTTTTTTTATTTATTGAAAATTCCATGTAAGCTGTAAATTTTAATGTACCTAAATTTGAACACATTTTATGGATAATTGAATAATTTCATAGAAAATTCCATAATCGGTGGAAAATGGTTACTATTTCGTGGAAACTGTAAAACTGACTTAAATTAATTGCAAAAACAGATTGTTATACCGCTGTATTTTTTTTCATTAAAATTTAAAAAAAAGGCCCAATTTTACAATCGTGGATACTCTTTGTTCGTGGTACATTTGGCTAGGATACAATTATTGACTCATTGTTGACACAATGGTATCACAGACAAATGTACCACGAACAAAGATAACCAAGATTTTTTTGTATTAAAATTCAAAAATGGTTTGGCTAAGGCCCAATTTTACAATCGTGGTTATCTTTGTTAGTGGTACGTTGGCAAATGTACCACAAACAAAGATAATCCAAGATTTTTCGTATTAAAATTCAAAAATTGTATGTCTAAGGCCCAATTTTACAATCGTGGATTATCTTTGTTCGTACATTTTCCTAGGATATCATTGTTGGTTGACACAATGGTATCCAAGGCAAATATACCACGAACAAAGACAACCAAGATTTTTTTGATTAAAATTCAAAAATTGTTTGGTTTAGGCAGAATTTTACAATCGTGGATTATCTTTGTTCGTGGTACATTTTCCTAGGATATCATTGTTGATTGACACAATGGTATCCAAGGCAAATATACCACGAACGAAGATAACCAAGATTTTTTGGATTAAAATTCAAAAATTGTTTGGCTTAGGCCCAATTTTGCAATGGATATCATTGTTTACACATTGTTGACACAATGGTATCCTAGGCAAATGTACCCCGAACAAAGATAATCCAAGATTGTAAACTGGGCCTGAATAAAATTAAGCCTATTGCTTAAAGATAATTTATAAAAATAAATAAATTAGATATATGGTCTAACTTTTTACTCTTTTTTTTGTAATTTTAGAAATGTATGTTTCATACAACCATATCAATAGCTATTAATTTTAATAGTCGTACCTGTATTTTACCTTATCTCAGCCACTGTTTTATAAACACGAAAAAAATGATAAGCAATTTACAATTTGCGCTGTTTTTTCCATGCACCTGCCGAAATATTTTTTTCACATTACTTAACTTGCTACAAACGATTTGCCATACCCTTAAGCACCGGTCTTTCCATCCAATGACAAAGTTGCCAATAGTCATCTGATGGTTTAAGATACCTACATTTCAGACTTCACAAAACGAACTTCTTCGCCCATGCTTCTGACAAACAAACTGTGGTGCAGAATATTTTGCTTCCTGGGACGTCACTTATCGGGTGCTGTGCAATGATTAAGAAATATAATTTACTCTCGTAATCACGCTGTGATATGCAAATTGGTACGTCGTGATGTACGAACTTTCTCTGACCCAGGAAGTTCATCTCGTCCGAAATGTAAATCGGCAAGCTGAAACGAACCCAATGCAATTGCAATCGTTTTGGTGAGCTGAACGCCAAAGCAGTGGCACTGGAAGAGGTCACTGTCTTTTGTTCCTCATCTAATTGTGTATCGGTCATGAGCAAGGATGCTGTTCCTCGATTGTTAGCGCTATTCAATTTACCACCGCAAATTGGCGCTCATTATCTTTAAGAACGATACGATGTACGCGTCAGAATTGTTGTTTCCGCACATCCACACTATATTTAGCATTTGGCAGCATGCAAATTGCGTTCAACAAGGTTCTACGAATAATTTTTAATGGCGAGAACCTTTCCGGCTTGTTTTTCAGTTTTCGCAATGTCATTGCTGTAATTATTTCGCCAGTAATACGTCAAGATTAAATTTATTATCGGACATGGAGCTGGAAATTGGAATCGTTTTGAAAATAGCACGAGTGTAATGTTTGATCAATATCAGTTTCCTATAAATACTTCACTCCAAGGGCTAAAACAAACTAAACATTGAAAATAAGCAAAGAAAGCGCATAACAAAATATGTCAAATAATCAGTTTTTGTCCATTTCGTGCAAATATATTAACAAAGTGTGCATACTTGTAATGTTTTTAAAGAGCACAATGTTTATAATCCAGCTTCTAGTGATGAGATTCCAGTTAGTTCGTCTCACCTAGCTCAGGGGTGGCTAACTTTTGAGACAGAAGAGCCATACCTGTTCCTTGCTACGATATAAAAAAAACATATACTGACAAAATTGTAACAATTTTTTTTTTATTATTTAATAATGTTACAATCTACTCTCAGACTAGTAGTAATAAGTAACTTAGTACTATTCCTAGTACACAAATGATGATTTTTTACAAATGAGTAGCCCACTTGCAAATCACGTTATGTTAAAAAAAACGTTTTTTTTTTAAATGGCGTCAATCGGTTGATGAAATTAAAATACTAATGTCTGTGTTTAACATAATCCGTCAAAACTTGTTATATTAGGAATAAAATGGAATAGAAAACTCAATACTCTTGCAAAAGTCGCTATGTCGATCCGCAGTCCACTTTCAAAAGTATCTAAGTTACTGATAAATTGCATACATCGCTATCTTGCGCAGTAACTCGTGCAAAATCCTCCATCTTGGGCCAGTACGCATGATAGAGTCTGTTGAAGTGCACGTTTTACTTTGTTTATGTACTGCAGGTGATTAAAAACAAGGTTTTTTGTGTTAAAATTATCATGGAGTGTCAAGAAAAAGAAGTTGTTTTTGCACCAAATAGAAGAGGACGTAAAAAGATACTTGATAAATCTACATGGAAGAGACAACTTGAAAAGTCGAAACGGTAAGATTATTGTTTTATTTGGTCATTTTTTATAAATCCTTTACTTATCTGGTACTGATTTTTCGCTCGATTATTACTGGTCATTGTGTCTAAATACCTATATGTTTTTTTTTTAGACATAAGCCTAAGGGGCTGCCAGTTATACCACAATGTGTACATGGGAATCTAAAACAGGGATACAAGTGTAACGACTTAACGATTCAAGACTACAGTAAATTTCACCGCAATTTTTATTCAACCTCAGATAAAATCACCCAAGATACGTTTTTATTAAAATATTGTACAGCACAAACCCCGAAAAAAGAAGGCAAGAAAAAAACCCAGACTATATGTTATTTTATACCAAAGCACGATACTTTGAGTGGAAGACGCCGCGTCAAATTAATTAAAGTGTGTCAAAAAGCAATGACCACTATTCTGGGAATCTCTAGGGACAGAATACAAAGAATTTGTAAGCAGCATCTAACCACAATGACAATGCCGAAAGAACGAAGAGGAGGGGATAGAAGGTCCAATCTGTATTCTGATCGCACAGAATCCGTAAAATCGTACATAAAAGGGCTTAAATCTTTGGAATCACATTATGTGAGAGGGAGATCTGCTGTGCAATATCTTAGCAGTGATCTAAATATAAGAAAACTGCACAAGGCTTACAATGATGATGCTCATAACGTGCCGGTGAGATATGAATTTTTCCGACGTATATTTAATAAAAACTTCAATTTGAGTTTTAAATCTCCCGCTACAGACGCTTGTTCGAAATGCATTGAATTAAGAGAATCTATCAAAAGTGAACGTGGCTCAGCAAAAAAACAGCTGCAAATAGCGCAACTTCGTATCCACAAGCTAAAGGCCAAATGGTTTTACACTAGTTTCAAAACACAACTGGACAACGATATAATTTTATCTTTTGATTGTCAAAAAAATTTGGTTTTGCCAAAAGTGCCGGATCAGAGTGCCTACTTTAGCCGACAACTTTATTTGTACAACTTAACAATATGCCATGGACCATCTCGTGGGCCTCAAAGCCCTTCAAACACATTTATTTACACGTGGCTGGAAACCGAGGCTATGAAAGGATCCAATCAAATTGCTTCGGCGGTATTTCATCGGCTAATGAATACCGATATTGACGAAACTGTGAGTCATGTTAAATTATTCTGCGACGGTTGCGGGGGGCAAAATAAAAACTCAATAGTTTTGGGAATGTTGGCATATTGGCTAAAAACAAAAGCTCCACGACACATCAAGAAGATTATAGTAATATTCCCAGTAGTAGGGCACTCATTTTTGCCCCCCGACCGCGTATTCGGCAATATCGAAAGAGAGGTACGACCTTTGGAAGTCATTGTGGAACCCCAGATGTATTTTGATATTTTCAAAAAGTATGGAACGGTTCTCAGACTCGGAAGCGACTTTCATTTTTATGATTGGAAATCGAGCGTCAAAAACGTACTAAAGTTACCTGGATCATGGTACTTTAAATTCAATGCCTCTAAAAGATTCTTGTTAAGAAAAGATGCAAATAATAGAATTGCAGCTAAAGGGGTACCTAATTATGCATCCGACCTAATAAATTATGAAAACATTTGTAAAAGAGGCAAATCATTCGAAAATATTGAACCCGTTTCAATGAATGTTGGAGTTCCTGTAAAAACAGCAAAGTTAAATGATGTACGAAATCTTCTCATAAAACATTTCGGTGAAGATTGGGCTTCTTACGATCATCTGCGCTTCTACAGTTTTCTTCAAGAACAACAAAATGAAACTACAGTAGAAGAAACTGATAGTGAAGAAACTTTAATGCTTGAAGAAATAGACATAAGAGTGTAATAATAGATTAAAATTATAAATTCTTAAGAGTAAATTAATAGTAAGTTTAAATATAAAACTGTTTCAAAAATGCCTATGTTGATTGAATACAACTACAAAACTGTCTATGTTTAAAATACTTCTGCAAAACTGTCTATGTTTAATTTAATAATGCAAATTAAATGATTATTGATGAACAGTGATTTCATTTCTTAACACACACAAATTTGATATGATCCTACACTTAAGTAATACGCAAATTAATGCACCTTTATATCTTAATTATAATGATACACATTTTTACTAGTTTTCTCAAATAATTGCTTCATTAACATAACGTGGTTTGCAAGTGGGCTACTCAAATAAGTTAACTTTAAAGTTATTTGGTAACGATTATATCTTTATTAAATTAAGAAAAAATCATGAACAAATTGCAAAAAAAAAACCACTTTCATTTGGTAGTTCTTCAGAGCAGCACTTACAAATGCTCACATGTTGCTCACGTGCCACAGTTTGCCGAACTCTGGTCTACATATTCATCCATGAAAACTCAACAATATTGCCAGCATTGCCAAAAATAAACCTGCACTCCAGCTGCAGCAACCTTTAAATACGAACAGCTACTGCGTCTTTTATGCGTATTTATAGCTTTTTTTTAATATCCCCTATATCGATTCAAATTTATGAGTTGGGCCCAAATTGCATATTTTAACTTTTCAATTTTCCATTTTTTTACATTAATTTGGCCAGGGCCAAAAATAGATTTAACAAATAATTAAAACCTATTGATTTGAGAACCTATCAACAAAATAATTACTTAAAACATTAAAATTATTAAACAATTCAGTCGTCTAATTTATAATTTCATAATTAATAATATGCATTGGTAGTGGTTTAACTTGATTATTGCTAGAAATTCACTAATATTCAATTAAAGATTTTTTTATTTCGTCTCGTGACATTATAAATTTCATGTAACTTGTAATATGCATTGGAAGTGGTAAAATTGATTATTGGCAGAAATTTACTTGTAATTAAATGAAGATTAATTTTCGTTTTCGCAGGTAATTATACTGGGCCAACGTGAATTGTGGTTACGGCATCATTGAATGGCATGCGAAAAGATGGGAGAAATTTAATTGCCGCTGCCTCGAGAGTTGCTCAAATTTGTGCGTGTTTATCTTAATTGCAAGATAAGTGGAGATTTCGTAACGGCGAATTGAACAATTAACCATATTTACCGCGCAATTGAACACGTGAGACTACCGATTTTACAGTTTGCATTAACAATACTTTCAGCAAGAGGTCACCAAACTGACCCTCCTGAACAGATTATTGAATCTATGACTTGATTATAGATTCAATAATCTAGAAAAAAGATGTCTCGCAAGAGGTCACAAAACTTTTTGACATAGATATATTTTTTCTAGATTATTGAATCTATGACTTGATTATAAATTCAATAATCTAGAAAAAAGATGTCTCGCAAGAGGTCACCAAACTTTTTAACATAGACACTTTTTTTTTCTAGATTATTGAATCTATAATCAAGTCAGGTGAACATATTTTATTAAATTTGAGGAAGAATTACCTACTTTTTTTTATTGAAACGGATAATTATGGAGATGTGGAATTTTCGGAGATTTTCAAATACAGTAAGATAATATTTGTATTTTGTCAATTCCGCAGGTTAATATATGCAGCTCCAAAAATCATTTACCGAGTCATTATTTCAGGTTGAAAAATTATACATAAACAGCCATATGCTTAGTCGATCCTAGTAGCTACTAAAGCTTAGTAGCTACTAATGCTAATCAGAACGGATTTATCTTTCAGAAACAACATTCATACTAAGCTTTAGTAGCTACTAATGTCGACTATAATAATGATAATAATAATAATAATATCTTTATTAGTGCTATTGACAAATAAGTCTTACCCAGGTCATAAAATAGGTACAAAAGTACATATAAAATATAAAAGTATAAAATACAAAATCCAATACGTATACGAAAAACACAAAATCACAAAGCAACATCTAAAAATTACATGGCTTAGGAGCTAATCCATGATCATAACTACATACTGATCGTTGTTGGTGTACTATAGTATTAATAATAATAATACTATGTTAATAAAATACTAATAATAATAAAACTATACATATGGCTGAATGTTTTTAGTTTCACGATTGATTTGAAATGATCGACAGTTGCTTCAATCTTTGGATCATTATCAAGAATAGGACATGAATGTTGATTTATTAAAATCAATCCTGAAACTGAAAACGATTGTTTAATTTTTTAACTTGACCTAGAGATATATGACTAAATTAAAAACTTTCAGCTATATTATACGTTTAGAGAGTACATCACTAAATGTGATTTCTGCCAGATGAATCACATTCTGATTAACATTAGTAGCACTAAGCGTTAGTAGCTACTAGGGTCTACTATGCATGTGGACGTTTCAGCTTAATTTTTCAACCTTAACCTTCAACGTAACATTTATTCTAAAGATATTTAATTTTTCTGCCAAACATTAAATATGTAAAACTATATTATTTTTACAGAATTTAAAAAAACTTAATTCAAGAAAAATAAATTCATAAGCAACAACGTTTAGAAAGAAATGCCTAATCCTAAAAAGTTGGTATTGATTGTTTCAACTTGTTCTAGAGAATTTTATTCTATTTAAATCAAAACCGAAAATAAAATTTTTGTGATTAATCTTTCAACTTTAAAATTTGTTCTATAGATATTTGACTTGAAGCGAAACTAATTGTTTTTTTGAACCTCTGCCTTCATTTATTGCACTCCTCATTTTTTTCGACAACAAATTTGAATAACAATTTGCTGTCTTGATAAAAAAACAATAATAATAATGTTGTTAATCTTTAATCGATTGATGTGAAAGTTCTAGCAAGTTTTCTTCAATTTCCCTCAAAAAAATGGTTTCTGGATTCGTTACCTTCTTCAAACTACCGATTCAATTGATATTACAATAAACCCCAAAACGTTTTATTTAATTTTTCAACTTTTTCTAGGGATATTTGATAATATTATTGATAATATTAAAATAAACCTCGAAACGGAAAACTTTACATTTAACTTTTCAACCGCAAAATGTGTTCTAGAGTAATTGGATTATTGTGTGAAATATTTAAAATAAATACGTAAAACTATTCTTACAGATTTTAAACAACTTCTTCACAAACAACTAAAATTAAAAAGAAAACCTTGAAACCAGGAAGTTTGTTTTTAATTTTTCAGCTTGTTTTAGAGATATTTGACACAATTAAAATGAACCCAGAAACTGGAAACGTGACCTTTAAAGCCTAAACGTAGTTCTAAAGATATTTGATTTTTATGTCAAGCATTTAATATAATAAAATATGTCCAACTATTTTTCCAGAATTTAAAAAAACTGTATCAGAAATATCTAAATTTAGAAAGAACAACCTTAATTATTTCATTCATCAACTTGTTCTAGAGATATTTGACTCTAAATCAATCCCGGAGCTGCAATCGTTGTGTTTAACTTTTCTATCTTAAAATTTGTTCTAGAGATATTTGAGATATTAGAGATATATTAAAAATATGTATAACTACATTATTTTTATATAATTTAAAAAACTTCATCAGAACCAACAAAATTTAGAAAGACACGCCTAAAACTAAAAAAAATGTATTGAATGTTTCAACTTGTTCTAGAGCTATTTGCTTCTATTCAAATCAAAACCAAAACTAAAAAAAATGTGATTAAAAAAAGTGTTCAAGTTTTCAACCTTAACTTTTGAACACTAAAGGTTTTCCTAAAGATATTTTTGTATCAAACATTAAATATGTAAAAATAGATTGTTTTTTTGCAGAATTTTAAAAATTAAATTCAAAAACACGTTCAAATAAGTCTTGAAACTAAGAAGTTTGTCTTTAATATTTCAACTTGTTCTAGAGAAATTGTTATTATTACAAGAAACCCCAAAACTTTGTATTTAATGTTTCAAGTTTTTCTAGAGATATTTGATAATATTCAAATAAACCCCGAAACTGAAAACTTTGCATTTAACTTTTCAATCGCAAAATTTGTTCTAGAGTTATTTGATTTTTATGTGAAACATTTACAAAATATATGTAAAACTATTTTTACAGATGTTAAACAACTTCTTCAGAAATAACTAAAACTGAAAGAAAACTTTGAAACCATGAAGTTTATCTTTAATTTTTCAACTTGTTTTAGAGATATTTGACACAATTAAAATGAACCAAGAACTGAAAACGTTATGGCCTTTAAAGCCTAAACTTTGTTCTAGAGATATTTGATTTTTATGTCAAACATTTAATAAACTATATTTACAGGATTTAAAAAACTACATCAGAAATATCTAAATTTAGAAAGAACAACCTTAATTATTTCATTCATTAACTTGTTTTAGAGATATTTGACTCTAAATCAATTCCGATGCTGCAATCGTTGTGTTTAACTTTTCAACCTTAAAATTTGTTCCAAAGATATTAGACATATATTAAAAATATGAATAACTACATTATTTTTACAGAATTTAAAAAACTTCATCAGAAACAACAACATTTAGAAAGAAAGGCCTAAAACTAAAAAGTTTGTATTGAATGTTTCAACTTGTTCTCGATATATTTGATTCTATTCAATTCAAACCCGAAACTAAAAAAAATGTGATTCACCTTTCAACTTTAAAATTTGTTCTATAGATATTTGACTTTTATGTCAAACATTAAAAAAATATCGAAGCAAGAGAAACGAATTGTTTTTTGAACTTTTGCCTATTTTTATTGAACTCTTGAATTTTTTTAAGACAATTTGAATAACAATTTGCTGATTTGATAAAATCCAACTTGCGAGATATATGTCGTTGGGTATACCTTTTCTGATATTTTTTCCCAAGCATACTGTGCGAAAACCTGTTGCTGTTGACTTGAAAGATAAGAGGCAAATGCAAATATAAATATTTACTATTCATATTGTATGTTATTTCGGCTGCAAATTTCATAAACATTTATATTTATAATATAAATAGTTTTTGAGATATCATTATTAGGATTTTGAAGCACACTTGAGGAGCCTCCGTGCAAAACCAAACCACACGTGTCCATAATATGTTCCTAATGAATCAATGGTTATTTCTTGTAGAATTTCGTGAAATAAATCCTAATTTTGCAAAAAAATATTGTCCTGTAGTAAATCCATAGGAAAGTACAATAGTCCAAGCAATGGCTAAGCTACAAAGAGTTGAACCTAACGTAACCTAACCTAACCTAAAGTCAAAACCACAAGTTTTTTTTAGTGGACATGTGTGTTTTTGCATGGTCGCTCCTTACTTGCAGTTGTATCTAAAATGTCAAGAACACAATAAAATTAGAATAACTGAAGTATAACACATTGGGTACTAATTAGATTTAAAAAATCAATATCAGCATTAAGCGATACATATCAATAATAATAAATAACTTGATAACTCTGTGCTATGTGTTGTTCTTTATGTTATTTATTGTTATTATTATTGTACCTTTATATGATTAATATTATATATTATTATTATGTTTAATTGTATGACAAATGCATCTGTATAATAGTTAGGCAGACGCATAATATAGAAATTTTATTTCATTTGATAATTCTTCAAATGTTATTTTAAATATTTTAAATATTGTATATAAATGTTGCTATTTTATTTTATTGTTAACATTCCTGTGCTCGATATGTAAACGATGTAATTTTCCTTAATGGAATCATCTACAAGAATCTAAAATAAATAAAAAATAAATTAATCAGTTAATCACACATTCAGAAGATTAATGCAAAGTAATAAGTAACTTCTTTTATATTCTTTTATATATAATTTTATATTCTTGGTATTGTCCTTAACTGTTCTAGTGCATTTTATTTAGTTTGTTTCTGCGATCGTCACGATTCAGAAAGTATAAAACACGAACTGCCAATAAGAACTATTTATAGCTGTATTTGCAGACATCCTCATTTTAATATCGATCTAGGTTATATTTACACAACGACGGGTCTAAGCTTCCTAAGTGAACGTCCTTTTCAGTGCATTAACAGCACTTCCAGATGAAGCAATCTTTTAAGCATTTAAAACTGAAAACTCTAAATGCATTGAATGTGTATTCAACAATTTTCCACTTTATTCAATACTTGTCACGTATCATAAATGTTTTCAACTATATTCAATCAGTCACTCAGTCAATCAGTTCTATTTACAGTGTTATCAAAAGTTCAATAGTTGTCACTATTTTCCACTTCATTCAACAGATATATACTTCTCTACAATATTCTGTATTTAATTATCTTCAGTCTTGTTTTTTTTACTGCATTCAACAGTTTATTTTGGATTATTGTCCTTTACATAATTCATTGGTCTAAGCTTCCTAAGTGAACGTACTTTTCAGTGCATCAACAGCACTTCCAGATGAAGCAAGCTTTTACCCATTTAAAACTGAAAACTTTAAATGCATTGGATGTGTATTCAACAATTTTCCACTTTATTCAATAATTTTCACGTATCATAACTATTTTCAACTATATTCAATCAGTCACTCAGTCAATCAGTTATAGCTCTTTACAACTATTTTCAGTGTTATCAAAAGTTCAATAGTTGTCACTATTTTCCACTTCAGTGAACAGATATATACTTCTGTATAATATTCTGTATTTAATTGTCTTCAGTCTTATTTTTTTACTGCATTCATCAGTTTATTTTAGATTATTGTCCTTTACATAATTCATTGGTCTAAGCTTCCTAAGTGAACGTGCTTTTCAGTGCATCAACAGCACTACCAGATGAAGCAATTTTTTACCCATTTAAAACTGAAAACTTTAAATGCATTGGATGTGTACTCAATAATTTTCCACTTTATTCAATAATTTTCACGTATCATAACTATTTTCAACTATATTCAATCAGTCACTCAGTCAATCAGTTATAGCTCTTGATAACTATTTACAGTGTTATCAAAAGTTCAATAGTTGTCACTATTTTCCACTTCAGTCAACAGATATATACTTCTCTACAATATTCTGTATTTATTTATCTTCAGTCTTATTTTTTTTACTGCATTCAACAGTTTATTTTGGATTATTATCCTTTACATAATTCATTGGTCTAAGCTTCTTAAGTGAACGTACTTTTCAGTGCATCAACAGCACTTCCATATGAAGCAATCTTTTAAGCATTAAAAACTGAAAACTTGAAATGCATTGAATGTGCATTCGACAATTTTCCACTTTATTCATTAATTTTCACGGCTATTTTCAACTATATTCAATCGGTCACTCAGTCAATCAGTTATAGCTCTTGACAACTATTTACAGTGTTATCAAAAGTTCAAGTTGTCACTATTTTCCACTTCAGTCAACAGATATATACTTTTGTATAATGTTCTGTATTTAATTGTCTTCAGTCTTATTTTTTTACTGCATTCAACAGTTTATTTTAGATTATTGTCCTTTGCATAATTCATTGGTCTAAGCTTCCTAGTGAACGTCCTTTTCAGTGCATCAACAGCACTTCCAGATGAAGCAATCTTTTACCCATTTAAAACTGAAAAATTTAAATGCATTGGATGTGTATTCAACAATTTTCCACTGTATTCAAAAATTTTCACGTATCATAACTATTTTCAACTATATTCAATCAGTCACTCAGTCAATTAGTTATAGGGCTTGACAACTATTTACAGTGTTATCAAAAGTTCAATAGTTGTCACTATTTTCCACTTCACTCAACAGATATATACTTTTGTATAATATTCTGTATTTAATTGTCTTCAGTCTTATTCTTTTACTTCATTCAACAGTTTATTTTAGATTATTGTCCTTTGCATAATTCATTGGTCTAAGCTTCCTAAGTGAACGTCCTTTTCAGTGAATCAACAGCACTTCCAGATGAAGCAATATTTTAAGCTTTTAAAACTAAAAACTCTAAATGCATTGAATGTGTATTCAAGAATTTCCCACTTTATTCAAAAATTTTCACGAATCATAATTATTTTCAACTATATTCAATCAGTCACTCAGTCAATCAGTTATAGCTCTTGACAACTATTTACAGTGTTATCAAAAGTTCAATAGTTGTCACTATTTTCCACTTCAGTGAACAGATATATACTTCTGTATAATATTCTGTATTTAATTGTCTTCAGTCTTATTTTTTTACTGCATTCAACAGTTTATTTTAGATTATTGTCCTTTACATAATTCATTGGTCTAAGCTTTCTAAGTGAACGTGCTTTTCAGTGCATCAAGAGCACTTCCAGATGAAACAATCTTTTAAGCATTTAAAACTGAAAACTCTAAATGCATTGAATGTGTATTCAACAATTTTCCACTTTATTCAATAATTTTCACGTATCATAACTATTTTCAATTATATTCAATCAGTCAATCAGTTATAGCTCTTGACAACTATTTACAGTGTTATCAAAAGTTCAATTGTTGTCACTATTTTTGAATTTAGTCAACTATCTTCAAATATATACTTCTGTACAACATTATGTATAATATTTTGTATTAATTGTGTTTAGCTGTCCTTAACTATTTTTTACTGCATTCAACAGTTTATTTTAGATGATTGACCTTTACATAATTCATTGAGAAGTAACTAAGAAATTTAAAAAATCTTAACTGTTCATGTTAATTTCCGTATCTGAGTCGTCGATAAAGCATAGTGCGTTTCTTCGCTGCATTCAAGTATTTTGGAAAACTTTTTAAATTGTGCTACATTGCTTGCTCAAAGAAAATCCCAACTTTCGTTAATATCACTAGATTTTTTTTTTTTTTAAAGAGCAAACATTTCATGAATTCACACTCCATAAACCCACCATTAAAATCTCATTTAATATCAAAATAATAATAGTTATTAGTGAAAAATTGTCTTACAAATCTTTCGCCCGGGCATAGTGCTGCCGACCATAGCCCTTTAGACCACAGCCCTCTGAATATGATTATTACTAGCAGACCATAATTTACTTTGTTCAGGTTTGTTTTTTGCAGAAAATGCCAGCAAACTAAAAACGCTCATTTAGTCATAAATATTTTTGTTGATAGGTTCTCAAATCCATTTCTGAGTGTAGGTAGTGTCGAATGTATGGGTTAGCACTGGTCTATCAATGATTTAGTTTTTCAGTATTATCAATTTATTTTAACACGTTCATGTAAAATAAAATAAATTATACTGAAAAGTCGAATCATTGATAGATCTGAGAGTGCTACAATCCATACATTCGACAATTAAATACTATTATTGTTACCAGCACACCATGCTGGTGTGTTTGCACACAATGCTTTGAATTTTATGTAAATTGCGGCAAATTTATCGAAAATTTCTAAAATAGTCAATGAAGTTACAATACAGTTTATGAATGAATTAGAAACTGCTGAAAAGTTTTATGGACATTAAAAATTTTCAATATACCATTTTCGAAATGCTATAAAAAATTCAACAAAGTTCAAATTTCCATAACGTTAACAAAAATATTAGAAGTATCAGAATATTCAAAAACATGTAACAAATTTAGAAAAAAATTGTCAGAAAATGTAATGTTTGAATTGTTATCGTTAATAATAGTAATTGAATCGTTAATGATTAAATGCTTTAAAAAAATACAAAATTTCTATACATACAGTTTCAAAATATGTCAATGTATTCTGTTAATATCTCAATGTTTACTGTCAAATGATCAGTTATTTTTATGAAAATTTCTATTATATAACACTTTCTTAACAAAACAATCACTCATAAATATCAACCAATGTAACAAATTAAGAAAAAAATGTCAGAAAATGTAATGTTTGAGTTGTTATCGTTAATAATAATAATTGAATCGTTAATGATTAAATGCTTTAAAAAATTACAAAATCTCTATACATACAGTTTCAAAATATTTCAATGTATTATGTTAATATCTCAATGTTTGCTGTCAAATGATCAGTTATTTTTGTGAAAATTTCTTCTATATAACACTCTCTTATCAAAACAATTACTCATAAATCACATATATGTAATATAATATAATATGTAATGTATAGTTTAATGTAATGTAATGTTAGACAAGGCGGAATGACCCCATGGGGTCGATAGCCCAATATAGATTGTTTATATATATGAAACGTATTTCTATTGTTGACAAATTCTTCTTGTTGTAATCTTTAGTAAACTTTATTTTATTTTTATCAGCGTTTTAATTGTCTCGTTAACCATTTACCATTTTTTACCATATAAATGATGTCCATACATCATTTTTTCCATAATTTAATTAATTCATATTTTTGTCAGAAAATCCCAACTGAACTAAATATGCTGCTTGAGAATTAAATATTATTATTATTACTAATCAGACCGTATATTAAATTGTTATTTTTTTGCAGAAAGTGCCAACAAACTAAAGACGCTTCTGAGCTTCGCCGTCGGTGGACTCCTAGGGGACGTGTTCCTCCACTCGTTGCCCGAAATTTGGGCCAACGATGTAGCCAAAACCGGTAAGTGTACAGCTCACAGCTCCTACGACTTACATCCTTTACAAAGAAATTGAAGGACGCGTTGTCCGAATCGCACATAAATCTCTTTCAAATGTGTTTACGTAATGTGTATGGCATAAGATAGTTCCTAGTAAACAATTAGATCTTGATAGGATTTATACAAATTGAAGGTTATTATGCTGTTTTTTAGAATCACGATTATGTGATTCTTTGTCGCACATTATTTTGATGAACAACAAACTGTGAGGAGGTTTCGGCTCAAATAAGGCAGCATTAAAATTATTCAATTTGTATAAATCGTCGGTTTGGAGGTAAAACTCATTAAGTAACATTATAAGTGAAAATGGGTTTATGTGTACATACAGGGTGGCCCACCTATCCTCGCTCGGACCATTGCTGCTAGACTAATGAAAATTGAGGACAAAAACTGATTGGAAGTTAATGGACATTTGATGTGCTACTTTTTAAAATTATTTTCTAGTGTACAGATAAATCCAGGACACAGAATTTGGTCTCTTTTTTAAATGGATCACCCTGTATATTCTTTCATTTTTAGAATCTGATTTATGTGGGCTTCACAAATCATTTTTATTTTTTGAGATCAGATGCAACCTTGCCAAGTTATTCACATTTTAATCAAACATAACGAAAAATCATGGACGTGGAAAATAATTCAGATAGGTGCACCCTGTATATCACAAATATAAAAATGTTAATGATTTTTGCCTCTACACGGACGAAATATTAATTATCTATAATATAGTCTTAAAAGTTGAGCATGATAAGTCCAACGATCTCGTTTTATATGGACGTCATAAATCAAACCCGCCTAATGCACACACAAATGGCTTCAAGCAAATAATCGATCAATCCTTATCAGTTTATTTTAATGTATTGTACAATACCGTAATCTGTTATATAAAATAAATGAAGTAGCCTAAATGGATGCAAATAACAGTAGTGTGTAGATTCGTTTTTTATTATTTTTCCTATCTTCGTTTGTTAAAAGTACTTTCTACCATAATGTATGCAAATATGGAACGTGAGAGATGGAGGATATTAGAAGCTGGCCCACAAAAGTCTGCCACTTAGTTTGCAGAATTGGAATAACTGTTATGGTCTCAGAACAACTATAATTATGTTGATCATAGATTTTTTGAGTTGCCACTACATTAAAATGTCTTCTTTTCTTTTTTTTATCTCTTAAGGACAATGAAAGTCTCGAGAGTAAATTATGAGAGTGAAAATTGCTCGTCTAATTGCTTTCTAGTGATCATAATATCGCGCGTGATAATTAATCTCGTTCGCTCTTCTGCACGACCATTAACCCTCAAGACCTTCCTCGTACAGCGTTTCCTTGCAGCCGACGCACCATTATCGAATCTAAACTCGTTAAATCCGTCCGCCCAGGCTCAATGCATTACGCACATAAATTATAAATTACAATTCCGGCCGTGGAGGATTGAATTACTTCACGCTGGCGTAGACGCGGTTACGTCAGCGATTGCATGGGTGGCGAAAAGCGACCACTGATGCGGAAAATTTCACAAATCGATTACTTACTTGGGCGCAAGAAAAGAGAAAATTTCTCGTTTGTCGTCTGGCTGACCCAATTTTCTGTGCTTATCGCCTTTGGAGCGTTATCAGAGAAGTGCGTACCTAGATGACTCTTTCTGGGCTCAATTGGCGCAATCGCGTCGGCATTTGTGGGAAGGATGGATGATAGTGCAGCTGGACCACACAACTGATAAAACCTTGTGCGGAAAAAACCTTTATCACAGATCAGTGCAAGGTTCAAATGTGACTGCTTAGTCATTCGCTTCATAATGTTGCCTACAATTATGAAAACCAAGTGCGGTTTCTTGTTCCAAAGGATACATCAGTCATACATTCAATAATCACTCATGTTCCAAAGAATAAACACTCATTATTGGACTTTAATATACAGTTTTTACCATTTTAAACAATGGCCCAATGCTGACAAATACTCTGCCAAACATTTATATTTACTGGGCAGTTATATGAAGAAACCAAAATGTTTAAATGCATAAAGCAATAAAAACAATCCAATGGTACTGCTGAATTCGAAGCCTAATGCAATACACATTATTACAACGTAGGGAAAGATATTTTTCTGCTTTAGTCCACCAACATCTTGTCTTTTTCATTAATGGTTTTTATATCTACTTGTTTAGGAGGGAAACATCCATCAATGTACAGTGGACTACTTATCCTAAGCGGACTTATAGTATTCGTGATTGTGGAGAAACTTTTCTCGGTTATTACGAATAGCTCGCAAGCCTCTGAGCCAGTGTCCGAAAAAATCAACAACAACGTAAAAGGCTACAACCAACCAGATAAGACTGATAATGATGCCAATAAGAAACACGTAAGGAAAATAATTCGTTTTTAAATATGTATATCTCTAGCTATATGCCAAGAGGCGTTTTATGGCCGGTCTTTTCATTCACAGATAAAGTTATAAATAGTTACCTGACCGTTTAAGAATGCATTGAGTAGTGTTAATATACAGGGTGATTTATTTATGATTTCTATGACAAACTTTGCGAAATGAAAGGTGATACTATTGTATCAAAAAAGTGTGATATGAGCCAGGTCTGATTTGTAATTGTTTGGTTTGTATATGTAATTGCTTCAAAGATTAAAAAAAACGGGAATTAAAAGTAATCTGTTATATAAAATAAATTAAGTAGCCTAAATGGATACAAATCGGCAGAAGGACCCACGTTGGTCGATAGCCAGTTAGGGATAATATCCCTAACAAATACAGTCACTACTACTGGATACAAATAACAATAATGTGTATTAATGTTTTTTATTATGCTATTATTAAACAAGAAACAGTTGCCTGTACTAACAACAAAAATATTATTTAGTCATAATCTTGGGTTTTTCATTTTTATTTTAACTGAAAGGCACACGATGACATTTTGAAAATCTATCATTTTTATGTCATATCAAAATATTCTACATTTTTAATTCAGCCCAAAATAACACATTCTTATAACTCCAGTAAAAAAAATCGGAAGTGCCATGTTATAACAATGAGCAGTTGCCTGTACTAATGACAAAAAATACTGTACGTGTCATAATTTTTGCTATTTTTATTTCATACGAGCGATATTAAAGAACCAAACGGTATAAGATTTACATTTTGAAAATTTATATTTTTATGTAAAAACTTAATTTGTACGATGCGTAGTTTTTGACATAATAAATATTTTATGAAATATTAACAGTTGCCTGTACTAATGACAAAAAGTATTATTTTTGTCATAATTTTAGATTTGTTATTTTTATTTTAACTGAATGGCACACGATGACATTTTGAAAATCTATAATTTTTATGTCGTATCAAAAAATTCTACATTTTTAATTCAGCCCAAAATATCACATTGTTATAACTTCAGTAAAAAAAAATCGGAAGTGCCATGTTATAACAAGAAGCAGTTGCCTGTACTAATGACAAAAAATATTGAATGTGTCATTATTTTTGGTATTTTTATTTCATAACAGCGATATTAAAGAACTAAACGGTGTAAGATTGACATTTCGAACATTTATAATTTTTATGTAAAAACTTTATTTCTACGATACGTAGTTTTTAACGTAATACATATTTTTTGAAAAATTAACAGTTGCCTGTGCTGTACTAATAACAAAATAGCTATTTATGCTATAAGTGAATACCATAAATACCATATTCACTTGTATCATACAAGATTTTATTCTAATTCGTTTCTTATTTACGTATTTTTTACTTTATTCACGTTGTCAATAGTTACAGTGAATAGAGTGAAAATGTAAACATTTTATTCACCCATTCAATTAAAATAATGTTTTAATGATGGGATTCAATATACCTACATAATGAGCATTTTAATAAAGCGAATTGGAAAAAATATTGTATAGTTATAATCTTTGTTTTTTTTTTTATTTCCAAAGAGTGATATTAAATAATTGAATGGCAAAGGATTGACATTTTGAAAATCTATAATTTTTATGTAAAAACTTCAACGACATAGTTTTTGACATATTAAATATTTTCTGAAATAAAAATTTAATATTTGTAAAGGGGTTTCTAAAATCATTCACTTCAATGATTTTGATAAAAATTCAACATTTTTTATTCGGCCCAAAATAACTCTTCCTTATAACTTCTAAAAAAGACGAATCAGACCTATGTTCATATATCAGTTTTATGTTACAATAATGTCACCTTTTATTTTCCAAATTTTGTCATAAATCTATTATATCAGCCTGTATAAAAAAATATTTTTATATTTTAATTTTATTAGTTATAAAAACTATTTTTAGTTTTATTTTGTTTTCTATGATTATTTCTAGTAATTTCAAATAAAAAAATATATTTTTCTCAAAATAAATTCCTATTTATAATCCCAAAATCGTTTTGTGAATCTTGCTTTTAATGTTGTGTCCTAATCATATTACATGTTTCCGTTTGCAGATAACTGGTTACCTTAATTTAATAGCAAATATGATAGACAACTTTACTCACGGTTTATCGCTGGGTGGAGCCTTCTTGGTCTCGTTCAACATAGGATGCCTGACGACGTTTGCGATATTGGTGCACGAAATCCCGCATGAGGTCGGGGACTTCGCCATCCTTCTGAAGTCCGGCTTCTCCAGGTGGGACGCTGCCAGGTTTCAGATCTTAACCGCTGGCGGGGGGCTCATCGGTGCCATGTCGGCTCTCTTATTCAGCGGCGCCACAAACTCCATGGGTATGACCAATAATTAAATGCTTAGTGATATGATACAAATCTATTGCCAAGGATTGAATTCTCTCTCAAGGCATTATTATAAAAGTGAGGCTTTAAAACTGAAAAGTTGCCTTTGACATCCAAAACAGACTACTATTTTTTTAAATTTGCAATTTCTTCTCTGAAACGCATCTTCTGCAATATATTATAAACATTAGTATTAAAAATGACTTGGTATGCCTAAATTTAAATAAAAACTAATGTATTATTATATATAGAATAAGTATACCGCATCACATTTACCACTAATATTTGAACATCCTGTACATATTTAGACATCCAAAATAGGCTTCTATTTTTGTTAATTTTGCAATTTTCTTTTTGAAACACATTTTCTGCAATATATTATAAACATTGGTCAAAAAATTATGTGTTCTGTCTAAATTTATATAACAATCAATTTATTATTATTATTATTATTATTATATTAATAAGTATACTGCATGATGTTGATTACTCATTTTCGAGCATCCTGTACATATTTGGCTTGTTTTAAATAAGTTAATAAATCTTATACTAACTATTTCCTTACAGATCAAACCAAGTCCAAAAATATTGTACACATTGCAACATAATAATAATAATACAAGATTTGTCCGAATATTTCTTTAAATGGCTTATATAAAGCATAATATTGAAGGAATTTTTTTTTTTTTAAATGTTAATAATAAAATAATTATTTTAATATTACAATGAAATGTAAAGGTTTTTAAGACAATATAAATAGAAATAATAACGAAATTTCTTCATTAAAAAACTAAGTTAGAAGCTTATTTCTTTGTAAATGTAACTATTAAAATTAAACTTGCAACAAAAATGAATAACAAATCTAACAAGACCAGTAATTTTTTGTATAATATACATAATTAAATTCTAAATATAATGCCCTAATTTGCCAAAATAACTAACAATATTCTAATTAATATGAGTTTTATTAATATTTGGTCCTTTCGTACTAAAATATTTATTTTAAACAATGAATTGCTTATTCACATTATTATGAATTGTATTGTTATTATTTAATACAATCAATTGCTTATTAACATTATTATTAATTATATTGTTATTACTTATATTGGTATATTCATATTTCAGAGGCGAGAACTTCTTGGATTCTTCCGTTCACAGCAGGCACCTTCTTGCACATAGCTTTAGTGACGGTCCTTCCTGACCTCCTCAAGGAAGAAAATCCGAAAGAATCCTTCAAACAGCTGTCTGCGCTGCTGCTGGGGATTGTGATAATGGCGTTCGCATCGACAGTCGGGGAATAGTTACCGGGTGATATCCACAAAATCGTTGCCATATCATGAGAATTTCATGCGGCGATCATTGCTTATCAATCGGGCCGCTGGATTGTTAAGCAATCATCGAGAATGTCTTTCGCACGTAGTTATTTTATACTATATTCCGATAGTTTATTATATAATATATTTTTTTATTGTGTACATACTACAGTTAGCAGTCCTTCAAGTTTGGAAATTTTTATAAATGTAAATAATTGAAATCTGGTGGAGATTACTTCCGTTTCACAGGTTCCAAAATTTATAGTTCCAATGCTTTGTACAGCCGGAGTGCATCAATTTAACTATCTCTTGTTTGTTTATTAAACTCCCCAACTGTACGGAAAACAACTTTTCATTTTAATCACGTCCACCGATTTCTTTACCAATATAGCAATAGTTTACAATACTTTAATGAATTATTCAGTGAGATTTAATTAATAGTGTAAGTATTAAGCGTGACTTCTTGTAACTTTGAATCCGCGCCAAAGTTGTGAGAACTCGAGTGAATGCGATGGATAGGGGTGAACACACTCCATTTGTGATATTACATTGACAGATTGCAGTTATTTTGTTAAGTAGTACTTAATAACCGTTTTTGTACATTTAAATTGATATCACTAATACTTGTATACCCCATTATAGAGAAAAAGCAGTATTTCATAGTGTCATTGTATTTTGATTTGCCCTTATTTCCCAATCCATATGTACAATATGACAATGTAACCTAAACTGACCCAAAATTTGTGATTTAATAAAAGGTATCTACAAATGAAGTGCAGAGAATTCATTTTCAATAGTTCGCCGAATGTAGAAAATATGATACAGGCCGCCTATTTTTATTTCTTAGCCCGAAAAATTTATAATTCAGCTACTAAGTTGGTAATCCGATGTTTTTTAATCGATTTGGATGCTTAAGGAAGGACTGTTTGAAGATCTAACATAAATACACCAAAATTTTATCACTTATAAACGAATGATTGCCTAATTATCAAAATATTGATAAATGGTGAAACTCTTATTTAAATAGCATGAGAAATGAGTAATTTAAAAATCGTATTGACCCCCCTTATAGTTTTGAACTTCTTTTAAGGGAATATGACTTGAATTGTATTCTTACTAATATTAACAAATACTATATAAAAGTATGAATTTAGAAACGAAATAAAATTCAAATGAAATACTGATACTGGAAGAATAGAAATGCATCTGCAATATATTTAAACCAAGTAATTCACAGTACTATAGATTTTTTATTATAGAACAGTACTATAGATTTCTCACGCTACACTGTGACCATGCTATCGCTATGGGCATTTTCAATACCGTTTAATGCACGTTAAAAATTCCCATAGCGTTCCCATAAGAAATCTATGAATCGGCCTTAAAACTGAATTGAGACAGGAATTCATAATTTTACGTAAGAATTCGCAGCTCATCTTGATTTTAATTTTCGATCATCCTGTACATATTTAGTAACTTTATTTTAATAGGTAGGTATTATTCGTATCTGACTTCACATTATTTTTCTTAAACGTCAAACAAATCCAAAAAATTTGGGTTTGATTTGATTTGTGATTATAAGATGGATTTAGAGGCTGCAATTGAAAAGCCATCCGATTTCATCAATACAGATGAAACAAGCCTTCTGGTGATTATAATGGATTCCAATCCCGGGCAGAGGATACTCCGAGAAAATCCTCACGTCCTTACGCAGTGTGTGGACTCGGTTATTGCCTTCGCAAACACACACCTTATGCAGAAGGCACATAATAAATTAGCTGTTATGGCATGCCACTCAAAAGTCAGGTAATTAATCTGCAGTGTGCATAAAAAATCATACATCAGTTAATATTGTATTGGCGTTTTCTCCTTCTTGATTTCTACAATTAAATTAAACGATAAATACTCTAAAGGATCCCGGAGATGGTCAATAATACTCATTAATCATTTACGAAGCGATTGATTGCTTGTAGTCGGTCTTCAATTGAAACCGTTATTATACTTGACAATATCATTGAACACCTCCGGGCCACTTAATGATGGATAATTATGTCTTTAGAGTTCGTTAATGTAACTGTTACCTGAGTAATACTCATTCTCATCTAATGAAACGAAATGAAATGAATCAAATTGTGTCACCATTTCTATTGATTATGACTTTTAATTTGCAGTGAATTTATATATCCAGGACCAGGCAGGCAATTGGACGTAAGGCAAATAGACGGTCAATACGAAGTGTTTACGTTAGTTGAAAAAACGATCAAACAAAATCTAGCAAAAATTTTAACGTCCGAGACTTCAACTGTGATTACCGAATCCTTGCTGGCCGGTGCGATAGCCATGGCTCTGTGTTACATAGCTAGAGTACAAAGAACGAAACCACCCGGATGTAAGGTAATTGATTAAATATATCTCGAGGGGAAATTCATCATTCAAACTTTGTCGCAAAATATCAGATTTTCACAAAATTAAATTCGTTGAATTTTCCTATTCAATAAGTCTGATTGTAAATGGCTATAATTTTCTCAAATCACTCATTGCTTATTTTTTTCCTTAGATCAATAGCCGGATATTAGTTGTCACCGGAAGTGGAGACTCAGCCTCGCAGTACATGAACTACATGAATGTCTTCTTCACAGCACAAAAGCAGAACGTCGTGATAGACGTCTGTGCCCTCGATCAGCACCTAAGCCTCCTCCAGCAAGGCTGCGATATCACAAACGGTTTATATTTAAGGGTACCTCAATTGCAGGGCCTGCTGCAGTACTTGCTGGCAAGTTAAATCTTGCTTAAGCCTTGCTGCTTAATCAATGTCATAAATTTTAGTGGGTATTCCTGCCGGAACCGCCGATTCGTCAAAAGCTCGTTCTTCCGCCTCCCGTCAAAGTCGATTACAGGGCCGCTTGTTTCTGCCACCGAGAACTCATTGATATCGGTTACGTATGTTCAATATGTTTATCAAGTAAGTAAAATGTTAACAACAAGGTGATTGTATAAAAATAAGATATAGCACTAAAGAAAAAGACACTGTACTACAAAATATGTAGTACAGTGCAATGAACAATGTTTGTGGTGGATTCAAATTAAGATGTGAAGTGACAAAATATTCTGAGGATTGAGTCCGTGTAGTCCATCTAATTTTCATATGATTCTTGGCAGGCTTTATACCAAAATCGTACACTGTTAAAAAATGTAGATTCAAGGCCTGCTGCGAATCATCTGAAAATCAGATGAGTTTAAATAGCAATTAAATCCTTTTTTTTCCTATATTCCTACTGTCTCAAATTGTTGATCATACAGTATAAGACATTTAAAATTAATACATTTTGTTTTTCAGTATTTTGTAAATTCAGCCCTATTTGCACTACATGCCAGTAAGTAGAAATATTATTGTGGAAATCAGTTTATTGAACATTTCATTTTCAGCACCGTTTTCAAGATCCCTGGTCCGTTGGCCGGAAAACCGAAGAAGAAGAAAATTAAATTGTAAAAATAAACGAACAAGTTCTTAAATATAAAATTAACTATTTGTTTGTAACATTGATTTCAAGTTCCTTCTCCAAATCAATGTAAATCTTGATTTTCGCATCGTCGCCCGTAACTGTACAGAACTCTGTGCAACTGTGGTTCAAGAATTCGATACCGAATAGAGGGCCATCTTCATTCACTATTGTGTGAAAATGTTCCACCTTGAAACAAATAATAACTAAATTGATCGGTTTACATTTCCCAACCGTTTTTTTGTAATGAATCTATCAGGTGATAATACGTAACTTACAATATTATTTGAAAACTTCCAAAGTTTTAAATAACCATCACATGAAGCCGTTAGTACCAATAAACTGGTTGTGAAATCGAGTCCGGTGATTCTCAACCTGTGTGCCAGAGTGCGTGTCCAGAAATCCTCATCCTTTATGTCGTAAATGCAAAACTCACCACTTGAATAGCCAACAATTATAATACCAACCTTGAATTTAATAACCGTTGCCGAAGCATGCATCCTGTAACCGCCAAATGTTATATGATACGATATTTTGGTATTCAAATTTTTGACTTAGAATTTAAGTTAAAAAAAATAGAAATACTTATTGTTAGACAATCAGAAATTTAATAGTAAGTCTTTCAAATTTCTATAAAAAACAGAAACTTCTAAAATGATTATTTTACGACATACCCAGATACCTCCAATTTTCGGATGATATCAAAATTTGTGCTGTTGAAGCTCCACAAGTATGTCACTACATCCGAGGAGGACACCATGTGAATGCCTGTGCCTTGGAGCAATGTGAGAGCTTCATCGTGAGCATAGACACGCTTGAAAACTTTAAATCCCGGTAGCTTCTCTTCCTTTTTGAACATCCAAACGGTACCCAAGCAAGTGCCTATACAGAGGATGGTGTCCTGAAGGACACATATGCCCGTTGTGAAACCTAAATTCGCAAACTTGAATAAATTTTTCGAATTGAGTGGAGGTACCTCAAAAGATGAAGTCTTAAAAGTTGAGATTGATTATTTTTGTTTTTTTATATATACTAGGGATAACAAGTCTTATACATTTTTGGACTTATCTGAGTTAAAGAAAATGTACTACACCTCTCTGGTTCTTAACGGCTCTATCAACTACCACTACCGTGTGCAGTTGTTGGTATCACAAATGCTCTGTGCATTTAATAATGGCAGTGAGGAGCTGCCACTGGCTAAAACCTACTTACTTCGGTCATCTCCAGTTTCTCGCAATGCATGATGATATACAACATTATTAGCGCCATCATCATAAATCTGTATGCCTAATGTTGAGAGAACCACGAAATAAATTTGCCCGTCTATTTCAACCCATTTCACCTATACAGAACAATGGATAAATTATTCAAAAAAGTTGTACATTAAATTTGCCTCTCATGCAAAAGGTTTGAACCATGAGTTAAAGATTTTCAATGAATATTTTAAATTAATTACTTGTTTGACGGTGCCTTTACCAGCCTCTTCACTTGCAGTAATTGGAACATATTTTGATCTTCGAGCAGTACCTTTGACGGGTAATATGTTGACGCAAGTATCGTGTATAACTGCCACTGTGCTTGCAAGACTGTCTGCATCTTTCGAGTAGAGCAAAGCTAAGTTGTTATCAATTGGGCTTGCAGTGGTTGGCAAGATTATAGTGCTCTTGTACTTATACATACTTTTTCAAAATTATGACATCAATCAAAACTATAAGTTAACTTGATGTTCTTATTATAAATAAGAGGTAAGTGTGGAATAACATTCATAAAAACTTTACATTTATTTTGCCATATATTTGTAGGATTTTTCGTTTTCTCAGTAATTAAAGTTTACAGTCTTAACATCGCAAAATGTACGAATCATATTTGTGCTTGCAGAACATTACATAGTGAAGAATAAATTTAAATGAAAATATTTTTTTATCTGGAAGAGAAATTTATTTTATTTTGTTTTGTATTTGCAGGATTTTTCTTTTCCCAGTAAACATAGTTTACAGTCTAAACATTGTAAAATTAACGAATAATATTTGTGCTTGCAGAACATTACATAGTGAAGAATAAATTTAAATAAAATATATTTTTATCTGGAAGAGAAATTTATTTTATTTTGTGTTGTATTTGTAGGATTTTTCTGTAAATTTTCGGAAATTTTTTCGATTTCATTGCAAATATTTTGCATTAGTTTACAAAAAAATAGAATGATAAGCATCAGGGAGACGTGGCTCAAATACATTTGCAAAATTATCATATCTTAATTACATTAATCTTTAATTGCATTGATGGTAGAAGTACGATTTTCACCGTGACTAACTTAATTGTAATTATATTTGGTGTGCGTGCATTAAATTTGCGCTATTAACCTCACGTTTTTTTTTTGTGCCGATGAAGTGCTAAGAAAACTTCTCTGGATGTTTGTTCGCTGCTTGGCAAGTGTGAAAGTTGATGATAAACGAGCACAGACGTAATTTTCGCGAAAACGATTTCAATGCGCCGATCAAGTGTCTGTCTGTGGTGAATGTCAGCTCCAGCAGCGCTTTGCATCAGCATTAATTCGGCGCTGTTCTTCTGGAAACCACCGAGCCCTAAATGCGCACTTCCGTAGGTCTCCGAAAGACGCCACTGGAACATTTTGCAAATTTGAAAGTTTGAAAAGAAAGCGTTCACTGCAGACGTCGCATCATTGTCAATGTCTCCAAAGAAATGCCAGTTTTAGTGTTTATGACAAGTATATAACGGACTATAATTTTTAACATTGATGAAGAAAACTGTGCCCAACAGCTCGAAATTAAAGCCAGCAAATTTCGTAAGGTACCGTTCATCAACACACCATAAAAAAATCATAACTAATGCTTACAATTGCAAAATGTTCAGTGACGTAAATCACACATACACAAATTTTGCAAATTCTTGTACACGTTTAGGTCGAGCAATGCCAGGCCATAGCTCGGCCAGGCATTTGTGTTCATTGGGCCCATAAAATTCCGAGTTAATTGAATTTATTTTTAAGACGTGTTTTATCAAGAACCACCACAAACCATTCGAAAACATCACTGGGAGCCGATGAACGCGAGAAATTGATGGGAAGCAGAGACAAATCTCCAGTTAACTTCGAATCCGAACTCCACCTGTTAAAGAAACAAATCGCAAGCCTTCAAATTACAGTGAACTCAATGCATAATGACACGGACAAGAAGGAGAAAGTCCTGGCAGTTCTGGCGAAAGAAAAGGAACAGCTCGCGATGGACCTGAAGCGCCAGAAGCGCTCCAACGTGAACCTGAAGCAGCAGCTCGAGGACGAGCGCAGCTTCTACTACAAGGAGAAGGAGCAGTACTGCAACGAAATGAACACCTACAAGAAGCTGAAGCAGAGGGTCCACCGTTCCGAAAGCAAGGAGTCGATCGTCAGGGACGAGGTGCTCGAGAACACCTACAAGAACGAAATTGCGCAGCTGAAGGACGTCCTCAACCAAACCCTGGAGGCCAATTATAATCTCAGCGTGAAATTTTTGCGCATGAAGAACACGAAGCTGAGCCTCACGCAGCAGCTTTCGAGATTGCAGCGGATGCACGATAACGCCATGTTGGAGTACAGAAAAAAACTTGAGCAGATGCAGACAGAGCTTGACCATCTCGTGGACGAACAGTTTACGAAACCTATTCCACCTAGCAATAAAAAGTACTTACAGGTAAACTATAAAACATCTACATCACAAATCTGCGCAAAAAAACCTAGAGTTACAAAAGTTGATAATGCAAGCAGGATATAGCATTTTTTTATTCCACGATTTGTTACGTACCAAAATTAAAAATATTGCTAATGCAAACCATTATTAGCCATTTGAAAATAGCAAAATTCGATCGTTGTTTCAGAACACCCTGTGTATTCAACGTGACTCCAAATATTGTGAATGTTTTAGCACATTGCTTGCGTACTTGCATACCCAGATTCTTTCATTGATCTCTTAGAATTAGATTTAGTTGAATTTTTTTCCAGGTCCAGGATTTTTCCGTGAAAGGTCTTCGCAATTATCATCGAAAGTGAATGATAGGCTTCTAAAAAAGTAATTACATCAAAATTTGTTGCAAATTCAATTTAGTAAATATTGTACTCTTATATTTTTTTCCAAATTTTTTTTTTAAGATCTATTAAGTAAACTACCACTTCCGGTAGGTGGATTGCAGCGCATATCCCGGCGCCTCCGCCATTTATAAAAATATGCTTTTTTTTACACCAGAAATAACTTGTTAATTGCATTTCACCATTATTATTTGGGTAATATATGCAATTAGTTATCCCATTACAGTTTAATGGAGATTAAAAAATCATCCGTTATATAAATAAACTATATAATAATTAAAACGTTAATAATAATAATTTACGTTAACGTTAAAACGTTATATAATAATTAAAACCCGGCGCATCCACCATTTAGTGAAATATTCGTTTTTACTCTAAATGTATCGTTTATTTCAGAAATTGGTCAACAGACATTTTTATGGATTTATCTTTTTTGCGGAATCAGTATCTCCTATTGTCAGGGCATATTTTTCTGCAATATAACTTGAACTGCCATTCCGTTTTATGGGATATAATTTACATTGAATATCGCGTTTAGTCCAGAAACCGGTCAAGCGACATCACCTAGCGTGTTTCTGCAGTTAATTGCAGTAAAAGTCCTGTGGTATTTTGTATATACTAATACACTATGGTAACAATTACCATTGGTTCACCATTACTTACCATTGCTTAGTAGTTTGGTATATTTAACAAATCAGAAAATTAGTTTAAATTTCTTTATTGTATTTGAAAATGAAAACACGGAAAATGTTGTGTTTTATTCTGTGTTCAAATAAAAAATATATAGTTTATAATAGTACCTTGTTTGTTAAAAATCATAATACCACAAACAAAATAGAAAATTACCATTAAAAATACATGTTTCTATATTAAAATCGTATTTTATTACAGAAAGGAGTAATATTGAACTGCAATATTTTCAAACTTCGGGAAGATGTTAACTAATACTAGAATTTTTTTCAGGTGAAAATCTGTTTAAATATCAAGGATATAATGTTTTTCTTTGTTTCCCAACACTTTGAATAGATGAACTTGACCAGTTTCTGAAATAAACGATTCAAATATGTATATTTTAAATAATGTATAAACCACGAACTTATTTATTACACTTTTATATTACCTATTTGCATGAATTGCATTATATTTGATATAGTTTTATAAATTGTAAAATCATTTTATAGAATTCCTAATATTTTATGAAAATAGTTTATGCTAATAATAAAGTATGAACAATATATCGCCTCCTCAATACTACAACTACAATAACATGAAAATTGGCCATTTTCAGGTAACTATGCCTCTGGTCATAATTTCGTAAAATCTGTCAGGGCAACAAGAAGATAATTCATATTATGCATCATTTTCTCAATAATAATACTGTTACTGTTCATAGGCTTCAGTATTAATTAGACACAATATTTAGCTTTAATGAAGCTAAATCTAATTATCTCAAAACAACCAATATAGAAATATTTAGTTGTAGTATTGAGGTAGCGATATTACAATGTAAAAATTAGGGCAACTAAATATATGCAGAGGCATATATTTTTTCTTTATTCTCTTAATAAAAAGAATGTACTACATGAAATGTTTTTCAGGGTAAACTGTGAATTTCGAGCCCTTTTGTTAGGGCATATTTTAGCATATATTTCTACATATTTCAGCATATTTTTCACAAAAAAAAAACTATTTTAGTGCATATTTTTGATTGCCCTTGTAACAATATTAATTTTCTATGTTTTAAACATAAAAAAATTGTTGAGAAACACTGATGTATAGTTTCAAAGTAATAATTAATGCCTGCACTCTTCATAAAAAGTCCACATAAATATTAATTTTCGGACCAAATGGCCAAAGCTATTAATGTCTCTCAAAGTTTTATTTAATTTTGAATCTTCGAAAGCAAATTGATCGAAAATAAATAATTAATTTTTCAGATTATTAAACAAAATGGGAATTTAATCCATGAAAATTTATGTTTGCAACTAGAAGTAGATAGATTAAATTTAGAACTAGAGAGGATGAAAATGTTAGAGATAAGGAACGACACGAACAGTAGGCTGAAGTACATCCACAACACGAACAAAGGCCCGAGTAAATGCCCGAAGTGCAAATCCACGAATAGCAAAGACGTGGAGTCCCAGTCGTCTCGGTGCTCCGGAAGCAGGGAATCTAAGAGCGAGTGCAAAAATCTTTCCCAGAACAGCAGCAAGGGGAAGCTTTCTGAGAAAAGTAGTGAGGCGAAACTTTCTCTGAATAATAGTAATGTGAAGCTTTCCGAGAGGAGCAGTGAAGCGAAGCTTTCTCAGAACAGCAGTAATCCAAAGCTTTCTCAAAACAGCAGTGAGCCAAAGCCATTTCAGATCAGCAGTAACGTGAAGCTTTCTGAGAAGAGCAGTGAGGTGAAGCTTTCTCAGAAAGGCAGTGACGCGAAGCTCTCTCTGAAGAGCAGCGAGGCAAAGGTTTCTCAGAACGACAGCAACGCGAAGCTCTCTCAGAAGAGCAGCAAGACGCTGACACCGCCGAAACAGCAGGCAAAAGTAGATCCTTCAAAGTATGACCTGATGAACGTCTCCAATTCGAACCTGTCCTCCCAAAACGACTCGGAGATGTACTACAATTCGGTGAAGTGCTGTCAGGCGTACAGGACACATTCTGCACCGGAGATTGTTCAGACCACAAACGATTTAAGCTAGGATATAACTTTAGTTATTAATAAAGAATATATTCCATTGGTATTTGGCTCTATGTGATGGCGTCTAGCGCATAAGATTAAATAGATAAGCACTTGTATTTTTGGGCCCAGAAGAAATTTACCATACTTAATAAATATTTATACTAAATAATTTTGAATTATTTGCGGAAATAAGGTGTCAACACTCTGTTAAACTTGTACGTATTTGGTAAATAAATAATTGCATTTTTTTTGTCACCTTACCCTATAAAAAAATAGTAAAAAAGTAAATTTACAATCAAAACTATATATTATTTTATATTGCATTTTGTCTCACCTTATTACTTTAGTTTTTTTTTTAATTAGGTTGCACCTTCCTAAGATCAGTTAACTGAAAGACTAAGTTAAAGAAAAGTTGGGTCAAATCAATTAAGAAGGTGAGGTTAAAAGATCAAGTTATTATTTGCAAAAAAGGATGTCTCAAATGTTTAAAATCATAACAATTTGGATCAATTTTTGTAAGTGAGGAATTTGCAGAATTTGCACAGCAGACAACCAACATTGGCGAATTTTCATCAAATTGTTAGTAACAATCACTTAGTACAATCACAGATAATATAGCGATATTATAGGAGCAATAATGTGGCAATTAACGATTTCAAATAAAATACCATTTGTGTTTGATAAAATATTTAGTTAATAATCATTAATTCTAATGAATATGAGTAAGCTATTGGTGAAGGATAATTAAGAACTACATGAACTGAGACTATAAATAATTAATTTTATAACAGATAAAACAGCACAACTGTAAATACTTTTTTATTTACTACAGGGTTTTGGCCAAATGAAACTTATTATAAATTTATAATTATAATAAACAATGTTAGATTAGCAAAGAAAGTATGATTTTTTAAAATAAAACTTGTACTCTTCACAGTTTAAGTTGATCTTACCATAAGACTGCAATAATTGTGATACAGAGATTTGCCTATTTCTCATAGACTCTATTTAAAACAAATCGGCAGATTTTTACAAAGACCATTCAATGCACAACTAAAAGTAGTAAAAGATTTAATACTGTTTTATCTGCAATAACTGTCTGGACATCTACAAAATAAAGGTTTATACAATACTACGCTCTTATTATATACATGCAGCAATAAAATTAAACAAATTCCTACTATAAACAATTATTCTATCATATAATATTTTATAATTTGCACAGTTTCATTTATTATAAACTATTGATCACAAAACAGCAGTTTTTAAGTTACAAAAATAATGTGTAATAAACCGACACACTCCGTATATACCTCCTAATAATTATTACGAACATATAAGTGTTTCATTAATTAAATGAAAATTAGAAAGTCATTTCTCTCGAATTAAAAACAATAATAATAACCTAATTGCACCATTGGACACAAATCACATTATAGGTCTAATACCAAGTGATCCATTTTAGGCGAGACTTTTTTATGTTTGTAATACAATTTAGTTTACTTAATGTGTGCGACTGCTTTTATCAAATTTTAAATGATTGTGCTTATAGGGAGTTTTGTATTTCGCTGAACATAGGCATAAAGTGTTCAGTTTTTGAAAATTCATGTAAATCTGTAATAGGGTATGCAAGTAAACTTACAGATGGGAGTAAATTTATTTTATAAATTATGTTACATAAATATTAAATACTATAACACTATTATTTCCCACTATAACAATTGTGTAAGTGTTAAATACGTCACATGGTTTCTATTTCGTTATAAAATTTGATTTACTTATATTGGAAAAATTGATACAACTTCCAATTTGAATTTTTCACAGCAATTGGAGACAACCTTATAACAAGTGTGGGCTGTACTTTAGGAATACAATTTTTGCAAGAAAAAATACGCCTGGAAATAGGTTTAGCATCACTGGTCTCAAGGGTACCCAGTTTTATATCAACTGGATATAATAGCTTTCTCCGACAAGAATTTAAGTGTTCCAAATAGGTGCAATCAGTGAATAATCAACACAAACCTAGAAATATGACTTTATTTCGAATAGCCGATTGGTAACCGGAGCACGGAAAGTAAATATACTCTGGTATTAAAATATGCCTTCAATTTGTAATGAATGCTTAGCTAAATAAATAATAATTCAAATTAGACACTTATTCGGTGTTCACACTGTCTTACATACGTAAGTGCGTCTATGGTACAAAGCAGCTTTCATTGCATTAAAGCTGCTCTCTTTAAATGTATTCCTATTGTTTAGGTAACTATCAGAATCTGTACCTTTGTCGCCCTGGATACACCTGAAAGTGATATTTCATATTTAGTTAATTTAATCGATCAACAATTACCCGTCAAAAAGTTAAGTGGCATACTTATCTACATCTGTGTTGTATTAGAATCAAAATAATAAAAAATTACCCTCAGTTTCTTTCTGCAAATTGTCGAGCATCTCCTCCTCGGACGTGTCGTCGTCGGTGGCGGGGCGCTTCCGCTTCTTGGCGGTTCGCTTCTTTTTCAGGGGTTTCTTTTTCAGCTTGGTGGTGAGTTTGTCGCGCAGGCGCAGGTGCAAGGGGACGTCGTCGTCCGAGGAGTGGCCGTCGTTCCCGACCACGGGCTCGATGGGTGTCTGGTTCTTGTTCAGCTTCTCCATGAGACGCTCCTTGAGGCGCACGTGCAACGGCTTCTCCTCGACCTTGATCTTCTGCGACTGGTACACCCCATCGCAGTCCACGAACTCCACGTTGACCTCCTCCCCGTTGGCCGTTTTCAACGTGTCCATCGCAGCAGTCTCATTAAAATCGACTGCGTTTGCATTAGGTACGCTGAAACGGAAATCTTCGTTGAACGTCTCACTCAATTGCGGTTGCAATTGCTGCAGAAAGTTGTTACCCGGTTACAAATAACAGCTCGTTGAGTGCATGTATGCATTGATATAATATGTCAACAAATGATGTAAACAAGTTTTGGTCACTGATACATGGATTACGTGCAGTAACGTCTTAGTTTACCGTAAAACCATTTACTGATGGAATTAGACAAACCATTTATGTAGAGTGCAATGGAAAACTTACATTTTATTCTTCAATAAAACATACAGGTTAGGTCAAAAGTGACCAAAATGTCGAGTCGATAATGAAGAGATTTAGTTTGCAAACACTGGCGCTAAATTACAAAAAAAAAAAAAAAACGCAATTTATAAAATATTTCATTTATCAATTCAGTTATAATAACTACATCTAAAAATTTATAGTTATAATAATTCTAATACATTAGTAACTTCAATTCAATATCTCCTCCAGCTACAACATAATTATTTAGCATCTTATTCTTCCATGTTCATAAAAAAGTCCATCAGGGGTGGCTGTGGAAATTTATACGTATGTCCGTGATTTGTTTCAGATTTTCAATTTTCTGACAAGTGATAAACTAACCTCTTGCCTTAGTTGCCGCAATGATTTTGTTTGTTCGGTTAACAAGCGTTCTTGTGTATTAGCAATGACTTCTTGCGTACACACTGTGGGCCGGCAGCTTCTCTTTTTTCTATGCTGCCAGTTTTCTGGAACAAGTCGACAGTTTTGTCATATTTTTGACATTGACAGACAGCTCAATCACATTCGATTTGAATTTTATGAATGTGAATCAAGTCAAGGACATGCGTTAAGTTATAACAGCCACCCCGAATGGACTTTTTTATGAACATATATGTAGTATAACTAAGATTCTGAATCTTGACAAGGTTTAATATTTGGTTTAATACAGAGTGATCCAATGTTTGTGTGTTCATCTCTTTTGTTTAATCGCTAGCGCAACGTTGCTCATTTCATTGCGCAAATTGAAGGAAATTGAATCGATGCCCAAGATTGTTGGTCGCATAATATATTTTATGTACGTATAGTCATGCTCACATAAATCTAGTACAAACATATTTATATTGCTATATAAAATTGCTATTGTATCTAAATTGCTAGTACTAGATTTATGTAAGCATGACCTACTCGTTGCACAAATTAATTAAACATATTCCATATTAAAAGACTTTTTTATTAAAACTTATCAATACCCAATAAACACAATTTTCTGAGCCACAGCTGAGTCTGTTGTATTTATTGTGAGCGATAATGCACCATTCATACATTTATGCATACATTGAAGAGCTGGCAGTAATTCACAAAAGTCAACTCGCCACTATAATATGAGCCATTGAAAACAGTATTGGTGTAAGTTCTTTTTTTTTTAAATTCAATCCAGAAATATACAAAGGACAAAGGACAACATTTCATGTATACTTCCGGACTTATCTGCATTTAAAAAAAAACGACTTGCACCATTCTGGTTTTCAATGGCTCATATAATTTTAAAACTCGTTCATTTGGCTGGAATTAAAACTTACTTCTTCACTTTGTGTTTAATGACCTTATGCCTCGCAAGCACTGGGCTTTTACAAAATGTTTTGGGACACAGGTTGCACTTTAATTTACCATCGGCACTCTTTTGCACTTCCACTTCCGCTACGGAAACTACTTTGCAGTCATCAGTTGAGCTGCCTAATTGCCCAAAAATAATGTCATCGCTGTTGCTACTGCTACGTTCCTCTTTACTACAATGTATAGGTGCCTCAATGAACATATCGTAGAAACCCCTCTCCTCAGACTCATCTTTTATATCAGCCAGAAAATTATCAAGTGCACGACTGCCCGAACAGTTAGAAGAAGTCGAAGATTCGTCCAGCTCTGTTACGGCGTTCTTCTCGGTTGAACGTGATACACATTTCGCCACACTGTTGCCAAGAAAATTTTCATCTCGCACTTTCAAGGAAGGTTTACAACATTTTACGATCGTATTCACAGAGTTATCAGAGCTTTTTGGAATTGTATAAACTTCCTGAATGACGTTGCCAAATGTAATATCTTGATTACTAATAGACCCTAATGCCATCAAATATTGTGGGTGCTCCAGGTTGGTGGAGCCAAATGAATTTCGGACTTCATCACTAACTTTGCCCTCATCAGGATCAGGTTTTATTGGAGGCGAATCTTGTGCAAACGAGTTGTAACCATCCACGAGAATAATGGTGTTGCTTGTATCATTACTAATTTGTATAAAATTATCAGTCGGTTGGTGGTAACTATTTGTGGAATAGCAAAGTTGCTGCCATTCATAAAAAACAATCGTGTTTTTATAGCAGGTTAGACACAGTTGAGGATTAAGTTCCAGCTTGACCTGAAAAAATATTTTCATTGAGTCATGTATTAAGGCATACTTATCGATGGTGTAATGCACAAATGTTGTACATGTATTCTCGGATGAAATTGTATTAAATGTGTAAAAATGTTTTAATTGATACGCAAATAAAATAAATTAAATTATTTTCTTTAAAAACATAATTTATTTCCACCAATAACAACATTTCATTGTATTATAATCTTTAATACAATGCACAATTGTGTAAATTACACACAAAAAATTAAAGTTTAATTCTAACACTGACAACATTTATGCAGTACACCATCGAATAGTTTAGCATGTGTGTACTGTTTTATGCCCACTCCTAAATAATGCTAACATGATTAAATAAAGTCTGAACTAACACAAAATTATGACATTTGCATGCATGCAGTGGAAAAAGGCAAATTCATAGATTTAATACGCGCTGCAACGCTCACGGTGGCAATGCTGTCGCTATAGGCATTTCCATGTTGGCATTTAAAACATGGCAAATGTCTACTGGCATTCATGGTTTTTAACGGACAAGAGCAGTTGACAACACAAAAGGATACAAGTCAATTTATAAACTGACCCCTTGATGTAATTCTGGGCATCTCTACCTGAATTGGTTACCTATACTAATCTGCTCTACTAAAATTAACGAAGCCTGAACTGGCGGGGGGTAGCTTATGATAAAGCCACATGTCCTAATGGAACAAAGTTGCTGAATTTTGAGTCCATCCTCAAAAATTCATACACTAAACAATTGACGACGCAACAGTCAATTTCCGAGCTCTACTTTACTGACAGTTTCATGTTGGCTTCTAACCGCATTGTACCGCATTTGAAATTAATAGAATTGATTCATGCTGGAGGAATTTACTTCGTGATACAAATACCGTGCGATCAACAATTATTTAACTAAGGAGCGTCTATGACTGTGTCAGTATTATGGAATCTTCCGACAAAATTTGAAGAAGGACTTGGATATGGATCCCTACAAAAAACTGTAGTCTTGTGCTCTAGGAAACATACATCCCAAGGGCTACTTTTATTTAAATAATTGTTGATGGCATGGTACAAATAATTCAATTAAATGATTAAATTTGAATTAAATTATAACAATGTTACCTTAATATTGGTTACTGTGAAATACATTTGGTGCAATGGCGTCCCTTTGTAGTAGTTATCGAACAGGTTAAAAGCTTTAGCTCCCAGTGGATTATTACAAGCCCTGCACAACTTCGATAAAACCATTATATTTGTATACATTATAATATTTGCAATTGGTTAAGTGCTGATCGTTTAGCATCAATTAAATAAGGTTATGGATTTTGAAAACAAAAGGTAATCAGTCTTTTGTTTCAGAAATTGAACAAAAGAATTGGCGATCCGGCGGGAAAATGGGTATATAGTTCGTACTTAACATCTGCACTGTCAGTGTCAAATCTTCCGAAAAATGTTTGACCATGTCTGTAAAATATCACTATATAAGATGCTGATTCAGACTACGCATTAGTTATGTTATTAAAATGCCAACAAGAAAATTTGGATTATATATGTAGGAGAAGTTTTTGAATTTGGCGCCTTGGCGACGGGAGAAGGGGACGGTAGATTTAGTCGATTTAGTCATAAGGAACTGTCGTCGCTATTACCCCAGTTTGACGGTGCGAACGGAGACGCAGCTTCATGGGTTGCCAGGAGAAGTCCCGGAGAAAGTGATTCAGCTGGTCGCGATAGGGAAGTTAACGGGCCAAGCAGAACGATGGTATCACTCACGGATGGAACACATAACCATGCGATGGAGGGAATTTAAGGAAGAGTTACTTGTTTATTTCTCGTACAAGCCAAACAAGCTAGAAGCAATGCGTACTTTTGAAGCTAGGAAGTGGAGTAAGAGAGAAACTTTTGTTACATACTTCCATGAAAAATTAGTATTAGGCAATAGAGCAGGCATGAGTGACTCTGACATGATCGAGTACATGATCGATGGGTTGAATGACCGTGTTTTGCAAACACAAGCGAGAATTGCAGACTTTACCTCCCTCGACGACATGCTACGAGTACTGAAGAATGTCACCCAGCCTGAGCGCAGCAGTGTGCAGCAACCAATTATGGGTAGTGGAAATACAGGACGAGGTGGTGCAGTACGACGTGATGGACAGCAGAGATCACAAGGGGGCGCTCAAGGACTCCGATGCTTCAACTGCAACCAGACGGGACACAGAGCTAGAGAGTGCCCGCAACCCAAGAGGCAGCCAGGAAGTTGCTTTGCATGCGGCAAGATGGGGCACAGAAGTTCAAATTGTCCAGAACGTCCAACAGGAACAGACCAACCAGACCAAAGGAGTGCTGACTCGACGACGATGCTAGTTGACAAAATAGCAGTGGCATACACGTCCGAAGTGAGAACCCCATTATTTACTGTAAACGCCATGATAGACACGGGCAGTGGCATATCATTACTCAAGGAAAGGTTAGTGTCGCCCGAATTAAGACTACCTTTCAGTGATCACTGTGTTTTTACCGGAGTAAACGGTTCCACTTTAAGTGTGTTGTCATTATACAAAGCAGATGCTTATGTTAACAATGTGTCCGTCCCAGGGATAACGTTTTACCTAGTGCCGGAGGGAACAATGTTACAAGACTGTATACTAGGTAGAGACTTTGTATCAAGGTCAGATGTAGTGGTAACGTTTCAACCAAGCTTTCATGTTGCCAGAACTTGTGATACTGAAACCGATATCACTGAACCAAATACCTTTGAAATTAATGAGTCTGATTTTGATGTAGAATTGTTAGCAATAGATGTATGTAATAATGATGATTGTGATATTAATATTAACTCCGCCTTAACCAGTTACGACATAGGGGAGATGACCAAGACGTACATGGAAAGCTATGCGCTCGCAGGGAAACCATTGAAACCGGCGGTCAACTACGAGATGAGGATTATTGTACGTCCTGATCACACACCTTTCAAAGTGCACCCTTATCGTTTGTCCTTTGCCGAAAAGAGAACGGTGCAAGGAATTATCGACGGACTGCTGAACGAAGGTATCATCAGACCCAGCAGCTCAGAATACTGTTCCAGGATAGTACTGACGAAGAAGAAGAACGGATCCACACGTCTCTGCGTTGATTATAGGACTCTGAACAGTTTGACGATAAAAGATTGTTTTCCTTTGCCATTAATCGAAGACCAGCTTGACCGGTTGCGAGGAAAGAGGGTGTTTACTAAATTAGATTTAAAGAGTGGATTCCATCAGATCAAGATGAATGAGGAGTCAATTAAACTGACCGCATTTGCGACCCCAACAGGACAATACGAGTTTACCAGGATGCCGTTTGGGCTCACCAATGCACCAGCAGTTTTTCAGCGATACGTTAATCATATTTTTAGAGACCTCATTGACCGTGACAAAGTGCTCGTGTATATAGATGATATTTTGATCGCCACCGAAACGGTTAAAGAAAATATAGAGGTATGCAAGGAAGTGTTCGAAGTGTTGGTAAACAATCGGCTGGAGCTGAGACTGGAGAAGTGCTTTTTCTTATACCATAGTGTTACTTACCTCGGTTACACCATCAATGTTGCAGGTATAAAGCCAGATGAACAGAACCTGCAGGCAGTGAAGAACTTTCCTCTGCCACGAAGTACAAGGCAGGTGCACGGATTTTTAGGACTTGCATCATACTTCCGAAAATTTATTGAATCATTCTCTATGAGAGCCAAACCTCTCTATACCTCCTCAGGAAAGACGCTGTATTTAAGTTTGGGCCGAAGGAACTTGAAGCATTTGAAGACCTACGTAATGCATTGATTATTGAACCAATACTATCGATATATTCGCCAAAAGCAGCTACTGAACTCCACTGCGATGCTAGCAGCTTAGGCTGCGGTGCCATTCTTGTACAGAAGCAGTGTGATAACACTTTCCGACCAATTTTTTATTTCAGCAAAAGGACGAGTCCTGCTGAAGGGAAGTATCATAGCTACGAACTGGAAGCATTAGCAATAATCTACGCGCTGAGAAGATTTAGGGTCTACTTACATGGTATTAGGTTTAAGATTGTAACCGATTGTAACAGCCTGAAACTCACTCTGAATAAGAAGGAAATCAACCCCAGAATTGCCAGATGGGCCCTAGAGCTTGAAAATTACAATTACGAAGTCGAACACCGACCTGCAAAGAGAATGGAACACGTAGATGCCCTCAGCCGTCACCATAACGTTCTGATCCTAGAAGACACCCCGCTTGAGTTGACACTAGCTCTGAAGCAGGGACAAGATGAAAACATAGCAAAGATCAAATGTGAATTGGAGAACGAAGAGAGTCCTGTTTACGAAATGGTGAATGGACTTGTGTACAAGAAGCATGACGATCGTTTACTGTTTTGGGTCCCGGAATGCATGGAAGCGAACGTGATACGAGGATGCCACGACGATATGGCACACGTCTCTGTTCCCAAGGTGATCGAACTAATAAGGAGAAATTACTGGTTCCCACAGATGACCCCAAAAGTGAAAAGATACGTGAATAACTGTTTGAAGTACATACGCTATTCGCCCAAGGCAGGGAAGAAGGAAGGGGCACTTCATAGTATACCAAAGGGGGTGCAGCCGTTCGAGACGATCCATATTGACCACTATAGGCCGCTTGCAAAGACGGCCAGTAGGAACAAATACGTATTCGAAATAATAGATGGGTTTAGTAAGCACGTTAAACTCTATGCCTGCAGAACAACCGGTTCCGACGAAGCCGTAAAACACCTGAGACGCTACTTTAACCATTACAGCAGACCGTTGACACTTGTTTCTGATAGAGGAGCCGCTTTCACCTCTAACGCTTTTGCTGAGTTCACGCAGGAGGCAAATATAAAGCACGTACTTGTTGCAGCAGGTACGCCTCGCGCGAACGGACAAATTGAGCGAATTAACCGGGGTATGACCCCAATGTTGAGTAAAATCACAAGGACCGCCGAGGAATGGGATGAGGTTTTAGATGACGTCGGGTTCGCATTCAACAACACTTTAAGCCGCTCAACCCAGGACACGCCGAGCAGGCTACTTTTTGGAATAAATCAACGAGGGAAGATAGTAGACCCGTTGAGAGAATTATTGGAGGGATTGACTGAGCCTGAACCAAGGGATTTGGTGCAGCGAAGAGAGGCAGCTGCGGAGAATATGCGAATTGTCCAGGAGTACAATGAAGCATATTTCAATAGAACTCACAAAGAGCCGACCAAGTATCGCGTACATGACATGGTAATGGTCAAGAACGTTGACACGACCCCAGGTGAGAGCAAGAAGTTAGCACCGAAGTTCAGAGGACCCTACATCGTGATAAAAGAGCTGCCGAATTATAGGTACATTGTCGAGGACGTTCCAGGTTTTCAACTTACTAGCAGGCCCTACAAGAGCGTCCTTGAATCCGGCCGACTTAAGATCTACCCCGGTCCTTAGAATCGTTTACGCCAGTTTTCAGTTATATCAAGTTTATGCCCTTATGTTCACTTATGTTATGCCCTTATGTTCACTTATGTTATGCCCTTATGTTATGCCCTTATGTTCACTTATGTTATGCCCAGGGCCGGCGGAACCCGGAAGCCGTGAAGCGACCGCAGCCGGGCGCCGCGTGCCAGGGGCGCCGCGTCGTCATGGGCGCCTTGGTTCTACGCGCCCTGCGAACCTACGATGATGGTCCGGGAAAGGGCTGCGACAGGAGAAAACGCCAACGCAGCAACATAAAACATAAAAACATGCCCTATGTGCTGTAGTCTGTGGTTTTGGGATTGGCAAAAGCGCACAACGTTACTTGAACGTTACCAGAACTAAAAACCTAAGACGCACAAACTGCGTAAAATTAGTGATTGAATAAGGCGGATTAAGTGTTCAGTACGGTACTGCACATCATCATGTAAATAATTGATTTGTTCGAAAAATAATTTCTACCACCGCCTTTACTATTGTATTATAAATATTGCAGTTTCAAAATGACTTCTACTCCCGAAAAAAAAGCATAAACTATCAGGCTATCAATATGAAAAACGAAAAGCTGCATAGCAAATGGCAAATAGTAAATTAGCTGGTTCTCTTAATACATTTCTCATATCAACATCTGTTCATACCAATACTGATGAAGTGTCACCAAAACTAAATGTTAATTAGGAGCTACTTGTGGACTTATCTGAAAACTCTATTGATATAAGTACTACCACGGTCAGTGATACAGTTGGCGAAGACCCTACATCGTCAACGCCTCGTGATGAGCTGGAGATATTGCGACATAATGTCAAAGAGCTGGTGGTATATCCAGAACCAGAATGCATCTCGAGTCCTATTATGGCAAATAATCAACAGGCTAATTTGGACCCAGCATTATGGCCAACTCTAATTACAGATCAATTTCGACCATGTTTAGTGAAAGCAGGTCCTATGCAAATATCCATCATTATATTTCCTACTAATATTGATCACAGGCATTTTTCACCAAACTATTATTCTAGAAAATTATCTAACAGTGAAATAGTCAAGCGCCCTTGGCTAATATACTCAATATCTTCAGATAAAGTGTATTGCTTCTGTTGTGTACTATTTTCTCGAGATCAAGCTTCGGCTTTTACAATTGGTTTTGATAAATGAAGAAATATAAGTAGGTCATTAAAACGACATGAAGTTTCCAAACAACATATAATTTCTTTCTCAAATTGGAAAGAATTTGATAAACGACTAAACACAAATCAAACAATTGATGCCGAACATCAAAAACAAATGAATAAGGAAATAAATCATTGACGATAGGTTAAGGAAAGAATACTTGCAATACTCCAATTTCTTGGATCACAAATTTTAGCGCTTCGCGGATCTACAGATAGACTAAATAGTGACCATAAAGGCAATTTTCTTAAATTAGTCAATCTTCTTGGTCAGAGGCGCATAGATAATATTAGTGCACGCGCTCATTATTTGTCACACGACATTCAAAATGAACTGTTAGCAATTGTGGCACACCTTATCAGTCTTGGTCTTAATATTTGTGACATGAGAGGACAGGGCTATGATAATACGCCGAATGTGAGTGGTCAATATCGTGGTGTCCAAAGCAGAATTTTGGAAAAATATCCAAGAGCATTTTTTGTTCCATGCGCTTGCCACTCACTAAATTTAGTATTAAACGATGCCGCTTGTGCTACCGGTGAAATTGTAGGATTCTTCTCCATTGTTCAAAAGCTTTTTGTATTTTTCTCCAGTTCAACTCACAGATGGGACATATTAAAGCATCATGTATTTATTTTTACCTTGAAACCCATCAGTATGACAAGATGGGAAACCAGAATAGATGCTATTAAGCCACTAAGGTATCAAATAAGAGAAGTATATGACGCTTTAATAGAAATTTCTGAAGATGTCACTAAAGAAAGTTCTGCAAGTTTTCTCAACAATTCAGTCGCACTGGCCATGTATGACGAATAAATTAATAATTTCTTGATTTGTATTCGTATTCATTTTAATCTCGATTCTTTCGCGTTAAAAAAATTTGACACGAAAATGAATTTTGCCAGATTTGAAACAATAAATATTAACACTAGCCTACTATGGTGCAAGTGTGAATAGCACAGGAGGTATTCTATTGTTCAGAAATTCTGGGAGGAAACAAATTTCGAAGTAACTCAAACACCATTTGCTCTAGGTATAGGGTTGCATAATACATTTTTGAAGCAAATTATCTTGCCAATCGCCCTATGATATAAAATATTGGTCGTTCTATTTGAAATAATTAAAATATGATGTTTCGAAGTGGGCACTGAAATATCGATATTTTTTAAATACCTATTATCAAAATTGACAGCTGTAAATTTTTTGTAATTGTAGAGGGATCTGTTAGGTATAATTCAAGATGCAGCTCGGGTTTCTATCTCATTCCTACTAGATGTTATGTGCATTTTTCAAAACGTCTTTTTGAGGACAAAATTTGACAAATAAATTTTTTACTCAAAAACTATATAAGTTAAGTGGACATAAGTACATATGGGGATGTAGACAATTGAACTGAGAATCGAAAAATGAAATAATATACAGGGTGTTCCATTTAAAATAACAAAGTTGGTAGTCATTTCCGGTAGAAACGGAATTGATAGACAGTCGAAAATATTTTACTTGAGGAGATCGTGTTGAACAATGCAATGCTGATTTTATTTATTTTTTTCTCAATCAGGAACCCTGTAAACTGTTAATGGCCGTTATTCGTGGCCCACCCTGAATACAAATGTATGTATATTATTATTTTTATTTTATTGGGCGGCAATTGTTTGATCTTAGTAGCGAAATAAAAATCTTTAAAATGTAGTATTATTTCTGTTCTTTGGCTTTTACAGCTATTGGATTCTTCTGACCCATCATATTCAAAAAATAATCTGACATCTTTAAATAGGTAGGGGCGCCAACGAAAGGTTCGCAGCCGGGCGCCACACATGCCAGCGCCGGCCCTGGTTATGCCCTTATGTTCACTTATGTTACGCCCTTATGTTCACTTATGTTATGCCCTTATGTTCACTTATGTTATGCCTCAATGATTATGTAACCAATTGCACTGGAAAATGCAAAGAGTTGTACCTAAATGTTCGAGCCGACCATTATGTCAGGACTGGCCGAACTGTAGGAGAAGTTTTTGAATTTGGCGACGGGAGAAGGGGACGGTAGGTCAAGATGGCGAGTACGCGTGACTGTAGTAAAAGTGACGAATAAAGAATCGTGAAACTAAATCGTTGTATTATTAAAATAAGTGCCCACGGGGGGAGGAAACTAATTCCCTACATATATGCGTATGGCATGGATGTTCTAGTGCTTTTTGAAAGTTTTGCAATATTAGGCATTTAAGTAACAAAAACGGACATACAGAGACTTTTTTATCGTGCAACATAGGGTTAATCATTTCAATAGTTGTACACTTCTAACGTGTGTTTGTAAATGATTGTACAAAAGGCGGCAAAATTTAAATGAAATTTAGGATTTTAATTGCCGTTAAGTTTTTCCATGTCGGTGCTTAGTGTATTTCACCGCAATTTGTCAAAGTTTAATGTCATTTTCGCCAGTAGCGTGCAATCATTGTAAAGTTAATCTAGGTAAGTTATTTCAAGTTAGTTAGTTATGAAGGGGAACGGGTCAACAGGGTTTTTTCGTCCAGTGTGGGTCAGTTAAGTTGTTATGTACTGATAATTTTCTCTTTTGTATCTATTTAATTGTCGTTGTTTCGTGGATATTTCATCAGGTATATCATAACAACTTAACTGACCCACACTGGACGAAAAAAAACCCGTTGACCCGTTTCCCTTCTTGGATACAAAGTAACGTCCGTTGCTTCTTGATTCAATTAGTTACTTATGTTAAAATAAGAAATGTTAATTTTCAGAAACAAACAACATTATGTTACACCAATGAATCCTTAGTGATATTTTTGTTGTGTTACCAACGTGTATGTTTGGTTGCCTAAAATACAATCTACACTCATTTACAAACACACTGTATAACAACGACAGCAATGTATCAAAGCACCTTTTTTTAAATGCAACATACAAGTAATTCACTGTGTGGAAAATATTACAGTTTAGGAATTGAACAATATATAGAACTGAAGAGGTAGCTCAGTTATTAAAATGGATAATGCTGTAAACCTCAGCTTAACATTGGTTATCTCGTAAACTGTAATGCCTCCAGAGAAATATTTTGTTTTGTATGTTGCATTTAAAAAAATACGGTTTGATACATTGCCGTCATTGTGACAGAAACGTATAAGTATTAGATATTTACAATATAAGTATCGTAACGTATCATATTACGATACGATATGGCAAAATTGTTGCACAATAAAAAAAAAAACTCTGTATATCATATATTACAATTGTAAATTTTGTTTTGGGACTTACTCCTTCTAGTTATTAAATAGAGAATAGATCGAACTTTTCAAAATATTTGTATGTACTACACATTTTAGAACTTTGTGAAATTAAGTCACATTCACCCAGCACAAATATTGTACAACACTTTAATGAACACGACTGAACATAAAAACAACGATGAGTAAGTTTGGCTGCCCACATGATTTCCACTTTGTATATAAATATACCCAATGTGGTAATCTGCATTTAACCTTACAACAACTTAAACTTCAGGACTTACAATAAAGTAATGCCAAATAATGTCAACATCATTTGCAACCCTAACAGATCTTCCAGCCAAATCAACAGCGACAAGCTCCTATCGGATCTGGGAAGGCCGACTAGAAGGGGGGTGAAAAAGTGCCCCAGCTGCGGCTACCTGAACGGCACCAGGGGGTACATGTGCAAGAACTCCGTGTGCAACACCATATTCAAGGACAGCGACAAGAAAAAGATGCAGCTCGACTCACTCAAGCTGCTGACCAGCACGTCCCGCCAGATTTACTCGGTCTGCGTCAGGGACAAGTGCCCGGACGCCAGGGGTTTCGTGCAGCTGCCCCTGTACGAGGGCGGCGAGAAGAACCTGTTTTCCGAGGTGGCCCTGTGCTTCGTTGACACCTGCCAGCGTCTGTTCGACGATTCCATACTTAAGTGTCACGAGAGCGAGTCAGCCGGCACCGGCTCACTGTGCGCGCACATAGACTCCGCTCTGAAGAGCGTCGTCGTCGCGACGGCTTTGGAGTTCAAGCACGACTTGATCAATAGCCTGAAAGTCGACGAGGACGTCAAGAAGAAACTGTGCTTGCTGGCTAAGTCGACCGATGGGCCTGTCGTGCAGAAAGTATCCAGAAACGTTATGGTTGTTAAATGTGCGGTGACTCCAACGAACCCCTTAGGGTATTTGCATCTGTTGTTTTGCTCTTGTAAGGCTTCTGATAATCCGGAGGAGATCAACACATTTTTGTGTGGATGTGCAGATAGTTTAACACATGGTAGGTTATTTAATGGGTAAATAAAAAAAAATCACCTTACAGTTATTAGGATTGTGTTATTAATGAATGTTTATTTGCAGTTAAACTTTCGTACGGAATGAAAGACGTTGGATCTAAATGCATACATTATTATGCGGCGGCTTGTGCATTTGCCAGTGATGGTAGATTTACCAACAGATTCTCACATTTTGTCCAGACTGAATTCGGTAAGCAGAAATCATATTGCCTTTCCGCAGCAACAATGACTCCAAAAAGAATTTTCAGGAGAGATGAAAAACGATTGTTAATTATTCAGTATTAAAGAAGTGAATACATTTTATTGGTAATGATTTTAATGTAAATTATTTATTGTAATTATTTCACTTAAACTTAATAATTAACAATTGTTATTTGTATCTCTTCAAAAATTTGTCATTGTACAGTTGCATCATTGTTGCTTTAGAAAGCCGATATGGAAATTTCTTGAGTCATATTCTCATATTAAATTTCAGATCCTTTACTGTTTTCCGGCTACGAACTGAATCTTGTGAACATGTTAGAAATTGATATCGCTCAAGAGAACATCCCGATTTTACATAAGGACACGATTTTGGAGTTCTCAAGCCCCATTGATATCCATGACACCACACAGGAAATAGAAATCGAGGTCTTGCCTTCGGATTACATGTTCGATGCTAACAAAATGGGATCCGACATATTGGCAGCTTTACCCCCGAAAGCGAAGAATAAACGGAGAAAACGGGCAGAAATTAAAAGATGCGCATCGAGAAGCAAAGTTAATCCAGCAATGAATTATTTTGACGTGCTGAGCTTCAATGAGTGGTTGCCGTCCGTCACTGAATGCATTAATTCGACTATCTATTACGGTTGCACGGTTAAGCCCGAGCAATTGGTTTTCCATATACCCAACGTAAGAAGACTACGTTTGATCTAATAAACAGAAATTTAATTACTTATGTCAAAATACAGAATGCGCCAGAATAAACAGTACTGAAGTTTAGGAAACTAAGCATACGCAACGTACTGAATACGGCAAATGGTTGGTTGCCGAAACTTCAGTACTGTTTATTCTGGCTCATACTGTATTATGTGTCATACGATTTAAATATTTCTTGATTGATTCATTTATTGCTTTTCTGATAATGCAAAAACTCGTATTGCATCAAGTGTATTGTTTACTTATGTTTCAACAATTTATATCTTTATATGTTTCAGAGATTTTTTGAGCTCCTGAAAGATAGAATATGTTTCGGTACTAAACTGCAACTTGCCGATGATACTAGAACGGTGCACAGAAGTACTCCGCCACTAGGACGGTTTACTAAAAGCTGCTGGCATATAAATGACGTCATCCACCTGAAGCAGATATTTGATACAAACGACGTATCACTGAAAACGTTGAAATATTTCACCCAAAATACCGATAGTACCTTTACGGAGTATGAGGGAAATGACGAGCAGAGTTCATACTTGAACGGCCAAATAAATACTACCAAGTTTCTGGCGTATATTAAAGTTGGAAATGTCAGCGGTGACCAGAAGGACATGCCGGCTTTTACGATTGAATGGACAGGGGATTTGTTTAAAGTTAGCAAGTTCGGAGAGTTGAGGCTGGTTTTTCAGCTGGGCCATCAAGTGCTTAAAAAGTGATTTATAGTGTATTGATGTCATCATTTTGTTGTTTGATTTATATATTATGTGTAAATAAATGCATTATTTCTGCAAAGATTTATTTCGTTATATTTATTTATTTATTCCTTTGCCTTTCTACCTTTCGGTGTTATAATTATTATTTAAAACATAATTAATTAATTATGTTACTAATTATTCAATTTGTTTTTGAAAATACACCTTTATTAAACTATCATATCAGGAAAGAAATTGCTTAATATAAATAATTAATTTATAAAAAACAGAAAAACAACTTGTTTAATATGGACTACCACGTAGTAAAGGTTGAAACCATCCTGATAATTAATTTATTTTGACAAAAACATTTGTTAAAACTTAAAAAAGTGTTGTGAGATCGAAACAATTGTAGAGGATGTTCTATAAAAATAGTGAAACATAAACCGAGTGATTTATTTATATTTATTAAACAACCACCGCAATAATACAGGGTGTTTTAAAAAAAAGCTACCCACTTTTCCCACTAAGCTCACTAGATGACACTTAACATCTTCACATCAGAGAAAATACAAATTAATTGATATCACTGTATTTTGCGTGACAGTGACATTTATTTGCAAGTAAAATGCCAAACCTGAGAACTCTGAAACGAGTTATTATAGTTCAACTGTTTCATTTAGTGAAAAAAGAACATAGTATAAACTGCAGGAACAATAATACTGTTGCTGTAGTACAGGTGTGGTTATTATGCATTATTATACTGTGTAATTAGATAGATAAGTAAAAATGTGACATTGACAGATATTTATGGTTATTAAAATTATATTGTCATTGCATGCTATGTAGCCACTTTTCCAATAAAATAATTCCTTGAGTCAGTGCCATCTATAGGTAGTAAACGGCGAACTGGGCAGCTTGTTTTCGTACATCCTGTATTTGAATTGTAATTTGGTAATGTTTCTATTAAAAACAAAAATGTAATATTCAATGGGAGAGAAAAAAAATCAACATGTCTGTGATATTTCGCAATTAGTTTATAGCAGCCAAATGTATATTTGGTTGAATACCTTGATTATACAATTTAATACATAATTACGCTGTTATCCCTAAGGCAATTTAAACTTATAATCATAAAAATGGATCAATAAATCACAAATAAATGTTATTATACAAAATAAAAGTATTTGGTGCAATTTTTTTCTGTACTTTTTCTGTTTTATGTTTATGATTTGTTTGTGACTTGTAGAATACCTACATACAGGGTGTCCAAGATAAGGATTCCAAACAAAACGTTGTACTAAAAATTTGTAAACGTTGTCTTATAGAGCTAAAAATGTGGCAATGAAAAAGCGTCTTTGGTTTTCTTATACCTGTTCAAACAACTTCAGAAAAAAATAAAAACGAAATCGCAAGATTTCGGATTATGTCCAATATCTCCGGAAGTAAGCGGAAATTTTAGGTTTTCTCAACGGAATATTGCTGACCACTAAAGTGCGCACCTTTTTTTCTAATTGAACCGCCTTTGTAACTTTTACGGTTTCCGAGATCCCCATGCTGTTGATCCTTATCTTGGACACCCTGTATACTGGAAGCCGAAATGTTGGAACATCTTGAAATAATGATGTTAAATAATCAGCTGAGTTGATAACAACATATGAGTTTAATTTATTACGGCATTTCTGTAAATATTAAAAACCAATTTCAAATGGGTGTTTGAGATGAAGAAATTATTAGTCGTTAAATTATTAAGCTGTCTGGAAACGTTAATGAATTTGTTATTAATAGTTGATAGATAAATGTAAATCTATTTAAATCATCTGTTGTACTCGTAAGTAACAAGACTAATTTAATTATATTTTATAAGTGGAAAGATAATTATTTGAGGGCTTAACATAAATTAATTGGAAACGAGTTATTTAATTTAAAATTACATGATTAGTAATGACATCATTTTTGCTTTAATTCAACAAATTTTTCATTATTTTGTTTCATTTTCAACTGTTTACATAGTAGAATTAAAAAATGGGTTATTTTAAGCAAACCATCTAATTGACAATCAAAACAATCATGAATATTAGAAATATGAAATACGTAAACTGATATTTCACATTATCATTACAATTGAAAAGAATTATCTTTTATAAGTGGAAAGATATTTATTTGAGGGCATAACTTAAATTAATTGGAAACGTGTAATTTTCATTAATATTACATGATTAATAATGACAAAATTTTTGCTTCATTCAACTAATTTTTCATTATTTTGTTTCATTTTCAACTGTTTACATAGTTAAATTTAAAAAAAGGTTTATTTAAAGCAAAATATCTAATTGACAATCAAAACGATCATGAGTATTAGAAATCTGAAATTCGTAAACTGATATTTCAACTTATCATTACAAATGAATAGAATTGAAGCAAGTACTTACTTACCACTAGAAATAAGGACTTAATCGTCACTAGAAATGTTTACAAACTTCATCCCTAATAAAAAAAATTGCAGCAATTTTTTTTAAGCAAATAATTACTCAAATCGTCACTAGAAACTTGTACAGAAAATTAATTTCCTAAAAATTTTCTACAAAAAAATTCAACTCTAATCTAAATCCCCTAAAATTTTTATATTGTGTCGTAAGTACCCGCAAATAATTTAATAACTCAAACAAAACTCGTTTAATTATTTAACTAAAGAATATGCAATACACTTTCTTCGTCTTTAACTGTTAAAATGACAATTTAGTTTTGAATCTTCATGCAAATTGAATGGCTCTTCTCGCAAATAAACCTGTGCCATAAGTGTCGCTTGCTGCCGTTCGCTTTGATAAAATGGTAGCCGTGGGCGTCATGCGAAGACGTTCTAATTGAAAAATGTATCTCCTGGAGATAACCCCAAGGACATTGGAAGAAGTCAAACACCTCTACTGGTTGCCACTATTAGGGCCCTACCTGTTTATTGTACCGCGACTTAAATATAAATATGCATCTGCTTAACACAGCTTTTCGAAAAAGCTCGCGGAAAGATCGAGGAGTGCTGTGAAAATGTCTGAGAAAATATTCTATTTAAATATTTTTTTAATTGTTTTTCCTATAATATAAATATTCGGTTTCATTTAAAAAAAATAATATTTTCGAAATTATATAAAATAAAACCAATTGCAGTACCAAAACGTTTCATCTGTTAAACTATTTATTATTAATAATTCTGGCAATTTATTGTAATTCGGATATAAAAGACGACCTTCTAGGCCGCCTTGTGATTCAATTAAATATGGAAATAGAACCGCGCCCAGGACCGTCTCTGTTTTCGTCCAGCATTTTCGCTACACCTCATCGGATACCTACACAAACACACCGAAAATTTTGCAAAGGTCCTTTACATTCGACGACATTTACATAACCAGATCGGACCAGATGATAATTTTCGCCAAATGAGTCCTATGTTATTGCGATTTGTCGAATCACTGAATGTTTTCTTTGTTCTTCTCGTTTATACTGTTCACATTTTAATACGTATGTACAGAATTTATCGACTTCAGCGGTGGGGCGGGCGGCGGTTTGAGAAATAAAATTTTTTCCAGAAAAAATATTGTGATCCAACGAGTTTGACGGATTTGGATTCGGACGCTGGTTTATAAATAGCTGATTAAAATGTTTATGAAATTTATCTGATTTTTTAAAATTGGCTCTACTGGTTATGGGTTTCGCTCAATTTTGCGGATTTTTTCCTAATTTAAAAAAAATTGGATGTACAGTTTCTCTTGCTTATGGGTTTCCAATTTTGCGGATTATTTCATTGATTCACGGTAAGTTTCCAAAATGAAATTCATTTTCCCACTAATTAATTCATTATTAGACATTAATTCCTACAGCAAAACTGATTAGAATCACTTATCTTTCTTAGATATTTCATATTATTATGTCTTTCAATTCCTTAAAAAATTAAGGAAGTAAACGTTATTTTAATTGAATTAATAAGAAATAGTAACCAATTCTTTGAAAGTACATTCTTCGACAATGTGGTATAAAAATAACTAATAAATAATAAATAAAAATAACAGATTAGAGGAACTCTGGAAATATTTAATCCAAAAATAACGTCAGTACGAATTGTAATTAAAGTTTTAACAATCATTTTTTTCGAACATTTGATCAATTATAGAATTGATCATTAGGAGAATTCCTAAAACAAGAATTTACCTTAGAATGATTTATTTTCGAAACAACGAATAAAGTTTTTATACAAATTTTATTACAAATTTTGCAGCCTGTTTTGGTCCACTTCACTGGATTATCATTAGGCCATAGTGTGGCAAAACTTACCTGCTAGTTGACCCAACCCAAGTTCATTTTACGATTTTTTTAATAATCATCATCAGTAATTTGGGGGTTTGAAATTAAAATTTTATTATTCGTCGCAGCCTGTTTTCTTCTAATATAATTACTGGCCCGATGACCTGAGTTAATTGAACCATTAAAGGTTCTTGGCTCTTTGAAGGACGCCGTATCGTCTCTGGATTGTTTTCAATTCATTTATGATTTATTGCCTTTTTATAGCTTCGACTGGGAAGACTGGTTTGATGAGGTGTGCATTAACTTCTGTGTATTCGCTGATAATTCTTGATTTGTGGAATAATTAGTTGTTATATCATTAAAGCAGTCCTAATTTGCTTACAACGCGACAGTAACAATTGATAATAAAAATTAGTGAAAATAAATAGCACACATGTCATTACGTGATGTAATGACATTATACAGTAATAAAGTGACAAATACCAATAGAAACTGTAGAGATTTGTGACAAACGACAGTAGAAATCGTTTAAGCGACCAATGACAGTATACAGTAGTGTCACAAGTGTCAGATTTGTAGTATAATCAACTGTTCAAATGGTGTAAGCGACAATAGATAGTAAAAATCGCTTTTGCGACAAACGGTACTAGAAATCGTATGAACGACAAAAGACTTTATAGATAGTCGAGTCCCAAAAGTCTGATTGTTTGTGGTACAATCAACTGTTTCAATGATGTCAGCAACACTGGACTGAAGAAAGCACACTTGTGATAAACGACAGTAGAACTCAGATGAGCGACCAAAGAGTTTAGACAGTCGAGTCACAAACGACAGTAGAAATCGTATAAGCGACAAATGACAGTACACAGTCAGGTCACAAATGTCAGATTTGTGGTATAATCAACTGTTTAAATGGTGCCAGCGACAATAGATAATTGTAATCGCTTTTGCGACAAACGGCACTAGAAATCGTATGAACGACAAAAGTCTTTATAGATAGTCTAGTCACAAAAGTCAGATTGTTTGTGGTACAATCAACTGATTAATGATGTCAGCGACACTGGAATGAAGAAAGCGCATTTGTGACAAACGACAGTAGAACTCAGATGAGCGACCAAAGGCTTTGACAGTCGAGTCACAAACGACAGTAGAAATCGTATAAGCGACAAATGACAGTACACAGTCAGGTCACAAATGTCAAATTTGTGGTATAATCAACTGTTTAAATGGTGTCAGCGACAATAGATAGTAGAAATCGCTTTTGCGACCAACGGCACTAGAAATCGTATGAACGACAAAATACTTTATAGATAGTCGAGTTCCAATAGTCAGATTATTTGTGGTACAATCAACTATTTCAATGTTGTCAGCGACACTGGACTGAATAAAGCGCATTTGTGACAAACGACAGAAGAACTCAGATGAGCGACAAGGGAGTTTAGACAGTCGACTCACAAAGTCAGATTGTTTGTAGTACTGTAGAAATCGCATTTGCGACAAACGACAGTAGAAATCGAATGAGCAACATAATACAGTAAACACCAGAGTCACAGAAGTAAGATTGTGGTACAATCAACTGTTTAAATGGTGTCAGCGACAATAGATTGCAGAAATCATACTTGTGACAAACGACTGTAGAAATTGTATGAGCGGAAAAAGACAGCAGACAGTCGAGTCACAAAACTCAGATTAGATCCTTTGGGGTTACAATCAACTGTTTAAATGGTATGGTATGGTTAGGGCCGGATTTAGACTTGATAAGGCCCTAAGCTATTTGAGATATGGGGCCCTTTATAAGTCCAGATATTATATGTCAGAGCCTAATATGATTTTCGGATTTCTAGAGGGTTAAACTGAAATACAATTAAGAAGTATATAGATAGTGAAATAATAAATCTTTAACTTAAAATCATTTTTAATCATAATAAACTTAAAAATGCAAACTCTGGTAAAAAGAAACAAAAGTTCTTTTAAAAGGCACAATTTACAAAGGCTTATTATCTAATCTCTTGAAACATTTTATAAGGATTAAGGAATTACATTAAACTAAAATATTTTCTTTCTGAGCCAGAGCAAAGTCTTTGATGATATAATCAAATGGTAAACTGCTTAGTTTGTGACTTTACATGCACATGAGACTGAGGGAACATAATTTATCTTGAGTCATTGTTGTTCTAAATTCATTTTTTATCCTCTTCAGCTAAGAAAAAAATCGTTCTCCAGAGCAATTCGCAACCATCGTACTAAGAAACAATCTCAAAATTGCTTTTACATTAGGGAATGCTGATTGGAGAAGATTGTTAAATATTACCCTATATTAAATATTACCAGATCCTGCTGTGTCAGACTATCATGTTCCGCTTAACTATTTTCTTAACTATGTCTAACATATTGATGAAAATGGTTGACGTCTCCTACAAGATTCATGTCCACATCTTCAGGATGTGTTTGCCATAAAGCACTAACTCCTTCACGAATCTCTTCTTCTGTAGCTTCTAATTTTGTTAAGAATTAAAACTTTCTTGGAGCAGCATTGTATACTGAGGCCATCTGAGCCAGACTTTACTCTAATGCATCCATCACAGGTGTATAAATGTTTTGATTCTGAACTTGTCTCTTGGCTCAAGGTACTATAAAGCATCATCTTCATCATCATTGATATGCCTTCTTCTATATCTGCTTTTATTGTAATTAACATCAGGCAATTTTACTTTTGCTTTTTCTTCAAAATGATGGAACATATTCCTGGAACCTTTAACAAAATCCGAAAGTTAAGCATTCAATTTCCTACATACATCTAGACTAATTTGGCGGTCTTGCAGTGATTGACTAGTCTTGTGAAATTCATCCAGCAAGTAACTCCACAATTAGCGTTGACTTAATAAGTAAACAAAATGTGTCAGCCTAACGACAACCGACAATAGAAAATGTCACTGACGAATTGACAATACGATTCACGTCAGCCACAATTACTTATCATCTTGTGTGTTTTAGCCTGATTCTCATAAAATACCTCGCACGCATTTAACACCTGCATTCCAACGGGGATGGCACATTATTGTCGCACTAGACAGTTACACCTGTCTGCGATCAATTCAGCAAACTTACAATTCCTGTCAGCAATCGCTATAATGAAACCAAGTTTTATCGGCTTTAATTTATAACAACCTCGACACCCAACGGAATTCACGACGCGAAGCGCGTACTTGCATTCGCGCGGCATTAATTATTCATTTCCCTACAAAAAGTGTTTGATCTAGTCTGGGATGAAGTACTTATTTATCCGAGAACACGCCCAGCAATTTTTCTAAAGTTTTTATTTACTATTGCAATCATGTAGGTATATAAAATATTGATAAAGAATGTGTGTGTGTGTGTGTCTCAAAATTCTATTTAATTTTTCTTCAGCTCACTGTATGGGTTTATACTGTATTGATGCTATAAATGGATCAAGATTCTATATAGCAGCAGAATTTCATGGAATTCACTTTTTAAGGGGAATGTCTTATTTTTTTAAATCGAGAAGGGAATTTAAGACAAAGGCCCAATAAAGGACAAGTTGCCAAATAAAAAAAAACATTTATGACTTCAATTCTGCAATTCTGTCTATTTTTTCCTTCTTCTAATTGATTCACATAATATTTGATGCATTGTCACCTTCAAGATTTATATTAATTTGAAGAGAAATTGAGATCTTCAGTTCACACTATGGATTTATAATATTTTCTAATATTTTAATTACATGCTTTGCAATCTGATTTTGTCCATGTAGAAAATTCATTTTTTTTCTTTCAATTTTTAAATTATGATGAGTAATATTTTACCAGTTGTTAAAGAAAGTTAAATAAACTTGAACGAATTGAATTGAGAGGCTCTTGGAAATGGTAATTAGCCATAGCAGAAATGTAGCATTTTATGGGATATTTATAAATAGTCCTTAACTATTTATTCTCAATGTAGATATGGCAATCTGGATAAAAAAAAGTCAATTTTTACTGAAATGATTATTATTTATGAATACTAAATTCATAAATAACATATTCTAATTCACCAGAAAGTAACTCGATTTTCTCACTTAATATACACATGCCAAATTTTCAGAGGATTTATCTTTAGGCGTACTTTTTACAGATCTAGCATAATATTTTCAAAATATGCATTAGATAAATTTTCAGAAATTTCAGTGACTAATAACTTATACTGGTCAACTCGGAAAATTAATAACTCGATTATCTTATTTATTTAAGGCATGCCAGTGGTTAACTTTTTAGAGGATTTATCTTCAGGTATACTGTATACAAATCTGGTATAAAATTTTGAAAATATCCATTAGATACATTTTCAGAAATTTCAGTGCCTGATGAGCTATACTGGCCAACGCGGAAAGTTAATAACTCGATTTTCTCACTTATTTGAGACGTACTAGTGGTAACATTTTCAGAGGATTTATCTTCAGGCACACTGTATACAGATCTGGCATACAATTTTCAATATATTCCTTAGATAAATTTTCAGAAATTTCAGTGACAGATAACTTATACTGGCCATCTCGGAAAGTTAATAACTCGATTTTCCCACTTATTTGAGACATACTCGTGGTCAAATTATCAGAGTATTTATCTTCAGGCACACTGTATACAGATCTAGCGTAAAATTTTCAAAATATCCATTAGATACATTTTCAGAAATTTCAATGACTGATAACCTATACTGGCCAACTCGGAAAGTTAATAACTCGATGTTCCCACTTATTTGAGACATACTCATGGTCAAATTATCAGAGGATTTATCTTCAGGCATACTGTATTCAGATCTGGCATAAAATTTTCAATATATTCCTTAGATAAATATTCAGAAATTTCAGTGACTGATAACTTATATTGGCCAACTCGGAAAGTTAATAACTCGATTTCCCCACTTATTTGAGACATACTCGTGGTCAAACTATCAGAGGATTTATCTTTAGGCATACTGTATACAGATTTAGCATAAGATTTTCAAAATATCCGTTAGATAAATTTTCAGAAATTTCAGTGACTGATAACATACTGGCCCACTCAGAAACTTAAAAACTCGATTTTCTCACTTATTTGAGATTTACTAGTGGTAACATTTTCAGAGGATTTATCTTCAGGCATACTGTATACAGATCTGGCAAAAAAAAATCAATATATTCCTTAGATAAACTTTCAGAAATTTCAGTGACTGATAACTTATACTGGCCAACTCGGAAAGTTAATATCTCGATTTTCTCACATATTTAAGACATACTTGAAGTCAAATTTTTAGAGAATTTATCTTCAGTCATACTCTATATAGATCTGGAATATAATTTTCAATATACCATTAGATAAATATTCAGAAATTTTCAGTGATTGATAACTTATACTGGGCAACTCGGAAAGTTAATAACCCGATTTTCTCACTTACTTGAGACATACTTGGGTTCTATTTTCAGAGGATTTATCTTCAGGCATACTATATACAGATCTGGCATAAAACTTCCAAAATACCATTAGATAAATATTTAGAAATTTCAGTGATTGATAACTTATTCTGGCGAACTCGGAAAGTTAATAACTCGATTTTCTCACTTATTTGGGACATACTGGTAATCAAATTTTCAGAGGATTTATCTTCAGGCATACTGTGTACAAATCTGGCTTAACAAATATATAATATCTATTAGATACATTTTCAGGAATTTCAATGACTGATAACTTATACTGGTCAACTCGGAAAGTTAATAACTCGATTTTCTCACTTATTTGAGACATACTAGTGGTCAAATTTTCGGAGGATTTATCTTTAGGCATACTGTATGCAGATCTGGCATACATTTTTTCGAAATATCCATTAGATAAATTTTCATAAGTTTCTGGGACTGATACCTTATACAGGTCAACTTGGAATGTTAATAACTCGATCTTCTCCCTTATTTGAGACATACTATGGAGGATTTCTACTATAGGATTACTACTATATTTCAGAGGATTTATCTTCAGGTATGCTATATACAGATCTAGCATAAAATTTTCAAAATATCCATTAGATAAATTTTCAGAAGTTTCTGTGACTGATAACAGGTCTATTCGGAAAGTTAATAACTTGATTTTTTCATTTATTTAAGATGTACTCGTGATCAAATTTTCAAAGAATTTATCTTCAGGCATACTGTATACAGATCTGGCATAAAATTTTCAAACTATATATTGGATAAATATTCAGAAATTTCAGTGACTGATAACTTATACTTTGAGAGGATTCATATTTAGGCGTACTGTATAAAGATCTGGCATCTGGTAGAAAACTGTTCAGGAAAAATTAGAGAAATAGTCTGTATATTATTAAACAGAGTTGCGAAGAAATTACATAGTTTTCATAAAAATTTTCAAGAGAGAACAGATCAGCAGCCAATATATCTTCTAATATCTTCTATCTACATACAGTAGATCGGTACTATGGGAACCCCTTCATAATAGCAAAGATGGTCAGCGGCTTTGCACCCAAAGAGATTCTGGAATTTCTTCCTTCTGGAAAAAACAGGACTCATGGATGAAAGCTGAGTCCACGTGGGAAAGCACAAAACAACTTTAGAGGCTGCAGAGTGCTAAGGGGCTTTAGGGAATCTACCCAAGAGGAAAAAAACAATCTACATACGAGATATGTAGATATATACATACATGAAAACTGGCATTTAAAAATGGGAAATATTTTACAAAATTCTAGAATTCACAAATTAATGAAACTCGAGGAAATCAATGCACAATATTTTTTATAATACATTCGTGAATTACAGAGACCTCTATAAATTGGTATACAAACATAATTATTAGCATTTTCATAATTCAATGAAAGTTGCGCAAAGTATGAACGAATGCAAAGTCCAAAAATTTCCATCTTACCTGAGTTGAATTAAGAGGCTTTTGCCAGTGGTAATTAGCTATAGCAGAAATGTGGCATTTTATGAGTTAGATTAAGAAAAATATGCGACAAAAATGTTGGTACTACCTCGCCCATATCAATCACGAAAAATTGCGCCTCTAGTAAAAAGCATGGAAATTGATTGCGTTATATGAAATGAGGTAATTTTTGAGTGCACCAAGGCTGCGGCATTTTTTGAGAATCATCCACGACGATCCGCCCATTCGGATGCACGTCCATTAGAAAATCAATCAACTTATTTCTTCACCGGCTCTTCGATCAAGGGCGCACCGAAATTGTACGTCGTCTAAAAAGCAGAGTGAAGAAGCTGCGGCTCGGAGAGTAAATTCGGCGTGAAAGCAAACAGCTCCCGATTTTCGTAATGCCTTTTTTAGGTTTTTGAGCGTGGCCGGGCCGTTAATTCACCGACCGGTCCCATTATCCCCCCGAGATTATCCCAATGGGTGCACCATGGGTCCCCTGATCCTCTTCGCCCGTCCCTGCCGCAAAATGGCAACGTATCTCCTTGAACTTGATCGGGAACTTTCAACGAGGCTACCTGAACTGATAATACCTGATTCGCTAAAGTGGAGGTCTGAAAGTGGCGATCGGTATCGTCCGCAGGGTACCGTAAATTTATGCCAATTTTTTTGACAACATCACGGAGCCAAGAAGACAAGACCAACCGGAGGAACAATGTCAATTGTTAATTTGTTTACAGGCGCTGCCCGTTGGAAATTAGTCAGACCCATTGACTGTCTTGAATATCTAATGTGACAATCATTAATTCGTATGCTAGTGACTGCTTAGACTGTGCAATTTTTTTTTTGTACAGACATATTTTTTTCAAAATCTAATATGACAATCATCAACACATATGCTACTGCATAGATTCCTCAATTTTGATACATTTTTTTTTTGTACAAAGAATATATTTTTTAATTATTTAATTTAATGCTATGACTAACCACCGCCGAAAGATCGTCATGTAGCAATTGGAAATAGGACTTCTACGAATATCATCTGCATTGCATGACCACACTATCCTTTTGTTCCAATTTAATTGCTGCCTTAAAAGCCAGCTTTGAAACCGCAACCATGGCATCTGGCATAATTACGAACCCAGGACGATACGTCCACCTTGAGTGAACGATTTGGGACAGAACCATCCGTGTCCGGAATTGAAGAAATCGATAGCATCGAATTGTGCAACCAGTTATTAATTTATTTAAAGATTCGTATGAAGATGACAGCATACGTTACCAAATGGCGCAACTGTTAGAGCTGTTGGATAACAAATGGCTTGTTGCCGTTTTTAAATTTGAATAACGCGATTATGTGAGTGTTAATATATTCTAAGCGCTTGACAGCAAGATTGGCCCGACAATGAAGTGATTTTCGTTAATTGGAATTTTTATATGGAGCCTCAGGGCAGCCAGCGGTCTTCCTCGAGTCCGCGTTAATTGCAGGAAAGGAAACGAGAAGAGCAATTACAAGCTCGGCTGCAGGAGGAAATTCGTGTGTGAATTGTATTAAACTTGACATAACCAGTGATTAATTAGTTAATTAATGGTCACAGATGATTAAACATAATTTCCACGAAATATTATTTCTTTGGGTAAAGTGTCAGAGGAATTATGGGTATTAATGGCTTGAATAATTAAGTAATTATATAAAAAACGTGTGTAAATAATTACATTTTTATTGTGAAAGATGCTGCAGCTTAATAAAAAAAACTCCAACTTCTCAGCATTTTTAGTGGGTTCGATTATCTCAGGTGATACTGATTTTGCTACAAATATATTTAATTTGGCATATTTTAAGAAATTGGAAAACATTGTGATAAGAATTATTTATGAATAAAACATACAACATAACATAAAACATTGTCCAATACATCAGACAAACAATATAAAACAGTACTAATGAAAAATTCTAACGGTTCTATAAGTCTCAGTCAAGATGACATACAAGAGAGGACAAGCATGTATTTGTAGATATATTTAAAAAACTGACAAACAAAATTATACAATATTCAAGAATGAACTAGCAAATTAGGAAATGTTGCAAAAATCGTTAAAATAATTCAATATTTGAAAACCTATTTTGAGGAATAAGAGAATATAAAGAGATGAACATTCATTACATGCAAAATGGCTTATAACAAAGTTGTACATAAAACACTAAAGGATCCCTGCATTGCTCACTCCAAATTGCAGAAAAGTCTCAACAAATTTATAAAAAAATAAAACGCAAATAGAAAAGTTTAAGAATTACAGGTACAATTTTGTATAATAAAACTGCAATTTTACAATACATCAGAAACAAATATAAAATTGTATTAATGAAAAATTCTAACGTTGTTATAAGTCTCAGTCAAGATAGCTTGCAAGAGAGGAAAAACATGTATTTGTAGATATATTTAAAAAACTGACAGACAAAATGTTACAAAATTCAAGAATGAACTAGCAAATTAGGAAATGTTGCAAAAATCGTTAAAATGTTTCTATATTTGAAAACCTATTTTGAGGAACAAGACAATATAAAGAGATTAACATTTGTTACTTTCAAAGTGGCATATATCAAAGTTTCACATAATACACTAAAGGATCTCTAGCATTACTCACTCCAAATTGCAGAAAAAGGTCAACAAATTCATATAAAAATAAAACGCAAATAGAAAGTTGAAGATTTACAGGAAAACAATTAGGTTTGATAAAACTGCAATTTTTCAATACGTCAGAAACAAATATGAAATTGTATTAATGAAAAATTCTAACGTTTTTATAAGTCTCAGCCAAGATAGCATGCAAGAGAGGAAAAACATGTATTTCTAAATATATTTAAAAAACTGACAGATAAAATGTTACAAAATTGAAGAATAAACTAGCAAATTAGGAAATGTTGCAAAAAACGTTAAAATGATTCAATATTTGAAAACCTATTTTGAGGAACAAGAGAATATAAAAGATGAACATTCATTACATTCAAAATGGCATATAACAATGGTTCACATAATACACAAATGGATACCCAGAATTATTAACTCCAAATTGCAGAAAAGTCTTAACAAATTTATATATAAATAAAACGCAAATAGAAAAGTTGAAGAATCACAGGAATACAATTTTGTTTGATAAAACTGCAATTTTCCAATACGTCAGAAAAAAATTATGTTGTATTAATGAAAAATTCGTTTTTATAAGTCTCACTCAAGATGGCATGCAAGAGAGGAAAAGCATGTATTTGTAGAAATATTAAAAAAATGGCTGACAAAATGTTACAAATTTAAGAATGAACTAGCAAATTAGGAAACGTTGCCAAAATCGTTAAAACAATTCAATATTTGAAAACCTATTTTGAGGAACATGAGAATATAAAGAAATGAACATTCGTTATATTCAAAGTGGCATACTTACAACAAAGTTTCACATAATGCACTAGCAGTGCTCACTCCAGATTGCAGAAAAGTGTCAACAAATTTATGTAAAAATAAAACGCAAATAGAAAAATTGAAGAATTTCAGTAATACAATTTTGTTTGATAAAACTGCAATTTTCCAATACATCTGAAACAAATATAAAATTGTATTAATGAAAAATTCTAACGGTTCTATAAGTCTCAGTCAAGATGACATACAAGAGAGGAAAAGCATGTATTTGTAGATATATTTAAAAAACTGGTAGACAAAATGATACAAAATTCAAGAATGAACTAGCAAATTTGGAAATGTTGCAAAAATCGTTAATATGATTCAATACTTGAAAACCTATTTTGAGGAACAAGAGAATATAAAGAGATGAACATTCATTACATGCAAAATGGCATATAACAAAGTTTCACATAATACACTAAACGAGTCCTAGCATTGCTCACTCCAAATTGCAGAAAAGGGTCAACAAATTTATATAAAAATAAATCGCAAATAGGAAAGTTGAAGAATTATAGGTACAATTTTGTTTGATAAAAATGCAATTTTCCAATACATCAGAAACAAATATAAAATTGTATTAATGAAAAATTCTAACGTTTTTATAAGTCTCAGTCAAGATGGCACGTAAGAGAGGAAAATCATGTATTTGTAGATATATTTCAAAAATTGACAAACAAATTGATACAAAATTCAAGAATGAACCAGCAAATTAGGAAATGTTGCAAAAATCGTTAAAATGATTCAATACTTGAAAACCTATTTTTAGGAACAAAAGAATATAAAGAGATGAACATTCATTACATGCAAAATGGCATGTAACAAAGTTTCACATAATACACTAAAGGATCCCTAGCATTGCTCATTCCAATTGCAGAAAAGGGTCAACAAAATTCTATAAAAATAACATGCAAATAGAAAGTTGAAGAATTACAGGAATACAATTTTGTTTGATAATACTGCAATTTTCAATGAAATGGAAGAAAGTCTCTAAATTATAAAACTGTGGGGATATATATTCTTAAGATTTTCTCAAAATCAGAGAAAACGTCTCTAAAGTATAAACAGTAGGTAGTACCTACAATAAAAAAACATTTGTGTAGTTTTTTTCAATATTCTATACATTTTGAGAATAGTCCAATAGAAATCTTCTGTAAATTTTCAGAAATATTTTATTGGAATTTAAAAAATGTGAATAAGTTTCTGAACAAGCTGTTGAAATTTTATAGATTTTATATTGATACAATATTTGGAGTTTTTATGTTTTAAATTACAAAACAGTAGGTAACACCTACAAAAAAAATAATTTCTGTGTATTTTTTTCAATATTCAATACATTTTGAGAAGTTGTCTAATAGAAATCTTCTTTAATTTGTTGGAAATGTTTTGTTGGAATTTAGAAAATATGAATAAGTTTCTGAACAAGTTGAACAAGTCTGAACATTTTATAGAAATTGATACAATATGTGGAGTTTTTATGCTTTAAATTATAAAATAGTAGGTAGTACCTACAAAAAAAACATTACTCTAGTTTTTTTTCAATATTCTATACATTTTGAGAACATGTCCAACAGAAAACTACTATAAATTTTCAGAACTCTTTTCTTGGAATTTAAAAATGTGAATATGTTTCTAACCAAGTTGAAATTTAATAGAAATTGATACAATATTTGGAGTTGTTATGCAATCTTCTGTATATTAAAAAAAATCTATAAAACTATATACCTTTTTTAAAAGTTATTTTTATTAAATCTTTTCGAATTTCCACAAACTAAGGAATCTCCATGCAATCCTTTATGCATTTTTAAAATCTCCTATTGATGTTTTGAAAATGCCGAAAGCTTAGTCAAATTTGAAACAAAATTTAAAGTTTTTATGCAATATTCTATACATTTTGAGAAATTTAATAACACTTAAAACATTTCTAATAGAAATCTTCTCTAAATTTTCAGAAATCTTTTATTGGAATTTAAAAAATGTGAACAAGTTTTGGTAATTTAATTATTTTACGAATAGAAAATTGAGATAAGTTTTATTAAATCTCTTCAAATTTCCACAAAATGTATAAAATTTCTACATAATACGGAATTGTCTTTCAATCTTCTATTAATTTTCAAAATCTTCTATTTATGTTTTGAAAATGCTGAAAGCTTAGTCAAATTTGATACAAAATTTGAAGTTCTTATGCAATATTCTATACATTTTGAGAAATTTAATAAAATTTAAAACATGTCTAAATGTCTTAAATTTCATATAAAAAATGAACATAAAATGCCATAAAAGTTCCATAAGTAGGTAGTGTCAAATTAAACGTAATTTGATGTCATATTTCAACCTTCTTTTACCATTTAGAAAATCCCTAAAACTTTTGTAGAAATTTAGAATTTTCATTCAATACGTTATCAGAGATATATCTTAAAATTAATAAAAAAGTCTAATACTTGCTGACTTTTTTTAGAAAATTATACAGACTCGTAATACATGAATTAATTTCCATAAGTCATGTCAATTTCAAATTTCTATAACGTGGAATTTTGTAGAAATTTGGAATTTTCATTCAATCCTCTTAGATTATCAAAAAACTTCTCTCAAAATTAAAAAAAAAGTCTAATACTTGCTGATATTTTTAGAAAATTGTACATACTCGTAATATACGAATAAATTTCGAGAATCCATGTCAAATTTCAAATCCCTAAAAGTTGAATTTTGTAGAAATTTGGAATTTTTGTTCTATCATCTTACATTATCGAAAAACTTTTCGTAAAATTTAGAAAAAGCCTAATACTTGCTGATTTTGTTAGAAAAATATACATACTCGGAATATACGAATAAATTTCCATAAGCCATGTCAAATTTCAACAATTTTTTGTTTCAAGAGCGTGACGTACAGTTTCGAGCGCGGAAGCGTTCCTGATTTTTAAGATTTTTAATTGGCCGATCTTATCAGGGTTTCAAGGGACCTTCCAAGGAGCATTAGCTACCAATCCTCTGGGAATTTCCGGGTAGAAGTACAAGCAAGCCCGAGAATATTTTGATACCGTGGCCGAATCGTCGCCTGCAGGTCATTCCTTCCTTACTTACTTACTACAGATCTATCTATAGATCTTACCGACTTCATCTTAATTACGACTTTAATTACGATCTCTATGACAACGCGCCTGTGATACCAATTTTCTATAAATTTTCATAAATCTTTTATTGAAATTTAAGAAAAGTGAAGATATGCTAGATATGTACTTATGTACAGCCACGGACTCTAAGTTTGACGCGTCCGTCCGTCCGAGCAGTCTGCTATCCTTGCCTGGTCTCGAACGGTAGGGGCACGTTAGACAGTGATAGAACACTGCTCGAACGGATGGACGCGTCATTTTTAGAGTCCTTTTCTGTACATAAAAAGGGCAATGGTTTACAAAATTCTAGAATACACAAATTCCTGAAACTTGGAGAAATCAATGCACAATATTTTTGAATTATTTATAAATTGATTAAGTACATGTGTCTAAAATGCCATTGAATAATTTATCAGTTTTCTGTAATTCAAATATGAGCAATGTAAAAATGGGAGTGAAAATACATTCAATGATGAATGTAAATTATATAATTTTTAATGTTTTTAGTTTTTTATTTATTTTTTGTTTGTTTTAGGGTGCCGATAATTTTAATTACTTACTAATTACTATATTTTTTTCCAGGAATAGAAATTGGTTTTTATGAGAAATTCTGATCAGCAGAAACGATGGATTTTCTCTCTAGGAAATCTGGAAATCTAGGAAATCTATTTTATTAACAATGTGCAAATTTTCCTCTAGAACATAATGTACAAATTATTCCGCTAGTTAATACTGTGCACATTATGTCCTAGAGGAAAATTTGGTCATAAGTTCCTCATTATCAGCCATGATCAGTAAATATCATTCAATTTCAGAAAGTAAATGCAACATGCTGAAAGTTGCTGAAACAAATGAGACAGTTTTATGCGTTTAAATTGGCATTTTTATTTAATGTAATTATAATATAATTCATGACTAATAAAGATTAAAAATATCATTGAGTAATCTCGTTTCACGAATCAACTTTGTTGATTGATTCACGCCCACAAAGCTCTTTACAAAACATGGACATGCAAAATAATGCTTGACCAATTTTTATTAATTTGAATACACAAAAATCATTGGGTAATAAATTAGACCACATACAAAAAGCCTTGCCTGCCCTTTCTTTTCATTTGCCAAGGCAAAATTCCAGCACCGAGCACTAAAACGTTCGACCGATAGAACCTAATCGCTGCTGATCCATCACCTGAAAAAAATTCCGGACAAAGAAGAAATTCCGCCGGCGTCACATTCGAAGATTGTGCCCACAACAATCGCCCCGAATTTGCATAAAACTCGTGATAATCTTCAAGTCCACAGCTGCAATTTATCTTTGGTACTTTCGTGCTTACGCTGAGGCTTCGTTAATTTATCGGAGCGTGTGGAGAGCTGGTTTTCGGCCAAGTTTAAGGTCAGGGCTCGCGAGCGCGTGGAAAAAATGGAAATGTAAAAGCGTAATTTATGGCGGAATAAAATTTATGCGCCAAAACACGGAGCAGGGGTCAACGATTTTTCGAAAATTCACAGTTCAATATGGATTCCGCCCAGAAAATGCTAACCGTTGCTCATGTTACGATCAATAAATTGACTCCCAGCTCTTCGGTAACGAATTTATGTAATGCAAAATGAACTGTAATCACCCCTTAACTAACCAATTATCAATTTGAGATAATTATTGTCTATAGGTAAAGGGACAGTATTATTATTATTATTATTATTATCAGATATTATTATAATTATTATTTTTATTATTATAAGATTATTTTATATTATGATTATTATGATTATGATTATATGTAATTATTATGATTATTTTTCTTATTATTAAATTTCTTTTTTATTCTTATTATATGAATAATGTATTATTATTGATTAAAATCAACTTTAAATTCATTTCTTTACCTAATTATACAATACATATTTATTATAGAATAGAATTATTATAGAATATAAAACATGTTTAATAAAAGCAATCTTATAATTTGACAGTAATAACGTAATAATTTATAACGATATCGTATGCAGTAAATTGGATGGTTATAGTATACTACTATGTTTATCACGATTTAGATGGGAAATGTATTATTAGGTAGGTAACTTCAGCATGAAACCACCATGATAAACATAACAATAATATTATTCCCCTAGAGAATAATGTGCAAAATATTCCCCTTCAGTTATAAGCATATGTAAATATCAGGTTGCATGAGATAAACCTTTAACATAACACTTAATAAGTAGTGATATACTGATCAGGTTTTAATTAATGGTGGCAATTAATAGCGTACAAGAGGATCGTCCTGGCATTTTAATTCCCAAAAATAAAATGCGACGACAACTTTGTCAGAACTCGTACCTTAATGATGCAAATTTATCAGGTTTGTCCGCGGCGTCCCCATGCAATGTTGTTCTTCATCCAACAGCATGATTTACGTAGTGGTGTCAAGAACACCTAGTAGGTTCAATAGGTACAAAACGAGCGCTGCTGCGACCATCGCCAATGAATAATGATATATGGAAATCCCAAGGAATTTCGTGGTGACACGCGCCAATACTAAATTTAATCGAGTCTAAAATTTGTTTCTGTTCTATAAACTGGTTACAAATCGTTATATTTATTTACAGGTCTACAGTCATTTGTCGCGTTGCGATTTTTTGTTAATTTTAGGTAACCGCATCTTCAAGGATTAGCGACACATGACAGAAGAATTCGTATCAGTACTAATGACAGTAAAAATCGCATTACCAACAAATGACTGTAGAAACAGCATCAGCGACAAATGACAGAAGAATTCGTATGAGTACTGTTGACAGTAGAAAGTGCATCAACCGCATCAGCGATAAATGACAGAAGAAACCGCTTATGCGACAAATGAAAGAAGAATTCGCATCTGTACTATTGACAGTAGAAATCGCATCAGCGTTAAATGACAGAAGAATTCGCATCAGTACTAACGACAGTAGAAATCGCGCCAGCGACAAATGACAGAACTCGCATCTGTACTATTGACAGTAGAAAGCTCATCAGCGTCAAATGACAGAAGAATTCGCATCAGTACTAACGACAGAGAAAATGCATCAGTTATAAATTACAAAAGAATTTGAGTCAGTACTAACGGAAGTAGATATTGCATCAGCAACTAAAGACTGTAGAAATCCCGTTGGTATGAAATGGTGGAGAAATCGTGTCAGTGACAAGTGACAGTAGAAATCGTGTCAGCGACAAACTACTTCTGACTAATAGATATCATATATCATATGTATCATCAGCAAAAGTCTCTTTAGATGGTATTACAGTGTTCTACGTATTACAGATGCTCATTCAATATTCTTTGTATTTTATAAAACAAGGAATAAGATTCAACATCTTTGAATATTGAATATATGATCAGTTTTAGATATGATATTTTGCAGCTTGAAAATAAATAATATGTGTATATTTTCTTTATTATAAATTTGTTATATCATCCGGACAATGTTTTTCGAAGGCCTGATAGTTTTATGTCTACGACTAAATTACAAATGTAGTAGTCACTACACTATCAATAAATCTACATCTTCAAAAGCAATTCATTATAGATACATGCATGTCATGTGATCATCGAAATCATTACAAGCATGTAACAACAGAACTTCAATAAGCCTTGATGTCAGCAATATCAATAGATAATGATTACATAGTTTATCAGTTTGCCGTAATAAAAAAAGCCTGTTTAGATGGTATACATAAATCAATAAATCATCAATATCATTTTGTTACAGATAAATACATAGAATATCAGTATGTGATTATCGAAATCATTACAAACATGCAACAACAGCACTTCAATAAGTCTGAATGTCATAAATATCAATATATTATGAATGCACAACATATCAGTTGCTCGTCAGCTGCGCTACAGTAAACCAGTATATCATCAATATGAACATCCAAGAATATCAATGTATGATTTTCAAGTCATTACGAGTATGAACAGCGCATTAATAAACCAGAAAATCATCAACTGACTCATAATACATGAATATCATGTGATCATCGAAATCATTACAAGTATGTAACAACAGAACTTCAATAAGCCTGGATGTCAGCAATATCAATAGATAATGATTACATAGTATATCAGTTTGCCGTAATAAAACAAAGCCTGTTTAGATGGTATCCATAAATTAATAAATCATCAATATCAATTTGTTACAGATAAGTACATAGAATATCAGTATGTGGTTATCGAAATCATTACAAACATGTAACAACAGCACTTCAATAAGTCTGAATGTCATCAATATCAATATATTATGAATACACAGAATATCAGCTGGTCGTCAGCTGCGCTACAGCAAACCAGTATATCATCAATATGAATATCCTAGAATATCAATGTATGATAATCAAGTCATTACGAGTATGAACAGCACATCAATAAACCAGAAAATCTTCAACTGACTCATACTACATGAATATCATGTGATCATCGAAATCATTACAAGTATATAACAACACAACTTCCGCCAGAAGAACTTCCAGAACTTCTTGGAGCTTGCCTGAGTGTCAGCAATATCAATAGATAATGATTACAAAGTATATCAGTTTGCCGTAATAAATAAAGCCTGTTTAGATGGTATCCATAAATCAATACATCATCATCAATATCAATGCATTATAGATACATGCATGTCATGTGATCATCGAAATCATTAGAAGCATGTAACAACAGAACTTCAATAAGCCTGAATGTCAGCAATATCAATAGATAATGATTACATATTATATCAGTACTTCAACAACAATAGCACTTCAATAGGTCTGAATGTCATCAATATCAATATATTATGAATACGCAGAATACCAGTTGGTCGTCAGCTGCGCTACAGCAAACCCGTATATCATCAATATGAATATCTTACAATATCAATGTATGATTTTCAAGTCATCACGAGTATGAACAGCGGATCATTAGTCAATAGATATACCAGAAAACAATCAACTGACTCATGATACATGAATATAATGTGATCATCGAAATCATTACAAGTATATATCATATATCATATGTATCATTATCAAAAGCCTGTTTAGATGGTATTTCAGTATTCTAGGTATTACAGGTGTTCAGTCAATATTCTTTATATTTTATAAAACAAGAAGTACGATGCAATATCTTAATATTTGTATATTGAATATATGATCAGTTTTAGATATGATATTTTGCCGCTTGAAAATAAATAATATGTCTATATTTTCCTTCTTATAAATTTGTTATATCATCCTGACAATGTTTCTTCTAAAGCCTGATAGTTTTATGTCTACGAGTAAATTACAAATGTAGTAGTGACTACAGTATCAATAAATCAATACATCATCAATAGCAATTCATTATAGATACAGGAATATCATGCGATCATCGAAATCATTACAAGCATGTAACAACAGAACTTCAATAAGCCTGGATGTCAGCAATATCAATAGATAATGATTACATAGTATATCAGTTTGCCGTAATAATACAAAGCCTGTTTAGATGGTATCAATAAATCAATAAATCATCAATATCAATTCGTTACAGATAAGTACATAGAATATCAGTATGTGGTTATCGAAATCATTACAAACATTTAACAACAGCACTTCAATACGTCTGAATGTCATAAATATCAATATATTATGAATACACAGAATATCAGTTGGTCGTCAGCTGCGCTACAGCAAACCCGTATATCATCAGAATGAATATCCTATAATATCAATGTATGATTTTCAAGTCATCACGAGTATGTTCTGCACATCAATAAACAAAAAAAATCATCTACTGACTCATGATACATGAATATCATGTGATCATCGAAATCATTACAGCTATGTATCATATATCATATGTATCATTATCAAAAGCCTGTTTAGATGGTATTTCAGTATTCTAGGTATTACAGGTGTTCAGTCAATATTCTTTGTATTTTATAAAACAAGGAGTAAGATTCAATATCTTAATATTTGTATATTGAATATATGATCAGTTTTAGATATGATATTTTGCAACTTCAAAATATATAATATGTCTATATTTTCTTTTTTATAAATTTGTTATATCATTCTGACAATGTTTCTCCTTAAGCCTGGTAGTTTTATGTCTACGACTAAATGACAAATGTAGTAGCCACTACAGTATAAAAAAATCAATATATCATCAATACTAATTCATTATAGATACATAAATATCATGTAATCATCGAAATCATTACAAGTATGTAACAACAGAACTTCAATAAGCCTGGATGTCAGCAATATCAATAGATAATGATTACATAGTATATCAGTTTGCGGTAATAAAACAAAGCCTGTTTAGATGGTATCCATAAATCAATAAATCATCAATATCAATTCGTTACAGATGAGTACATAGAATACCAGTATGTGGTTATCGAAATCATTACAAACTTTAACAACAGCACTTCAATATGTCTGAATGTCATCAATATCAATATATTATGAATACAGAGAATATCAGTTGGTCGTCAGCTGCGCTACAGCAAAACCAGTATATCATCAATATGAATAGCCTAGAATATCAATGTATAATTTTCAAGTCATCACCAGTATGAAAAGCGCATCAATAAACCAGAAAATCATCAACTGACTTGAATCATCAAAAGAAAATCATTCAAATAAAAAAATCATTAACTGACTGAATTTTGAATGCCCAAAGCATTGAAAATTCTTCAGTGATTTGAAACCATCAGATACCAATACGCAACTTTATCTGTAGATGGAAAGAACAACTTTTAACAGTTACCGCATTCAAAATTCTTTAGTGATTTGAAACCATCAGCTACCTATACGCAACTTTATCTGTAGATGGAAAGAACAACTTTTAACAGTTACCACATATTAATGCATTTAAATGGCTCTATAAATATATATTAATATTCATACATGCATACATCTTGCGGGATTTCTAATATTTCGATTTGAATCTGCGATTTACGTTGCAACACATTCCGTGTAAATTTTTATTCATTTGCTCAGGTATTACCGCCTTTTCCCATTAATGGATGATTAATCATCGCCTGTATGAACTATCGGCAGGTCATCTAAGTTTTGTAGTTCCCAGGAGGTTGACACTATTACTCACATGAAAAACCTGCAAAATGCAAATTGTCTTTAGTGATCACATGTTTCGCTTATCGAGTTTAGATAAGAGCTATGAGTTATTTAAGTATTTGTTGTGAAATTTTAATAACCGCAGACTAAATGCAATTTGCACAAGATTGTTGATATCCTAATTTTTTTTCCAGCAATATTTCTATTTATAACTGACCACATACATTTTTAATAGATAAAAAATGTTGTTGCAAACGTAAACATATAATAATAATAGTATAATTAGAATTAGTATAATTAGAACGCTATAATAATCATTCCCTGTGATAATATAGAAATAATAGTTTCATATTATGATGCAGACATTTAAATATTATTATAAATAAACAATAATACACTTGAGTAACTTTTCTCTACCAATTTTATTCATTACTGGTTTACATTTCCGTCAGCATATAACCATCTTCATTCTAGTTATCTAGTATTCCATATTCCAGTATTCTAATGAAGATATACATCATATACATCAGAAAAAAATCAAAATTGCGGAGAAAAGTTAGTCAGTCAGATATGCTTTTCCAACCATTTGATAAATAGTGAAAACAATTTGACATATGGGTAATACATTTGAAACAATATTGACAAGTGTTGACAAGAGGAAAAAGCATTTGAGGTAAAGTGAAACACAACTGATACATGGTGAAAAGCAATCGGAAAACTCTGCAAATGTTCGTCGACTTGAAATTATAAATTTACGGTCGGAAGACAAACATATAGACACACATATAGATAGATGGATATACAAACTGACATACAACCAGACATATATTCAGACAGACAGACAGACAGACAGACAGACAGGCAGACATCTAGAGAGATAGAACAATTAATCGGTTCAAAAATTAAGACGTAGAAAGGTATAAATGTTATCGTAAGGAATTATTATTAATATTATGCTTGCATTTTAATAAAACCTGTTTTTATTTTTGAATTTGAATTTTCTATATTTGAACAATTGAATTGCATAAAAAATGTTTTTAGAATTACTACTACTTATCATTGTTATTAATATTATTATTAATACTAATAAAATTATTAAATTATTTTCATCAAAGGTGCCTTAGATGCAAAGCGAACGTTGATGATAATATTATTTACTTGCACGTTATAATACGTTGTATAAAACCTGATTTCTTATCAAATTTGTATTTTCTTATACATATTTGAATTTCTGAATTGTATAAACAAATAGTTGTATGAAATAATAATGTTACATTAGTTTTATATAATTTTTAATATAATTGTTAATCATGCTTGCATGGTACAAAATTATTTTCCTAATCGGATTTGTATTTTTTTATCCTTACTTGAAAATGTCCACTTATTGTATATTATGTAAGTGATATTACAATAGAAAGCAAAATCAGATAAAACTTGTGATAAATTGGAGCTTTACTTGTGGTAATTTGTTGATGGATTAGTGAGCATGACAAGACACAGGTCAACAAAACGGTGAGTTAATCGTACTGCAGACAAGTCTTGTGCCCGAAGCTCAGTAGCGCTAATCAAGATAAATGGTCTGCAGATAACATCTTCAAATTACAGTCGTCAGGATTCTCGGTAGATTTTGGTGGGATGGCTGGCGTTAGGGAAATCAGATACATAGCCAGTTTTAAAGAATGTTACTTGAAATTTAATCATACTTGCTTAGAATTATCACAAACTAGCCAGTGATAAATACATTTCCATTAAACAGAAAAAATAGAAGATTTTTTACAGTTAATTAAATCAAACTGGAGCCAAATTTTAGGGCTCAAGAGTTCTAGTTCTACTGTTAAAAAAAATCAGCCAAATTTATTAATAGAATATTTTTGAAAATTAAAAATTGTTTTTTTTTTCAAGTCAAGTACCAAGTCAAATCTACAGTATGTCCCCGGATTGAGTTTACAAGAGGAAAAACTTTTTTCTTTTATTTTACGCCAAAACTGCAAAGGAATAAGAATTTTTGCTTGTCCTGAAACCAGCAAATCTCTAATTAAAAATTAATTATTCTGACTCAGTGGAAAGAAAAGTTCATTTTTCGTTTGATTTCGGACTTTCTCTGCCTTTTAAATCCCATCACATTGGCCGTTTTATTTTTTTGACGATGTCACTTTGACAAATGAGTTTACGCAAGTTATATAACAAAAATGTTTCTGAATAACATAATTTTAATAAACAGAAACTCAACGAAACAGCTTTAAGATAAAAAAGTCATTTTTAACAAGAAGAGAAAGATATAAAATCGTAATCATATTTCCTGTGTTGTATCCAATATTTTGAGCTTGTGAAGGTTTTGAAAAAAGTTTCTATTTTCGAATGAAGCATTTTATTTTTTATACTTTTTTGGAACATACTGATGCAGCATTCACTATAGTAAATACTGTTGTTCCACCTTAGGAAAGAGAGGTTCAATTATTACTAGTTCTACTGAAAGATTCAATTTTTGGCTTATGAATTCTATTTCATACATTTGGGAGACATCTGTAGACTTAATAATATAATAATATTAATAATTACTCAGTTCTTATACATTTTATACAAAGCCATACAGTGGCTTTTTAAAAGAAATATGAATTAGAGTTGAGGTTTTTTTTTCAGTTATAAATCGAACATTTAGAGCTTGTAAATGTTATGAAAGAGTTTTTATTTTCGGACGATGAATTTTATTTTTTTATACTGATTTGGAACAAACAAGAATAAACTGTTGTTCCACCTTAGGGTTCAATAATTACTAATCTTCAATTTTCCAAACATTTATAAGTTATAAATCGGAGATTTAGAGCTTGTGAATGTTTTGAAAAAAGTTTCCATTTTAGGATGATGAATTATATTTTTTTATACTGATTTGGAACAAACAAGAATATACTGTTGTTCCACCTTAGGCTTCAATAGTTACTAATCTTCAATTTTTCAAACATTTATATAAATTTCAAGATTACATTGCAAAAACCTCAAAGTTAAAATTTTTCGAGATCTTTATATGCCCAATTTTTAAAATGTACTAAAATAATATTAACTAATTATTTGGTAGGCACTAGGTGAAATAAGTTAAATAGATCCACTTTAGCGTTAAATGGTTACTATTCTTTAAATTTACAAACATTTACTATATAAATTTCAACCTAACTTTGCAAAAATATCAAAGTTCAAATTCTTCTTGAAATCTTTATTTTCCCAAATTTCAAAAAGAATCAAAATAATATTCAGTGATGATTCGGTCGGCACTAGGTGACATAATCATCAGGATGGTTTCGACCTTTACTACGTGGTAATCCATATTAAAAAAAAAAACAGAGTGTTTTTACCATAAGTTGTTTCTCAATTTTTAGGTGAAATAAATTAAATAGATCTAAAAGTTGAAATATTTAAACGCAAAGTTTTATCATTGAAACTTTCTTCAAATAAAATAATGCTACATTTGTGAGATTTGCAGTTTCCATAAAATTTACTAATTGATGAATTTTAAAAGTTTCCAGAAAAAGTAAATGTTTCAACCTTGATTCTATAAGTGATGAATATTGTAAGTTTTCAGAAAAATTACATTTTAAAATCTTAAAATTTATAAATAATGAATTTTGATAGTTACAAGAAAAATAAAATGTATTTGCACTGATTACAACAATACTATATTTTTCATTCCGTGTTAATATAAATTACTACGTAGCATAAGTGCCAACCATCTTGATGATTAAAATGTATTTGGTTTAATCAGAAAAATAGTTTTGACTTTTAACACAATTCTGTAATTTCTGTTTTTGAATTAAATAAGTTTTTATAACTTAACACTCTTTATTTTTCAAAGAATTGCAATTTTGTACATCAAATAAGTTGTCTACTGTTAACAAAGTTTAACTATTAAAACTATAAACTTCTTTGAAATAAAATGATGCTAAATTTGCGAATATTTCAGTTTCTATAAAACTTACTAATTGATGAATTTTGAAAGTTTCCTAAAAAATAAAATGTTTCAACCTTGAATTATAAGTAATGAATTTAGTAAGTTTCCAGACATTATTCAATCTTGAAATGTATAAATAATGAATTTTTAAAGTTTCAAGAAAAAAAAGTGTTTGCATTAATTAGGAACATTGTTTTGACTTTTGACTTAATTCTGTAATTTATTCTTTGCAAATTAAATAAGTTTTCATAACTGTTATTAATTGCAATTTTGTACATTAACAAAGTTCTCGGCTGTTTACAAAACAATGATTGATAAAAATTCTAACTATATTGCTTGGATTAAATAAACTCTCTTCATTTTTAAATTAAATAAGTTTTCATAACTGTTATTAATTGCAATTTTGTACATCAAATAAGTTCTTGGCTGTTAACAAAGTTTAACTATTAAAACTATAAACTTCTTTCAAATAAAATAATGCTACATTTGCGAATTTTACAGTTTCCATAAAACTTACTAATTGATGAATTTTGAAAGTTCCTGAAAAATAAAATGTTTCAACTTTGATTTATAAGTGATGAATTTAGTAACTTTCCGGACATTTTTCAAACTTAAAATGTACAAATAATGAATTTTTGAAGGCCTTGAGTTTGAAGGAAAAATAAATGTATTTGCATTAATCAGGAACATTGTTTTGACTTTTGACACAATTCTGTAATTTATTTTTTTCAAATTAAATAAGTTTCCATTACTGTTATTAATGGCAATTTTGTACAATAACAAAGTTCTCGGCTGTTTACAAAACAATGTTTTATAAAAATTCTAACTATATTGCTTGGATTAAATCAACTCTTTTTATTTTTCAAAGAATTGCAATTTTGTACATCAAATAAGTTCTTGGCGTTTAACAAAGTTTAACTATTAGAACTATAAAGTTCTTTCAAATAAAAAAATGCTACATTTGCGAATTTTACAGTTTCCATAAAATTTACTAATTGATAAATTTTGAAAGTTTCCCGAAAAATAAAATATTTCAACCTTGATTTATAAGTGATGATTTTAGTAACTTTCCGGACATTATTTAATCTTAAAATATATAAATAATTAATTTTTAAAGTCTCAAGAAAAATAAAGTGTGTTTGCAACAATCAGGAACATTGTTTTGACTTTTTACTTAATTCTGTATTTTTTTTCAAATTAAATGCTTTCATAACTGTCATTAATTGCAATTTTGTACATTAACAAAGTTCTCGGCAGTTTACAAAACAATGTTTGATATAAATTCTAACTATATTGCGTCGATTAAATCAATTCAAATTAAAAAAAATGCAACATTTATAAAAATTACACCTTTTCAAGTTAAAGTTTATGTAAATTAGTTCATGTTCATTAAATTTTAATGTTAAAAAAGTTGATCGCTAAGTTTTTTGATTGAAGTCGTAATACTAGAAACTTTGTGTATCAAATTATCAACCTCGAAATCTACACATGATGGATTTGTATAAATTTGACAGTTTCCAGAAAAACAAGATGCATCAATTAAATCAGGAAAAATATTTGTTTTTTTTAATAATACTGTAATGTTCTTTTCAAATTAAATAATGCAAATTTTGTGAAATTTATGATTTCAATGTAAAAGGTTTCGTATCTTTACTCTTATTATAAAAAAATAAGACAATTGTAATGTCTGTTTCAAAATAAATAATGTAAATTTTGTGAAACCTACAGGTTCTAAAGTGAATATTAAAAAAATTATAATTTTGTACCTTAACTATGTTCTCGTCTTTGTTTGACATAACCATTGGTCGAGTTTTTGAGATATTTTTATATTTGGAAAATTCGCCCAACACTGGAATATTGTTTTTTTTTGTACATACATAATTTCAATATATTTCTTTCATACATTTTTTTAAACAATTTTTATTTCACCATCAAACTCATTCTTTTTAATATACAATTGGTATTTTTTATTTTAATAATAAGCAGGTAATAATGGTAATTTCCCTTATTATATAAAAAAAAAACAATTGTAATGTCCTTTTTTAAATTCAAATTTGCAAATTTTGTGAAATTTCTTGTTTCCAATAATACAGGTTTCGTAACTTAACTCTTATTATTAAAAAAAAAACAATTGTAATGTCTTTTTTCAAATTAAATAATGTAAATTTTGTGAAACCTACAGGTTCTAAAGTTAAAGGTTTCGTAACTTACAAAGTTTTGTACAAAAACTATGTTCTTGATTTTTAACAGAACCATTTTTAACAATACCATTGGTCCAGTTTTTGAGATATTTTGATATGTGGAAAATTTGACCAACACTGGAATATTTTTTTTTTGTACATACTTAATTTCAGTATATTTTCTGTTTGTTATTTTCATACATTTTTTTTTCACCATCAAACTCATTTTTGTTAATATGCAATTGGTATTTTTGATTTTAATAATGAGTAGATAATAATGGTAATTTCCCCTACTATTAAAAAAAATTAATTGTAATGTTCTTTTTCAAATTAAGTAATGCAAATTTAGAAAAATTTCTAGTTTCCAATGAAAAGGGTTTCGTAACTTAACTCTTATTATTAAAAAAAAAAACAATTGTAAAGTACTTTTTCAAATTAAATAATGCAAATTTTGTGAAACTTCTAATTGCCAAAGTTAAAGGTTTAGTAACTTCATTCTTTTTATAAAAAAAATAGAAATTATTTTGTACAAAAACCATGTTTTCGACTTTTAACAGAACAATTTTCGACAGATACTATTGGTCGAGTGTTAGAGATATTTTGATATTTGGAAATTTTGCCCAAAATTGGAAAACTGTTTTTTTTGTACCTACATATTTAATTTCATTATATTACTTTCATACCTTTTTTAAACATTTTCATTTCACCATGAAACTCATGTTTTTTAATATGCAATTCGTATTTTTGATTTTAATAATAAGTAGGTAATAATGGTCATTTTTTAACTTTTGATTTAACTGAGAATACATCACCAATTATCTCAATTTCCAAAATAGTGAATTAATATTGTGACTTAAATATAACTTAAGCTCAATTAATTTTCCGACTGACATATTTTACATATTATTAAAGAATATAATAATAAATAAATATAATCATCATTGTAGTACACATCATTATCAATATATAAATTTACATCTACCATGTCCACGCCTGCAGATACTTAAGTACAAGTTTAACGATACACTTTTGCCTTAAACGGCCGAGCGATAAGCCGTTCATGAAATTATTTTTAGAACAAAGATATGTTAAGCTCATTGTCGTTTGCTGAAGAACTCGATTGACGGCGTAATTAACGGTGAGTTGTTCAACCTGAACCGAAGAACGAGAGGCTAGCGAGACGCGTCGAATAAAATTAATTGGCGTCAATAATCCGAACACTAATGACTGTAAAATTATTTACTAATACTCGCCTAAAATTTATTAGGTCCTTGCCCCAGTACATTCTCCAAACAACCACAAAAACAATAACAGAATAGGAAAATAATTCGATTTGAGGATATCATTTGAGGACAGATGTTATGGGGATTTGGATGGTTTAAAGATAATCGAAGCTAAAGAATAATTATTAGCAATGATAGATTAATAAGAACTTTAATGATGAATTATCATAAACAAATTTGGTGGTTTTCTTATTGTACGAAAGTTTCTGAACAATGTTGGTACAATTATATCGGAAAAATATTGATTTCGAAAAAAAAAATTTAATGCCCAAATTTACCTTAGCACATTTGACTTGAGGATTGATGTTATGGCGATTTGGATGGGTTGATGATAATCGAAGCTAAAGAATAATTATTACCAATAACAAATTAATATAAACTTTATTTCATCATCGTGGTGAATTATCATAAACAAATGAACAAATGTGTTGAAGATAATCGCAGCTAAAGAATAATTATTACCAATGACAGATTAATGAGAACTTTATTTCATTGTCGCGATGAATTATCATAAACAAATTTGGTGGTTTTCTTATTGTACGAAAGTTTCTGAACTATTTTGATACGATATAGGCAAAATATTATTTTCGTAAAAATTTTTACTGGCCAAATTTACCTTAGCTCATTTTACAGTTTTAGAAAAAAAAAGTGTAGGAATGTGCCTATATGGGTATTTATTGATTAGAATATTTTTGGAAAATGGAAATCGAAACATGGTATATATAGGTATGTGTCTGTATGGCTATTTATTGATTAGAGTATTTTTGGATTTTTATTTTGTAAATTGGAGGTCGAAGCATTTTTTCATGGATAGGAAGCTCCCGATTTAATGCAAGATTTTAGCATTTAAAAAAAATATTTTATATATATTTTATTAGAACACAAAACTAATATTTTTTCTTAGTCTTAACAGAATAATAAAAGCGATTCTACTTGCTGGATTATTTTCCTCATAAAACCTTCTTTAATTTTTTTATTATTTTTATTATCAAATGCCAACACGTCGTCTGTCTGCACGCATATTTTTGCATTAGTCGGAAATGTTTGCCCGCAAAATAACATGCAGCATTAAAGTCACGAGTGCCTCTCCAAGAAATCTGCATCTAACATAATCGCTTACTTCTCAAACAGATTATTTAATGGATGCCTCGTGTCAGATTAATGTGCCGATCTGAGTTATTGGCCGTGCTTTATTTATGGCCTCTCAAGCCGTAATGGTTTTTCGGTGAGCGCTTGTTGCTGGTGGCTGCACGCCCAGAATAATGATCAGGCATTGTTATTATTTATGAATTGTAGCGTAAATTTGGAGGAGTTTGCCTGATGATTAAAATAATTATACAGCGTTTAGTCACGTTATTTTCGGCCAAAGCTTGTAACTTAATTACGTTGGAAGGTTTCGAAGAAGCATTGTATTCTGGTAATCGTAGTGTGTTTTCTGTATCTACGCCAAAATTATTACGAACACAATCAGTTGTATGAAAGATCAAGGTCTATGTTAATGGACCCATAAATTTATATGCACTTAACTGAATAATTGCATCTTCTAGACTTAGGTGCATAAAAATTTGTCGATTTATCATTCTGAGTTTTCATAGACTTACAAATATTTTCTACTTTTCTACTTTTCTACTTAATTATCTCATCTTCTCCCATTTTTAATGGACATTCAATAAACAGAAATATCTGGTCAGGTAAATAGCTGATACTGGACCATTATTTGGCCTCATATTTATGTTTATTGGGCATTCTTACCCCGGCAATTTGTTGGTATTTCCTAGAATTTCTTGCGATGTGGTAATGGTAAGCTATGGTGCTTATCAAAAATTGTCTAATTTACTTACTTAGCTAAGATACTTAAAAACCTAAAAACTAATAGAGGATTTTTTGAAAGCTTATTCGAAAATTTTAGTTTATTACCAATTCACACTTTCTGGCCAAAATTTTCAAAGATTTAAAGCAATCTTCTTAGGATTCTCAATAATTTAGACTTTCTTGATAAGTTTAAGACATGGTTATCAGAATTCCTAAAAAATAAGACTTTGTTGAAGATTGCTTCCAAAAATTCATTCTAATCGTGAAGCTTCTGCAAAAATTCAAAATTTCTTGATAACTTTAAGACATTATTACAATTCTTAAAAAAAAGACATTTTTGAAGATTTCTTCCAAAAATCGTGAAGCTTCTGCAAATAATCATACAATTTCCCCCAACATTTTTGAGAATTTTAAAATTCTAGTCAAAATTTCATAACATTAATGACACTATTCTTAGGATTCTTGAATAATTTAGACTTTATTGACTTTGACTTTAGACTTTATTAGACTTTAGTTTATTACTAATTCATACTTTCTGGGCAAAATTTTTTAAGGTTGAAGGCAATCTTTTTAGGATTCTCAATAACTCTAATAACTAATTTCTTGATGAGTTTAAGACATTATTACAATTCTTAAAAAAAAGACATACTTGAAGATTGCTTCCAAAAATCGTGAAGCTTCTGCAAAAATTCAGACAATTTCCCCCAACATTCTTGAGAATTTTTAAATTCTGGTCAAAATTTCATAAAATTTATGACACTCTTGTTAGGATTCTTGAATAATTCAGACATTATTCACAAGTTCAAAATTTTAACATTTTTGTTTAATTTAAAAAAAAAAACTTTTTTATGTTAATAGCTCAAACATTAATATTAAAATATTGTACCGTTGGATACCATCTCCATAGGACAACTATAGGCCGGTTTCGACCTGGTGGATCTCATCAGTTCAGTGCGTCCGGAGATGATGCTCAAACTATACTTTGCAGCAGTGTTTATAAATAATTTTGTGCAACACAAAGAGCGACAGCAGCGTGTTACCTATTACCTTATTACCCTGATTATAATAAATCTGTAAGTAATCAGTATAAGAACAAATCAGAATTCTGATAGATATATTAATATGTAAAATTAAAATGTACATAACTGAATAATTGCATCTTCCAGAATTAGGTGCATAAAAAATTGTCGATATGTAATTAAGAGTTCTCATAGACTTACAAATATTTTCTACCTACTTAATTCTCTCGTCTTCTTCAATTTTTATTGGACATCTAATAAACAGAAATATCTGGTAAGGTAATAGCTGGTACTGGACCATTATTTGGCCATACGTTTAGGTTATTGGGCATTCTTACCCTGGCAATTTGTTGGCTTTTGATAGAATTTCTTGAGATGTGGTAATGGTAAGATGTGTTGCTTATCAAAAATGGTCTAATTTACTTACTTAGCTAAGCTACTTAGAAACTTAAAAACTATTAGAGGCATTTTTGAAAGCTTACTCGAAAATTTTAGTTTATTAAAAATTCATATTTTCTGGACAAAATTTCTGGATTTAAGGCAATCTTTTTAGGTCAATCATTTATGTAATTTTCTTAGGATCTGCTAGAATCTTCTTAGGATTCTCAATAATTAGATAATTAATTAGAATTAGGTGCATAAAAATTTGTCGATATCTAATTCTGAGTCCTCAAAGACTTACAAATATTTTCTATATTCCTAATTCTCTCATATTCTTCTCATCTATGAGTTCTCATAGACTTAGAAATATTTTCTACCTACTTAATTCTCTCATTTTCTTCCATTTTTAATGGACATCTAATAAACAGAAATATCTGGTCGAGTAATAGCTGGTACTGGACCATTATTTGGCCATATGTTTATGTTATTGGGCATTCTTACCCTGGCAATTCGTTGGCTTTTTCTAGAATTTCTTGAGATGAGGTAATGGTAAGATATGTTGGTTATCGAAAAGTCTAAATTTACTTACTTAGCTAAGCTACTTAGAAACTTAGAAACTACAAGAGAATTTTTTGAAAGTTTATTCGAAAAGTTTAGTTTATTACCAATTCATACTTTCTGGACAAAATTTCTGGATTTAAGGCAAATCTTCTTAGGGTTCTCAATAAGTTAGACATTCTTGATAAGTTTAGACACGGTTATCAAAATTCTTAAAATATTAAGATTTTCTTGAAAATTGCTTCCAAAAATTCATTCTAATCGTCATTATTTCTCCCAACATTTTTGAGAATTTTTAAATTCCATTGAAAATTTCTTGATTCTTGAATAATTCAGACATTATTGACATGTTCAAAATTTTAACATTTTTGTTAAATTAAACAAAAATGAATACAAAATTTCATAAAACTTATGACACTGTTGTTGGATACCATCTCCATAGGACAACTATAGGCCGGTTTCGACCTGATGGATCTTATCAGTCCAGTGCGTCTGGAGATGATGCTGAAACTATACTTTACAGGAGTGTTTATAAATAATAATTGTGCAACACAAACAGCGACAGCAGCAAGTCACCTATTACCTTATTACCCTGATTATAATAAATATGCAAGTAATCAGTATAAGAACAAATCAGCATTCTGATTTGAGAAATATTAATATGTTAATTCCCTCTTAACTAGACCACCTCACTGACCGTGAACCGCAAAAGCCTGCTGACTGTTGCTGTTTACAAAACAGACCGCCTCGAATTCCTGCAACCGAAGGCTCTGTCACCCCTCGAGGGTGGTAACGAATCTGCACGCCAACATGTAATCGCCACACCTGTATTTACCTGTCGGGCCATTGCGAATTTAATGGGATCCTCTGTGCGGCACACGCTCTCGCCGTTCTCTCCTCTTCTGCTTCTTCTTCTTGTTCTTCTTCTTCGTCCTCTTCTGGTGCTTCTTGCACGGATATAAGAGCAAGACCGGACGGCCGGTGGGCATTTTGTTCGGTGCACGTCGCGGGCGATCCTCCGGTGGACGATATAAAGAAAAATCGCTGCGTGGTCGTCGTATTGTCACGTAAAAGGTGAAGAAGAAGAGGCAGGAGCTAGTATTCGAGAAGAACGCGGGGGCGTAGGCGCTCGCACTTAATTATATTAGAAGATTGGTGGTTAATTTAGCTGCTGATTGTTCCTGTGACTGACGAACTTGGAAAAAATTGGTATGTATTTTATCAGTAGATATAATTTTTGGGAATTTTTGAAAAAAATTGCGGTCTGAAAAAAAATATCATGAATACTAATTTTAAGAACATTTACGTACTGTAGCAGTGGTTTTTGATTGTTCTGTTTTGGATTGTTCTGTATCAGTTGTTACCATTTTTGGGTTTTTTTTGTTTTGAGAAATGACTGCGGTTTTTGAACAAAAATGTCATTGGATACTAATTTTGAGAACATTTATGAACTCAAGCAGTGGTTTTTGAAAAAAAAGTCACTAATTTTGAGAACATTTACGAACTGCAGCTTGGGTTTTTGATAGTTTCTGTGACCGAGGTTTTGAAAATAAATTATATGTATTTTATCAGTAGTTACCATTTTAGGCCCTTTTTTTTGGAAACTGACCTTGGTTTTTAAACAAAACATTTCTTTGCATACTAATTTTGAGAACATTTATTGACTGTAGCTGCTGTGTTTGAAAAAAAAAAGTCTCTAGGTACTAATTTTGAGAACATTTACGAACGGCAGCTTGAGTTTTTGATAGTTTCTGTGACCGAGGGTTTGGAAATAATGTATATGTATTTTATCAGTAGTTACCATTTTAGGCCTTTTTTTTTAAAGTGACTGGGGGTTTTGAACTAAAAATGTCTTAGGATACTAATTTTAAGAACATTTATGAACAGTAGAACAGTAGCACTAGTTTTTCAAAAAAACAAATGTCACTGGGAACTAATTTTGAGAACATTTACGAACTGCAGTTTGGGTTTTTGATAGTTTCTGTGACCGAAGTTTTGGAAATAATTTATATGTATTTTATCAATATTTACCATTTTTGGGCTCATTTTGTTTGGAAAGTGACTGGGGTTTTTGAACAAAAAATTTCTTTGGATACTTATTTTGAACATTTATGAACAGTACCTGCAGTTTTTGGATATAAAAATGTCACTGGGTATTAATTTTGCAAAGGTTTACGAACTGTAGCTCTGATTTTTGAAAAAAAAAACCTATTTGTTGATGTGATTTTGTCATGGGAGCTTGTGAAATCGTATGGCGAACGAAATGTACTTTTAAACAATAATAAATGTCTTTGGTGAAAAAGAAATCTGAGTTATTAATAAAAAAACCTATTGATTTATATCAACACCAGAACCCACCACCACTGTATATCAATATTGAATGATCAATATTGCAATTGATTAATTTCAATATCAATATTGAATATTATCAATGACCTATGATTGAAAATTTTGCGTTTCCTGTTATGATTAAAATTTTTGAATTGTTTAAAATTACATGGAAAAAACTTGGCTTCACTTGACAAATATATTATGTTTATGTTTATATTTATGTTTATATAACCACCGGAATCCACCACCACTGTATATCAATATTGAATGTTTAATGCTGCAATTGATTGATTTTAATATCAATATTGAATATTATCACTGACCTATGGTTGAAAATTTTGGGTTTCCTGTTATGATTAAAATATTTGAATTGCTTAAAATTACATGGAAAAAACTTGGCTTCATTTGACAAATAACTTATGTTTATGTTTATATTTATGTTTATATACAGATGTGATAAGTGAAGTCAATGAGACACAAAAAACATGTAATCTGCCTAAAATGCCAAAATATATATTATTATTATTATTACTAGACAGGATTTTTTTTAATGAACTAATCAGTTGTCAAAAAATATATTTATGACTACATTTTAGATAAATTTTGTACTGTTTTTGAAAATTTTCTGACCTTTGGCTTCAGTTTAAAACAATTATTATTGTTATGTTACTCAGTTTCGCTGTTAGCTGTTGGAATATATAATTTAATACTAAATTATAGCCCAGTTTTTTCATTCCGATAGATGATCTTATTTTTATCGTCCCGCCAGACCATTAAATAAATTAGTTCGATTTTTATGGACGTTGTCGGGTGTTAAAATCAGGTTTATTGTAGATAGACGACATTCCAGACAAGGGCAGAATGAGATTCGTTCATTGAAACGCATTTAGCATACAATTTATTTGCATGTTTATTCCAGAATTGGTGATTATATTTTTTTAGTATTAACAAAAACATTTTTAAGTAAATTTTGGAGATAATAATACTAGCAATGATAGTAAAAATAATAATGATAATTTAGTTAATAGCTAAGTCAATTTTGCAAGTAATAACAATAGAAAAAATAAATAATAATATCCTATGTAGTTGGGTAATAACAATAATGATAATGAATATTAATAATTAAGTAAATTTTGCAAGTAATGGTAATAAAAAATAATAATATCTTATGTGGTTGGGTAATATCAATAATAATAATTTAAATAAATAATTAAGTACGTTTTGCAAGTAATGGTAATAAAAAAACTCATGTAGTTGGGTAATAACAATAATGAAACTTAAAATATATAATTGAGTAAATTTTGCAGTAAAACAAAAAAAAGTAATATAATATTAGTATGTGTGTTTTGTATTTTGAAGATAATAGTACTAGCAATGATAGAAAAAATAATAATGATATTATAGTTAATAGTTAATTCAATTTTGCTAGTAATAACAATAGAAAAATAAATAATAATATCTTATGTGGTTGGGTAATAACAATAATGATAATGACTATTAATAATTAAGTAAGTTTTGCAAGTAATGGTAATAAAAAATAATATCTTATATGGTTGAGTAACAATAATAATAATTTAAATAGATAATTAAGTATATTGTGCAAGCAATGGTAATAAACAAAATCTCATGTAGTTGGGTAATTACAATAATGAACATTAAAATATATAATTGTGTAAATTTTGCAGTAAAACAAAAGAAAGTAATGATATTAAAAATATTAACAACAATATAATATTAGTATGTGTGTTTTGTGTTTTCAAGATAATAATACTAGCAATGATAGTAAAAATATTAATGATATTATAGTAAATAGATAAGTCAATTTTGCAAGTAATGATAATGGAAAAATAATAATATCTTATGTGGTTGGGCAGTAACAATAAAGATAATTAATATTAATAATTAAGTAAATTTGGCAAGTAATGGTAATAAGAAAATAATAATATCTTATGTGGTTGGCCAATAACAGTAATACAAACTTAAATAAATAAATAAGTACATTTTGCAAGTAATGGTAATAAAAAAAATCTCATATGGTTGGGTAATAACAATAATGAAAATTAAAATCAATAATTGAGTAAATTTTGGAGTAAAACAAGAAACAAGTAATGATAATAAAAATATTATCAACAATATGATATTAGTATGTGTGTTGCAGGTTTCCTCATTAAAATGTTGTACTGTTTGTTCTTCTTTTTAATAATTAATTTTAACTTGGCAAGTTCGTGGTTTAGTGTCATTCATTATCAAACCGCATTTTTAAAGTAAATTTTGCATCCAGTTTCTTTTATATGTAAAAATCCAATGAGAGGTTTAAATTGTTTTTTGCTGAACTGCAATACTTGATTCACCACATAGTATATAAACCACGTGAAAACCCTTATTGAGTCATAATAACAATAATGTTAATTTTACATTAAAACAACGTTTAAAATATCAACAGTTAGTAAAAATAAAGCAAAAACTCGTAAATTTAATTAAAATTTTCATGAACTGTAATTTTTCTTTATAATATTAATATAATTAATTGCTGATATATTTTCGAGCTACATCTTCAACTTTTGTAATTTTTGTTCTTCATTTCAATGATTAATTTGAGGTTAATCAGTTCGTTGTTTTGATACTAAATAGCATTTTTAAGTAAATTTTACATTTAGTTTCTTTTATATGTAAAAATCCAATGCGAGGTTTAAATTTTTTTTTGCTGAACTGCAATACTTGATCACCACATAGTATATAAACCACGTGAAAATCCTTATTGAGTCATAATAACAATAATGATAATTTTACATTAAAACAACGTTTGAAATAACTCAGTAAAAATAAAGCAAAAATACTCGTAAATTTAATTAAAATTTTCATGAACCGTGATTTTTATTTATAATATTAATACAATCAATTGCTAATATAATTTCGACGCACATCTTCAACTTTTATAATTTTTGTTCTTCTTTTCAATAATTAATTTGAGGTTAATCAGTTCGTTGTTTTGATACTAAATAGCATTTTTAAGTAAATTTTACATGTAGTTTATTTTAAATATAGAAACTTAATGAGAGTTTCAGGTTTTTTTTTGCTAAACTGCAACATAAGATTCACACAAACAACATAAATATAAAATACCCTTATACATACCCTTCTACAGTGGTGTTCAAAAATGTGTTGTACACAGATAATTGGCTGTTGTAAGTCGTGTTTGAAAATGTGTTGTACACAAATAGGTAGTTGGCTGTATATGTTGCCAATGGTAGATACATTTGAGAACTGTCAAAGTGACAACTAACAGTGACTAACTTTAGCACTTATTGCATCCAATATTATTATTGTTTATTCATAATTCACAATAAACATTATAAATATTTATGTAAGTATATGTATAAATATCCATTATTTCAGTATCCACAAGTAATATTATTATTACTATTGGTATTTATTTTTCTTCAGTACATGTATTACTAAGTATTTTATTTTCATGTCTACTTGTATCTACTTGTATTGATTCATTGGTAAATATTATACAATAGTCGAAGTAATTAAACTGGTTCGCCTCTGTCTACTCTGGTCTATTTTTAATAATTTTAAAATGTTAAACACATGCCACAAAAAACGACATTTCTTCAAAGTCAGAGACGTTAAATTATGCAACACAAACAATAGAACGAGTTACATTTTTTTTGCAGTAAACTTTACACTAATAATTAAATGCAGAGCAATAAATTATAAATATAGAAATAATCTATTATTAATAATAATTAATTCAAGTCAATAGCTAATATATAGTAGGTAGATGTGGATAATTTCTTCTAATATAACTAGCTATAATTAAGTCTTATGATTTATTGAAGGATGATTATTGACTTAGAGCTTACTCTAGAATTTTGTTTCTATCTTTATTCTATCTTTAGAGCACTGCTAATGAAGTCCCAATGGCGAATGGTGCCTGTTTCGCAGTACTAATTTTACTTTAAGAATTTTCAAATAAATCATGTGAAATAAAAATAAAATATTTTGAATGAAAATTGGAAACAAAACCCACAACTTTATGAAACTTAAAACTATCCATTTAATAAAAATTGAAGACAAAAATTATGTGGTTTATTTTTAATAGATCTTATAGATTTGTTTATGAAAGTTGATGCACTGATCTGAATACTAAAATGATTGGTTTATTTTTGATAGATTTTTTTAGATTTGTTTATGAGAGTTAATGACAGATCAAATGACAGTTTATTAAATATGCATAATTTTGAATGTATGTATTAATGTAATTGGAAAATACAAATTGGAAACAAAATCCACAAATTTATGAAAATTAAAACAACCCCTTAAACAAAATTTATTTAAGATTAAAATGACGTGGTTTATTTTTGATAGATTTTGTATGAGTATTGTATTATGAGTATTGTATGCACTGATCTCAATGTTTAGTAAATGTGTATCATTTTTAGTTATTTAACGTATGGCATAATTACATCAGGCTACATTACTGGTTATCATTATCACTGTATCATTGGCGAATTTCATATGGTATAATTATATCAGACTACATTACTGGTTATCATTATCACTGTATCATTAGTGCTTTTACATAGTCATCGATGCTTCAGTAGTTAGAAGATCCTAAGATTGACTGACTGTATATACACACTGTTCCATTAATTTTGAGACAGAAATGAGAATTGGAAGTTAAATAGTGAATTTCGACAAACGAGATTTACGGTACCTTAGGACGACTATAGACTGCAATAAGGGTCATTTTTCGTCTCTTTTCGTCTCTTTTGAGTCGTCTCAAAATTAATAGCACTGTGTGTACGTATTAGTTCATTTAGCGTTATCCAGGGTGCACCACGAGGAGGCGAACTAACTTTACACCCCATAATTTTAAGTGTAGTAATGTTATTCAATATTGTAGAAAAAATTTCGAGCTATTTTATGATTTCCACGTCATTTTTAAAAACTTCAAACTGACGCGACACAAAAAGTCCAATACAATCTTCAAAAATATAATTTAATTTACAAAAAACCCTGACGATGGCTGAATGTTAAGCCGAAACAAGTAGTGAAAAATAAATAAATAAATACTAGAAGATACCAGAAAGTACATTAAATAACTAATAATCAATATTAATCAACAATATCTGGTAACATGGATAAAATACTAACAAACAAAAAAATGATACATTTTTTTTAAGTCTTAGAAAATTGATTGAATACGTTTTCCAGATTTTCACAATTTCTTATAGAATCGATCTGGAAAGCATATCAATAATTTTATGTTGAAAAGAAAATTACTCAAATTTTGATTACAAACTTTAGATTTAAATATTTTGATACAATTTTTTTTTTCAATTTTACAAAAACCATTGATTGCGTATTCCAGATTTTCGTGATTTCTTATAGAATCAATATAATAGATTACATATGAAAAATTTGAAGCCGTACATTCATCAATTGCTTAAATACATTATTTAAACTTTCACAATAAAATTATTATTTTCGTTAATATTTACTTTGTACATTTTCAATTGAATATTGTAGGAAAACTATCTATTGGGTATTTTTAGATTTTCATGGTTTGTTATGAAATCATACAAGAGATTACGTATTCGATATTTGAAAACCCTAACTTAATCTATTGATTGAATAAATGAGTTAAACTGTCAATAATAAATTTATTGATTTTCACTCATTTTTACGTTGTACACTTTTCAATTAAATATTGTGAGCAAACTATTGATGGAGTATTTTAAGATTTTCACTATTTCGTATAGCATCAGTATTATGTTTGCAATATTTGAAGCCTTTAAAAAGTATTTAATCTTTCAGCAATAAGTTTATTGATTTTCGTTAATTTTTACATTTTTATACTTTTTTCAATTAAATGTTGCTGGAAAACTATCGATTTTTCTCTATTTTCAGATTTTCGTGATTTCTTATAGAATCAATACAATAGATTACATATGAAAAATTTGCAGCCGTACATTTATTAATTGATTAAATACATTATTTAAATTTCAACAATAAAATTATTGTTTTTCGTTAATATTTACTTTGTACATTTTCAATTGAATATTGTAGGAAAACTATCGATGGGGTATTTTTAGATTTTCTCGATTTCTTATAAAATAAATACAAGAGATTACGTATTCGATATTTGAAAACCCTAACTTTATCTATTGCTTAAATAAATGAGTTAAACTTTTAATAATAAATTTATTGATTTTCACTCATTTTTACGTTGTACACTTTTAAATTTAATATTGAGGGCAAACTATTGATGGAGTATTTTGAGGTTTTCACTATTTCGTATAGCATCAGTAACGTATGCAAAATTTGAAGCAGTTAAACATATTTAATCGTTCAACAATGAGTTTACTGATTTTCATAGATTTCTTATAGTATCTGTATCATAGATACTTATGCAAAATTTGAATACTTATTCGAACTTATGCATATTTATTAATTTTTTTGAAAAATATTTAAATTGTAAGCATATGTGTATTGATTTTCATCCATTTATACTATAAATTTTTCAATTAAATATATTGGGAAAACTATCGATGGGGTATTTTGAGATATTCGTGTTTTATTGCACAGCATATAATTTTGTTTATGCTCATAAAATTAAAAAACTTTCTAGTAAATATATGCTAAAAAACTGCTGATGTTTTGATTAAAAACGTAGCAATTTTAATAATTTGTGGTTCTGATATACATTTTTATTTAAAAATTCTAGGAGAACTATCGATGTGATATTTTTTGATTTTCACGATTTCTTATAGAATCTGTATCATAGATTACTTATATAAAATTTGAATACTTATTTGAACTTATGCATATTTATTAATTGTTTTGAAAAATATTGAAACTGTCAGCAATAAATGTATTGATTTTCATCCATTTATACTATAAATTTTTCAATTAAATATTGTGGGAAAACTATCGATGGGGTATATTTAGGTGATCGTGTTTTATTGCAGAGCATAGAATTTTGGTTATGCTCATAAAATTTAAAAACTTTCTAGTAATAATATACTAAAAAACTGCTGATATTTTGATTCAAAACGTAGCTATTTTAATAATTTGTGGGTCTGATATACATTTTTATTTCAAAATTCTAGAAAAACTATCTAGGTACGGGGTCTATCTACTTTTACATTTTCACGTTTTCTTAAAGAATCAGTATCATAGATTATGTAAGTAAAAATAGAAGCCGTACATTTAATAATTGCTAAAAAAAAATATTTAAACTTTCAGCAACACATGTATTGATTTTGGTTAATGTTTGCTTTGTACATTTTTCAATTAAAGATTATGATAAAACTATTGATGGGTATATTTAGATTTTCGTGTTTTATTATAGAGCATAGAATTTTGATTATACTCATGAAATTTGAAAACTTTTCAGTATGCTAAAAATCTGCTGATATTTTGATAAAAAACGTGACAATTTCAATAATTTGTTGTTTTGATTTACATTTTTATTTCAAAATTCTAGAAAAACTATCTAGGTATGGGGTCTATCTATTTTCTATTTTCACGATTTCTTATAGAATCAGTATCATATATTATGTAAATAAAACCAGAAGCCGTACATTTAATAATTGCTTAAAAAAAAATTGGAGCAATAGATGTATTGATTTTTGCTTCGTACATTTTCAATTAAACATTGTAAACCAACTATTGATGGAGAACTAAATTTAGATTTTCGCCATTTCTTAAAAATCAACTTCATAGATTCCTTATGCAATATTTGAAGCCTCAGACTCATGAGTTGGTTTACCAAATAACCAAAAGAAACTTTCTGCAATACATTTTCAGATTTTCAATTTTTACTTCATGTTTCAAATAAATATTCCTGGAAAACTATCAATGGGGTATTTTTAGATTTTTTCCTTACAGAGCATATAATTTTGACTAAGCTTATGAAATTTGAAAACATTCTAGTAATTATTAGCTGCAAAAATGTTTATATTTTGATTAAAAACTTATGTATTTACATTTTTATTTCAAAATTTCAGAAATACTGTTGATAGCATATCAAAGCCATCGATAGGGTATTTAACATTTTTTACAATTTCTTAAAGTAAAAAATCATGTTCAAAAGTAACAAAATAAAAAAATTATTAAAATTTGAGCAAATTATACATAGAAAAAAAAATTACTAAAATTTTTATTAGTCATTAATATACTTTTAATATACATTTTCAATTGCAAATTGTGGAAAAAATTACGATGTAGTATCTTTAGATTTACTCGTTTTCTTGTAGAGCAAAGCATATGGAATAGATGACTATACAGGGCGTCCCAAAAGCTCAACAGCACGCCACTCGGTGATGCCAACAGAGTCATTAAAAAATATTTAAAAAATCCTCAGGTTTTGTTTTTTGAAATATTACTAGTCAAATATGTAACATTACAGCAAGTTTAGAAGGGCTCTTAGAGGAATTAAATGAAAATCAAGTGCTGAGTTGTTTAATTATATATTTTTTAAATAATCTTCTTGGATATTTCCACTTGCAATAATGAATTTAAATATTTCAAAATGAAAATTGTTCAAAAATCAACGTGACAACAATCTACTGAACAATAAAATACTGATAATAGAGTCGTTTATGATTTATGTTTTTTGAAAGTTGAAAGGGGAAAAGAACCATAGGAAGAAGAAGGATTTCCTGGCCTCGGATTAACATCAAGCCAACTATTTAGAACAGTTGTTAATAAAGTTAGGATTGCCATGATGATTATTTCCAACCTCCGATAGGATAGGGCTTTTTAGAAGAAGATGATTTATGTATTTTGAAAGTTTAAAAAAATGTTTTTAATTTTTTTTTAATTTTTAAATTAGTACTTTCTAATGACTCAGTGGCCATTTCTGAGTAGCGTGCTGTTGAGCTTGTCCACTATTTTTGGGACACCCCGTATAAGGTATAATTTGATAATTATATCTTGGAATGAAACATTTCCAAGTGTGGAATGTTCTAGTTTTGATTTTTTTTAATCTTTATTTTGCATTTTTCTTCTCTTTGTGATCAAAAACAAATGTTGATCACAAAACTAGCAATTTCTATAAATAGAAATATTTCTATAGATTCATTGTCATGCATTTTTTTGAACCAAATTTAGATTTGTCCAAACTTTCCATGCGTAATTGTATAGTTATACCTATATTAATCTAATTGTTGAAAACACGACACGTCGTGTTAACATAATTAGTAACGATGTTCAAGCTGCCAGAAAAGCAATCAATCAAACTAAAATTATCTTTATCGCTCACAGTCTGGCCGACCAACATCATATCATCACCGCCAACGCACACTATAAATTCGCCGTGTCCGAAACGGAGCGCTCATTAACAACAAAGTCCACGGTCCATCGGCAGCAGGTGACAATTTTGTTAAGTGATCGCTCCTCGAGGAACAGGTAAACGTGGGGCCAGCAGAAAAAAAAACATCGTCGTTTTCACTCCTGCATATTTACCGGGGGTCCTTAAAAGGGACGACGCGGTGCGCATTTCAATTGGACATTGTTGTCTTGATGGATCTTGGTCAGTGGCACTCACGTCCAGCTCGCACTTTATTTATCGGGCGTCTTTGACGGCTTCGAATTTTTTCACCACTCGCCATTTGCATTCGTGCGTGCGTCCTCCAGATGTGCATTGTCTGACCATGTCGTTCTTCTTTTAAGGGCGGATCGCCGATTGCTCGTCTGCAAAGCACCACTCACTCGGGCTATGACCCAGTAGTACTGTGATAAGGACTGCCCTCAGAAGATATGGATTCACGCCTAACTGTAAGTACCTTTTCACATTTTATTTGGAGCAAGATAATCTAATACCTGAAAATGTGTCGATATGAAAAAATAACAGCATTTCAAAATAATTTGTAGTTCTTGTAAGAAAGTAAAGAAAGAACATTTATTTTGGATGAGTAAAAGCAATAAAATCTAAAAAAGGCCATATTTTTTGACCCTTGAATTATACTCCTGTTTTTGTACATCGACATTATAAGAAACATGTCAAAATATAGTATAGTGAAGTAAAACTGTTTTGCTTTTATTTACTTTACTCTTCCAAAAAATTATACTTGTAATTGAGTCGATATAGATATACAAAAACAGAAGTTTAATTGAATGGTCGCAGAAATATGGCATATTTTATGGCGTTTAAAAAAAAAAAAACTTGCATTTTTGGAAGAGTAAACGAAATAAAATATATAAGGCATATTTCTACGACCATTCAATTTAACTTCTGTTGCTTACATCTATATCGACTCGATTACAATATATTTTTTGGAAGAGCAAAAGAAATTAAACCAAAAAAGTTTAAAATGTTTTTTCGAAATTTTGTTGTTTTTGATCAACGTTTCTACTACTTAAATGGCAATATAAAAATATACACTCCTTACATTTCTTCTTAATATTATTATTATTATATTATTATCATGACCGTTGCTAAAGGTAATTCATATTTAAGCACAAAATGAAACACTTCCTACATTTTAAGTTTACAATAATAAAAGTCATAGACCCAATAAATACGAATAGCTGGTCGAGCAATGACCAGTACTTTGCCATTTCACTGCCATTCATAATAATAAGTGTATCATTTTACGTTTATTATTGTTAATATTATCACTATTATCATCGCTACAATTTAACGAATGCGTTGTTGGAATATTAGGCTGCCAACCACATATCAAATGAGGAAACTATTTATAAGTATAACGATAAGTTTTATTACGCATTCTGGGCAGGATGAAATGCATCATAAAACAGAAATTTGCAATTTTGCGTCGCTCGTAAATAGGACCTACATTCATTCATGAATGAAATCTTTATGGTCATTTAACCGTTAATTTATGGCACTTTCATCCAAGCGCTGCTCAACTTGAACTTGCAGGCAAGTTCAATGATTTTTACATAGGCGATACGTTTATGCAACTCAGCGTTCTTACATAATTTGCATGCAACTATTTAATAGTTCTGAATGAAAGCTGCATGCTTTAGTATTCAATAGTGTCGAGACAACAACAAGAGCAGGACAAGTACAGGTTGGAAGGAGGAAGGATGACAACTACAGCGATGATAATGATGATAATATTAACAATAATAAAAATAACTGAAAAATTACACAAAAGAATAAACGTATTTTCGATTTTTAAATAATTTTAAGTTTGTTATTATGTCATATGTCATATTTCTCAGGCCTACATGAATAAAAATGATTTATTTTTAGTAAGATATAAATTTTATTTTGCACAAAACATGATATAAAAAAAATAAAAAATAAACATTTCAATAAACAATATTTGTTGTCAAAATAAATCCAAAGTGTACATTTCCATTGTTGCCAATATCAAAACAATAAAAATGTATACAAACCAGGGTTGGAATAAATCATGATTTAAAAAAAATCAAAAATCAATGGTTTTCTGATTTTTTTATTTTTCTGATCAGTTTTGGCCAGAGCAGATGTGATTTATATAAATTAATTTACGCCACGAATTAAATCATGCTATTTTTTTCATAAATACATTAAGTTGAACAAGAATTGATGATTAAAACAAATTTCTGTGTATCTGTACCATGTGATGGACCAAAAAAATGGAAGAAAAGAAAAATATTTAATTATTATAAATAAAAATAAATATATAAAATAAAAATAATTAATACTTACTTACAATTATCTACATTAAAGGATTATAACTCTATAGATACATTATATTTTTCATTGTTCACCTATTTCAATGTACAAACAGTGCAAAAACAATGATAAATATAAAATAAAATCAAAATCATTTTAAATGATGAGTTATTTAAACAATCAGTTGATTTAAATCATGATTTAAATCACACCAACCCTGTCAGAACATAAATATGTATAAAAGTATGTATTGTGTTATAAAAAAAACATGATTTTGTATCAAAATCAGTTCAACAAACAATATTTTTGTTAAAATAAATACCAAAGTGTACATTTTGATTGTTGACAATATCAAAACAATAAAAATGTATCAGAACATAATTATGTACAAAAGTATGTATCATGTTATAAAAAAACATGATTTTGTATCCAAACCATTTCAACAAAGAATATTTTTTGTTAAAATAAACACTAAAGTGTACATTTTTAATGTTGACAATGTCAAAACAATAAAAATGTATTATTACATAATTTTGTATAAATGTATATTATGTTGTAAAAAAACATAACTTTGTATCTAAATCATTTCAACAAACAATATTTTTTGTTAAAATAAATAATAAAGTGTACATTTTTATTGTTGACAATATCAAAACAATAAAAATGTATCAGAATATAATTATGTATAAAAGTTTGTATTATGTGATAAAAAACATGATTTTGTTTCATTTCAACAGACAATAATTTATGTTCAAACAAATACCAAAGTGTACATTTTGATTGTTGACAATATAAAAATAATAAAAATGTATCAGAACATAATTATGTATAAAAGTATGTATCATGAGATGAAAAACATCAATTTGTGGTAAAATTATTTCAACAAACAAACAATATTTCTTGTTAAAATAAATACCAAAGTGTACATTTTAAATGTTGACAGTATCAGAACATAATTATGTATAAAAGTATGTATTGTGCTAAAAAAAAAAATTTGTATCAAAATCATTTCTACAGACAATATATTTTGTTAACATAAATACCAAAGTGTACATTTTGATTGTTGACAATATCAAAACAATAAACATGTATCAGAATATAATTAAGTATACAAGTATGTATAAAGTCATAAAAAACATGATTTTGTTTCAAAATCATTTCAACAAACAAACAATATTTCTTGTTAAAATAAATATAAAGTGTACATTTGTTGGCAATATGAAAACAATAAAAATCTACCGAAACATAATTATGTATAAAAGTATGTATTATGTGATAAAATACATGATTTTGCTTCATTTGAGCAAATAATAATTTATGTTCAAACAAATACCAAAGTGTACATTTTGATTGTTGACAATATAAAAACAATTAAAATGCATCAGAACATAATTATGTATAATAGTATGTATTATGTTATCAAAAACATGAATTTGTATTAAAATCATTTCAATCAACGATATTTTTTGTTAATATAAATACACAATTGTACATTTTGATTGTTGACAATATAAAAACAATAAAAATGCATCAGAACATAATTATGTATAAAAGTATGTATTATGTTATCAAAAACATGAATTTGTATCAAAATCATTTCAACCAAGGATATTTTTTGTTAAAATAAATACAAAAGTGTACATTTTGATTGTTGACGATATCAAAACAATAAAAATGTATCATAACATATATTTGTGTATAAAAGTAGGTATTATGTTATAAAAAACATGATTTTGTATCAAAATCATTTCAACAAACAATATATTTTGTTGATTTTGTATAAAAATCATTTCAAAAACAATATTTTGTGTTAATATATACTAAAGTGTACATTTTGATTGTTAACAATATCAAAACAATGAAAATGTATCGGAACATAATTATGTATAAAATAATGTATAATGTTATAAAAACATAATTTTGTAACAAAATCATTTCAATAAACAATATTTATTTGATTTAAAACGATAGATACATGCAACTTTCAGGATAGGATAGGATAGGATATGATACATTTAGTAAATATTTTTTGTTGATTTATCAAAATATTTTCATCAACAATATTGTTTATTAAAATATATACCAAGGTGTACATTGTGATTGTTGACAATATCAAAACAATAAAAATGTATCAGAACATAATTATGTATAAAACTATGAATCATGAGATACATAAACATGAATTTGTGGCAAAATCATTTCAACAAACAAACAATATTTCGTGTTAAAATAAATACCAATGTGTACATATTGATTGTTGACAATATCAAAACAATAAAATTGTATCGGAACATAATTATGTATAAAAGTATGTATAATGATATAAAAACATAATTTTGTATAAAAATCATTTCAATAAACAATCTTTTTTTTTATGTAAAGCTATAGATGTATGCAACTTTCTCAGGCATATTTCTATCGTTCAATATCAATTCAAATTGACTGAGGATAGGATCCATTTAATACATATTTTTTGTTGATTTTGTATCAAAATAATTTCATCAACAATATTGTTTATTAAAATATATACCAAGGTATACATTGTGATTGTTGACAATAACAAAACAACAAAAATGTATCAGAACATAAGTATGTATAAAAGTATGTATCATGAGATAAAAAACATGAATTTGTGGCAAAATCATTTCAACAAACAAACAATATTTCTTGTTAAAATAAATACCAAAGTATACTTTTTTATTGTTGACAATATCAAAACAATAAAAATGTATCGGAACATAATTATGTATAAAATAATGTATAATGTCATAAAAAAACATAATTTTGTATCAACATTATTACAATAAACAATTTTTTTTTTGATGTAAAACGATAGATATATGCAACTTTCTCAGGCATAATTCTATCGTTCAATATCAAATCAAATTGGCTAAGATAGGATGCATTAAAAAAAAAAAAATAATTGATTTTGTATCAAAATAATTTCATCAACGATATTGTTTATTAAAATATATACCAAGGTGTACATTTTGATTGTTGACAATATCACAACAATAAAAATGTATGGGAACATAATTGTGTATAAAAGTATGTTTTATGTTTTAAAAAAAATCTAGATAATGATACATTAATGGCTTTAGAAATGAATTTAATCAATACATATAAACAATATAAGATTTTTTATGATACTAGTATTGTTTGTGCTTTAAACATTGTAATTATTACAAGGATAATTTATTTGGTTGTAAGTATTAATTAAACATTTTTATTCTGGAACATCCTTGTAAATGATCACGTACAAGTAATAATACATATACACGTTAAGTATAGTAAATACCTATATAATATACCTATTTTGTTACTCAGATCGAAATTACGACAAATAAAAAAACTGTGGAAATTATCTAATGGCAGTATACTATAATTATTATTTATTATCATTATGAAAGAAGAAGTAGTAGCACATGCCATTGATAACCATTTTATGACTGATTGTAGGGAAAGCAAATAAAAAAATGTGAAAATTATAAAATGGCCGGATACTACTATTATTATGTATTATCATTGTGAAAAAAAAAGTAGTTTGAGAAGCCATTGATAACAATTGTATTGCAAACGAAATAAAAACAAAATGAGGAAATTATCTAATGGCAGGATACTACTATTATTATTATTTATTATCATTATTAAATAAGAAGTAGTGGCATAGGCCTTGATAACAATTTAATGACTACTGTAGGCAAAGTTTGGTAATTTGTGGTAATTATCAAAATTATAGAAATGTAGAAATTATTATTGAATGTATAGTTTTCAATTTGCGGATGTAATGAGTTTAAATCATTTTAATAAACTTACATCTGAAATTAATGGTAATTCGCAGTAAGAATAAATCATCATGTTAAAAAAACCGAGTTAATTTAGCATCTCTCGATGTAAATGATGGCCAATTTTTAAATCACGAGTAATCGACCGTGAAGTCGTCAATTAGCTAAATCGCAGGTGTCAATCGTCAGAAGACAATGAAGTGATATGATTCACTTCAATTACGCCCAAAATACTGACCAGGCCCAGTCATGGTTCCTTTTATGCCATTTGCTCATCGCGTGCGATGATTTATGTACCATAAAAAACGGTGATACAGAAGCAGCAGACAATGAACCTGAGATGTAGGCGTCTAATGATATTCTATTCAATATTATAGCTGGTTTTTACAAAGAACTATGTGCCTTAGAAAGTAGAATCCTATAAAAATGATGCTGCTTTAGATGATACTGAAAGTTAGACAATGATTTTAGTGTACCAATCCAGCATTCTAATTAAAATTTTATGTTAAGTACACGTAAATCATAGAACATCCCAAATCGTGCAATGAGTATGTACCTTAGAAAGTAAAATCCTTTGAAACCGATGTTGTTTTAGATGATACCGAAAGTTAGATGATGACAATAGTACACCCACCCAACCTTCAAATTAAAATTTAATGTAAAGTAAATCATAGTTAAGTTGAAAGTATATGTGGATACGACTTGGTGAAACATGATAATTAAGGTAAATCAAACACTTGGTTGAAATTTAACTATATTCATATAGTTTCACTATATTAATATAGTGAAACTTCAACCAAGTGTTTGATTTACTTTAAATCATAGTTTATACCCATAAATTGTAATGTGTAAACAATTGTTATATAGGTTATATGTATAGGAAAGTTTCCATAATAGAATCATTTGCAATATTCCAAATTAATAAAAATAAATAAAATGTGTATTGAAGCCTAATTTATCCAAAAAAAATCTCATAACAATTATTGACAATACTTTGAAATATGTTTTTGTACAGTAATTCATTAAACCAATGCTAAATCAAAAAGTTCTAAGATGATCAAAAGATCACCATCAAAGGCTGCGACACTTACTAAGTGGTAATTTAAACCAATTTGATGCTTACATCTAGTTGATTATTATTAATAATAATAATTTAAAAATGTGATTAATCGGCACCTCATATATTCAACATTCAATGTTAAATCAGAAGGTGCAATGATGATCAAAATATCATCATCGAACGCTGCGATATTTACTAGGTGGAAATTTAAACCAATTTGATGCTTACATCTGGTTGATTATTATTAATAATAATAATTTAAAAATGTGTATTAATCGGCACCTCATATATCCCACATTCAATAATAATTTGTTCATTTCCCATTGTCCAATATATTTAAAATTCGAATTTATTTGGAAGAATGAAAAATCTAATAAAACTAATAATTAATATAATGATAATTAATTCATCCTTTCACAGAACTCGTGAAGTAGCGGTGGTCAATCGTAGGGATTATTGACTTTTCGGGCGCCAAATTTGCATAAAAATGTTGTTTTTATACCGTATTTACCGTTTAGATGTTGCAAAAAAAACTTGCTGTATAGCTGGCGAAAATTCAGTAAATGTTTTTGTTATATATAAACCGATCACAAGGACGTTGGTTCGAAAGCAGATTAATGCAGATTGAATAAAGCTACAAGCTTTTATTGTAAAGTTTATAATGAGCAATATTATTATTATTGTATTAAAATTAGCTCTCTGTACATTTTTTTTACAATTTTTGCAAACACTTTTTGGGGATCAATAAAAAATTGTGTAGTTATTCTATAACATTTTACTATAAAAATATGCAAAAATATGATAATTTTTATTGATTAATGTAGATTGAATAAAGCAAGAATTTTTGAACAAGCTTTTTTTGTAGAGTTTATAATGAGCAATATTATTATTATAGTATTAAAATGTGCACTCTGTACATTTTTTTACAAATTTTGCCAACACTTTTTGGGGCTTAATAAAGTTTTGTGCAGTTATTCTATAACATTTTACTATAAAAATATGCAAAAATCTGATCATTTTGTCTCAAGTTAGAGAAGCTGTTTTATATATGCAGCTTTTTGTATGAAAATTTTATTAACCTACTTTTAGTTGTTTAAACATTTTCATATAAGGCAGAGTAATTATTGGATTTTGAAAAATTTGAAGATACAGAAATAAGAATATACCCCATCTTTAGTTTTGCAAAATTTTAATCTAAAGTTTATGTAAAAATCCTATCTTTTTTAATCTCAAGTCAGACAAGCTATGTTTAGCATGCCCCTTTTTGTTGGAGGAATTTTGTAAACCTACTTTTAGTTGCTTCAAAACTTTTATATATGGCACAGTTATTAAGGGACAATTCAACAATTTAAAAATGCAAACATCAGAATATACCCCATTTCTAGTTTTTGCACAATTTTAATCAAAATATGGAGATGCATTAGTATATAAGATTCATTTTTCACATTATTACTATTATTCCTATTACTACTACAAATATTAATATTATTATTACTATTTTTCGTTACTTTATATGTTTTCTAACTTTTTGAATATCCTGTATATTGAACACGAAATATACAGAGAGTTTCAAATGTAATGGATAAAAACAAAAATATTTGCAAAAAAAATGATCGCGCACAGATCGATTTTTATTTTTAAGTTGTGTTTGGCCTGACCTGTCTGTGCATTTTTTTCAAAGATTCTTTTAACAATTTTATTGATATTATCCGTTACATTTGAAATTCCCTTCCTCTTTTTCATAATCACTTTTATCAAAAAAACATTTTTGCAAAACATGAGCAGAAATTTTGAAAAGCCCCCCTCTGAACTTCTGATATTAATCCGTGGACGCAGTGTATATGAGCCTAACATAATTAATCACTAAACTAAAGGAAAAATAACCCTTGGTTGAGTTTCACTGATTTTGATAGATTCCTATCTTTCTATCTTTAAGAAATCTGTCAAAATCAGAGAAACTCAATCAAGTGTATTATATTTCCTTTAATTCAAATATGTTTTATACCAAGGGGTATAAAACCAAGGGGTTTCAATAAGGAGTAACCAACGATACTTATAATTTAATAATTTACTAAACGTTAACAAAATACTCTGATAATGTGTGCGATAAAAATAATTTTCTCAGAACTCATTCTGGACTGACCGAAAAATGAGTTATGCTCATGAGCACAATTATGGGTGTCCTAAATCACCTCTAATTGCTAAACCGGGATCACTACCTGCAAAAAAATACTGCCGCAAAGTTTCTGGCACGCCTTAGGAATGAAAGATCAACATATACTTTACGCATTTTTTCTGCATTAGAACACTCGGGCGGTCTTGAAATATTTCAATCACATGTTAACTCCTCCATCACGACTTAGCTACAGTAAAAGAGATAATGTGTAATGAAAAAATGTAAGACAAAAAATTCATTAGCATTTACTTAGCGCATCTGACTAAGTCCAGATTTAATTGGTGCCATTAAGAGGATGAGCAGGCGTTCATTACATGTTATTTATTGGCATATTAGTTTAATTATGTAACACCCCAATCAAATACAATTTTGATATAAATTATTTATTTTGTTTGCAATTAGTGATGTTTTGCATCCTCTAGAATCTATATTCTAGAACTAGAATATAGATCTAGATCTAGATACTAGATCGAGTGAGCTGATTTTTATGTTAAATTGTTATTGTTTATTAAAAAAAACTATTGAAAAACCACTAAAAATAGAATATCTGATATTTTTGAAAAATTGATACTAAATAATAAACATGCCTAAGATAATGGCAAATCCGCGTGTTGCATACTATAGATCGATGAGTTTTGAAAATTTTCTTAAAATGTTGTTCTTTATAAAAAAAACTACTTGTTTTCTTTGTAATTGGTGAAGTTTTGCATCCCCTAGAATCTAGGATCTAGATCTAGAACATAGATTCTGATCTAAAATATAGATCTAGATCTAGATTCTAGATCGATGTGAGCTGATTTTTTTGTTAAATTGTTATCGTTTATTAAAAAAAACTACTGAAAAACCACTAAAAATTGAGTTTCAAATATTTTTGAAAAATTGATACTAAATAATAACCATGCCTGAGATAATGGCAAATCCGCGTGTTGCATACTATAAATCGATGAGTTTTGAAATTTTTCTTAAAATGTTGATGTTTATTAAAAAAAAAAACTACTTGTTTTCTTTGCTATTGGTGAAGTTTTGCATCCTCTAGAATCTAGAATCTAGATCCAGAATATAGATGTAGATCTAGAATATATATCCAGATCTAGATTCTACATCGAGTGAACTGATTTTTATGTTAAATTGTTGTTGTCCATTAAAAAAAAAAAACTGATGAACCACTAAAAATGGAATTTCCGATATTTTTGAAAAATTGATACTAAATAATAAACATGCCTAAGATAATGGCAAATCCGCGTGTTGCATACTACAGATCGATGAGTTTTGAAATATTTTCTTAAAATGTTGTTTATTAAAAAAATACTACTTGTTTTCTTTGCAATTGGTGAAGTTTTGCATCCTCTAGAATCTAGAATCTAGATCTAGAACATAGATTTAGATCTAGAATATAGATCTAGATCTAGATTCTAGATCGATATGAGCTGATTTTTTTGTTAAATTGATATCGTTTATTAAAAAAACTTCTGCAAAAACCACTAAAAATGGAATTTCTGATATTTTTGAAAAACTGATACTAAATAATAAACATGTCTAAGATATTGGCAAATCCGCATGTTGCACACTATAGATCGATGAGTTTTGAAATTTTTCTTAAAATGTTGTTGTTTATTAAAAAAAACTACTTGTTTTCTTTGCAATTAGTGAAGTTTTGTATCCTCTAGAATCTGGAATCTAGATCCAGAATATAAATCTAGATTTAGAATATATATGTAGATCTAGATTCTAGATCGAGTGAGCTGATTTTTTTGTTAAATTGTTGTTGCCTATTAAATTTAAAAAAATACTGAAATACCACTAAAAATGGAGTTTCTGGTATTTTTGAAAAATTTATACTAAATAATAAACATGCCTAAGATAATGGGAAATCCGCATATGGCATACTATAGATCGATGAGTTTTGAAATTTTTCTTAAAATGGTGTTGTTTATAAAAAAAAATACTTGTTTTCTTTGCACTTGGTGAAGTTTTGCATCCTTTAGAATCTAGATCTAGAACATAAATTTAGATCTAGATTCTATATCGATGTGAGCTGATTATTTTTGTTAAATTGTTATTGTTTATTAAAAAAACTACCGAAAACCACTAAAAATTGAGTTACTGATATATTTGAAAAATTGATACTAAATGATAAACATGCCTAAGATAATGGCAAATCTGTGTGTTGCATACTATAGATCGATGAGTTTTGAAATGTTTCGTAAAATGTTGTTGTTTATTAAAAAAAAACTACGTACCTACTGAAAAACTATGAAGTATAGAATTTTGCAATGTTTTTTGAAAACTTTGAACCACCAGATAAGCATACTAAAATAATTGAAAAAGCACATTTGCATCCTATCCTAGCGTAAATTAAACCAACCTAACATAATGTAACCTAAACTAAAAGGTATAAAACTTATCTAACCTGACTCTGGATATTTTTGGTTTAGAACTGGTCATATAAGAGTCAAGCCAGAAAAATAAATCTCATAAGTGAATGACAATAGATAAAACGGGAGATTACTTACACAATTGATAATTTGGAAGAATATCTATGAGCTGTGAGCTCTGATGGCCAACCAAAATGCATGCACATAAATTTATGATCTGCCTCATCGCGAAGGTAAACAAATCATGATCATAATTTGTGCGTCTGTCAAGGAAGAGAAAGTTAAAAGTGCTGTTTTAGTCAATGATGTAAGTGTATATTGTACGGTTGAATAGCTATCGAAATCTCGAAGGACAATCGAAGTTTATTAGTAACATGTTTTACAGTGCTCTCACCGTGTTACTCATTAAATTTAAATTAAATGGTACTTGCAATGAAATATATTCACGAACGTCGAATTGCCACAATCACTTGAGTACACAGGATCAATTCTAAAGTGATATATATGATACACGAATAGATTCGTGTATCATATATATCAAAGTGTTGTATCAAAACTTAAAAAAAAAATAACATTTTGATAGATTTGGCTTCATATGTTTTTATACAATCGTACAAAAACATATAATTTTATTAACCAGATTTGTTCAAAAAGTAGGAGATTTATTTACATCGTTGGTCATCATGGAAATTGTATAAAAACTTTTTTTTAACTCTGAAACTTCAAAAACATACCAAATACATACTTTTTGTACAAATGAAACAAATTACGATTCATTAATAAAGTGATTCTGCTTGATGAAGATGTTGTATATTGAAATATGTAGCAAAATTTGCAATAAATGAATTTAAAGTTTATTGCTAAAAAATACAAAAAAAAAAAGATTTTTAAGCAAGAAGTACCTACCTTCTTGCTTAAATATCAAAACTGCATTTTTTGAACTTAGGTCCTGAATATCTGCATTGGTCAGCACATGAAGACTTGAACATACAATATTAATACATATTCACACTCTTCCTTAAATTATGGGAAAGAAATTGATTAAAATCGATAAAAATAACTTGAGGCAAAGTCTCAAAGATAATCTTTAAATGTGTAACTTTATCACCAGCCATATAAAATTAAATGTAAATCTTAACTTGTGTAAACAACTTATTGTCCCATCACCAATAAATTATGAATTATGAATTATATTTATTAATGTTATCGTCATTTTCAGACATGGGCGATTTTGCTGCTCTGCGTTTTGCAGCAAACCGATCAGCACACGTTACGTCAGAAACGCCAGACATCCAGACATGCGCCCCCAATTGGCGTCCCGACGTTCAGGAGGGACGCCGTCGAAATGCTCCCAATTTGGGACAAAATAACAGACAGGTCATCAGCTTCTTACACTGAAGAATTCGGTTCGAGGTCTCTGCCACTGAGGACATCAGTTGAAAGCATACCAGATGTGTAAGTATTTGACGAAGCCTCATAATATTTTTAGCTCATTAAAAAATGAGATAACTTTCAGTTATGGTCATACACATATTTGCCATTTTTGACAGAAACATTTGGTATACAGGAGAAAGTGGCCAAGTCTATTATTCAAGATACTAATGATATTGCTGCATCTACTTCTTCTTCTTTTTTCTTTTTCTTCTCCTCTTCATCTTTTCTTATTCTACTTATTTTTCTTCTTCTTCTTCTTCTTATTCTGCTTCTTCTTCTCCTGTTCTTATTTAGCTTTGGATTATCAAATGGTACAAATAAATATCTTCTAATTTCTACCATCTTTTCCTGCCCTGTGTTGTTTTTATCCAATTTTTTTACCTAACTCATTTGAGGTCATCTTGTATTACTTTTGGTACCATTTGGCCTCCATCCACCCCACAGATACCCAATCTGTCTGTGTTCTGCCCGATATGTCCAAACTATCTCCACTTAAGGCTATAAGGATATTGCTTGGGCACGAATACTAACAACAATTCCTTAGGATTTTAAGAAGAACGAAAATCAGTTGCAAATTTAATTTACTATTGTACTTTCATGATTTTATTGTCGTAAACCTTGTAGTTTATGAAATATAACGATTGCCTCATAGTGTATTTATTTGCTCTAAACACTTTCTAAACTGTATACTTAACTTGCAGGATTGCAAGTACTCGCAGATTACCTCTGCGAGATTCCGTGGAGAAGCGTCCACCTCCGGACGAAGCGTTCGACCTCGACCTCGACCTCAGCACGAACCTAGACTTCGAGAGGAACTCCTTCAAGAACCAAAAAGAATCGGAGCCGGAGGTGCCGCTGAAGATCAAGCACAACTTCATCTACTTCGAGCAGCCCCAACAGTACTACCTGCCTCAGTTCTACACCCAGGCGCCGAACCAGCTGCAGCACTTCCAAGCGATCGTCGCCGAGTACCAAACATCATCACCGTACAGAGTTGATAACAAGTACCAGCAGCTCTTCGTACCTGGGTACCCACCAAGATGGGCGCGCAGCTTGTATAAAGACAACCCGTTTCTGAAGCGGCTGCCGCTGAAGACACCCACGAAGTTCGATTCTTCCGCGGTGCAGGAGAAGAGGATTGTGTGCTACGTGGAGGGCATCGGGTCGTACAGGCGGGAGCCGTTGAGCTTTAATCCCCAAGACCTGGACCCGTTTGCATGCACCCACGTTATCTACGCGTTCGCCAACATCGACCCTCACACCTACGACGTTCTACCACAAGACGAAGCCTACGACACCGTTCAAGGTGGTTACCTATCAGTAACTGGCTTGAAGCGCCAGAATCCAGATCTTAAAGTCCTCATATCCATTGGAGGAACACGCGATGAAGGCACCCACCGCTTCACAAACATGATCACCAGCGCCAACAGGCGGAGGCACTTCATCAAATCTTTGATCGGTTTCGTGAAAGAGCACAATTTCGATGGAGTCGACTTGCACTGGCTGTATCCTGGAGCTGAAGAGTTGGGTGGGCATCCCACTGATAAGGCGCATTTCAGTCTGATTCTGGACGAGCTCTCCGAAATCTTCAAGCCTAGGAACTGGCTGCTGGTAGTTTCCGCTCCAGCTTCGAGGTTCAGAATCGAGGATGGCTACAGCCCTGAAAAGTTGGCCGCTTCTGTTGATTTCGTTAACATTCAGGCCTATGATTTTCACAAAGACAGGGATCCTTTGGCTGACCACCATTCACCAATGAAGGCTCGCCCTGATGACGATGATTTGGATCTATTTAATAACATGGTATGTATTTACTTCATAAGTTCAAACGTAAAAATAATAGATTATACCACGAGTCAATAATGATAGCTATTATTCCCTAGGAATATTTACGAACCGAGGTAATAATAGCCATTATTGCGAGTAGTATACTCTACTTTATCTACGACTAAATAGGTTAGTAGTACATTTTCGGAAAATGACTTTGCATTCTTTCGAAGACGCCATTCGTTAAAGGTTAAGTACGTTTTATTGTAAATGGATTTCCATGTTTCCGGTATCAAGGTAGATGTTATTGCGGTAGCTAGTTGGACAATTTCTGTAGGTGTACAAGTAAAAGACTCTTCATTTTTATCCATCTCAATACAAGTACACAAACACTACTCGTTTGACATTGACACTTCTGAGTTTGTGTATTTTATTCCCATGGTATTATATAATTTGTGAAATTTTGTAATTGGCATCCAAGAGGGAATTAGGACTATTAATCCCAAGTCATTATCCCCGAAGAGAAGCAATATACTGCAAAAATCTCAAGTATAGTACTTACATTATAAATTAGTCGTAGATAAAAGATATTGATTGTCATACAACCAATAAAACAAAGTTTTCAAAATTAATTCTATAAAATGAAATAAATTCAATTGATTACTTTTAGCAATTCAGAAATTTAGAATAATCATTGAAATTTTCACAGTAATCATTGAAATATTACCAGAATAATCATATAACAATAAAACAAATACAATTGAATTAAGTAGAATGTGGAAATTCAATTTTGGATATTCATAATCATTGAAGATTTAGTAATCATTGAAATATTAGCAGAATAATTATACAACAATAAAACAAAAACAATTGTATTAAGTAGACTGTGGAAATTCAATTTTGAATAGCAAATCCATTTTTACATTTGAATACGCGGTCAATATTGCAATGATAATTGATGAAATTTTAATTAATACTGTTAAAATTTCAAATGTTATTCTGAAAATATCAATTTTTTGTTTCAAAGTTTTATATATTCTGTCAGTTTTTAAATAATCACTATCAAAATTTCGACAGAATAATGAGTGATAATAATTTTGAGAATAATCATTGACATTTTTACAGGATACATAAACATTTGGATAAAATATACATTAATGGATATATTGGTAATATTTCAGTGATTACAATATTAACAGAATGTATAAAATTTATTTGGAAAATGTCCATGATAATACTGTAATAAGTTTAAATATCCTGTCAAACATTCATATGTAACTGTCAATATATCAAAGAATTACAGTAAACATTTTGTATATGCTATCAAACTTTAATATTACTGTTTTTAAATATGTTGTAAACATTTAGATGATATTGTCGATAGGATAATTTAAACGAATTGTGATTTATATTCGACTCAAATTTCAATTGTAAATATCTGAATTTCGACAGAATAATGGAATAAAAGAATTATTGTTTAAACTATTGAAAGTATCATAGATACATTGACATTTCTATACATTAATATCTATTCTAGATCATAGATTATGTCAATAATATTAAAAGTTTTAATAATGCAATTATTATTATATTATTCTGACAACATTTTTCACATTCCATGAAAATTTCAAGGATTACTCTCAAAATGTCATGTTATACCATTGAAATATTGACCGAATATATTTCGTTTTCACAGTAATCATTAAAATTTTCAGAAAAATAAATTTTATTCCGTAAAATTTTATATATTCTGTAATTGTTTTTAATAATTATTCTCTAAATGTCATTATTCTATAGAAAATCATTCATATATACACAAATCAAAATATTATCATATCTACGTATTATTTCCCCAAAGTGTTATGTATTCTGTAATTTTTTTCTAAATATCGTTATTTTGCGTTAAGTCATTGAAAAATCGATAATAATATTGAACTGTTGACATTTTGACAGCACTCTATATATTCCATCAAAATTTCAAGGATTTCTCTCAAAATGTAAGATTCTGTCGACATTTTTACAAAACAATTGAAATATGGACAGAATTAATAACGTAATTGTCATTTTCGAAAAAAAAAGTACATTATTCGTTATAATTTGATATATTCTGTTTGAATTTGGAAAATTAACACTGGATGTCATTATTCTGTCGAAGGTTATTGAAATATGAGTATAATATAATAAAATCTTGAAAAATAGTTTAAAAACAAATTACGACAGACGAATTTTGATAGTTATCCGTCAAAAAATCTACATATTTCCCCAAATTTCAAGGATTAGGCTCAAAATATCATTTTTGTCAAAATTTTTACAGCAACCATTGAAATATTAACGAATATATAATTTCTTAAACGTAACCATTGACATTGACAAAATATTTCGCAAAAATTCTATATATTCTATAAAAAATTTAATGATTATTCTCCAAATGTCATCATTTTTTGTTATTCTTCCAGAAGTAATTGAAATATTGATAGAATATATTAAAATATTGACAAATAATAAAAATAGCGACGACAATCATCAAAATTGTCACAGTAGTAATTAAAATGAAATAAAATGATTTAAGTTTTTAGGATATGTCTCAAATTGTCATATTCTGTCAACATTTTTATAGCAATTATTGAAATATTGACAGAATATATAACGTTTTGAAAGTAATCACTGGCACTTTCTGGAAGAAGAAATATTTTCGGCCTAAATTCTACATATTTTGTAAAAAATATAATGATTATTATCTCAATGTAATTAACCTATCAAAAGTCGTTGAAATATTTGGAGGATATAATAAAACCTTGAGAAATAATTATTTTTGAAATTTTCAGATGAAAAAAATTTCAATGTTTTTTCTCTAAATATTATTATTCTGTTGAAAGTCATTGAAATATGTATATAGAATATATACTTAATATGTTGACGAATATTTACAAAATTGACGACTGTTTTCACAGGAGTAATTAGCCTAGTGAATTTTGAAAATGATTTGTGAACATTTTAAGGATTACTCTCAATATATTGACAGGTTATTTAACATTTTGGAAGTAAATATTGACATTTAAAATATATATATATATATATATACAGGGTGAGTTTTTTTCATTTTAAGCATTGGGATCTCGGAAACCATAAAACATATAGATTCGGTTAAATGAGGAAAGAGTTGTCATTTTAAGAGCTTATGCAAGATATGCTCTTGTTTTTTGAAAAAAAGCATCGTTTTTGTGTTATAATACAAACTTTTCAGCAGTCACAGTTGGCTGTGACATTTTTAAAAAGGACATTTTGTTGTCTTTATATCGATACAAGGTTTGCTATACTAACTTTCATAAATATATGAGATGCAGGATTTTTTGTTGTATAATTTGAATAGAATTTAGTGTAACTAGAATAGAAAAATTAATAGAATTCTGGTAGTAGGAGGAAAAAAAAGTTCCATGCCAAACTCTGTTTATGCTACTCTCAAATAATATAAATAGTACTGTATCGTATGTATTTGTCAAGTAAGTAATAATTATCATAAAGTTAATTTTCGAAGATGGCCTTTATTTATCAAAGTAAGTATAGCAAACCTCATATCGCTATAAAGAGAAAAATGTGTCCTCGTCAAAAACCCACCCTGTATATTTCGTCAAAATTCTATATAATCTGTAAACAAAATTATGATTTTTATCTCAATGTTATTATTCTGTCGAAAGTTGTTGATATATTGGTATGATATATTACAATCTTGAGAAATAATTCAAAATTTTATGATAATCATCATGAATTATGATAGTATTGTCTCAAAATTCTATATATTCTATCAAAATTTGGGGGATTACTCTTAAAATGTCATTTTCTGTGTTTGTCAATATCTCTGTCTTTTACAGCAACCATTGAAATATTAACAGAATATAAATTTTTTACAGTTATTTTTGATATTTTCAGAAAACAAATCGTCGAAATATTATAGGTAGTATATTCTGCTTTTTTAATGAATTTTCTATAAAAGCCATTATTCTTTATTATTCTGTCGAAAGTCATTGATATATCTATGGAATATATACCTAATATGTTAATAAATAATGAAAACATTGGTGACAGTTATCAAAATTTTTACAGGAGTAATTAAACTAGTGAATTTTGACAATAATTTATCAATATTTTAAGGATTACTCTCAATTATATTGTCAGAATATTTAACATTTTGAAAATAAACATTGACACTTTCACAAAAAAATTGTATATATTTCGCCAAAATTCTATATAATCTGTAAACAAAATTATGATTATCATCTCAATGTCATTATTCTGTCGAAAGTCATTGATATATTGGTAGGATATATTAAAATCTTGAGAAATATTTCATAATTTTACGATAATCATCATGAATTATGATAACAGTATCTCAAAATTTTATATATTCTATCAACATTTGGAGGATTACTCTTAAAATGTCATATTATGTCGAAATTTTCACAGAAACCATTACAAAAAGATCTTACTAAAAAATTTTTATAGGTAGTGTCAAGTAGACAATTAATTGACAAATACAAAAAAAACAAATTTACATTAGGAAAAATGTCATTTCTCGTTTTTTTTAATTCAGCTCTGTTATTCCTCAAAATTTCTATATGTACCATCAATATTTCAATGATTTTTTCTAAATAGAATTATTCTGTCGAAAGTCATTGAAATATCGATGGAATTTATTAAAATGTTGAAAAACAATTTAAAAAAATTACATAATTTAACGACCACAGGTTGGAGTGTCTTCTTGGTAGCTAGATAGCTCTTGGTAGCCTGATGAAAGATCTCGTATTAGAGACCGAAAGCTAGCCTAATTATCCAGATTAACCGAACCTTATTGGTTCCAAATTTCAATGATTTTTCTCTACATATTATTATTTTGTCGAAAGTCATAGAAATATCGATGGAATATGTTACAATGTTGAAAAAATTACACAATCATCGACATTTTGAGGGTAGTAATTAAAATGGTGAATTTTGATAGTAATCTGTCCATCAAAATTTCAATAATTTCACTCAAAAAATCAATATTCTATGGAGATGTGTTAACAGTAATCATTGCAATTTTCAGAATACCTTAATGCTTGATTAATTAATACATTAGTCTTTTCAAAGCCTATATGTTCTGTAATCAAGTAATTGATTATTGTCAAAACATCATCAATGTGTCAAAACTCATTGAGACATCGACAGAAAAGATAAGATAAGATAATAAGATAATATATTGAAGTGATGATAAACCATTAAATATTTTATGATATAAATTTTTACAATAGCAATTGAAGTATTGAATTTTGATAGCAATCACTTAAATTTTGACAGTAAAAATAAAAAAAAACAAAACATTCTTAGATAATTCCAATTTTAACAAAATTCATTGAAGCTTAGAAATACCTGTAAATAGTGACAATCACGTAATTAATTTTCTTGACTATGACAATTAATATTTCACTTTTCAAACGGGCCATTGTTTAAAAAATTGTATACAGGGTGTTTGGTAATCATGAACCTTGTTGATTGGTTGTTATCAAATTTAGCTTAGAAATACCTGCAAATACTAATAATCACGTTATTAATTTTCTTGACTAAGACAATTAATATTCCACGTTTCAAACACGTCATTGTTCAAAAAATTGTATACAGGGTGTTTGGTAATTATGAAGTTTGTTGATTGGTTGCTATCAAATTTGATATCAAATTTGGTTGATATCAATATTTTCGAAACACCTGTATCAAACACGTAGGTATAATAATTTTATATTGTTGTTATTAATATTTTAGGATTACGCTGTGCGGTATTGGCTGAAGAGAGGTTTGCCTCGTGATAAATTGGTGCTGGGTATTCCGTTCTTCGGAAGGTCCTTCACACTGCAGTCTCTCAACGAGACTGGCATTGGAGCTCCGATCAAGGGTCCTGGCAGAGAAGGATATTACACCCAAACTCCCGGCTTCCTGGCCTACTACGAGATATGCGACATGGTTCTGAACGAAGGATGGAGGCGAGAGATGGACGCCGCAGGCTCGCCCTACATCGTCAACGGCGATCAATGGGTGGGGTACGACGATACCGAAAGTATAGGTCGAAAGGTAGATAATTATCTATTCTCATTAATCACTTCTACTCAATAAATATTTAAACGGCGATAAAAGCGTGACGCGCGGAATATACGAGAAATGTATAAAGCCGTAGGCTAAATGTTTATTGTATTAGTGTCGAAGATGCTGCCGAGTGTTGTAAGATGGATTCTATTTGTAAGGCCATCCCGTTTAACACCGAGCACTGGAATTATCTTAATTTTTCTTGCAGATGTATTACGTGAAGGAGATGCAGTTGGGCGGTGTGTTCGCCTGGGCTGCCGATTTGGACGACTTCAGGGGGCTGTGCGGTGATAAATGGCCTCTTCTCAACGCCATCAAGCGTTCTTTCTCAGGTGAGCATGTCAATTTTTTCATTCAAAATTTGTGTGTAAACGCCGTGGTAAATGTCACTTCAATGCAGACTTGTTTAAGTTTATGCAAGGCTTACTCACACTGGTTAAACAACTATTCCTAGGAACCATACAATTTTTGCTATTGCACCGATAGCACGTAAATAATGTATTCAAGAATATCGCAAAATATCTAAATCAATCCAGTCTAAGCTCGTATATTCAAAAAAAGCAAATAATATTTTTTTTATTTACATAATATTGGTACACAGTACATTGGTACCGGCGCAATTTACAGTTATATGAAATTATAGTTTGCCATAGTTTAGATTTAGAACAAACAAAAACTACTCACAGTATTCAAATTTTTTATGAGCCAATTTCAAAATTAGGTAAACTTTTAGATTTTTATAAAACCACAATTTGATACTACAGTTTTCAACATGGAAATAGATTTGGCAGATACTTGTTTAAACTCCATGATTATGACTGAGTAAATAACGCACGTTATTTACAGCAGACAATACAATATTGTTTTAAACTCGAAACGTGCACTTTTTACCAAAAATTGTATGCAACATCTAGTAAAAATTTATTTTATCTTAAGTTGTGCTCTGAAATTGTAAGATTATATTTACGTACTATCTGTCATATTTTCGAAACTATTCATGAAAACCTAACCAAGTTTAACAATTTTTTTTACCCAACTTATTTCAAATCTAAATTTTGTTCCAAAAATCGCATTTTTTTTCTTTATTTTGGAGAATTTATTTGATTCAATATATTTTGAGTATATTGAGTGTATCGGGTATATTATCCATACTTGAAGTAAAAAAATGTTGTAGTACAGCTTATCTCTTCTTCTTCAGAAGACCCAGCACACACCATAGCATCCGATGAGATGCCAACGAAACCTTACGGCACGTGCGACTCAGACGGCCTCTACAGCGACCGAAGAGACTGCTCATCGTACTTCATCTGCCGAAGCGGATTCTCATACCACCTGACTTGTGGTTCTGGTCTCATGTTCAATCCCACTAACGGAAAATGCGACTACATCCAGCCGAGCCAATGCAGGCCAGGCCAAACTATACACATCCCCAACGCAATGAAGGACTTGGAGATCATTCTGAGGAACGAAGGTGTCAGAGATGCACGACCCAAAGTCGTGTGCTACCTAACGAACTGGGCCTTCTACAGGAAAGGAGAGGGAAAGTTTGTGCCCGAGCATTTGGATCAGCAGCTGTGCACTCATGTGGTTTACGCGTTTGCAAGTTTGGATCCGGAAACGCTGCTGATGAAAGAGTTTGATCCTTGGGCTGACTTAGATAACAGTAAGTCATAAGCAGTAAAATTGCTTTTAATAACGCATTGTAGTAGATAAAGATCTGTTCAACATTTTGATAATTGATCACTGATCTATTCAACACTTTGATGATGACTGATCATTAGGGTGATCCTTATTTTGCAAAAGTCCCGATTTTTCTGAGTGCTCCCCCTAAATCAAAAGTAGAGGCCGAAAAAATAATTATGACGCAAAATAAGACTTTTCCAAAATAAGGGCCACCCTACTAATCGTCTTGTTGAAAATGTTGTGTGTAAATTTTGGAATTTGTAATATCTTCTATTTCAGATCTTTACAACCGTGTAACTTCCCTGCAAGATAACAAGGTCCTCCTCTCCCTGGGGGGATGGACGGATTCCGCTGGCGACAAGTACTCCAGACTGGTAAGCGACGGATCTGCAAGAAGAAAGTTCGTCGTGGGCGTCGTCAGCTTCCTGCGTAAGCACAACTTCCAAGGTCTGCACATGGACTGGAACTATCCCGTGTGCTGGCAGAGCAATTGCAAGAAGGGACCTGCCAACGACAAAGCAAACTTCGCCAAGTTGGCCCAAGAATTGAGGAAGGAGTTCGACAGGCAAACGCCACCACTGATATTGGCTGCGGCGATTTCTGGGTACAAAGAGGTGATCGATGTGGCCTATGACCTGCCTTCGCTAGGCAGGGAGTTGGATTTCATGTCGGTCATGACTTATGACTACCATGGAAGCTGGGAAAGGAGGACTGGCCACGTCAGCCCGCTGTCAGAGAGCCCTGGCGACAAATATCCACAATATAATACGGTAATGAATATTTCCAATAACTAATTTGTGTGAAACTATTTTATTACTCATCTTCACGTATTTTCTATTGAATTGATGAGGCTGATCACAGTTCGCCAAACCATAACTTATGTATAAAAAAATTTCCAAGCCCAATTTTGAGTTTAAACTGTTTCTTGCTCTTCTTTTTTTAAACAAATGTGTCATTTAAAAATGTTTACCGATGAGGTTTCAAACAAATGCATATTTTAATCTATAGCTAAATATATTGCTATTTTCCTCCGCAGCTTAAAATTTGTTATTATTATTTATTATTTTCGAAAATATCTTTTCGATCTTTCAAATTAATTCAAAACAGCAGCACACAATCGAAAAAAAGTATACTGTATGTACAAATATAGGACTTCCAATTTCTTTACACCTCAATTAAAGAGATACGGTGAATAAATATACAAATTTGTTTATAGATCAGCTGACAAAAATACAATTTATCTTTGGATTATAGCATAAATAAAACGGTAAGATTAGCATCAGAGCTGCTGGAACAAAAATATTTAATTCAGATATTTCAATATTGTTCTTGTACGTAGTGTAATATAGATAAATATCATTTACTCAATAAAGATATTTTAAGATCTTTATGGAGCAATATTAAAAAACATATAATAATTGGTCAGTTTCTGGAGGAAACAAAAATGATTTGAAATAATTTGGAAATTGTATTTTCGCTCGCATTATCTAATCATCAGCTGAAAATGCAGTGATTCTATAAATGTAGTGCTACGTGGAAAAACGACGTTGATTTTTATTTCCCATATAATATTTACAACTTTGATGATTTTTTATGATTATTATTAATAACGTACTCAAGTTTTTTTTTAATTTCCATGAAATTTTTACCACTTTGATGAATTTTCTAAAGTTTTAATGAATCTTTGAAATGTTCTGATTCAGCAAAATATTATGTGGGCATAATTTTGTAACTACTGTGTGTGAATAAGTGTTAAAACCTATTTTGAAAGACATCTTTTAATTTCGTTTTTGTTTTGTTGAATTATGAAAAGTTATATTTTTGTTTCATATATATTTTTTTCGGAATTTGTATAGTTTACTTTGTTTTTCTGTTTCCATCATAGTTTAATTACTAGTAATGTAAAGTAATAGGATTTTTGTGAAAACAAAGTAAATAAAGAGCTCAAAATCTTCACAACGAAGCAAGATCTGGAAATAATGAATTAAGTATTTTGTGCCCACAATTTTTTGCTGAATAAAATTGTGCCACCGAATTATAAATTTCCCAGAAGTCTGTGAAAAATGGGTAAGAATTTGGCATATGCAGGTCCATGGAAGTTCATTTTAAGAGAAACTTCTGTTGTTTGTTATTTGCTAAGGTCGATTTTTCACGTTCAATTTGTCCTCTTAAATGTTTGAAATACATAAGTTCAGTGGTCTTCTACTTTTGAATAGTACTTTTGTACTTTTTTGTACTTTAAATATGGGAAAATATAAGATTGCAAAATTGCAGAAACCATCCGGATATTTATTTTAAATTCCAAAAATCTGTTCAATTTTATATTAGTATTCATTTGTAAAATGATTATTCTAATTCTAACTAAATATTTAATGCAATTATTTGTTTTGCTTTGCTATCGATATTTAAATTTTCTATGATCAATCAAATGAATTCGAATAATAACAGATCAAAATTTGTAACTATTTCGAAACCGTCGGTGAAAGATTTTCAAACGCATATTTTTGGAAGGTAGAGTTACAAGTACAATAAAACTAAAATTAGATTTGGATATTTTTTTAAAGGTGTGTAATATTTAGACCAACTATGTGATACTTGGTGAACTTTATGATAAAATTAGAAAATTAAAGTTCTCTCCTAATTTGTATTATGCATGCAGTGGTGTCTCTGAACGGTTTGTACAAACTTTGAGAGGAAGTTCAGGGGACCCCAAAGAAGCAAAAAATGTTCCATGAACATAAGATCGCCAACGCTTCCTTCTGGAGTTACTTCTTTTTTCACGTAACAGAACAGTACATATGTTAAAGTACATGCTCGAAATGACCTCTGTTAGATTCCAAGCAAGCCTGCATAAGTCGTCGCATTGATTGGCGACGGTTTCAACTGTTTTATTTGCATTAACTGGTTTAATTAATGTCATTTGGTGGGTAAAGAAACTCCAGAAGGAAACGTTTGCGACCCTATGTTCATAGGACATTTTTTGCTTCTTTGGGTCCCTGAAACTTGCTCTCAAAGTTTGTACAGACCGTTCAGGGACACCCTGTATATTTACAGATAACAAAAATTATTAAAGAATTTTTTTTAAATAAAATTCTAGAGTTACTTTTTTTTCACGTAACAGTACAGTGCATATGCTAAAGTACACGCTCCAAAGAAGCGTTTGCGACCCTATGCTCATGGGAGATTTTTTGCTACTTTGGGTCCCTTAAACTTGCTCTCAAAGTTTGTACAGACCGTTCAGGGACACCCTGTACATTTACAGATAACAAAAATCATTAAACAATTTTATTTTTTATAAAAGTATACTTATAGGATATGTATAGTTTTACGAAAAACCGATCCCACCTCATTGATTGCATCGGTTCCAATCACAGTAGTTGAGCAACGTAGATCGTGGTCAGTACTAGGATGATAGGTTTTAGTCTTTTATGCCTTGTAAAAGTATACATAGCCGTTACGTATACTTTTATAAAAAAAAACTCCTAGTATGTGTTCTGATGCTGATTTTGGTGTGCAGAAATACACTATGGATTACCTCGTGCAAAATGGGGCTCCTAAGGAGAAGTTGATATTGGGAATCCCGTTCTACGGTCAGACCTTCACCCTTTCCAAACACGATGGCAACTACGGCGTGGACGTCCCTACCGCAGGCCCTGGGGATGCCGGAGAATACACGAAACAGCCAGGCATGCTAGCTTACTACGAGATCTGCAATAGGGTCCGAAACCAGCGCTGGATCCTCAACAGAGACGACACCAAGAAATCTGGACCGCACGCTTACTCCAGAGACCAATGGGTCGGCTTCGATGACCCGGACTTCGTCTACGAGAAGGCAAAGTACATCAAGGCTTCAGGTTTTGGGGGCGCCGTGGCGTGGACCGTGGACCTGGACGACTTCTCCAACAGGTGCTGCCAGGGTGCATTCCCGCTGTTGAGGGCCATCAACAGGGGCCTGGGGCGCATCTCGGACAACTCCTTCCAGCACAACGACTGCACCAAGCCCATGGACCCGGTCACGCCTCCACCTCCGACGCTCACCACCGGAGTGGACAGTGGAGCTTCCGGTGGCACCACGGAGTCTTCGTGGACGACCACGACCACGCGGAAGACCACCACTTCGCCGTGGTGGACGCCCGAGAGCACCACCACGAGAAGGACAACCACCCCAAGCACGACTACGACAACCACGCCGAGGCCGAGGCCCACAACCAGCACCACCATCACCACCACCACCACCAGGCGCACCACCACGCAATCGTGGACCGAAACGACTGTGCCGCCTTCCGGTATCGTCATGCCGGAAGTCGAGCCTGAGCAGCCGATGAAGTGCGATGGTGGGCAGTACACTCCCGACCCTGAGAACTGCAATGCCTACTACAGGTGTGTCCTTGGCGAACTGAAGAAGTACCTTTGCTCAACGGGCTTGCACTGGAATAAAGACAAGGGAGTTTGCGATTGGCCAAGCTCAGCAAACTGCAAAGAAGAATGTGAGTAGATATTTGTATTAATTGCCTCCCTATTGTCACGAAATTCAAATACGACAACCTCAAGACTTATTTTATTACATTCGTACTATTTGTTAGATTCAAATTCTGCATTCGCAGCAAGTAAAGTATCTCCCTAACATAAATCAAATGAACACCTAAACAGATTGATTTAGTATCATACACTTCAAACGGTATCTCTAAAGTTAAAATTTTATGATAGTAGATCTAAAAACAAGTAGGAAAATTTTTGTTTTTTGCAAAAACATTAGAAGTTGAAGTGCTTCAACAGGTTGAGATAAAATTTTGGACAAACTGTGAATGGAGTATTTGCCTCCTTATTGTCATGAAATTCATCTACTACAACGTCAAGATTTATTTTATTACATTCGTACTATTAGTCAGATTCAAATTGTGCATTTGCAGGAAGTAAAGTATCTCCCTAACATAAATTAAATGAACACTTAAACATATTTATTTAGTATACTAAACTTCAAACGGTATCTCTAAAATTAAAATTTTATGATAGTAGATCTGTAAATAAGTAGGAACTTTTTTGTTTTTTGCAAAATCATTAGAAGCTGAAGTGCTTCAATAAGTTGAGATAAAATTCTGGACAAACTGTGAATGGAGTAATTGCCTCCATATTGTCATGAAATTCAAATACTACAACCTCAAGATTTATTTTATTACATTCGTACTATTAGTCAGATTCAAATTCAGCATTCGCAGCAAGCACAGTATCTCCGTAACATAAATCAAATGAACACCTAAATATGTATTTTAGTATCCTATGATTCAGTATGATTTAGTTATGATTTAGTATCCTAAACTTCAAACGGTGTCTTTAGTATCTTTAGTATCCTATGATTCTGTATGATATATTTATGATTTAGTATCCTAAATTCCAAACGGTATCTTTAGTATATTTAGTATATTTAGTATCCTATGATTCAGTATGATTTAGTAATGATTTAGTATCCTAAACTTCAAACGGTATCTTTAAAGTTAAAATTTTATGATAGTCGATCTGAAAAAAAAGGAACATTTTTGTTTTCTGCAAAACATTAGAAGCTGAAGTGCTTGAATAAGTTGAGATAAAATTCTGGACAAACTGTGAATGAAGTACATTCGAATTTTTCAAATATTCTGATGTATAAGATAAGTGTTATTTTGTAAATTGTTAAGTCAATGGAGAAACGAAAATTGCAAACAAAACATTTCGCATCAGATGTAAAATACAACACAAAATCCAATTTTAGATGCAAGTTATGGAAAAACTAAGGATGGTGTACATTTCAATATGTTTTAAATCACTTTGTATATTATAGAAATTTGACAATTTTACGATAGAAGAACTGAAAATTAGCAAGAAAAATGCAATAAAATATTTGCTTTCCACTAAAACTTGAAGTACACTAGATGCTGAATTTCTTAGATAACTTAATTATTCGTTACATAACGTATTTTATAACGAGACTAAATATCTGCCAAAATATATTTTAGACTTTTTAAAATTGTTAAAATGATACAATTTTAAGAACAGATAACATTTAGTATCCAAAAACTCAAAAAATTCAAAAATTAGTCATTTTACATTTTACCACAGAATGGTGTAGGGATCTTTCTTATTTTGTAACATTTTTTGTTTAGTTTAAACTATCTCATATATAAATTTAGTCCATTCTTTCTTGTTTCTTGCCAGTACTCTTGCTTCCGTCCAGGTTTTTCCTATTTTCTTCAGTATCTCGATCATGTTTTGGTCCTATGTTTTCTCGGTCTCCCTCTCCCTTTTTGTCTTCCGCCTCTTGCTTCCCACACTTTCTTGACTGGTCTTTCTTTTTCTAACCTTTGTAGATGACCCCACCAGCTTATTTGTCTTTTCTCTATAAAAGTTTCCAAAGATTCTATTTGTAGTTCTTCTCTACTGTCAGTATTTGTCATCTTGTCTATCTTTGTTACTCCCCTTACTATTTTCAAAAACTTCATTTCCATTGGCTGTAGTTTGTTTCCTAATTTTTTGATAGGACGCAGGTTTCACAATCGAACGTTAGGATAGCTCTGTATATAGCTTTAAATACGTCAATTTTGGTTTCTTTTGACACTTCCTTCTTACTTATTAGTATTTTCTTCATTGCATGATATACTTTGCGTGTTTTCTCGATGCTACTGTTTATCTCCTTTTCCTGTTTACCTTATCTTTCAATTTCTACTCCTAGATATTTGTAAGCTTCTACTTGTTCTATTTTTATGTCATCGATCGTTATATCCATCGTTGATTGTTCCCCTATCATTAGTACTTTCGTTTTGTCTTTGTTTATCCTCATTTATAGTCCTTTAGAGTTTCGCTTCATATACATAGGATTTCCAGTAGGTCTACCTCTCTTTCTGTTTTTAATACCACATCGTCTGCGAAAGCTCCATCTGATATTGTCACTTCAATATAATATATAATTGAAAAAATATATGAAGATCTCTCCTGAGTTGAATAATTTAAAATAATGGTTTACGCACTCTCAGGTAATTTTTTTCAGGACAATTGAAGACCGGTTTCGACCCTATTGTGATCTCCTCAGCCCAATCTAGGTTCAAAAGTCCCCTTAGATAATATTTAGTATCCAAAAACTCGACTGATGTTTTTTGAAACCAATATTTTCCATCAGCGCAAAGTCCTCAGCAGCAAGTACCCACGAAGAGGCCGCCACCGACAACTCCAAGTACCACCCCAGACTACTACAGTACCACCACAACTAGACGCACCACCACTACACATCCATCAACTGGCAGTTTGGAGAAGTGCCAGTCGGGTATGTACTACCCTCACGAGCAGTGCAACAGCTTCTACGTCTGCGTCAACGAGCAACTGGTGAGCCAGAGGTGCGCACCGGGTCTGCACTGGGATGTCGAGAGCAAGATGTGCGACTGGGGCTACAAGGTGAGGTGCATTAACCGGAAGAAGCTTGCCCATGCCACCGACAGGTACACAAAACGTAAGTATTTTTCTCTCCAAATAGTTTGCATGTAAAAGTTTTAAACCAAAATGATTTTTTGGATTTTTTTTGGATTTTTTTATATTAGTTCCAGGAGCAAGTTATGCGTATTCCTCATGCGAACCAGGCGCCTTCGCAGCGGTTATAGGAGATTGTACCCAATATTTGATATGTCTGTGGGGCAAGTACGAACCGTTTACATGTGCACCTGGTCTTAACTGGAACAAGGTGAGAAAAAATGCATTTTTTTTGTACAAACAATTCTATAAAATTTACAGATCATGGTCTCACCCTAACCTAACGTAACCTAACGTTACCTAAACCAATTTAGTAAATGTAAATAGATGTTATGCTATTTTTTTAATATTCGTTTCATGTCCAGGAAAAATATCCCTACCCTAATGTAACCTAATGTAACCTAATGACCTAACCTAAGTTCTAAGTTTTGTTACTTAAATACCGAAATAGATCCCATTATCATTTTATTTTTCGTTTCATGTCTAGGAAAAAAATATTTGCGATTGGCCAGATAACGCCAAGTGTACAAATGATGGTGAAGCACCTCCGCCTCCTGCAAGTGGTTCAATAGACGAAACCACTGACATGCCAGCAGTTGCAACGACGACAAGGAGACCAACCACGACGACTACCACCGAGGCCATACCTGAGGAACCTTTAGGGACAAAGTCCGACTATTTTAAGATCGTATGCTACTTCACCAACTGGGCGTGGTACCGTAGGGGAATAGGAAAGTACGTTCCCGAAGACATCAATGGGGATCTGTGTACGCATATCGTCTATGGTTTTGCCGTTCTGGACTACGAGAATCTGGTCATTAAAGCTCACGACTCATGGGCAGATTTTGATAACAGTAAGTTACCACTCTTTTACAATTCTACTTGAAATCTATGTAGAAAATCGACTCTACTATTCTCGACTCCAATGCATTCTTTTAGAATCTCATTCATTCGGCTGCTACTTGGTTATACTTAGATATCTGTTAAAAAACAGAACCACCAGAAATCTACGTAGAAAATCGAATTCTACTCTTCTCGACTCCAATGCATTCTTGTAGAATTTCATTCGTTCGACTGCTACTTGGTTATACTTCGATTTCTGTTAAGAAAACGAATTACTTCGTGAACGTACTTCGTGATGTAGAAAATAGAATTTTACTGTTCTTGACTCCAATACATTTATTTAGAATCTCATTCATTCGGCTGCTACATGGTTATACTTCAATCTCTGTTAAAAAACAAAAACCCAAAGACAAACTTCAGAATTTCCCCGAATGATTATTTTCAAAAATTTCAAAAATTCTACGTGTTGGTTATCTGAAGTCTCTTTCTTCTGAAACTTCAGTATTCCATCCCGACTGATTTATTTATTTTTTATTTATTTATTTATTAGGGTCACATACCCGGTGGGTTTACACATGTCATTCAAAATATTGGTGGTAGAATTAAAAGTGAGATCAAAATTAAAAAATTAAAATAAAAGAGCTAAATCTAAACTTAAAATTTAAGTACAAGCCCTGGGTGCACATAATTGTATAAACATGCACGAGTGAAACATTTAGAGTGCAACACCCAACATTTAACACTTAACATTTAACATTTTTGTTTCACATTTTATGATAGTAGATCTCACAGTAAGTAGGAAAAGTTTCTTCAAAAACATTAAAAGTTCAAGTGCTTTAACAAGTTGATATGAAATTCTGGACAAACTGTGAAGGGGTACATCAAATTTTTTCAAATATTCTGAGGTATATACAGGGTGGTCCACCTAGGCTGGCCTACGCTCGGATCATTGCTGCTAGACTAATGAAAATTGAGGAAAAGATCTGATTGGACGTTGCATCTGATCCCAAAAATAAAAATGAATTGTGAAGCCACATAAAGCGGATTCCAAAAATGAAAGAATATACCCGTTTAAAAAAGAGACCTAATTTTGTGTGACGGATTTATGGTGCACTCTGTACACTCGAAAATAATTTTGAAAAGTAGCACATCAAGTGTCCAATAATTTCCACTCAGATTTTTTCCTCAATTTTCATTAGTCTAGCATCAATGGTCCGAGCGAGGATAGGTGGGAAACCCTGTATAATTAAATAATCTGATTGCTTATTTATGATTTCTAAAAAAATCCTCGTGTAGATTTCCCAAAAGTTTAAGCTTATTCTAGTATTATGAAAGTGTACGTTTAACAAAAGGGTTTTTTCTCGAAATTGCAGAATATTGCCCGAAATGGTTGATTTTAATTTTTTCAAAACTTCACAGAGAAGGTCTCCCAAGATTTATTTTGTGAAACTTTCAAAATCCGCCTCCAGAATGATTATTATTGACTTATTCTGAAATTTTCTGAGCCGTTTTTTTGGTTTTTTTTTTTGTGAAAGTTCAGAATCCCACCAGGACTGATGGGTTTCTAATTTTGTTTTACTTTCTGGTGCAGATTTCCCAGAACGTTATTTTGGGAAACGATTGAATGTGTACGCAAAGGATAATTTTTGACTTTTGTTAATTTTTAATTATCGATTATAAAATCTAAGTAGGTATATATTTTTTATACTTATATATAATGTATACTTTCTTTCTTTTAATACGTAAATGAAAGTAATACTAATCACACATGTGTGCAGCAATTGTGTGCTTTCTTGCAGAATGTCTTTAAGGGATCTATAATTTGAAACAGTTTCTGAAAAATTGTAGGTTTTGGTCATATTTTGAGATAATTTCTGTAAATTTCTGATATTCTGCTAAAACAAAAAAACCCAAGGACAATTTTCAGAATTTCTCCGAATCATTATTTTCAAAAATTAAAAAAATTCTACGTACTATCTGAAGTTTTTTTTCCTGAAACTTCGGTACTCCATCCCGACTCATTTCAAGCTAGTAGATCTGAAAATAAGTAGGAAAACTTTCTGCAAAAACATTAGAAGTTCATGTGCTTCAACAAGTTGAGATGAAATTCTGGGCAAACTGTGAATTTTGGAATTGGAATTCTGGAACTCTGAAAAATTTGGGGTACATCTAAAATTGCAAAAACATTCCAAAACTGTGAATTTTGGAATTGGAAATTTGGATGCACCCCAAATTTTTCAAATATTCTGAGAAATATGATAATGAAATAATCTGATTGCTTATTTGTGATATTTTTTTATATTCTTCTTGTAGATATTCCAAAAGTTGAAGTATATCCAGAATTATGAAAGTGTACGTTTTGCAAAAGGTTTTTTTCATTAAAATTTCAATTAGACGGAATGGTTGATTTTTTTTTCAAAACTTCACTGATCAGGTTTCCTAAGTTATTGTTGTGAAACTTAAAACTTCGCCTCCAGAATGATTATTATTGATTGATATTTTCTGAGTAGGTGTTCTGGAAGTCTTTTTTTTTGTGAAAGTTCAGAATCCCATCTGATGGGACTGATGGGTTTCTAATTTTATTTTAGTTTCTGGTGCAGATTTCCCAGAACGTTATTTTGGGAAACGATTGAATGTGTATGAAAAGAATTAGTTTTGGCTTTTGTTAATTTTTAATTATTGATTATTAAATCTCAGTAGGTATATATTTTGTACATTTACTTATATATTATGCATATTTACTCTTTTAATACAGACATGAAAGTAATACGAATCCCACATGTGTGCAGCAATTGTTTGCTTCCTTGCAGAATGTCTCTAAATGGTCTTTAATTTGAAACAATTTCTGAAAAATTTAAGATTTTGTTCTTTTTTTGAGATAATTTCTGTAAATCTCTGTTATTTTTTGTATGTATAATTCACCGTGCCAATTGCTTCAACAAGTTGAGATGAAATTCTGGGAAAACTGTGAATGGGGTACATCAAAATTTTTCAAATATTCTGAGGTATATGATTCTGGTATGGTTCTGGTTGATTCTGGAAAGTTTTTTATTGTAAAACATCAGAATTCCCCCAAGTGATTTTTGTATTAATTTTATTCTAGAATTCTACGAACGTGTTATTGCGTACAAGAAGAAGGGACTAAAGGTCACCTTGGCTATTGGAGGATGGAACGATTCGCAAGGCGACAAATACTCTCGCTTGGTCAACAATCCTTCGGCCAGAGCCAGGTTCATCAAACACGTGATAGAATTTATCGAAAAGTACGACTTCGACGGTCTGGACTTGGACTGGGAATATCCAAAATGTTGGCAGGTAGGTGTATCAATCAATTTTGACTTCATTGGTACGACAAATGCAAAAACTCACTCGCGCTGTATAGGAGTGCAGTTAACAAGTTTTTGTAATTACTTTCTCTAATATTAGTTTATCTTTATTAACTTTATGACTACGTTAAACTTCATTGGTACGATAAATGCGAAAATCCACATTCACTCGCACTGTACAGGAGTTCAGTAAATCAGTTTTATTATGACTACTTCTAATACAACTTCATCTTTATTAACTTCATGACTACGTTAAACTTCATTGGTACGATAAATGCGAAAATCCGCATTCACTCGCACTGTATAGGAGTTCAATAAATCAGTTTTGTTAGACTACTTCTAATACTACTTCATCTTTATTAACTTTATGACTACGTTAAAATGAAAATTTAATGGACATTTCGATTTGACTTACTTTAAGTCAGATATTCATTCAGTATTTTAAGGCTTATTTTAATGCGAAACTATTTTAAGAATAATTTTGTCCTCATAGGCAATTTCACAAAATTGCAAAATATTACCCGAAATGGTTGATATTAATTTTTTCAAAACTTCACTGAGCAGGCTTCCCAAGATTAGTTTTGTGAAACTACAGAATCCGCCTCCAGAATGATTATTATTGACTTATTCTGAAATTTCAGGTTTTTCGAGATTTTAGTTTTGTGAAGTTCAGAATCCCATCAGGACTGATGAATTTCTAATTTTGTTTTACTTTCTGGTGCAGATTTCCCAGAACGTTATTTTGGGAAACAAAACAATTAAACAATATAAATTTTGAACAATAGTTAGCACAATAAGTACAAAATTCAGAATTAACTTTTTGACTTTCAAATAATTTCTTTTAGTATCAACTGTGGCTTAAAATTATTTTAAACTTTCATAACACTTAAAGTTAAAGTGTCATGAAAGCCAGCATAATGTTATTTTTGGTTGATTTAATATTTCTCATAGTATTGACACGGTAGTACTTTTATTTTATAGGTTGACTGTAAGAAAGGTCCAGACTCTGACAAGGCTGCTTTTGGTGCTTTCGTGAGGGAGCTAAGTGCAGCATTCAAGCCCAAGGGATTACTTCTATCAGCAGCTGTAACCCCCAGCAAAACTGTGATCGATGCTGGTTACGACGTTCCGGCGTTGGCAGCAAGTCTGGATTGGGTTGCAGTCATGACTTATGACTATCATGGCCAGTGGGACAAGAAAACTGGACATGTCGCCCCTATGTACGAACATCCTGATGACGACGTCTCATTTTACAATTCGGTATGTAATATTCACGAAAAAATCATTACTTTTAAATAAATCACGAATCTTGCATTAAATCGAGGAATTGTAATGAAAATTTTAGCGTTCAATATTTTACGGAAATCTTGCGAGAGGAAGATTCAAAACATAAAAAATGTTACATATCAACAAAATAATTAAAATATTAATTTTAAACAGTTTTGGAACAACTCTATCAACTTTTGGATAAAAAACTCAAAATACTTAAATATTACTTTAACAAATTTCTAGAGTAACAAGCCCTAACTCAATACACACATCACAAATCACATGGAAAAAGGACCCACGATGGTCGATAGCCAGTTAAGGATAATATCCCTAACAAAGACAGTCACTACTACTATTACTTTTAAATCTTTTGAGATGTACTCAATCAAATGGTGGCTATTCAGTGGCTATTCATCTGAGGGCTTCTTCACAGACCAAAATATTGATTTTAAACTTTTTATATCTACTTTATTAACTAATGGATAAAAACTTAATATCGAATACATTAATTATGGGATCTTAATTCATATATCTATAGCCACCTCTGTTGAAATCTAAAGTTCATGTGAATAGAAACGTTCGGCCGTTCCTATTCACATGAACTTTAGATTTCAACAGAGGTGACTATAGATATATGGATTAAGAGGTGTAATTTCTGGATGAAAATTGGAAACCATGAAAATGTTGTCCTAATTTTTGTTTCAGAACTACTCTATTAACTATTGGATATCCGAAGGAGTTCCCCGCAGGAAAATCGTGATGGGAATGCCGCTTTACGGGCAGTCCTTCAGCCTTGAGAACGCCGCCAAAAACGGCCTGAACGCTAACGCTCCTGGTCCAGGATCAGCAGGCGAGTTCACAGGAGCAGCAGGATTCCTGGCCTACTACGAGATCTGCGACAAAGTGAAGAGCGGATGGACCGTGGTCAAGGATCCGAAGAACCGCATGGGCCCGTACGCTTACAGCGGCAACCAGTGGGTCTCCTATGACGACAAGGCCATGATCCAGCTGAAGTCTGAGTACATCAGGAGTATGGACCTGGGCGGTGGTATGGTCTGGGCCCTGGACCTGGACGACTTTAAGAACCGATGCGGAGAAGGCAGGCACCCACTTCTATCGACGATCAGAAGAGTGCTGGCCGCCCCAGGTACCGGGAAGCCCGAGGTCATCCCTTCGGGGGAGATGGATAAGACCACCGAAAAACCTGAGGTCGCACCTGAGGCGGAGTTGCCTCCACAAGTCGTGAGCACCACAATGCACCCCGAGATGCCGCAGAGCACCACTTCGATGGTCAGCACCACTTCGATGGTCAGCAGTGATTCGGGTTACAAGGTGGTCTGCTACTTCACCAACTGGGCTTGGTATAGACAAGGAAACGGGAAGTTCGTGCCTTCCGATATCGACCCGGACCTCTGTACGCATATAGTCTACGGATTTGCTGTTTTAAATGGGGACCAGTACATAATTAAACCACACGATTCTTGGGCTGACTTTGATAACAGTAAGTAAATTCGTATTTTTTGATCTGTTCAATACTTTGATTATCATCAAACTGTTCTTCTTATCGTGCCTATACGTTCCAGATGTTGGACTAGCCACATTGCAATCATGATTTGAATCACTAAATCAGTTTGTCCAACATGATAAAAAGAAAACCCAGCCAATTTGTCATTTTTATTTTTTGAATCTCTCTTTTGAGTTGTTGTGTTCCGTTATTTGCTCTAGTTTTATTAGCTGGGCATCTAGATTGATGGCAGATTCTTCTGAGTCTTCTCTTTTCGGAAATAAGGGTTAGAATTTCTTTGGGGTAGTTGTTACATTTTGTTCGTGGGGTAATAATAGAAATGTTATCCCATGTAGCTTGTTGGATATTATCAACATTTTTTTCCACCTCATTGACTAGCTGGTCTTCGTTTCTTATTGTGGATGACAAATTGATAGTGTCTTCAAGTTGAAGTTTAAAGCTCTTCCAGTTAGTTAATAGTTAGTCAATATATATAAATTAGCACTCCAGGCCTAACAGGCATATGGCTTTGTTGACAAGCTGTCTCCATTCCATCCTATTCTTCACTTTGCCCTTGTAATTTGTTATTTTACACACTGCTATGTCTTTTTCCACTTCCTTTATCCATCTCGATTTTGGTCTTCCAGTTATTTTTCGTCCATCTATCCTAGTCTCTCACTATAGCAATATTGAGCAATAGTTAGTCAATATAGCAGGTGTTTCCTTTTTTGTATACTCACTAACAGTGAATCTTTATTCCAGAGTTTTACGAAAAGGTGACCGCCTTCAAAGCCAAAGGCATCAAAGTGCTGATAGCCATCGGGGGCTGGAACGACTCCGCGGGCGACAAGTACTCGAAGCTCGTGAACAACCCTTCATCCAGACGGATATTCATAACTCACGTGGTGGACTTCATCGAGGAGAACAACTTCGACGGACTGGACCTGGACTGGGAGTACCCGAAGTGCTGGCAGGTGGACTGCAACAAGGGCCCCGCCTCGGACAAGCAGGCGTTCGCAGAGTTCGTGCAAGAACTGCACGAAGCCTTCGCCCCCAAAGGGCTGCTGCTCTCGGCTGCGGTTTCGCCCAGCAGAAGAGTCGTCGATGCCGGTTATGACGTGCCGGTGCTGTCCAAATACCTGGACTGGATCGCAGTCATGTGCTACGATTACCACGGACAGTGGGACAAAGTTACGGGACATGTTGCCCCCATGTATGCTCATCCCGAGGACGCGGATGTCACCTTTAATACAGTAAGTATTTGGGTTAACCCAAGGAAAATATTTTTCGGTTGTAGAAGTATAAGGGGTTAAAAGTTCTTCAGAAATATTTGAAGTAACTAACAATTTTTGCAGAACTTCACCATTCATTACTGGATCGAGCAAGGTGCTGACCGCAAAAAGCTAGTCTTGGGTATGCCGATGTATGGACAATCGTTTTCGCTTGCTGATAACGAGAACAACGCTTTGAACGCGCCGACTTACGGGGGCGGTGAGGCTGGTGATCAAACGAGAGCGCGAGGATTCCTGTCGTACTACGAAATTTGCCAAAATATTAAAAATAAGGGCTGGAAGGTCATTAGGGATCGCAAGGGACGCATCGGCCCTTACGCGTACCTCCGCGACCAATGGGTGTCGTTCGATGACCGATCGATGATCGAGCACAAATCGGAATACATTAAAGCAATGGGGTTGGGCGGTGGTATGATATGGGCCCTGGACCTTGATGACTTCAAAGATATCTGCGGGTGCGAGACGTACCCGCTCTTGAAGACCATCAACAGGGTGCTAAGGAACTACGCGACTCCGTCTCCCAAGTGCCAACTGGATGGTGGTACCCCAATGAAGGCACCAACACCCGAGACCATCACGCGGCGCCCAATGGCGCCCACCACAAAGAGACCTACAGAAGAGACAACTGTTTTTCCTATGATCGACACACCATATAGCAGCAAACCTTGCAGAGGCAACCTCTTCGAGGCGCACGAGACTGAATGCAATGCATACTACCTTTGCAACCACGACGTCTTGGAGGTGCAGCACTGCCCAGGAGGATTGTACTGGGCCAAAGATCACTGCGACTGGCCCGAAAACAGCGGCTGCCATCCAGACCACACAACCCTAGAACCCACCTCAGAGCAGGAGATGACGCAAAAACCTGTAACTCCTCCAATGATCACGACGACCCAGCGGCCTGGCACGGTGACTTCCGTTACACCACCACGACCACCGCAAAAGGACGGTTATAAGGTCGTCTGCTACTTCACCAACTGGGCTTGGTACAGGCAGGGCGACGGGAAGTACCTACCATCGGACATCGACGCCGAACTCTGCACCCACATCACGTACGGATTCGCAGTCCTGGACGGCACCACCCTCACCCTGAAACCCCACGACAGCTGGGCGGACATAGATAACGAGTTTTACACCAAGGTGGTGTCCTATCAAGCGAAGGGTATAAAGGTACTAATCGCCCTGGGCGGCTGGAACGACTCTCTTGGGGACAAGTACTCCAGGCTGGTGAACGACGCATCCTCCAGAGCCAAGTTCATCGAGAACGTCGTGCAGTTCATCGAGAAGTGGGGCTTCGATGGCTTGGACCTGGACTGGGAGTACCCCAAGTGCTGGCAGGTTGACTGCAATAAGGGTCCCGCTTCTGACAAGCAAGCATTCGCAGAGTTCGTGAGGGAGCTAAGGGCTGCGTTTACACCACGGGGTTGGCTGTTATCTGCAGCCGTGTCTCCCAGCAAGGCGGTGATAGATGCAGGGTACGAAGTGGCTTCGCTGAGCGAGAACTTTGACTGGATCGCTGTGATGTGCTACGATTACCACGGCCAGTGGGACAAGAAGACTGGACACGTGGCTCCTTTGTACTACTATCCAGGCGATGCGTACGATACTTTCAATACCGTAAGTTTTATTTACAACTACACAAACTACCACATAAATTACTTAGATATTTGTACATCTGATAACACTGGTCGACAAATTTTGACGAATGTGTTGTCCCTTCAATGTAAATGCATTTTTTGGAAAGTATTTACTATGCATATGTACGAAATGCAAAAAAAAATGTGCTAGGTCATTTAAAAAAAGACATACCTTTTCCACTATTTACTTACAAAAACATGTTCTCAGTTAACGATAGGTTAACAAAAATTGATACCAGTAACTATCAAACTGAGATTTGAATCCAGTATTGCCATAAAAATAATCGAAATCGGAAAAATTGAAATACCTCGAAAACCTGACGTCCTAGAAAAGTTTATTTTCTGAAATCAGCAAAACAAAATTCTATCATAATTCAGCTATTTATGTCTAAGGGACAAAAATTGTGTTAACCAGTGTATTTTGTTTATGATATAAATAAGCACACATACTTGATATACTGAGTTTGTCCAATAAGTACCTTCAAAGCCATTCAAGGAACTTAATTTTGGGAAGCTGTAAACTAGTCTACTCCCAACTGATTTCAAAGTTTAGAAAAGTTTTTTTGACGTTTCTGAAATCAGCAAAAAAATTCTATCAGAATCAGCTATTTATGTTTAAGGGACAACAATTGTGTTAACCCGTGTATTTTATTTATGATATAAATAAATACACATACTTGATATACAGCGTTTGTCCAACAAGTACCTTCAAAGGCATTTTAAGGATCTTAATTTTGGGAAGCTGTAAACTAGTCTACTCCCAACTGATTCCAAAGTTTAGAAAAGTTTTTTTGACGATCCTGAAATCAGCAAATCAAATTCTATCCGAATCAGCTATTTATGTCTAAGGGACAACAATTGTGTTAAACAGTGTATTTTTTTATGATATAAATAACCATACATACTTGATATACAGCGTTTGTCCAATAAGTACCCTCAAAGGCATTTCACGGAACTTAATTTTGGGAAGCTGTAAACTAGTCTATTCCCAACGGATTCCATCTATTCTAACTTTTAAACTCAAAATAATCTACACTACCAGCCTCAAAATGTTTACTGAAAAAGCCCGTTTAATAATTTGTAGATTCATTAAAATTTTAGAAGAGGCACCTCAAAGTACCTAACTTTGGGAACCTGTAATATTCTCAACTAATTTTTCATCCTATTGTTTTGCAGAATTTCACCATTCATTACTGGATAGAAAAGGGCGCAGATCCCAAGAAGTTAATAATGGGCATGCCATTGTATGGGCAATCGTTTACTCTTGCAGATACCAGTAATCACGGATTAAATGCGCCTTCGTATGGTCCTGGAGAGGCTGGAGAATTTACAAGAGCCGGCGGATTCTTGGCTTTCTACGAGGTAAGAATTTATTTGTGTGGTTTCCTACGCAAATAATTTTGAAGACATATTTTGAATGATATAACTATCTACGCCAAAAACAATCTGCACTCTAACAAATCATCTTCTTGTGGCAGAATCTTCGGCTACAAGAATTGATACCGTGGACTCAAAATAATTTATTGAATTATCGTGAGTGCATAGAATTTGTGTGGTTTCCTACACAAATAATTTTGAAGGCATTGTTTGAATGATATAACTATCTACGCCAAAAACAATCTGCACTCTAACAAATTTTCTTCTTATAGCAGAATCCTCTGGTATAAGAAATTATACTGTGGACACTAAATAATTTATTGAATTATCGTGAGTGCATAGAATTTATTTATGTGGTTTCCTACACAAATAATTTTGACGACAATTTTTGAATGATATAACTATCTACGCCAAAAACAATCTGCTCTCTAACAAATCATCTTCTTGAGGCAGATTCTTCTGCTACAAGAATTGATACTGTGGACTCTGAATAATTTATTGAATTATCGTGAGTGCATAGAATTTATTTGTGTGGTTTCCTACAAAAATAATTTTGACGACAATTTTTGAATGATATAACTATCTACGCCAAAAATAATATGCACTCTAACAAATCATCTTCTTGTGGCAGAATCTTCTGCTACAAGAATTGATACTGTGGACTCTAAATAATTTATTGAAATATTGTGAGTGCATAGAATTTATTTGTGTGGTTTCCTACACAAATAATGTTGAAGACATTTTTTGAATGATATAACTATCTACGCCAAAAACAATCTCCACTCTAACAAATCATCTTCTTGTGGCAGACTCTTCGGCTACAAGAATTGATACCGTGGACTCTAAATAATTTATTGAATTATCGTGAGTGCATAGAATTTATTTGTGTGGTTTCCTACACAAATAATTTTGAAGGCATATTTTGAATGATACAACTATCTACGCCAAAAACAATCTGCTCTTTAACAAATCATGTTCTTGTGGTAGAATCTTCTGCTACAAGAATGGATACTGTGGACTCTAAATAATTTATTGAACTATCGTGAGTGCATAGAATTTATTTGTGTGGTTTCCTACACAAATAATTTTGAAGACATTCTTTGAATGATATAACTATATACGCAAAAAAACAATATGCACTCTAGCAAATCATTTCTTGTGGCAGAATCTTCTGCTACAAGAATTGATACTGTGGACTCTAAATAATTTATTGATTTATCGTGAGTGCATAAAATTTATTTGTGTGGTTTCCTACACAAATAATTTTGAAGACATTTTTTGAATGATATAAGTATCTACGCCAAAAACAATCTGCACTCTAACAAATCATCTTCTTGTGGCAGAATCCCCTGCTACTAGAATTGATACTGTGGACACTAAATAATTTATTGAATTATCGTGAGTGCATAGAATTTATTTGTGTGGTTTCCTATAAAAATAATTTTGAAGATACACGCCAAGTAATACTGTAAATTTTATCATATAACAATTAAATATATCGGTGTTTTGCATTTCTTTTTCTATTTTCTGGTAGATATACTGTTCTCACTAATAATAGATTACATCTATAAATGGTTTCTTCAACAAAAAGTATCACTGTCACTGTCAAATGCTGAAATAGTTTCTGTCAAGAAAACAAAAAAAAACATACGATGCATTCTTTGATATTAAATTTATTTGTAAAAATTATATATCAAAATTACGAGTTTTCGTATTTTGCAGTAAGTTTAAAGAAAAAATAGTATATTTTACTTGGAGGCGAAGTGACTTTTCATGGCTTGCCTTCTATTACGCGCCTCGCGTCGTTCGGCGCGCAAACTCATGGGCACCATGAAAAGTCTTAGTTCTCCTCCACGTGAAATATTGTCTACTAGAGTTCTAGTCTACTAGAGTTCTAGAGTCTACTAGAGTACTAGAGTAGTATTGTCTACTAGAGTTTGGAAAACTTCAACTTTTGAATTCTAATCTGAGTTAGGAAAAGCGGAATATTTCCTAACAAGTGCGGAAATAATATTTCAACATTAAAAGTTATAAGTCAATTTATTGAAATTGGACATGTAATTTTTGATTATTATTATAAATCTTAACAGAAACATGTTCACAATTGATAAAATTCCAGAACAGGTCTTTGTGGAAGTAGAAATAGGGTTATTATTTACCTCTTCCTTATTGCCCAATATTTTCGTTGCTACTTGAAGTTTGTATCCAACTTAGCTCTCAATACATCTTTCTGCCACATTTGAGGATTTCCTGTTTTTATTTACGTGAATCTCTTCTATATTGCCCAATATTTTCGTTGCTACTTAAAGTTTATATCCACCTTAGCTCTCAATACATCTTTCTGACACATTTGAGGATTTCCTGTTTTTATTTACGTTTACCTCTTCTTTATTGCCCAATACTTTCGTTGCTACTTGAAGTATATATCCAACTGAGCTCTCAATATATCTTTCTGCCACATTTGACGATTTCCGTCCACTATGCCTCTTAAGAGTGGTAATGTCTACTCCTTCATCAACCATTATGGTGGCAGACGTTCTTCTAAAGCAATGCCTCGTATAATTGGAAGGATTCGGTAACTTCAAAAACTCTGCAATTTTTTTAGGCATGCCTGCAATACTATTGATTCCAACAGGTTGCCTCGTATATTTTCCGCTTCGATATCCCAAGAAAAATCTTGAATTTTCAATTGGTGAGGGACGAAGAGAAGTATATTTGCGAAATATTTCAAGCACATTTTCTATTTTCCCACTGGAAATAGTAAATCGTCTTCGCACGTTGGTCTTTGTGTTGGGAATATCAATCAAAATAAATGACCCCATATCCTTGATGTTTGGAACTTGAAGAAAAGTTAGTTTATCTCGTCGACATGCTCCACTAACACCAACAGCCAACACTACCTGAAATTTATACAAAAATTGTAATATTTTGATTAATTTCAAATTTAAGTTTTACCTTCATCAATAAGGCCCAGTTGTACGATCGTGGATCAACCTTGACCATGGTTCAGTTACCTACGATACAATGGTTAATACAATGGTATCCTTAGAAATTGAACCACGATCGAGGATGATTCACTGCTTGATGATCATCTGCTTCTCTTGGGAATTTTTCTATTTCTACTTTTGTAAAAAAAAACTGGATTTCTTAGAATAATGTCCCACTGACTTTCGTTTAATAAAAACTATCAAACTTACAAACTTATTTATATCGATATTTTTCTTGACAGACAATGTTGTCTTCAGCATCAAGTAAACGGTCCACAATGTAGAGCCTTATAGGGTTTGGATTTTTGGTGAAAATATGCTATCAACACTTCCTCATTGATTCTTTCACTTGTTTTTCGTTACACCAATCATCAAATTGTCGATAAGCATGTTAATACTTTTCCTTTGATTTCACTGGTAATGTAGACTCAACTAATGCAGCCGATTCTTCAATATCAGACGATTCACTTGTATCAGCAATTTTAATAAAATTTCCGCAAATTTACTCGAACAAACATGTTAAACGCCTTCACAAACTCTGTCTTTTTACAAACAAAATTGTTTCTTCATAGTAACGAAAACAGAACAATCTTGACTTCGCTATTCAATTTAGGAACAATTTTAAAATATTAAAATTGTCCAAATTTAATTTATTTTCCAAACTTTAGTAGGAAAAATCATGTGTGCAACACTTAGAAAATACATTTTTTTTCTGTACACGACATGTTTTCTCGGCTATCGCGTCGATCAAAAATCGTATGCCTAGTACGGAAAAAAAATACATTTCCTAACTTATTGCACGAATAGCTATTTCTTAATTGACTTTTGAGTTATTCAATCTACAATTTTCATAATTTTTGACTTGTTGAAAATATTTTATGTAATATCTAAAATGCCTGTCAGTCCATCGACATTTCGGGGCGACATATCTTCATATGTCATTGGATCATTCTGTGTATTTTTTATATAATTCCCTAAGGCATGATTGTGATAACTGTGAATATGAAATAATTACCACATTTTTGCAAAAAAAAAATCGTACCCTTATCCTAATCAGTAAATAAATTGAACTTATTTTTGTTATTTGAGAAATCTGATTTTTGTTCACAGAACAAGAGAATTGTTAGAAAGAACAGGCGACATTTCGGGGCGACATATCTTCATGTCATTGGATGATTCTGTGTATTTTTTTATATAATTCCCTAAGGCATGATTGTGATAACTGTGAATATGAAATCATAACCACATTGTTGCAAAAAAAAATCCTTCCCTTTTCATAATCAGTAAATAAATTGAACATACTTTTGTTATTTGACAAAACTGAGTTTTGTTCTCAGAACAAGAAAATTGTTAGAAAGAACAGGCAACATTTTGGGGCGACATATCTTCATATGACATTGGATCATTCTGTGTATTTTTTATATAATTGCCCAAGGCAAGATTATGATAGCTGCGAATATGATATCACTACCACATTTTGCAAAAAAATCCTACCCATATCCTAATCAGTAAATAAATTGAACTTATTTTTGTTATTTGAGAAAACTGATTTTTGTTCACAGAACAAGAGAATTGTTAAAAAGAACAGGCGACATTTCGGGGCGACATATCTTTTTATGTCATTGGATCATTCTGTGTATTTTTTATATAATTCCCTAAGGCATGATTGTGATAACTGTGAATATGAAATCATTACCACATTTTTGCAAAAAAATTCCTACCCTTATCATAATCAGTAAATAAATTGAACATACTTTTGTTATTTGACAAATCTGATTTTTGTTCTCTGAACAAGAAAGTTGTTAGAAAGAACAGAAATTGTTCAAACAGAACAATACAAATGTGGATAACTTTTTTAACGTACATAACTTTTTTAAAGAAATACTTTACATTCTTGCATATTGAAATAATTGAAAACTTCCTCCGCTACGCGTCGTGAAGCAACTTTCTCCCGAGAGCAACAATGTACCACTTTACCCTATTGTTGCACAAAAATGTTTTTCTATTAGAGTTTGGAAAACTTTAACACTTGAATAACAAGTGCGGAAATAATATTTCAACATTAAATGTGATAAGTCAATTTATACAAATTTTACATGCTATTTTTTATCAATATTATAAATCTTAACAGAAACATATTCACAATTCGTGAATGAAATTCCAGAACAGGTCTTTGTGGAAGAAGAAATAGGATTATTATTTACATTAACCTCTTCATTATTAAAAGCAGAACAATCTTGACGCTATTTAATTTATAAATAATTTAAAAATATTAAAATTATCAAAATTTTATTGATTTTCCAAACTCTAGTAGAAAAATCATGTCTGCAACACGTAGGAAATCCATGTTTTTCCGTACACGGCATGTTTTTATCCTATGCCTAGCCTGGAAAAAAAATACATTTCTTATTGCATAAATAGCTATTTTGTGCAATATATAACTTACCAAAATAAAAATTATAATTATATATAATTATAAAAAATTATATACCAAAAGTCTAATTTTTGCTTTAGAAAAATAATAATCTATTATATTAATAAAGTCATCACAGTTTTATCTTCTCTCAATCTAAATCTATCGACCTATAGATAGTTACTTACCAATTTTTATTTTTTTATTTTTATAATTATCGATGTAATTAGATATTTTTTTGTGTAATTTTATACTAATAGCACTATTCTTACAGATTTGCGAGAAAGTGAAGCGCAGAAGTTGGAACGTTGTCAGAGATCCCGAAGGAAGAATAGGTCCCTATGCTTATAGTGGCAACCAATGGGTTTCCTATGATGATATTTCTGAAATTAGGAAAAAGGTATGCAGAAAATAATTTGCTGCAACGTTGATTTTTTCAGTCGCGTTTTTGTGAATATCTTCAACTTAAATGTAACGTTATTTTGAACTAATCAATTTTGCAAATTTTGCAGTTTGTACTATCAATCAATTCTTTATTTCACGTAGCCATATTCAGTACATGGAATAATGTATGTCATTATGTGACATTATTTCACATGTGACATTATTATATCACATGTCACATAATAATTGTATGAGTATTATGACATGTGATATCATAATAATAAAGTATGCCTCAATCATTATTTATAAATATTTATACAGACAGATAGGAAAGAATTATTATTTATACCATTCTATCAGTTATATCCTAGCAAGTATATTGTTACATAATAATAGTAATATAATATTTTATTGTGTGTTAGTACGGAAAACGTGTCAAAATACATCTACATTTGGATTTGAATTTCAAATTTGAATTTGAATCTGAGTTTCTATATTAAATTATTTTGCTGTTTCAGTCTCAATTGGTTAAACAATTAGGACTAGGCGGTGGCATGATTTGGGCCTTGGATTTGGACGACTTCAGGAACAGGTGTGGTTGTGGTAGAAACCCATTGCTGAGGACGATGAACAATGAACTGAGAGGCGTGCGTCTGGAATCCAGCATGGATAATTGCACATAAATATAGTTGTAGTTTAATTTTATTGTTTTACATTGTCGTCTTCTTCTCGATGTTACGTTTTCAAGGTCTACCAAATACGTCAAGACATCCTGAAGGATTCGACAATATGTTCGAGCCGAGTATCAGTTTTAGATACTGTTTCCTACTTTTTGTACTCTTTTATAATTAATTTTATAATAAACGTGACTTAATTAAGTTTGTGTTTATTATTTATATACTCCGAGTATTTAGATGTATTTAGATGTTAAAATTCATTTTTTTTCATCAATATCGTATGAAAATCTTTTACAACATTGACATGATATCATTGCCATCATTGCCAGATACCATTGCTGATATTAATTTCGTCCAAAGGCGATTTTAATAAATCGGTAGTTTTTACAATCTTTCGATATTCCGAATAACAAATCAGTGAATTTGATTGTAAATTCTATTAAATAAACCACAATGACACACTATATTACTACAAGATACTGAAAACTAAATAATTTGGACTAAATTGTAAAACAAATGTTAAAAGATTTTTCCAATTTCATTCAAATTACGTTTATTAACCAATTTATGTTGTCTTCTGTAAAATTGGTAAATTGTCACTTATCCCTTTTAAAAAAGAATGCGTCGATATTTAGATGTTTTCAGTGTCAAAATGACAAAGAAATAATGACGTTGTGAAATAAAGCGGACATATTCAAATTCAGAATGAATGATTCAGTGTTAAAGTGCTAGTTGACCCAATGTACAGTGCTGTTGAATCGAATGCAGGCGGCAAAAGCTGGTTTGTTTGGATTGCACGATCTTCCGGTTTGATTCACTTCGCCGTTTGTTAAAGACGGCTAAAACCTTCACACGGTCGGCTATCAGTAATAGATAAGATATTTTCAACGTTAACCCTTAATCGGTATGCCGAATAATCTATCGAATATTTTTCTGTGTGGTGCGTTGCAAGCGTGTGGTGGATGAATCCTTGAGGAAATGGGAAAATTTGTGTTCGTTGTTTTGTTAGCGGCATTCGTTGCTGGTGGAAATGGGAAAATTGTACCTGGAAAGTATAATAAAACACTCGTATTTACTTTGAATAGCGACGCTGAACCGATTATTATTTCGTACCCACATTCTGATGTAAGTATATATAGGAATAGTATGTCGTAATGATAATATTTCTGTAGTAATGCATGTAGTAAACCAATCCAAAACCACCAAATCCAAACCCACCAAACCAAATATTTCGAATATTACGTACCAGTTAATCATACAAACGTTTGCAAAACTATACATTTTGTTTCATAACTTATAATTTAAAAACGAATCTAGCGAAATTCGAACTAACGAATTAAATAGCTTCATGCAAATAAATAGTCTTATATTATTATTATTTTTTTGACCATTTTTATTGAATTTGAAAATAGTTTACTCTTTTTATTTTGCTTCTTTATAGGCGGTCAATTTATGCTGTAATCTTGAAACGTTATTAAACATATTTCTGATACGTTTAAATATCAGGCAAGTTTTCCTGGTACGTAAAATAATATCTGTGTGTGATTTGCATAGTCCAGGGTGGATTATTATCATTAAGTATATTTGATTTGCCGTCTACGTACTTCAAGAGATAACATAAAAATATGATATATCGTGTGAAGGGCACACATCAAATATCTACATGTTGTATAAATCAGTGTATGACTACTTATAGTTCAATGATAATATTTGTGTGATAGAAACGAAGTAATTGTTTTATTTTTGTTACTAACTAAAATGTATCACGAAAAAAATACACCACATTTCATACTTATTATTTTGATTGCCGATTTTGATTTTTTTTTAATGTTGGAATTATTTTAGTTTAAAGATTTAATAGTAGCAAAACTACTACTACTGCTAATGCTCATAGAGGTTATTGTGAAGATATAGCAAATATATCTGCTGCTTCATAAGTATATATCTGTCTTTCCTGCTTAAGTGTTTCAATGACAATTCTCTTTTAATGTTATACGAGGGCTGTTTGACGGAAGAGTGACTTTTTAATGAAAACGTTATTTTTCTGTTCAAAATATATTTTATTTGTCAACATAACACCCTTTCAAGTGTACACACTTAGCCCGGCGAGTTTACAATTTTTTTAAACCTTCCAAAAAGTAATCTTTCGGAAAGTCTTCAAAATATGCATTTGTGTCGGTTATCTCCTCTTCATTTGCCTGAAATCTTTTTCCACACAGCCATTTTTTTAAAATTTGGAAATAAGAAGAAATCACTGGGAGCCAGATCTGGCGAATATGGCGGATAAAGCAGTAATTCGTAATGCAATTCAGTCAATTTAGTTGTAGCAATTGCAGACGAATGAGAGGGCGCATTATCGTGATGGAACAACACTTTTTTTCTTCATCAAATGCGGTCGTTGTTTTTCAAGTTCGGCATCAATACATGTCTGCATAATCAGCATAATACTGGCCAGTTATGGTTTTTCCTTTTTGTAAACAATTAATAAAGATTACACCTTTAGAATCCCAAAAAACTGTGGCCATGACCTTATTGGTCGAAAAAAGTGTGTTTGCCTTTTTGGGAGCATATTCGCATGGAGAAATCCAGTATTTAGACTGTATTCTTGTTTCTGGAGTATAATGATGTATCCAAGTTTCATCTACTGCGGCATATCGACGAAAAAAATCCTTTGAGATACGTTGAAAACGGCCAAACATTCTTCTGAATTCTTAATGCGAACGCGCATTTGATCACCATTAAGCAAACGCGGCAACCATCTCGCGGATAGCTTTTTCTTATTGAAATGTTCATGCAAAATATTGTATACCCGTTCGGTTGAGATGTTTACTTCATTAGCTATCTCACAAACTTTTATTCGACGATTGCCAATTACAAGGCCATTGAGTTTATTAACCATTTCTGGAATAGTCATAGGAAATGATGGTTTCGGACGATCTGCATCAACCGTGCTCATATGGCCACTTTTAAAAGCAGAAACCACTTACAAATCATTCCATGGGACGGAGCAGATTCTGGATAATATTTACGTAACTTTTCCTCGGTTTCTTTAATTGTTTTTTCACGTAGAAAATAATGTTTAATCAACACTCGATTTTTTTTTTTTACATATTTACAAAACAACGAAAACAGTTTCCTTCAAATAAGTATAAAACATAATCTATCTGTCAGATTGGTGCCAAATTTTGACAGTAGACCTCCGAAAGACCTCAGGAGCTAGCAACATAATCATTATAACGAAAGTGTTACCAACCTTTGAAAAGTCACTCTTCCGTCAAACAGCCCTCGTATGTATGTTCCTATTGACGTGTCACCACCTGTGGCCAACCAAAAGTAGACGTTTAATGTTTTTTGTTTATTTTGTACTTTCTTTTACTAAAACATGACTAATTTGCCATTTTCTCAAGCTGTCTGCATTTTTTAAGAAATTTCAAACAACGTTAAACAATAATGAAAATCAATAATACAAACATACAAATTTAAGGAACACCAAAAATAAACTGAATTGACACTACATTTCCAGCTGTAGACAAAATATGTAAACTGCTTAAGAGATAACTAAAATTTTTTGAAAATTTTAGACATACAAATTACATATTTAGGAAAATGAAGTAAATTTTGGGAAAAAATTATTCGTAATTTTCATAAGTCAAGAAACGAAGAAACTTTATAACTTATAACTTACTTTAGTACTAGAAAGTAGAATAAATAAGTCAAAAAGTAGTAAAGTAGAGAAGTAAAGAAATAAATAGGAAACAATTATGAATGGAACAAGAGGTAAATGAGTTTGTATCTTTATATAAAGTTATTTACGTCTTGAACTGTCGAAGAATTATTATGATTGATATAATTGCGTATTATTTCTGATAATATGCCCACTTCACAACCATTGGTACAACCGTAAAAACATACAAAATTAAGGAACACCACAAATTGCAGTCACCGAATTTCCAGCTATAAACAAAATATGAAAACTGATTAAGAAATAACGGAAATTTTATGAAAATTTTAAGAATACAATTTACATTTTTAGGAAAATGAAGTAAATTTTGGGAAAATTTATTATAACTTATAACCTACTTTAGTTTAAGATAGCAGACGAAAAGTCAAAAAGTAGTAAAGTAGTAAAGTAAAGAAATAAACAGGAAATAATTATGAAACCTAGAAAATGTGTCCACCATTTGCTGATAGATATAAGACGTAAATTAGTTTGTATCTTTATATAAAGTAATTTACGTCTTGAACTATCGAAGAATTATTATGATTGATATAATTGCGTATTATTTCTGATAATATGCCCACTTCACAACCATTGGTACAACCATAAAAACATACAAAATTAAGGAACACCATAAATTGCAGTCACCAAATTTCCAGCTATAGACAAAATATGAAAACTTATTAAGAAATAACGGAAATTTTATGCATACAAATTACATTTTTAGGAAAATGAAGTAAATTTTGGGAAAATTTATTATAACTTACTTAAGTTTAAGAAAGCAGACGAAAAGTCAAAAAGTAGAAAAGTAGTAAAGTAGTAAAGTAAAGAAATAAATAGGAAACAATTATGAAACCTAGAAAATGTGTCCACCATTTGCTGATAGATATAAGAGGTAAATTAGTTTGTATCTTTATATAAAGTAATTTACGTCTGAACTATCGAAGAATTATTATGATTGATATAATTGCGTATTATTTCTGATAATATGCCCACTTCACAACCATTGGTACAACCGTAAAAACATACAAAATTAAGGAACACCACAAATTGCAGTCACCGAATTTCCAGCTATAAACAAAATATGAAAACTGATTAAGAAATAACGGAAATTTTATGAAAATTTTAATAATACAAATTACATTTTTAGGACAGTGAAGTAAATTTTGGGAAAATTTATTATAACTTATAACTTACTTTAGGTTAACAAAGCAGACGAAAAGTCAAAAAGTAGTAAAGTAGTAAAGTAAAGAAATAAATAGGAAACAATTATGAAACCTAGAAAATGTGTCTACCATTTGCTGATAGATATAAGAGGTAAATTAGTTTGTATCTTTATATAAAGTAATTTACGTTTTGAACTATCGAAGAATTATTATGATTGATATAATTGCGTATTATTTCTGATAATATGCCCACTTCACAACCATTGGTACAACCATAAAAACATACAAAATTAAGGAACACCATAAATTGCAGTCACCGAGTTTCCAGCTATAGACAAAGTATGAAAACTTATTAAGAAATAACGGAAATTTTATGAAAATTTTATGCATACAAATTACATTTTTAGGAAAATGAAGTCAATTTTGGGAAAATTTATTATAACTTATAACTTAATTTAGTTTAAGAAAGCAGACAAAAAGTCAAAATGAAGTAAAGTTGTAAAGTAAAGAAATAAATAGGAAACAATTATGAAACCTAGAAAATGTGTCCACCATTTGCTAATAGATATAAGAGATACATTAGTTTCTATCTTTATATTAAGTACTTTACGTCTTGAGCTGTCGAAGAATTATTTTGATTGATATGATTGTGAATTGTTTATGATGATATTCCCACTTCACAACCATTGGTCTTTGGCTATCATCTATCAAAAAGTCATAAATTACACGTTTTGAGAATATTTACAGGTTAAAACCCACTATGACTTGGAGGACTTCTTTATGTCAACCTAAATCAATCTGTCAATCCACTTGTAAATATCTTATAATTTCTCATTTTTGTTGTCAGATATACTACATACAAATATAACTAAATTAGGTAAAAAACACACACAAGTTACTTTGTTAGTATCACTTAGGTTTATTTATAGTGACTATAGGTTCGACACCTTAACGGGTCATTATCAAACTTACAATAACTTAAAATTACGGAAATATTTATACATATTTCAACTACACATGAAAATTACATTACCGAATGGAAATACAGAAAATAATACTCATAATTTGAGTACCTAAAGTTCACATTTAAATAGGGGCGAGTATAATAATTCAGTTTGGTCATTAAGAAGCGTAAGCCCTTTATTGTGTTTCGCTTTGAATATTTCCATTGGTTCTAGGAGGTCTAATTGAAGGCCTTTTTCGGCAAAATGGATTACTTCAAGTAATCTGTCTTTTGAAAACGAATGTTGGTTTTCCAGTAAGTTAGTGGCGAATGTAGATTTATCTTGATTTAATTTGAAGGCACATACCGGGCTTTTTTTTCCTTATTACAGATATGATGGACAATTTATAACTGGTTGCCTGCATCTACCCGCAAGGAATTTCCTATGTGTAATTCTAAAAAAAAAAAAAACAACTCATTAGCGGCGTCGGTGCAAGCAACCTGTCAATTTTGGCATATGTTACACATAGAGGTTATGTTTTTATTCAAGGCAATACACGACAGGGTTTTTGAAGACACCCAGAGTATTCGTAATGTATTGTGGATTTATGCCATTACATGCAGTACGTATACGGCCTTTCAATTCATCTACGTTATGTATTTGTACGTCATTAAAAATTTTACTCTTCAGGTAACCCCAAAGAAAATAATCATTTGTTGACATATCAGCTGATCTTGATACATTACGAATACTCTCGTGTATTGTCTTGAATAAAAACATAACCTCTCTGTGTAACATATGCCAAAATTGACAGGTTGCTTGCACCGACCGCTAATGAGTTGTTTTTTTTTTAGAATTGCACATAGGAAATTCCTTGCGGGTAGATGCAGGCAACCAGTTATACATTGTCAATCATATGTGTAAAAACGAAAAAAAAGCCCGGTATATGTTTTTTAAGTCTACATTCGAAGGTTCTACCAGATTGGCCGATATATACTCCATTACAAATATTACAACACAATTTATATATTCCAGATTTTTTAATAAAATTGGTCGGATTCTTAGCATGAAAATATATATATGACAATTTATTGTAAGGTTTAAATGCAATGTAAAAGTGGCCAACCAAAAGTAGACGTTTCATGTTTTTTGTTTATTTTGTACTTTTTTTTTATAGAAAAAAATGGTCGGACTCTTAGCATAAAATATAAAAATATTTGACAATTTATTGTAAGGTTTAAATGCAATATTAATATTTTCTATTTGTAGAAGGCTTTTATCTTGAAACTAACATCACCCAAAAAACGTGTTTCAAAGAAACTAATATTTGGAGTTGTATCTTTATAAATCACATCGGATACATGTCTAATGTCATAGCCATTGTTGAATGCTAACGTTTTTATAATGTTGATTTCATTTTTAAACGATACGTTTGATAATGGTAAATTTAATGCTCTATTAATCATAGCATTAAATGTGGCCAGTTTATGGTCAATTGTTTATTACATTATTGGATTACAGAATCTGTGTAGGTCAGGGCTTTAATTGTTACTTTATTTGGAATCAGTTTTCTATAATTGTCAAATGTGAGAGTGTTTTTGTGTTTAGTAATAGATAAATCTAGGAACTTAATGTTTGACGAAATTTCTGTTTCGAGAGTGAATTTAATAGTTGGATGTATTAAGTTTAAACATTTAAGAAACTGATTTAAATATCGATCAGTGCCATCAAAACAAGCTAGAATATCGTCAACATATCTATACCAGAATTGTACGTGTTTTACGCCTATTTTGAATTTAAAATTTGCTTAGAAATATGTTCCATAAAAATGTCTGCCAACAGAGGGCTTAGTGGTGAACCCATTGCTAAACCTTCGATTTGTTGGTATAGTTTCTCGTTGAATGAAAAATATGTAGTCATAAGATCAATGAGATTTAGAAATTCAGTTTTATAAGGGGATTGACCATCTATGGTCAAAAATATTACTAATGAGTGTAAGACAATCTTTTGGAGAGATTTTCGAGAACATAACTAAATTACATGCAAATATAACATTTGCTTTAAATCCTTGTCTATTTGTATTTAGTAATCCAAAAGTTTAACCAAAAACTCTGCTTTAAAAATCTCAAACAAATCATCAATATTATTGTAATAAATAAATTTTATCATAAGATTCTGAATGATTGAAATTAATTATTAATTAAGAGCATTTATATACGTTTCTGTCATCAGGATGGTTTCGACCATTACTACGTGGTAGTCTATATTACAAAACACAAAAACAACTTGCTTGTTTTTACCACAAAATATTTATTGATATATCGACATATACAATAAAATAACGTTTCGAGTTTCGACTTCTTGCGGTCATTTGCGAAAATACCGTGAGAAGTCGAAACCCGAGTCGTTATTTTATTATATATAACGGGTGATTTTTTTGCTGGTATCTTTTTGGCAACACTGTTTTTGACAGATCACGCGTGAATCGTGTCTTGTGTCATTGTCAAACTTGTTCAGTTTGGTCTATAATTTAACCATGAATCGACTTACGAAAGAACAACGCTTGCAAATTATTGAATTTTACTATCAAAATGCATGCTCGGTTAAGAGAGTGCATCGCGCACTTCTTCCAATTTATGGGCAGTTTGGTCGGCCTACTGAGGCAGCTATTCGGAAGCTTGTGACTAAATTTCGAACCCAGTTTACATTATTGGACATTAAACCACGAACGCGCATACGTAGAGTGAGGACCGAAGAAAATATTGCGGCTGTATCCGCCAGTGTTCGTGATGACCGTGAATTGTCGATTCGCCGCCGTTCGCAGCAATTGGGCCTCTGTTACTCCACTACGTGGAAAATTTTGGGAAAGGATTTGGGTGTAAAACCTTACAAGATACAGCTGGTGCAAGAATTGAAGCCACACGACCTCCCACAACGTCTAACATTTGGTGAATGGGCATTGGCAAAGTTGGAGGAAGATCCACTTTTTTATCGAAAAATTGTGTTCAGCGACGAAGCTCATTTCTGGTTGAATGGATATGTCAATAAGCATAATTGCCGCATCTGGAGTGAAGACCAGCCAGAAGCATTGCAAGAGCTACCACTGCATCCCGAAAAATGTACTGTTTGGTGTGGATTATGGGCCGGTGGCATCATCGGGCCGTACTTTTTCAAAGACGACAATGGCCGAAACGTTACTGTGAATGGCGAGCGCTACCGTGTGATGATTGGTGATTTTTTTTTGCCCAAAATGGAAGAATTGGACATGCCTGACATGTGGTTTCAACAAGACGGTGCCACATGCCACACGGCACGCGAAACAATGGCCCAATTGAGAGCCGCCTTCCGTGAACAGTTTATCTCACGTTTTAGGCCCGTCAATTGGCCGCCTAGATCGTGTGATCTAACGCCTTTGGACTATTTCTTGTGGGGCCATGTTAAGGCTCATGTCTACAGGGATAAACCAGCAACGATTGACGCACTGGGAGCCAATATTGAAGCATTTATTCGTGATATACCGGCTGATATGTTGGAGAGAGTGTGCCGAAATTGGGCCTTGCGAATGGGCCATCTAAACCGGAGCCGCGGCCAGCATTTGCATGAAATCATCTTCAAACATTAAATTATATTGATCGTTCTATCGATTCCAATAAAGATTTCATCAAATTTTTCAAAATTTTTGTGTTTTTTTTTTGAAAATCAAATCCTATGCCTCTTAAAAAATCACCCTTTATATCGATGTATCAATAAACATTTTGTGGTAAAAACATAGCAAGTTGTTTCTCTGTTTTGTAATACGCTTTTGTATCACAAATATATAAAAGTGATATAAATAGTGATATTTTCGAAAATGGCCGTAAGAAGTCCAAACCCGAGTCGTTATTTAATTGTATAGATCGATAAACATCAATCAATAAATTAGTATCAAGTTAATTAGTAAAGTATCAATAAACATTTTGTAGTAAAAACATAGCAAATTGTTTCTCTGTTTTGTAATACGTTTTTGTATCACCAATATATAATAGTGATGAAAACTGTAAACCAATTAAAACACATTATTGCGAAATAGTGAAAGAAATAGTGTTACAGCAAAATAATTCCTGTCACGTTCTATTTTCTCATATTTGATCAGAGCTCACTTTCTCCTTACCTATTAACTCAAATTTAAATCAAATCTATCTCATGAATACTATTCAGTCAGTTAATTAATTGAATTACAAAATATAGGAAAGTATTTCACAAGAACAGTACACGCAAAGACAAAATATATAGGAAAGTATTTCACAACAACAGCATACGCAAAGATAAAAGAGGAAACGATCGTTAGAGCGAAAGTATTTCAAAATATGAGCACACATCACACAGACAAGAGAATAGCGGACATGACAAATGCAGCAAACAAATATTTATTTGTGCGTAACCAAGTTTTTGGGGACCGTTCACAGTGATACTTTTCGCTCATACGCTCAAAAATTTACGCTTATACAAAAAAGCACTACTTTACGAACTTGCATCATAAATAACTATTTAAATGGCACAAATGAAGAACTTCAATGCAAGTCTGGAATATGATTAATTGGGAAATCCATATTTATAATTTATGTTTAATGGAAGATATAAAACAATGATATAAAGGCCAGGAAGATGGTTAGTTGGGAATCGGCGGTGACCCTATCACCTGATCTTTTATTTTTAAATGGGGGAAATGATAAAATGGCATACAGGCCTGGAAGGTGATTAAGTGTCGTTTGCCTCATACTTATTATAGTTTCAATTTTTTTAGACAAGAAATTCAAATACTTTTGTTTTTAAATGACCTAAATAATGAAGAAATGGCATAGAAACCTGAAAGATGATTAATTGGGAAATCTGCAGTGATCCTCTTCTGTACCATATTTTTAACTTTTGAACTTTTTCAGACCAGAAATCCGTATCGTGTGAATGTGCTTAGCCAGTTCGCAACATCTGAATTCCCTGTGTATGTTGTGGTCAGGCAACAGAGGAGAATAATGGCATGGCAGATACCTATGATGGTAGACTCCATGAAAAACTCGGATGAACCCCCGAGGGAGTTTAAGAACACCTCAAGAACATTATGCTTCGACACCGAGAAAACCATTCAAGGTTACCACAAAAGTAAGTAGTTAATGATGCAGGATGCACTAAATAAAAATAGCTAGGAAAAATTAGTCATGCAATAATAAGTAGTAGGAGTGATTATCAATTTGGACATATTCTCAGGGATGCACCAAAGTTATGCCAAGGAGACGTCAAAATGAATAAATAAATCGTTATTGATGATGACAAATTGTCTTACATTAAATTTACAATAGGTTCAATAGACATGTTTGGTATTTGGTCAAGCAATTGGTGAATCAATATTAATTTCCGATTGTATTATAATATGTGGCGAAAATGATTGAAATCATAATTCTAACAAGTGGGTGAATATACAAATATACATACACTGTGTATCAGCCAAATGGAATAAAGTCGATAATAAATAAATGGGGGCGTGTTCAAAAAAACGCTCGGACACGTCGATTGTTATTTTTAGTTGCGCATTTTTTTCAACAAAAACTTTTTATACAGGGTGTGTCATGTGACCGTGGCCAATACCAACTTTCTTATTTTAAATGCAACACCTGGTATATTATTCAATTTTTGGATTCTTCAGAAAATTCTAGACATATTTTATGTACAATGTCCTATACCTATCTTCAACTGTTTCGGAAATATTAAGTGTTTTCAGATTTATTGCAAAAATTAACATTAAAAATAGAAAATTATTTGATTACAGAAATTCGTTACAACACACTCAAAAACTAATAAGTAATACTGTTTATTTCTTGATACTGTAAAAAAACAAAAAAAAACAATAAATTTCAATGGAGGAGATGTTCAAAATGCTCGCCGTGAACGTCTTGGCAACATCCTAATCTTAAATAGAAATTTCTTCTAACGTTACTCAACATCTCAGGCGTGACCGATCTAATCGCAAGCATTATTCGTCTTCTTAAGTCAGCTAAGTCGAGGGGTTTAGTTTTGTATACAATACTTTTGACATATCCCCATAAGAAGAAGTCTAATGACGTCAGATCAGGGGATCGTGCTGGCCATTCCATCGATCCTCGCCTGCCTATCCACCGATTTGGAAATATTCGGTTGAGGTAGTTCCGAAAAATATTTCCGAAACAGTTGAAGATAGGTATAGGACAATGTACATGAAATATGTCTAGAATTTTCTGAAGAATCCAAAAATTGAATAATATACCAGGTGTTGCATTTAAAATAAGAAAGTTGGTATTGGCCACGGTCACATGACACACCCTGTATAAAAAGTTTTTGTTGAAAAAAATGCGCAACTAAAAATAACAATCGACGTGTCCGAGCGTTTTTTCGAACACGCCCCTATTTATTTATTATTGAATTTATTCCATTTGGCTGATTCACCCTGTATAGAGTTATTGATAAATCATTGATTATTGTTTGTTCAAAAAAGATATTGGGTGCTTCTAAAATCTGGAATAGCTACGTGTAAATGAAATACAGTGGCACTTAGTATTTGTGCTAAATTAAAAAAACCATTGAATTTTAAATACATTGGCAATTGAGTATATTACTGAAGTACATACAAAAACGTAAAAGCTTGAAGGGCCAAGTCTAAAACTAAGTTTTATTATTACTGTTGTATTGTTTCTTCTAGGTATAAACATCATATTTTTATTCTTTATTATTTATATTGGCAATTGAGTATTTCAAAAACATAAACGCTAGAAGGGCCAATGTAAAAACTAAAGTTTTATGGGGTGCTGCCAAATTTTTCATTTCACATATATCACATTTATATTTTTAATTATTTTTGATATTTTTGACTTGAAAATTTCAGAATTCGGTGTGTTTGACTGGAAGGACCCTCGAAAGAGAAACTTTACAGTATCAATATCGACGACATCTACCTTAGACGTTACGGTAGAAATTAGAGTAGACGAGGTGCAAAATTTTTTCATTGAAGGCGATACAAAATATGTGACCAAATTTTCGGCCAGCGAGCCAATGTACTTCTCGTACGACTTTCCAAAGAGCATAACGATCGGAGAAGATATCAAGACAGTTTTAATTCACGTCACGTCCGATGATATCACCTGCTTCGTGGTATCGGTACAATCAAAAATTGTAAGTGAAATTGTAACTCATATAAATTACCAATTAATTGCTGCTCATTTTAGTGCCCAGTACGAGACTTGAATGACGATATTACGTATGAAGGCAAGTACCAGACTGTCAATACCAAAGGAGGACTAGCAATTACGGTGAGTAAAAGTTTTACGTATTTCAAACAAATATTTCAGTTTTAATATTTCTCATAATTCAAAAAAATCTTAAACAATAGGCAAGTACTAGAAGAAATAGAGAATATATTGTAGAATCCATTCTGGTCTATAGATTTATGTACGCTTCTCTACTATATTTTCTATTCTAGAGAAATTTTTTCTACAATATTGCAGAACGTGTTACATTTTGGTACATGATGTTATTTATTACTCAACAAATAATAATAATAATAATAGTTTAATTTTCTAAAAGCATCCAAAAGTGTGACTGTTACGAATAGTTTTTGATAATTTTTGTTTTAATAGTAGCTGTTATTATTGTTTCCTGAATTAGAGTTTTAGTTACTGATACTAATCTTCTAGAAAAATGCGTTCCCTGATGGCTTTTTCTTGGTGTTCGTGGCAATGGGGAACAACTTTGTATGCAGCCAGAAGAACTCCCTTCTGCCACAACCAGTTGTTGCGGCACTCCAGACGTTCAACCTAGATCAGACCACAAAAGTGATATTTGAAGTTCAGACGGGAAAAACTGTAAATGAATTCGTCGTAGCAACGATGGCAGTATTATGGACGTGTATAGGCGTTTGCCTCCTATTCGTCGGGATAACACTTCTATATTACCGTTTCGGGAGGTACAGAGCTGTCGTATTAGGACCAGGTAAGACTTTGATTCCGGCATTGGCGCATTTTGCTATTGGATACTTGGTTTTAGCTGACGAAGTAGTCCAACCTAGCACAACTCAACCCAAACGTGTTGTTACCTCTGACGAAATATTTACAAAATCAGAACATTTTGTGTCAGATTTCGTGAAGGAAGCACAGAATAACAAAAGGGCTTTAAATTATACGTACCATATCATAAATATTGCAATATTCTATGGTATACCAGTGATACAATTAATGGTTTCATACCAAAGGGTGAGTTTTAGTTTATTAAATTGATTAGGAAAATCTCAACAGGATTTTAAGGGCCGCATTTTAATTGAACAAAAATATATGGAAGTTTATAAAATGGGAACATTTTTGTTTTATTATCTTGTAACACAGAAGAGCACATATTAAAATTCAGAAATATTTCTTAATGGAAACAGTTTAATGTGAGATAAAAAATAAATAAATAAACGTATAAAGTATAGTCTAAATATTATTCGTACAAATCTGTAAAGTTTTTTATGTAATTAATGTCAAAAATATAACTGAAAATGCTCAAAATATGGATTTTGAACTATGAATGCTACTAGAAATAAAAATTATTATGAAAAACCTGTGAGAAAATGGAAAAAGTGCCGAAAATGGATGCAAAATTTGTAATCTATCAAAAATTAAATGAAGGTTGAAGTACAGAGAATCTTCAGCATTATGTTTTTGAGATAAATCGAAAAATTCACAAAAAAACTGGAAATTAATTCTTCTTCTTCGTCTTCTTTTTCTTCTGGTTCTGATGCTATCTCCTATCTGAGGTTAGCAATCTTCGTTGCAAATAATCAAAAAATTAGGCATCATCTTGCAGTTAAGAATATGGCCAAACAAATGAAAAAGTGCCGAAAATTGATGCCAAATTTTCTATCAAAAATTAAATGAAAGTTATAGTACAGAAAATCTTCAGAATTATGTTTTTGAGATAAGTCGAAATTTTCCCAAAGAAACCGGGAATTAATTCTTCTTCTTCTTCTTTTTCTTCTTGTTCTGATGCTATCTCCTATCTGAAGTTAGCAATATTTATTGCAATTAATCAAATAGTTAGGCATCATCTGGCAGTTAAGAAAATGGCCAAACAAATGAAAAAGTGCTGAAAATTGATGCCAAATTTTCTATCAAAAATTAATTGAAAGTTGAAGTACCGAAAATCTTCAAAATTGTGTTTTTGAGATATGTCGAAATATTCCCAAACGATCTATAAATTAATTCTTCTTCTTCTTTTTCTTCTTGTTCTGATGCTATCTCCTATCTAAGGTTAGCAATGCTCATGGCAATTAACTAAATAATTAGGCATCATCTGGCAGTTAAGATAATGGCCAAACAAAATTTCATACATCACACTTAATTTAACAATTTGGGACATTAAAAAATAGTTACAACTAATACATTTTTTTTTTCAATTAATGAACAAGTTTCGGACTAAAAGTCGAAAATACATAGCCCATTCTATATATCCTATCATATTACATCACTATCATAAATTCCATCATCATCATAAATTTGTAATAAATAATTGTAAATAATTACCATTAAAATAAATTAATAAAAAAGTGTTGTCCAAAGACTAAACGGAATAAATTTGTATACTACTAAATAACTTTCGTATCTTATAGTTAGGTAGATAGATTGATAGATAGATCTGATAATACTTATAATTTTTCATCACTGTTCTTTAGAGTCGAGCTTATAATATGCGTTTCTGTATAAACAAAAACTTTAAACTTTTGTTGTTATGTAAGATTAAAGTTTTTGTTTATAGCTATATATATACATATATAACTCTAAAGAACAGTGATGAAAAATTATACGTATTATCACATCTATTTAACTAGAAGATATAAAAGTTATTTAGTAGTATAAAACGTAATTGTCGTAATGTCTTCACATAATTACTAATATATTTTCTATTGCAGGCAGTTGATATATCCGGTAATCTAGATTTATGCTATCATAACTTCCACTGCGCTCAGCCTTACTACTTTACCGACTTTAACCACCTTTACTCAAATATTGGATACATCCTCTTTGGAATTCTCTTCCTTGGAATTACAGTGTTCAGGAATGTGAAGATGCATAATAAACCTGTACGTACTGTTATACTTATTAATATCCAAAAATACTAATGTGTATGTTCTAGAATTGCGGCGTTCCTAAATACTATGGGCTTTATTACAGTATGGGCATGGCTCTTATTTTTGAAGGTGTCCTTTCTGGTTGCTACCACATTTGCCCCAACCAATACAACTTCCAATTCGGTAATATTGAATGTTATGAACACATTATATGCAATATATATACCGCGCGTTTTTTTTATCTCTGAACATAGGATATGTTCAGTTTTATAACGACAGTATCAATCATACGCTAAAATTCAATGTATGCAACCAAATTTACTAGCGTGGGTAACTCAATTATTTAAAAAAGAAAACAAATTCATAACCCATTTAATAAAACGTCAAAACTGTAGGTAGAAAATGTATTCAACGCAAGAAAAGGTACAATCTGGGCAGTGCATCTGTATCAGTGCACAACTACAGAGCACTGGTAACAATGTGGCATTAGTATACGGACTGTGCGCGATTTATTTCTGTGCATTATCCTGACAGACCAATACCATCAATCGGAACAATTAGTAATATAATCGCCAAATTCAAAAGTAGATGATGCATCTCCGGTAGTCATCATAAATTAACTAGAAGATGCCACGTTTTGACTGAAGAAATGAAATTAAACATGTTATGCTATGCTGAAGAAGGTACTGATGAAGAAAATTTAAATACTTTCTTGCATTGAATACATTTTCCGCCAACAATTTTGACGTTTTATACGTTACGTAAATATACGTTAAAATTATAAAAAATATCCTGAGACACCAATCCCATCATTCCTGTTCAAATAGGAATCCTCAACTGTTAATCCCCAAATAGTAACTCATTTGTGAAAGTGCCCTATTTAAATATTTTCTTGCATTGAATACATTTTCTGTCAATAGTTTTGACATTTCAAATGATCAAGTTGCACGTGCATGTAATTTTGGTTGCATAACTGGTTGCAATTGATACTGTCGTTTTAAAACTGAACATACCCTATGTTCAGCGATAAAAAAAACGCGAGGTATAATTTAGATAGCAACAATGTTGATACTATGTCGTCGGCTTAACGTTACAAGGTTGTATGTGCAAATTTGTAAATTTGGGAATAAGGACTTTAAATGTGTTTGCTATTATAGAAAATAATGTATTTTACACTATAATTAGATTTTTTTATCAGAGGTACAGTCATGCTCACATAACTCTAGTACAAAAATTTTGACATTGCTATAGAAAATTGCTATTGCAACCTAATTTCTTGTACTAGATTTATGTGAGCATGACTGTACTTCATAATCCGATTTAAATTTTCCAACGAGTTGAAAGGTTCAACTTTGAAAACATATACTCCTGTAAAGCTATAGATCTAAAAATTAAAAAAAAAGTTACATGCAACCTTGTAACACTAAGCCGACGATGTGTAACAGAAGCAAATTTTAAAGTAATAAAATTGCATTATTTTTTTTATACCTGGTAGTATGGAACATATCCAATTTTAAGTTCTAGGGATTTCTCGAAAATTCTTAGTTGATACAATTTAAAATAAAAATAAATGCTAGAAAATGTATAAAATTGATTTCCAAATATTTTTCACAAAATTAAAACAAATGGAAAAGGAAATGTTAAAATTATGGATTTTGAAATACTAATCTACTGGAAATCAAAATTATTGTGAAGCATCTGTGAAAAATTGGGAAAAAAGTGGTGAAGATGAATACCAACATTTGTAATCTTGCAAAAATTAAAAGAGATTTTTGTTGTTAAATTTGCGATAATCGATTTGCATTGAATAACTATGTTTTATACTATTTTTTTAGATACTAGCTTCATGTACGTAATGGCCGTCTTGATTATGGTAAAATTATACCAGAACAGGCATCCCGATATAAACGCCAGTGCCTATACGACATTTTCAATTTTGGGCATTGCTGTATTGATTGGTAAGTAACTAGAAGTATTCAATTTAAAAAAAAGGCAGAAGATCTGCTTATTGGTAATGTATTAGTATTTAACAATCCATTTACTACCAATATTTTTCCAGCAATGTTTGGAATCTTGTACAACAATATAGCTATAATGCTGGTATTCATAGTGGGGTACATTTTCCTCTGCTTCTACATGGCATTCAAAATTTACTTTTTTGGCGAAGTTATCAAGGGCTGGAAAATAATGTACGCAGCGTTCAAAACCAATCATCCCAAAAGGGAGGTCATTAAACCAATCAGACTAGGTATGTAAAATGTTTAAAATAATTCAAACTAAAAACAAACAAAACCAAAATTTTCACAAACACGATCGTTATTTTTTATTTAGATAATTTAAGTAATCTACTAATATAAATATTGCTTAGAATCTGCTTTTTTCATTTAAGGTCTTGTAAGTGTTATCTAATTTTGTGCCTATTTCCTTAATTTTAATCTTAATTTTTATTTTTACGTGACTACTTTTCTCCGGAATATGAGAAAAACATCTAGTAACATAAATATTAATAAGAATCTGTATTTTACATTTAAGGTCAGTTTGTTATGTTAACAATAGCAATAGTTTGTATCCTTAATATGACAAAGTCACCTACTTATATTGATAAGAATTTCAATGTATGGTTTTGTAAGGTCATATAATCTTGTACTTCCTTAAATTCATTCTTAATTTTTATTTTTCACACGACCACTTTTCTTCCTTAATATGTAATATTTTATACAAATATTGGTAAAAAATTCAATCATTTAAAGTCTTGTAAATCTGTACTTTTCCTTAATATCAATCTTAATTATTCTCACATGACCACTTTTTCCCCTTAATATCTAATAATATAAATATTGATCAGAATCTGTGTTTTACATTTAAGGTCAGTTTGTTATGTTAACAATAGCAAATTTAGGCAACATCAGCATTGCTATCGCTGGAATTGCAGTTTATCCACACACAGTAGATTTTGGAACTTTCCTGTTGGGTATATTGATGTTTAATGCAGTAATGTACTCAATATTTTATGTAGTCATGAAGGTAACAGTAGATTTAATTTTATATGAATACAAAGTGCATAACATTTTATTGTTTTATTATAGCTCATTTGTAGAGAGAGGATTTGCATGGAAACATCAATGTATGGAATATTGAGTTTAGTGGCTTGGGGTGCTGGCTCTTACTTTTTCGTCGACATAGCTGCACTATCGACGGTGAGTTTATTTTTTGTTTGTATTGATGTACAATGTACAGTCATGCTCACATAAATCTAGTACAAACAATTTGACATTGCCATATAAAATTGCTATAATAACCTAATTTCTTGTACTAGATTTATGTGAGCATGACTGTACATCGTAACTTGGGTTTTCATTTTCAACTTTTTTCGCCCAAAATTATCAAAATAATTTATAACTTAATAATTTGTCACTTGAGAATGACCGTAATACCTCGAAACTAGTTGTGAATTTTATAGTAAACAAAATGGTTAAAATATAGTAGGATATTAATTAATTATGAATATATACAGGGTGTTAATACTAAGTTACCCACTATGTTAATAATACCCAAAAATTACAGTTAGAACTCATTGAAACAAACAACTTTTTTTAGTTCAAATTTTTGAATTGGAGCCCAAGTTCATAGTTACTGGCTTTTTTGTTTTTCGAAAAATCGTCATTTCTTCTTTATTTTAAGGAATATTTAAATAATACAAAAACTTTCAGTATTTGCTATCGGTTCTCTAAACCATTTGTATGTACAATATTTTCTATTTTATCAAATAACAAAATGGTGACCGATCAAAAATTTCAAAACAAGATATTTTGAAAACCACTCGATCGATTTTTGAAAATAAAACATTTATAAAATCCTTAAACTATCTTATAACATTTGTTTGAAACATTTTTTTCGATCTGTCCGAACAAAGTTTTTATTGAAATTGAATTACAAGATAAATTTTAACAAACTGCAACAATCATATAAAACAAAGTAGGCTTGCTGCCATTAAACAATGAACCAAGCCGAATAATGAAACCGTACTTCAAAGTTGCGGCACTTGTTTTCTAGTTTGTTCGTTCAAATTTAAATACTTTTTGCTCTTGTTCTTCAGAAATTTCTGCTTCATCTTGAAAAGTTTCTGTCACGTTTATCATTTGTGTGCGTATTTTGCATAATTTATGTAATATAAAAATGTATAGTTATCAAAACGCTGAACTTCTACATATTATATGTCAAATAATGACAGTAATCAATTACAACATAGGTGGAGGAGTAGTAGGGATTATTATTATTATTTGCTTTATTTGATCGAATAATATGTTCAATAATATTGAACAGTTTTCTCACTTAATTTTTCGAGATGAATAGAGCCTCCAACTTAAGTAGAATTTATTGTGTACTTTTTTAGACTTAATTTCTAACCACCCACCGGGTTAAAATTCGGCTTATAACTACTATTTCACTTTCGAAGTTTTTTTCATATTTCTTCGATATCTTAAAGCTTATTTTATTCGAGATACACATTCTGTTTTTGTTTTTGGCTTTAGTTGTTCTATACGTTCTGTATTCTTGTAGTATCAAAAATGTGTTTGACTTTATTTATTTGTCTTAATTATACTTCTTTATTTGACTTATACGTTCTGTAGTCTTGTAGTATCAAAGCTGTATTATTCGGGTTTCGTTTTTGACTTTTTTTGACTTAAACCTTCTGAATTCTTGTGTATGTATCAAAAAGGTGTTCAACGCTGATTTTGGTTTTTTAAATTTGACTTATGTCTTTTGTGTCTTTGCAGGGGACTCCTGCAGAATCCCGCCAGCTAAACCAGGAGTGCATTCTCATGGACTTTTACGATACCCACGATATTTGGCATCTGCTCAGTGCACCAGCGCTTTTCTTCACTTTCATGTTCTTGCAGACGCTCGACGATGATCTGTTCGACAAACCCCAGGAGAAAATTAATGCATTTTGAACACGAAAATGACATAAACATAAAGTGCCATTATTTATAATACATGTGTTCGACGAATATTATTATAATTAGTTATTAGAATTACTAGTTAGTATTACATTTTTACTAAACATTTTCGAAATATTTTTTTTATTTTGACAAAGTTGCTACCACGATTATACCACTATATTTCCTTCATAATGCACCAATGCTCCTCATAGAAACCGTTTATACATTCAGATTTTCCACAAAAATGTGTATGTAATATTTTTGATAAGTTAGTTACTACATATGTACTTACTAATTTTGTTTTGCATATTTTCCATGATTTATTACCATCATATTATGTCAATTTAGCTTATTTTAATTGAGATTTTACATCAACAAAATCTAAATTTGGCAAGTGCTCGCTTTTAGATTTCAGTGAAATAATTTTAATAAAAAAATACCGACACCCGAAAGGGTAAAAGGACGAAGGATAAAAAACTAAAATAAAAAATAACAGAATCATAAGAAACAGAAATTTAAACCTCCATAGTTTCTTATTGTAACTTTTTTTGACACTGTTACTTTAGTCCCAACATATCCTACAATCACTTCATATAGGGTAAGAGGCCAAAAGTTGTTCCTGCCTTGTTTAGACGTAATCATAATTAAAAATAATTAATTAAGGAAATACTCAGCCCGGCACCTCCACCATCAACACCCAACATTATTTTTCTTTGCGTTTTGGAAAGATGTGTTTGAATGGGAAAATTGTTTCTACTGAAATATGCGAAAATAGCATTTGTTTCAACACATGAAAATATTTTCACATCTAGAGATAAAAATAGAAATGTCAATTTTAATGGAAAGAATGCATTTATTGCTATGGCAACTACTTTACAAACATTTATTTCAGTACTTTGCATTGTGACATCACCGAGCATCATTGAAGCAGCAAAATCCACTTCCAATAATATTTTACCTGATAAATATAATATCATTAAATTGTATGAGGTAGTGGCTAATTCTTGGTGAAACATTTTGATGAGATGAATAAGGGAAAAAACTTGGTGTAGTTTCAAAGATTTATCAGATTGCTCTACAATTGTTTCGACCTTAGGGTCATTCTCAAGAGAGAATGACCCTAAATGAAAAGAAAAGTGAAATCACTTTAGTCAAAAACTATAAAATGTGAGAAACTGCAATTAAAGTTTTATATTTTGCTGTTACCTTTCCTACTTAGTCATTTAATGAGTTTAGAATTCGGAAGTTCGGCTACAGGACCCTTTACTATACCCCTAGTGAGCCTGAGATTTGTTACAATTTAGTAAACCATCAAAATAAAACTTAACTAAAAACTGCCAAAAATGGTGTGTTTCACTTGTAAGCCGATATATAAATATAATATCATAGAAAAAATAGCATTTAGTACTCGTAATGAAATACGTCTTTGTCATCTCTTGTTGCAAAATATACTAGTTTGCATTTTTTTAAATCTAAATAATGGAGATAAATTAACCCAAATAACAGTGATTTTTTTCCGATTTTTTTTTCTTGATTTATGTTATGGTCTCATCATTGTTCTTGATATTAACGATATTCAAAAATGCTCTATAAAACCAGAAGCCAATAAAAATGGTTCTTCTCCGAAAGGTGTGAAGCTTATCAAACCTTATAAAATCGTCAACATTTTTAAATGACGAAAAATTTACAATACAGCACCACACGTGCTTTAACAGAATGCAACCATATCAACCATTAATTTAACCTTCTCCTTCGTTTATCTTCTGCAAACTGCTTGAAGCTACGTGAAATCGAAAATGCTCTAATGTTTATAAAGATTAATTAAGTTTCATTTAAGATTATTCACGTTTCATTCAAGATTATTCAAGTTTCATTCAAGTTTATCCAAGTTTTATTCAAGATTATTCAAGTTTCATTCACAATTATTCAAGTTTTGTTTAAGATTATTCAACAGGGATTCACAATAGTTTTGGTTCAGGCAGGACAGCCTTATGTTAATACATTGTGACTTCAAATTGTTGCCATGTATTATCATCTACATAACTATATAGAAGTTCTAATTTATCATGGATTCAGGTAGTTAAAAAAATCATTAAACAACAGTGTTTTGAAAATATAAAGGTCCTTTCTGAGTTAATGGATTGAAAAAGTATTGGAATTATACACTTTCAGAATGTAGTAATTTAAATTTTCACAAACGTGAACTATAAATCGCATATTTTGAATATGCATTTGGGAGTTATTTCCTCGGACTGCAGATTAGATTCGATCTTATTAGATCTCATCAGTTTAATATAGTCAGATTCGTTATTCCCAAATGCACATTTTGTATTCATAAAGCGGAGTTATATATGATTATATGATAACTGTTTTTAAAAGCAGTGTTTTGATTTACATTTTTTTTTTTAATCTTAAACAGAAATACTTGTTTTTTGTTTTAATGAAAACATGTTTCGTTTGAGACCCATCACTTACTAAAGTAAATAAAAACCTACTTATTTTCTTCTTAAAATTGCGGAAATAGGATTGGGTCACCCAAAAAGAATATGATGGCAAACTTGTTCTATCCTGCTTTAGTTTTTTTACTCAAAATGCAAGTACGAATAACAAAAATATATTTTGAAATATGTATTGCTACTGAATTATTTGTTTGCAACAATTGTTCCGCCACACTGTGGCTATTAAAAAGTCTGAACAAATAATTCAACTGCAGTACATATTTGAAAGTTTATTAAAAAGTTTTATTTTGTGAAGTGTTAAACTTTCAACAAATATCAGCCACATCTAATAATTTAATAAAAATATTGAAAATTTATTACATAGTTTAATTTTGTGAACTTTCAACAAATACCAGCCACATCTAATAATTTCATATAAATATAGAAAGTTTATTCCAAAGTTTTATTTTGTGAAGTGTATATCAGCCACATCTAATAATGAAGTAAAAATATAATAATATGAATTACATAATAATAAAAAATATCTGCAGTTTGTTGTTTAGTGCTACGCCATTTTATTGTACGAATGTTGTAAATGTATATTCGTTTGAGTGCCCCGAATTGTATTCACAGAACAAATACAGGATATAACGCAACAGGAAATCGTATTAACAAGCAGCAAATTCAAGGAGGGCCATTCTTCTCTGACGAATATTTCTTACTCTGAGATTTGCTTTTTGATAATATATTTAATAAATATACACAGTCTTTAAGCTGGGTGTTTTAATAAAGTCACACCCATATATTACTACACAGAGCTTCGAGTTTCAATTTGTAGGCATGAATTTGATGCTTCCATAAAACTAGTTTGAAAATTAGTAAATCTTGAATTTATGCACAGTCTTTTTCAGTTTTTTAATTGACTATTTAATATTAAATTACGTTAATTTGTCTACCTAAACTTGCATTGTTCCGAATTGATTTTAATAATTCACGAGTCTTTTTGATCTTCCGGTATCATCCAAGCGACTCATCAATGAATTTGTTTGTAAATTCTAGGAAATTCACCACAATAACGCCAATGTACAAGATTTTTCTATGAGATATTGATTTTATTGTATATTGGCGTTATTGTTATGTATTTCTTAGAATTGACAATAAAATCCACTGATGAGTGGCTTGGATGATATCGGCAGATCGAAAAAACTGGTGATTTATTAAAATCAATTGTGGAACAAAAAAAGTTTAGGGGGAAAAATTAACGTAATTTAATATTAAATAGTCAATTAAAAAGCTTCTTCCTAGTGTAGTCTAATTTTTAGTTTGTTTTGATTTTCGTTTTATAGATTGGGTTTAAAAATTATTAAACAAATATAAAAAATAAATATCTCACTATCTTGCTGGGATTTATAAAATCGTACATGTAATCTGATTTGTAACCATTTTTAAATTTTGGTAGGTACATACCTAATATAATATCTATATCGTTATAGTAACCATTACTCATATTTAACAATCAGATAATTTTACGTCAATAGAAATATGAAATACTTAAAAAAGGGCGCATTATTATCATTGTGTATATTTGGTTTGCTATCACTGTTATTACAGAGATACGACAAAATTGGAAAATGAGGTTGCGCTCTTGCCTTACACTTTATATACATTTTATACAAAACATTTAATATTTGAACATATTCGTATTGTTTAAATCGTAATTATTTAGTATTATTTAGTTATTTAATAGAATTTTCTATATTTGTTCAAATGATAATATAAACTCTATTAGTTCTATAATTAATAATAGAAGACCTTGGGGAATAATCAGATAAAATTTATTATCGTTCATCAAGTACTAAATCTCATCGTTATCGAAAAGCGTTTCTAAATATTAAATGTTTTACACTCATGTAATAGTAAATAACGTTATAAGTACATGAATTTTACAGTAAGTGTGAGACTTTTAAACGTTGATACTCGAAACGAGTACTGTAAAATGAGTTCACGGGCAAATAACGTTGTGTATTTTATTTCATCCTGTGTCAAATTCGTATTGTAGAAACATTGAAATGAATTTGGAAATAATTTAGCAAATGCTGCAAAATCTAGTTGCATTTGCGAAAAATGATTAGCAATAGCTGTTTGGAAATTGTTAGCAACACTTTACCGGACTAGGCCGGTTTTTTTGCGTTTTTCCCTGAAACTGTGACCTAAATAATTTGAATTTGACACAGGATATAATAAAATTGTATCAATCGCAATTGTAGATACACTTTCCGTAACAGTATCGATATGTTTATTTGAAGTATTTATTGATTCAAGATATTTATTATTATAAAGTAGGTACCTGCCTAGGTAAGGTATACAACAGTAGCAGGTACCTTGTCGGCTTTAGATAATGTAATAACATTCTGATGCTGAACAAAATATATTTAATTTTACGATGTTGAAAAAAATATGCTTGTAATGGTCACTAAAGATATTTTTTATCATTCATGTCAAATGAATATATAACACCAAGAATATAAATACAATTTTAGTGCCCTGTTACACAAATAACTACCTTTTTTATAAATAAGTCTCGGAGATACTCGGCGAAATATTTTTTAAAGATTTTTAATTAAGTTTGGAATGAAAAAGATTTTTTAATTGCCATATGAATATGCCATAAAATATTTTGAAAAACTCTTACAGTTTATGCTAATCATTACAAAACCTAAAATTTTGGGAGACAATTATACCAAATAATTGAACTTCTCTACAGATATTTGAAGAATATAATATTATTGGAAATGTGTTATAAAAGTTTGCAGGTATTTCTCAGAACATGTATTTGGTTATCAAAATATACCTGGTAGGTACTTATTTTAGAAAAAAATATAAGACATGGTCCAATTTCTTAATTAAATTATAGGAATACTTTTGTTATAAACCTTGTCGTAGATTTCTTATAGTTATTAGGAATTTCCCATAAAACAGGAAAATTCAAAACAAGTGACACCAGATACTGGTCAGTTGATTATCAATTTCATAGTAGGGAATATTATTATTATTATTATTATTATTATTATCATATTCCAAATTTTTTTTTTAATAAAACAAATAAACTTTAGTGCCATGTTACTTTTTTTTCACAATATTACGATATAATTAGTTTTGTACGTGCATCTTTTGTTTTATAACTTGAAATATCTAATAAAAGATTTGCTATTATTTTTATTGTTAATATTGACAACTGTAACTATCAAAATCTGTAAAAAAAACTAAAAATTGTCACAGTCTCTATTGTACAGAGCGTTCAAGAAACTAGTGTCAACTTTTTCAACAGTTCCAACGAAATAATAATATATTAAGACACTTCAAAAAGTCTAGTTACATTATTTGCTTGTATCCTGCAAATATTTCAGTAACGTTGCAAAATATACTTGATTTGCATCTTAAAGAGTGTACTCTATTAGTATCCAGCGTAAAAGTTGATACCACTTTCTTGAACGCTCTGAGTAGTGGGAGCAAGCCGATTCTAGAACCTCCTCCGACCTTGAGGGTCTGAGGAGGTTCTAGAATCGGCTTGCCTTGACCTTGAAATGGCCAAGGTCGCTTACCTTGAAAATTTGAGGTCAAATATTGACCTTGAAAATTTGAGGTCAAATATTGACCTTGAATAGCTGACCTTGAAAATGTTGACTTTGAAAACGACCTTAAAATAACCTTGAATTGAAAAGTTGACCTTGAAAATGACCTTGACCTTGAAAATGACCGTGACCTTGTAATGTTGACCTTGAAAATGACCTGACCTTGTAATGTTGACCTTGAAAATGACCTTGAATCGAAAAAATAACCTCGAAAAATGACCTTGAAAAATGACCTTGAAAAAAAATGACCTTGAAAAAATGACCTTGAAAAAAATGACCTTGCAAAAAAAATGACCTTGGAAAATGACCTTGAAAAATGACCTTCAATGAATCGCCATGTAGTCCAAAGATTCGAAAGTTATATGATAATAGTATAAATAGAATTGCACTCTGATATAAATTTAGTTTAGTAAACATGTATCAATCACCAGCAGTCTATCGCAGTATGGATGCCTCCACTCCTATGTCTTTAAAAAACATTACGATGAAGGTGGTTTGTGGGAAATTTTTACAAAATCGATTTCAAATTGCGGAATTGGAAGAGCAGGGCTTAATTCCACATACGATTGCCAAGTTAATGTGGGAAAAGTGGTCTTACTTTAACTGGGTCTATGTTGATGAGAGACCATTGGAACAATACCGTTTTCTGCTCTGGATAGGTTTACCTTTCCGGTGTAGTATTCGGATGGTGCCGGAGGTAGCCTGGTCATTCTATCAAGGCAAAGAAGTTTTATCCGATATCCTTATCAGGAATCCGGGAGCCATCGGAAGAAAATTGATATCGATATCGATAAAATTTTGGATTGATACGAATGGCGAACGGTATTGTTCCCATTGCAGGAAATTGGCATATGAAAGAAATGGGAATACCAAATTATTCAGGTGAGCATTAATTTATTTATAATATAATTTTTTTATTAATATTAATATTTTATTAATATTTTATAATATTAATATATTGAATAATTAATTTAGTGAATAATTAATAATTCATTTATTTCTTAATTCAGAGTCCGGTATTTCAAGCGTATGCATATATATCTGAATGAAATCCTGCAATGGTTGGACCAAAGCAAACGATTTTGCGCATTTTGTTTTGCTATGCCACTTTTTAAAATGGATGGTGTAAACCTTTTCCGCGAATCTTCTGAAACTGACATGTGGATGGAGGTATCTGCATACCCGTCGGACTTCGACACGGCCACTGATGTAGACGATGAAGATTAATCTTCAAGGTTACGCCTACATCGTATTTGGATCCGGTTAGCTTCAAGGTAATATTTGAATAAATATCTATAGTATGCACAATCAAGGTTGTTATAGGTGGCGATGGTGGTGAATGTCAACTCTCGATATATAATGGTATCCATCAAACGATAACCTTCTTATAGAGAGGAGTGAACATCAAGGGTGAACATCAAGTGAGCAGAACGCAAAATGTTTAGTTGCGAACACTGTGGAAAAAGTTTTACGAGAAAAGATAACCTGACGCGTCATCAAAGGAATTCTAGCAAATGCAAAAGGAGAAAATTGGAAGAAATCCCAACGACTTCGAATGGCCACGGTGATGTAGTAAATATTATTAGATGTGATATGTGTGATATAAACGTTGAAAGATCATGTTTGGCGGGTCATCTTAGAAGCAATGCACATAAGAAGAACGCTTTTGTTGTAATAGATGATGGTGTAGAGCAATTATCAACTGCATTTGGAGACAATATTGTTCAATACAGTGTGTCGGAGCCTGGATTTCATATAGATATGTTGCAATTCGCTTATTTAGTAAGAGAAAAAATTTTGACGCTTATTGAGTCAAAGCTAGCTGTGTTTTCCAGTATGAAATTGAATCTAGAATGTTTCGCACTGTACTTTCAAGATGTTAAAGAAAATGCTGAAGTAAAATCATTCAATACGAAAAATAAGATAATTACTGGTGAGAAAAACCTTTACGAAATTTATAAACAATTTATTGAGGAGATCATGGCTAAAATGTCAGAGTTTCAGGAACGTGATTCAGGTAATACAATATTTATTGATTCACATTCGACAATTAAAACTTAATTTATTTTACAGGGTGGACTTTAGTGGAAATTTTACGTTTGGAAGTTAGCATGACCAAATATAATCCGACGAGGGCATCGAGTTTTATAGAACTACCAGATGTAATAAAAGCAAAGAAAGCCGTTATAAATGTGCAAAATAATGATCAAGCCTGCTTTGGTTGGGCACTTGCTTCTGCATTAAGAGAACCGAACGGATTATCACAGAGGACATCTTCGTACCCCCATTATTCGACAGTATGTGACTTTTCAGGATTGGAGTTTCCAGTGAAAATTCAAGATATTAAGAAATTTGAAGCGAAGAATGATATTTGCGTGAACGTGTATGGCATGAATAGGGAATTTACAGGAGCAAAAACAATATTTGACATAGTTCCACTGAGAATATCGAGCAAGGTATGTTCTGTATTCGTAAATTTATTATTGATTTCGGATGATGACGGTAACACTCATTATTGTTGGATAAAAACTTTGTCGCGGCTAATGTCGTCGCAATATTCTCGCAATGGACACGAAAAATGGATATGTCATGGATGTCTCGTGTACTTCACCACAGAGGAAAACCTAACTCGTCACCGTCAAGAAGATTGTGGAAAAGTAAAAGCTGTATTACCTGAAGAAAAACCACGTATAAATAAGCTGGGCGAGGAAGTGATGGAGAACGTGTTGCAATTCGAACATTTCGAAAAACAAATTAAAGTTCCTTTCGTTGTGTATGCAGATTTCGAAGCTTTATTACAACCTGTTGGGGAAGACGTGGAAATTGATTCGGAAAAGCCTTACACAGTTAAGTGCTATCAGCATGAACCGTATGCCTTTTCGTATTATATAAAATGTTGTTATGACGATAGATTTTCCAAGTTTCAAATATACACAGGCGAAGATGCTGCAGTTGAATTTGTTAAAGAGTTGGAGATCGACATTAAAAATATCTATACAGGACATTTAGTTAAAAATAAATCCATGGAACCCCTAACAATAGACCAGGAACGAGAATGGGAAACAAATATTTGTCACATTTGTGATAAACCGATAATAAATATTGGAGACAAAGTATATGATCATGATCATTTGACCGGTCTATTTCGAGGTGCAGCACATTCGGTATGCAATATTAATTATAAAGTCCCCAAGTTTATACCAGTTTTCTTTCACAATCTTTCTAATTATGATGCTCATATGTTCGTAAAAAATATTGCTTTAAGTGGAGAAGATGTGGACGTGATTGCACAGAACAAAGAGAAGTACATTTCATTTAGCAAAAAAGTGCACGTAGGTGAAACGGTGGATCACAAAGGCAAAAAAAGGAAAGTATTTTTAAAACTTAGGTTTATCGATTCTTTTCGTTTTTTATCGTGCTCCCTTGAAAAATTGGGATCGTATTTGGAGGACGACCAATGCAATGAAATCCGAAAATATTTTGGCGACGAGGAGCAATTTAAATTGGTGCGACAAAAAGGAGTTTTCCCTTATGGATTCATGGATTGTTTTGAGAAGACAAATTTTCCAAGGTTGCCAGACCGAGAAGACTTTTATGATACTTTAACTGACGAAAACATATCAGAAGAAAATTACGCTCGAGCCCAATCAGTGTGGAACGTTTTCAAGTGTAATACTTTAGGAGATTACGCAAGAGTTTACTTAACGTCTGACGTACTACTGTTAGCCGACATATTTGAAAATTTTCGGAATGTGTCTCTACAAAATTATAAGTTAGATCCAGCAAATTATTTTACCGCACCAGGTTTCGGATGGGACGCCCTGCTTAGAAAATCGGGGGTGAAACTGGATCTGCTGACAGACATCGACATGTTACATTTCTTTCAAAAGGGTATTCGAGGAGGGCTCAGTATGTGCACTCGACGAAAAGCGGAAGCGAACAACAAATTTTTATCGTCCTACGACGCACACACACCTAACTCTTATATAATTTATTTAGATGCTACTAACTTGTACGGTTATGTTATGCGTTGCAAACTTCCTACAGGAAAATTTCGTTGGCACGATCAACAAGAAATCGAGACTTTTGATATATGGAATTGTATAGATGATGGCGATATAGGATACGTGTTAGAAGTGGACCTCGAATATCCAGAACACTTACACGATGAACACAATGATTTCCCATTTTGTCCGGAGTCTGTAGTATCGCCGACATCAAAAGTGGCAAAATTGATTCCTACTTTGTACAACAAGAACAAGTATGTAACACATTTTTTAAATTTAAAGCAGTGCTTGCAAAATGGATTAGTTTTGACCCGTATTCACAGAATTTTACAATTTGAACAAAGAAGTTGGATGAAAGATTATATTGACTTTAACACCCAAAAAAGACAAAACGCTAAAAATGATTTTGAAAGAAATCATTACAAAAGTATGAATAATATTGTGTACGGAAAGACAATGGAGAATGTGGAAAACCGAGCTGATATTAAACTATCAACGCATTGGAAAAATCGACACCGGAAACCAGGGGCGGAATTTTTTGTTGCAAAACCAAATTTCAAATCGGTTAAAATATTTTGTGAAAACTTGGTAGCAATTGAAATGTCTGTCGTTAAAGTAAATTACAATAAACCGCTGTATGTCGGATTTTCTATTTTAGAATTATCCAAAATTGTTATGTACGATTTCTATTATAAGTTTCTGAAATCTACATATGGAGAAAAAAATAATTTATTATATACCGATACAGATTCCCTAATTCTACATGTATATACAGACAATATTTACGACGACATCAAAGAAAATATAGGAAATTTTGATACGTCCAACTATTCCGAGGGTAACATGCACAACATACCTGTAAACCAATCCGTGTTAGGAAAAATGAAAGATGAGTATCGTGGGGAAATAATTACTTCGTTTTATGGAACTGGAGCTAAAGCTTATTGCGTCAACCTGTTGACACAATGTACAAAGAAAGCGAAAGGCGTGAAAAAAAATGTTATTAAAAAAGATTTGGCTGTCACAGACTATCAAAGAATTGTTGAATCTGGAGGACGAATATTTAAGAAAATGTATAATTTTAGATCAGATTATCATGTTATGTTTACAGAGTTGAAAAATAAGATTGCCTTATCAGGAAATGATGATAAGAGATACGTTACAGAAGACAAGTACACCACATTGGCATGGGGTCATAAAAGGATCGATGAACTGGAACGCGACAAGTTGATCGACGCAATTGTCAATGAGGAACTGGAAACACTGGGATATTAATAAAATACAAATATTTGCTTATAAATCATTTTATTTGTTAATATGTTCTATACATCATTTTTAAGTTTATATTTTATTACATGTTACTAATACAAAGCATTAGAATTATAATACATTATTTTTCGATATCCATGAATTATGAGACTTATTCAATCCTAACCATTTGACAAGCACCTTATTTCCTTTCCGTCGTATAACCTTTTCTACTAGAAAGACATCTGGATGTTTAACCTTTCGCAATTCCAATGCGTAGAACCCTCCAAGAATATTCTCTCCTTTTTCATCTTGCAATAAGTACGTGCGTGGGTTTGTGTTTTGAACTTTTGATACTTTAAATATTTCATTAGACCAATTGGGAGTGTAGCCTTTAGTAAATTCCTGTCGATGTTTACTAATGCGAACATGATCGCCAATTTTAAAACGTTGGACAGATTTGTCATACATTTTCAAGGAACTGTAGACGGTCTTAAGAAGATCTGCGGCATTCCTCTGATTAACCTGCTTTGGTTTCATACCAATGGTTCTGTGAACCGTGTTGTTGTAGGTATTAATAATCGTCGGAAGTAATTCAATCCAACGATAATTTCCTTGCATGCTAAATTCTTTCCACATCTTTTCCTTAATAGTTCGGTTGAATCGTTCGACGATGGAGCTCTTTAAAGTTGAGTAAGTGCTGTAATGATTTATCCCATGTTGAAGAAGTAGTTTTTTGAAGTCTGTGTTATAAAATTCCTTGCCGTTGTCGGTTTGCAAGTTTTTAGGGATCTGACTTCTTTTTTCCTGTAAAACTTTTTCCATTGCACGAGTAACTTCTTTACCAGTTTTATTTTTTAATGGCAGTGCCCAACCGAATTTCGAAAACGCATTTATTACCACCAATATATATTTGTAACCCTTGTTTTGCTTAGAATATGGTATCATTTCTACTAAGTCTGCTTGATACAAATCTTTCAAACCTTTAAGAATGACACGACGTCTTTGAAAATTCCTTCGTGCTGGAGCGTGTATCTCGTTAACAACATCTTGCTTAATATACGTCATGATCGGATTCGATCAGGACTTCTATGCAATAACTTGTAGGTGGTCCGTTTTGCTTAACTCGAATTTTATCCAGTGGTCTTATGTGCTCCGCGTCAGTAATATCATTAATAACTAATAACGCATTGCCCAGAGTAAAAACCTTCAAAATTTTTCCAGAGTATAAAGAATTAGTGTACGTGTGAACTCCTCCTTTATTCTCGATTCTATAATAGTCTCCTGATGGTGGTATCGCACCGATACCAGTTAGTGTTAAAATAAAATGTTTCTTTGCTGTACTCTGCAGCGCTTTCCACGTCTTTTCCAACAATGGTTTTTGCATATGTTTTGATATGATGTGACCATGAAGGTGTTTGCCGAATTTGTCTAGAGTCATATCGCTGTAAATATGTCGTCCGAATTTATCACGAGGCATCACGTGCGTTAGGCACAACAGTTGAGTGGTAAATGAGATTTATCGCATTTCTACAGATATATTAACGTAAAATACCTGCCTCCTTTAATTCCTCGATAATGGAAATTACTTCGTTATTGTGTGATGGATGACCGGCCCATTGAGAGGCAGTTAATAAACGTAACCTGTCAACAAGTTCATTGGGATCGTCCCAATACCGATATTCTGGGAAAGATCCTTGAACTACTTGTCTTTGGAATGGTTGTTTCGGTAATGATCCTCCAACCTTCCAATTTTTTGCCCACCAAACTTTCGGTGGTTGACCAGTTAATATTGGTTTAATAATGTTCACATACTTGTGTCCCCGATTAGCCGAAATTTTAAGTTTTTCATCATATCGAACCCGTGCGGCTTTAGTTCGAAGCAGTATATCTTTATAATTGCGAGCATCCTGACGGAAGAATTTTCCTGGCTCTCTCTTAAAAAGCAATTCAAAAAGACCAGTTGTACCCTTATATTTAAAATCACCTATTTGAACGTCTGGACCATCAAATATAATTTCACTGTCGCCAATGAATAAATTTCCATCAACTTCATGTACACCGTACTTGTGGTCAAATCTGCCCTCTTGGTCCGTTTTAAATTCGACAAGGTATGTACGAGGTAATACATGAAATTGTTCTAGGACCGATTGCATTTCTGGAGAATCTATCTGTTCGACAAATTTTTGCTTGGCATATGAGAATGCAAGATCTTCGTCTGTATCAACATTTTCTTCTTCTTCGTCTCGTTCAAAATCGGTAGGACTTGCTGCTTCTTCAACTAACGGAGAACTCTCTATTGTTTCATCAAAATCTTGAGGGTCATCTGAAGTAATGTTACCTGAAGTTTCTAAACGTTCCTTGATGGGAAAACCTTTCAACTCTTGTACTCGCATTGGTGCAGGTAGCTTTGATGACCTGCGTAATTTAGATATTTTACGTTTTAAGCGAAAAGGTGTGTGGGTTTCACTCGAAGTCAGCTCATCGTCAAATTGATTAGGGTCAGCTTTATAGATTATAGGATCGACCCGAGGCACATCTAATTTGCTTATCACTTCTTTAAGTTGTTCAGTTAAAGGTGAGAATGCAGTTGCAAAATGTTCTTTTGATTCTGAAATATCGCTCTTCAGTGCACGAATTTTATTTTGGAGTGCTTCACGTGCATCTGCAAGTTGCTCCACATATTGATGTGTATGTGCCATCATGAATTGTGTCACAATACTGATTAACTAAATAGTTACACGTTTATATGATAATGTATTTGTCAAAACCTTGACGGTAACGACCTTCTGTTCTCTGACAATCTAAGTCCACCACTAAAATATCGTGAGGAGCAATCCAACATTTTCGACATATTTCCTTAAATTCTTCAAATGTCATATCGCTTACGAGTTGATCATCATAAATATGTTTCAAATGAGTGGCATCCTGTCTGAACATTACCAAGAAATTACAATTATCTCGAATCAATTGTTTAGGTACAGCGCTGTAACTCTGACACAGATAGAAACAGTCTACGTTTTTATGACGACCGTGTGAAAAATAATCTTTAATTGAATTATGTCCTGTAGGCGGCACATCATCAAAGATTACAATTGAATATTCCTTAACATCCTTCGTAAGGACAAGATATTCTACATCTGGAAATTCAAAATATCCACATTCTGGCACTATTTTCATTAATTCTCTGAGAAATTCATATTTTTTCTGATATAATGAATTTGAGCAAAGATATATATGAAGGTATCGTAAACCATTCGGTGAAAGCAGTAGAGACAACATAACGTTGGTTTTTCCAGAACCCGATGGTCCTATAATTAATCCTCTTTTACAATCACCGCCGAAAAGTGAACTGTGTCTTTTAAATACATTTTTATTTAACGAACTATCAAAATTTTTAACCGGCAAGGATACACTTTGGGTTCGGAATGCTAGAGAACTCATTTGTGACAACCACGTCAACAAGGAACTAAATGATACTGGCAGAGATTTATAATTTATTATATTTATACTGGCAGAGATTTACAATTTATTATATTTATATAATCATTGGGATACTTGTAAACGGTTAAAACAGTTATTTCATAAATTAAAAATAATGAAAACTTTACATATTATTTATATATGAAATTATTTATTATAATTTATAAGTTTTGGTCAGGTTTCCAAATACAGTATATATGATACTCATATATATATGAGAGGTCCTGCATTCAATCCACATATCCATGGTGTTAGAGGTAATTCTATCCAAATACATATGATCCAACATCCAACAAATCATCAGAAAACTCCATTTTCCTTCTCGGATAGACATCTTCAGTGTAGGTTCGCTGAGTCCGATGCATGAGGTGGTAATTCACTACTCCATTCTCGTCCCAGCTACTACTGATCCTATGACAACTCTTGTCTCATTCAGCTCCAGTGTATAACATCTGATTTTTCATGATGCAAATAATATTTAAATATGACACTTCTTACCAGATAAATCGAATAACCTCAATAATTTTAATTCATTTTTCACAGAGTGAGCGTAATGTCGCTATATTGACTTTATGTGCTTCTAAATTTTTCTCTTGAAATTGTAAGTTATTTGCCAAATTTATTAGAGATTTGTCCAGGTATTGAAGTTCCTCTGGATATTTTAGAAAACCCGGTCGATGATAATTACGCGCATTGATTTCTGATTTCAACGACAAGATAGCGGCATTACACGTACGTAAATCACTTTCAGCTGCTTCTAGTCTCGCATGGTCTTGAATCAACCATGCGTTACTAATAGCGTTACAATAGCATTCAGGAATATCTTCACCATTTGCTCGGATTGGTTCATGCTTGGGAAGTAATTGAAGTTTGTCAGTGGGGGCAGTAGAAGGGACATTTAAATTATGAGTGCTAACTATTTTGGAATTTGCATGGATTGGTGCAGGAAGTAATTGCGGTTTGTTAGAGGACATAGCAGAATGGATGGAATTAGGAACAAATACCGTGTTCTGAAGAATTTGAATTTTATTTTTAACCTCTCCTCGGTCAGTGATGACATTTTGGGATAGGTTAAAAGATTCTTGGGATGATAGAATAATTAAATCCGTGGACACATCTGTTAAATTATTATCACTGATTGTTAAGAGGTTATCATCGGTCAACAAATTCTTCCTTACACGTTTATTTGATTTGATGGAAAGATTAGCGAACTTCTCCTCTCTGCGCTTATTCTTATAAATTTGCTTGGGCAGATAGTCTCCATATCTGCCACGTTTGCGAGGTTGTGTGGAACTGGAGCTCGGAATAGTGCAAGTAATAGTTTCAGGAACTTTCAAATTACGTTTTGACGGGACTGGAAGTCGTGATTGATTTAGGATTTGCCTTAACAATCCACTCTCTAACACATCATTCATACCAACGTTATGTGCAAATGAAGCACCCACATTTGAAATCTCAGTGTCTTGTAAGCTTTGTGGGATATTGTCCCCCGTTTGTTTAGGCTCACAAGATACTGGGATATCAAAATCAGGTTGCGTTAAAACTATTGAGTTAAAACAATCATCGTTAAGTGCGTCAAGTTAAGTGCGTCCGGTTATTGTTGGTGATTACCCCCACTCCATCCCCACTCTTCCCTCTCCACAAAAGGGAGGTTCCAGGGCGGAGCCTCTTTTAATGGGAAACTCCCACATTCATATTCCTCTTCTTTAAACGACAAAAAAAGTATCCTAAGCTAAGCTAACCTAACCTAACCTAACCTAACCCAACCTAACCTAACCTAACCTAACCTAACCTCACTTAAACGACAAAAAAAGTAACCTAACCTAACCTCACTTAAACAACAACAAAAAATAACCTAACCTAACCTAACCTAACCTAACCTACACGAAAGAAGGGAATAATCTAACCTAACCTCACTTAAACGACAAAAAAAGTAATCTAACCTAACCTAACCTCACTTAAACGACAAAAAAGTAACCTAACCTAACCTAACCTAACCCAACCTACACGAAAAAAGGGAATAATCTAACCTAACCTAACCTAACCTCACTTAAACGACAAAAAAGTAATCTAACCTAACCTAACCTCGCTTAAACGACAAATATAGTAACCTAACCTAACATAACCTACACGAAAAAGGGGAATAATCTAACCTAAACGAAAACAAGGAATAAGGAATAAGGTTAGGCATTAATTTCTTTGAAATAAAAACAACAATTATGTATAATTATTCTTTATTTATTTTTTTATCTTCACATAGTATACAATCTCTTATGGCCGGAGGGAATCCGTCAATATGATCACTCCAATCGTCACAGTTGTAATGTTTATAGCACGGCAACATTTCTTGCAGACTCAGGTTTGAACGATAGTTCTCAGGCAGAGTATTCCATGATAGTGTTACATCTATTGGACTTATTCTCTTCAAGATGTAGGACACAGGAAGAAACTTCATATCAGTAGAAGAAATTCTTCTTCCGTCTTCACACTTCTGCATCGCTTCCCATACTTTGTTAATAATCATTTGGGATATTGGTAGACTTCTCAACCAATCGTTTATAAAATGCATGTCACAATTTAACTTCACAAAAATATTCTCTTGATGTATTTTGCTTCGATACTTGTTGGTAACTGAAGAGATATAAATATTCACTGGTCTTATATAAGGTCACTTGTTAAAAAAAATAAAAAATATTCTACATATATTTGTTTATTGACATAATAAAAAAAATACATTATTATAATATTAAAATTATTAATTACTTATTACTAATTTTATTGGATTTTGTTTTTTATCTTTCATTGCACTGTCTACAGAGGTATATTGGCGTTGGAGATCCATCCACATGAGTTCTACCTATGTTATAATGGTTGTAGCAGGGCAGTCTCCGTTGGAAACTGATATCGTTCATCTTGTTAGGTGGTAGGAGATGCCAAATCGTTTGAAGGTTCATTCCCTCAATCTTATTCAGGTATAGGTTTGGCAAGTATCTGAGATGCTCTTCAGTCAACTTTTCATTATTCATGTATGCACTGATCGCGTTATTAACATAAAGTAATTGTTCCATCACAATTTATTATGTCTGTGTATTTTTCTACAGTTGATATCTGTATCGTTGTGGCTTTTATACTGACGATGTGCGGAGGATCATGTCGCTTTTTGATCTTTTATTTGACCTTGCTACTATTTACAGTAATTCCTTTACTATCTTTGTCAAGGGCGAATAATAATAAGCCTTGTCGTGTAAAATCAAACAGTACGCTGAAGTATTGGCTGGAATTGCAACTTTTGTCGTAAATTCTATTCTAATCTCTACAGCACTCTTTTGTATAGTATCAGTCTGATATGTACAATCAATTCCAATTAGTGGTGCCAGTTCTTTATACTGGCTTGGTGAAAATAAAGGTTCACTTTCATGATTGTAATATGATTGTTGAAACTTTGCGTACATGTCGTACAGAACAGCGAAATGATTATTATCAAAGTCAACATTTAAATTGTCATATGGAAAACGAACTCCATTTAAATAAACATTCATATTGGTTAGCTTAATGTTGTCAAAACGTGACATGTTTTTAGTTATTGCTCCTTTTCGATTTATTTGAAAACCAACAATTATGAATCTCGGAGTTTCGACATGCGGGGCCGTTTTAACAGCCCACATGTGTTTTGTCGTCGTCGGTAATGAGGGATATTCGTGCATTTCCCAACTTCTAAAGGGTACATGCAAATTTACATTTTTGTCAGTTATCTTCGTTAAAAGTAATTCTTCTCGTAAGCCCACTGAGACGTGTGGAATTCTCCAACATATTTTATCAATCACCAGTTTAAGTTTTTCGTCATTGCCGGCTTCAGTTTGCACTATAATGTCAGAATCATCATTATTCCTTATCAATACTATTTCTTGCCTACTATTTAACACTACTTTTGGGAAATCTTCTGCGAATCCCAATAGTGTTCGTAGTGGCACACTCAATCCAAAGTTTCCTGAGGTATCAAGTACATCACACACCCCATCAGTGGGATTCCATCCTGCGTTTTCTAATTTCTTCATTTCATTGTTATTAAATGAAAAATATCCTTTCATGCAAGACGTTAAACCTACATTTCTTGTAGAATCGATTTGCACTCCATTCAATATATATCTGATGTCACTAAACATAAATGCGATCGGATTATTTACTAATTTTGCAGTTGCGCTCGCTATTTTAGATACAACTCCGTCGTTTCCAATTTTCCGTAAACTTCCTTCGACGTGCAGGAAACTTTCACAAGGTAAGGTGTAATTATCAATTTCCGGAACACTTATCCTTATTTGATCGTTATTCTCAAAACTCGCAGATCCAAAAGGTTGATGCATGTGATATTCATAGCTTACAATAGAGGTATTTGTTTTCAGTTTCTCAGTAACGTTCAAGATATCCATCACTTCCAAACTATATAACCCAAATTATTTAAATATTTTCGATTGCGACGTGTTAACACTTTCACTATCCCTCGCCGACTGTTCGACATCTTGACATTACCGCTCGGTTTATATCCATCTCTGAAAGACCATCGCCTATTTGCAAGATTTCTTTTATATATCTTCATTCTTAAGTCAGCTTTCTAAGATGCACAATAAGTGTTATTTCCTCGCCTCGAAAGTTTACTAATCTGCCAGATTGATCCAGGACCCGCGCTACCATAGAACTGATTGTTTTTTCAGATACCGGTAAATATATAGGCTCATGCGGTGACTCGATTATTTTAAATCCGCCCGGAACTTTTGGGAAAAAATGATACAATACGTGCACTGCTTCTCCATTGTTATAAGACCCGGTGATCAAATTACAATAAATTTGTATTGCGTTTACCGTGTTAATGTCCACGATATTATCTGATTCGTGAGATCCCGCAGGCAACAGTTTTTTATTAAAACCCAATAATGACCCGATACTTCTCTCTTTTGAGAAGTCGAGGTCTAATGCAGTTTTTAGGCTGACTCTTTGTGTAATATTGTTTCCTTCAATATGTACACGGATATGCGGTTGTTTACCTGTGGAACCTTCAGTCAGATTGTATTCTATGTAGTGAGCTATATCCTCAACGTCATATATTCCCACTGGCAGTTCCAAATGTTTCCAATCGCCCTTCTTGGTCTTATAATGGAACAGATTATTGGTTTTATCAACGTTGGGTATTGAATTAAAAGATTCAAAATTTAGTAAAGCCATCTCATAGTCTTCATCTGCTTTCAAATAAATTGGTGGATAGAAGTCACATTCCAGCTCGGATTTTTTCCCGGTTAATGTGAATGTATATGAATGACCTGCGCCCTCCATTCTTCTGCTTACAACTGGCTAACGATGATGTATATTCTTCTTATTTATCCGACAAAAACCGAAGACATAATTGGCCGCAGTTTGCTTCATCACTCTTTTGATGTCTCGTGTAATTATAATAAATCACATTATCCTTTCCATCTGATTGTAAATACCTTTCTACTTCTATTGGCGGTTTCAGATCCCCAAAACTATCAAAATACGTTATCACTTTACCGTACTTTCTGTACGCAACCCAGTGAGTTCCTTCGCCATCCTTATCATCCAAGTTCACGACACCGCGTTCATTCTTGTGAACTTTCTTAGGCAGTGCATTTCTCATAAAAACTCCTCTAAAATGTGGTATTTTTAGTCGTCTGGAGTAACGTTCTATATCAATGTTAGTTAAGGGATGACGAAGAAACTTCATGTCTAGTTTTTTGAATCATTTGGAAGATATAAGCCGCAACCCTGCTTATAAGGTTTTATATAAAAACCTGAACCAACGGCTCTGGGTTCCAATGCCCTGTTGTGCCTCTCTGCTTCTTTCTGTTGCTCTTTTGCGGCCTTTGCTTCATTAACAGCTTTCGCAATTGCTGCGGCACCACCGCCCAGTGAACCTAACGCTCCTAAAGCCGCAAATAAAGGTATTAAGGGAAGGAAACCTCCTCTCTTTGGTATGGGTATTACCCTTTGTCGTGGATGACTGATACCCTTTTTGTTCCTTTTCAATGCACGGTACGCTGCTTTTGTAGACTCAAGTACATTTCGGTTTGGATTTCTATCGACTGCTTTCTTCGCAATTCGAACTGCCTGCGCAAATGATAATGCACCACCAAGTCGTTTACCTTTACTCCTTCGCTTTGCACGCCTTTTACCACGTTATCGTTTCGTTAATCCCAAGCCAAATTTTGTTTTAGCCTTCATTAGACCGGCGACCATTGCTGACGCTATCTTTTCACCAACTTTTGCCTTACTACCAAGTCTTTTTTTGGCAGCACTGTACAATTTACGGTCGGCCTCGTGTCTCTTACTCAACTTGTTCGTTACACTATATGCAATGTCGTGCTCTCTGCAGGCCTCGTCTAATTCGTTTATTCCTCGATCACCTCTCTCCAACCTTTGTTCCAACTTGGTGCCTGGTCCGCAAAAGTTATAACCAGGTAAATGAACTTCAAATGGAAGTTTATTTATCAACTTGTTCAGAATACCACCACCTCTCCGCTTAACTGATCGATAGGAACTGATGGGATTATGTGCATACATTGTTTTAAATTGATTCACCATTCAAGATTTACACAAAACTTTATTTTTAAACTTTACACACTAATTACATAAAACACAAATACAACTTTAGCGTTCAAGATGCTTTTTAATACTATTAATATTATTACATATATTTTATTTATATTATTACATATATTTTATTAATATTATTACATATATTTTATTCATAAAAAAAGTTAATATATCATACATTACGCTAACACGAATCTTTCATTGAATATTTTTTCTCTGTGGGTACAATTTAAACATTTTGAAATTTCCTTTTCTACATTTCTAATCCTATCTTGAAATCTTACTCTATCTACAGCGCACAAGCTCCAGACCCCTCTTCTGGCTTCTCTATACGCAAACCTCCAGACACACATATTATAGTATATATTTTTCTCTTCACAAATTGTTACAATCTTCTTACTGATCATTAAAATGGGTTTCTGTAATTGCATGTAAATCCAAATCGTAATAAATTTTATCCACTCCATACAAAATCATTTCCTTTGTCATGCAAACGTATTCGGTAGCTGTCGCATTAAACACACTATCAAAACGCTTTTTCAAATCACCTTCGAATTTAGATAGCATGCCAATGCAGAGGTTATAATATTGAGCAAAATTTAAATTCTTTAATACCTCTGCTCTACATGTAATTATGTCGTTTAATTTCCATACCTCGCGAAGGCCCTCATACGACAAATATATGGTTTCTTTTTCTGTTTCTTTTGCTGATTCCATCTTCATGACCTTCCGCCAATTATCCGTGAAAACGCATGAGATCTTTACATCATTCTCGGATTCAGCCATTATTCGGATAATGCCATTTGGATTAGGTCCTCCGATTAGTTGATTTATTTCATTCCTGTTTGCATTAAACCCATTCCATGTTGCTACAGACATGCTTATGCCTTGTCCTTTGGAGCCCATCATTACAATCACTGGTTCAAAATTCTTATAGATATCTAAACCAATGGAAATCCATTTTGATTTGCTTTTATTTAGAAAATAAGTGTTTGGTGACAGAAGCGGCTTGTTAAACTTTGGTGTTTTTTTCTGAATGTCTCCGAAGCTCTCAGTTCTACTTATACTGCCTGCTATATTTAGATTTCCTAATTCCACATCTTCGAGAAGTGGGATATCAGTAAAGCCTAGATCAAGGTCTTCATATGCTGCCAGGTTTGGTTGCGACATTGTAGCAGCATCATTAACGCACTGCCTTTTATTTTCATTACAATTATTATTTCCTCTAACTACTTTTGAATAGTTAACATCATATGGTTGCTGACGATTCACTAAGAATATAAACGAGTATATAAGTAAAAACACAATTAGTTTACATAATTTTACTACTTACTGGTTTCGTGCTGTGATGTCAAACGACGACTAAAGTATATTGTCTGTATTCCGCTTATATACATTTATTTGATGGAGAAGGGGAATTTTAAGAACCTCACGATTAATATTAATGAAGAAAGGGAATTTCAGGAACCTCATATGAGAGGAAATTTCAAGGACACGACTATAATTGTGGCGGGTAAGGAATTTTAGACACTCACTCACATTATTGAGACCTTGGATTTCAATTTCGACACTTGATGGACACAGATCACACCGACATCGTCATCGAGACCTGGTGAAGAAGTCGTGCCCAGCATTGGTCTATGTGATTGACCTTCACCACATCGACACATAATATATATTACACATCGACACATAACATCGACACCATCACCGAGACTTTCGAGACCCGGTGGAGACCTAGTGCTCTAGTTTTGTCTATAATGCTAGATGCACATGAAAATACTTCAGTTACTTCCAGACCGTCACAGCGACAACATTGTCCAGAGCTCCAGTAGAGCCGTCGACCTTGACTACAATAACCTTGACCATCGACACCATCACCGAGACTTTCGAGACCCATTGGGACCTAGTGCTCTAGTTTTGTCTATAATGCTAGATGCACATGAAAATACTTCAGTTACTTCCAGATCGTCACAGCGACAACATTGTCCGGAGCTCCAGTAGAGCCGTCGACCTTGACTACAATAACCTTGACCATCGACACCATCACCGAGACTTTCGAGACCCGTTGGGACCTAGTGCTCTAGTTTTGTCTATAATGCTAGATGCACATGAAAATACTTCAGTTACTTCCAGACCGTCACAGCGACAACATTGTCCAGAGCTCCAGTAGTGCCGTCGACCTTGACTACAATAACCTTGACCTTGACGCATTAACCTTGACCTTCACCCACACTAATACCTTTCCCTCCCTGACCTTGAGACTTTCAAGGTCATGTGCCGATTCGAAAGATCACCTCACGACCTTGATTCGTGAGGAGGTTCTAGAATCGGCCAATTACCACTACTGCTCTGGATATGGGAATCTGCCAAACTTTTAACTCCAACTATTGAAATCTGCAAATTTAACAACTGATCTATCTGAATTTATAGAATTTTGAATTGAAACTGTCATAATCTTGCAAATTTTCAATTACAAATATCCAAATTCATCAAATTTGCCACAAAATCATTCAAAATTTGTTAAGCATTTAATTGCAACTGGTAGAATTAGTAATATTCCAAGCTTCAGAAGTGAAAATTGGAATAGTTTTAAACAGCAACTGTCAATATCATCATATTTGAACTGTAACTGTCAAAATTTACTTTTTTTTCAAACTGTAACTATCAAAATCTATAAAATAAACCAAAAGAATACATATTTCCACTTGTATATTTCAAAATCTGTTATGTTTTTAGCACTAGATGAAATCTTGCAAATTTTCAATTACAAATTACTACTGGTAGATGTGGAAATCTGCCAAACTTTCAACTCCAACTATTTAAATCTGCAAATGCAACAACTGATCTGTTTAAATATATAGAATCTTTAATTGAAACTGTCAAAATCTTGCAACTTTTCAATTACAAATATCCAAATTCATCAAATTTTCCCCAAAATCATTCAAAATATGTTAAGCATTTAACTGCAACTGGTAGAATCAGTAATATTCCAAGCTTCAGTAATGAAAATTAGATTAGTTTTAAACAGTAACTGTCAATATCATCATATTTGAATTGTAACTGACAAAATTTAGATTTTTCAAACTGTAACTATCAAAATCTATCAAATAAACCAAATAATACATATTTCCACTTGTATATTTCAAAATCTGTTATGTTTTTAGCAATAGGTGTGGAAATCTTGCAAATTTTCAAATACAAATTACTACTGGTAGATGTGGAAATCTGCCAAACTTTCAACTCCAACAATTGAAATCTGCAAATTTAACAGCTTATCTGTCTAAATTTATAGAATTTTAAATTGAAACTGTTAAAATCTTGCAAATTTTGAATTACAAATATCTAAATTCATCAAATTTTCCACAAAATCATTCAAAATATGGTAAACAATTAACTGCAACTAGTAGAATCAGTAATATATCAAGCTTCAGAGGTGAAAATTGGATTAGTTTTGAACAGCAACTGTCAACATCATCATATTTGAAATGTAACTGTCAAAATTTACATTTTTTTAAACTGTAACTATCAAAACCTATTACATAACCCAAATAGTACATATTTCCACTTGTATATTTCAAAATATGTTATGTTTTTAGCACTAGGTGTGGAAATCTTGCAAATTTTCAATTACAAATTACTACTGGTAGATGTGGAAATCTGCCAAACTTTCAACTCTAACAATTGAAATCTGCAAATTTAACAACTGATCTGTCTAAATTTATAGAATTTTGAATTGAAACTGTTAAAATCTTGCAAATTTTGAATTACAAATATCTAAATTCATCAAATTTTCCACAAAATCATTCAAAATATGGTAAGCAATTAACTGTAACTAGTAGTAACTGTAACTGTAATCAGTAATATTTCAAGCTTTAGGAGTGAAAATTTGATTAGTTTTAAACAGCAACTGTCAATATTTGAACTGAACTATCAAAATTTACATTTTTTTCAAACTGTAACTATCAAAATCTATAAAATAAACCAAATAATACATATTTCCACTTGTATATTTCATAATCTGTGAAGTTTTTAGCACTATATGTTGAAATTTGTCAAACTTTCAGCTGCAACTGTAGGAATTGGAAAATTTATTAACTGAGTGAGCCCTTCTTGCAAATTTTAAAATACAGATATCCAAATCCGTCAAATTTTTGACCAAAACATATGTCAAGCATTAACTGCAACTGGTAAAATCTATCATTTCCTAAGCTTAATAAATAAAATTAGACCAGATTTAAACATCAACAGCCATATGCATAGTGAACTTAGTAGCGTAAAAACTTTAGTAGGCACTAAAAACGTTAGAAAGTACATCACTCATTGTCATTTCTGCAAGATAAATCACATTCTGAATATTATCACATTTTAACTGCAACTGTCAAAATTTACATTTTTCCAACTATAAAAATCTATCAAAATTTTCAATTATACCATCGAAGTTTGTGAAACTATAATATATTTTAAATTTTCAATTGAAATTGGTGCAAATCCATATGTTTTTTATTGGAATCGACAAAACTATAACTATAACGCAAGTTTATAACTGCAACAGGTCACAGATGTTAAATACTCAGCATCAGAAGTGAAAACTGGCCATTGAAAATTGACAATGTCTAGTTGAATATGCCAAAATCTATACAGTTTTTAGCACTAGGTGTGGATATCATCAAACTTCAACTCCAACTGTAGGAAGATGCAAGGTTAACAATTGAACACTCTAAATTTGTTAAATTTTCAATTCAAACTGTCGTCTTGCAAACTTTCAATTTTATAACTGTTGTGTTTCTAATTGTATACGTCAAAATATGTGCAGTTAGTAGCACTTGATGTGGAAATCTGTCAAACTTTCAACTTCAACTGTCGAAATCTGCAAATTTAACAAGTGATCCCTCTAAATTTGTTAAATTTCCAATTCAAACTGTCAAAGTCTTGCAATTTTCCAATTTTATAAGTTATCTTTCTAATTGTATTAGTAAAAATATGTGAAGTCTGTAGCACTAGGTGTGGAAATGTGTCAAACTTTCAACTCTAACTGTCAAAATCTTGCAAATTTTCAATTACAAATACAGAAATCCATCAATTTTTTGACCAAAACATTCAAGATATGCCAAGCAATTAACCGCTGGTAAAAAACTGGTAACATCTGTCATATGCTAAGCTTCAGATAACTAATTTTTGAAAATATGTTGGCTAATCACTATATAAGTTATGCAGCATTTTCACTTTTATTTTTCAAAGTTTAATTAAATTTTGATTGACACAAAAGTTCTATTTCCGCATAAATATGTCTAGTTTAGCCAATTGTTGCAAAATGTAACATTTTGATACACAATTTTAAACAAGAGATAATAATTTATTATTATCACATTACTAATTTTACACATTAAAAATGTGCTGCATTTTCTTATTTTTAGAATATTACTTTAGTTTTTGAGAATCATATTGATTGTATTTTTTTTAAAACGTGTTTTCTTTTAATCATTTTTTATGAAAACGATTTTATACTGTCAAAAGAAATATTGCTACACGCAGAAAAAAATGAACAAATATTTCAATGGTATTTTTATAAATAATAATAATAACTATTAGAATGAAATAACGTTCAGAGAACTATAATTTTTTAATATAAGTATGTAGATTTTCATTAAATTTTGATTGATAGAAAAGTTCTATTTCCGCATGAACATGTGATTAAACTATTCTTACAGCTTTAGCCAATCGTTGCAAAACGTAACATTTTGACACACAATTATAAAAAAAAATAATACTTTATTTTATTAGTAATGTGCTGTAATTTCTTATTTGTAGAATAGTACTTTAGTTTTTGAGAATCATATTGATTGGATTTTTTTTTAAACGTGTGATCTTTTAATCAATTTTTATGAAAATGATTTTACACTGTCAAAAGATATATTGCTACAAGCAGAGAAAAATGAACAAATATGTTATTTTTGTACATAATAATGCTAAATATTAAAATGAAATAACGTTTAGAGAACTACAAATTTTGCTAATACAAGTACAAGTGACAAAATAACAAAATAAAAATTAATAAAAAATTAATAATGGTGGTGAGAAATTTACAATTTGATTCGATTAATAATTTAGATTATAAATTAAGTTTTCTTTATGCTATTATAGATTTAAAATTGGATTGTACCATATTTGGGTATTATTGGGATTATTTCACTTGGGTGTATTTCACCACACCCACGCGATAACAGACGATTCGCACATGCTGATGGAGCCTTGAACCGCAGAATACGTATTTAAAGATCCTGGCACATATTCAGAATTCAGATTAAATGATTCAGTGTTAAAGTGCTAGTTGACCCAATGTGCAGTGCAGTAGAAACAAATGCAGTGAACGCGCGAGAAAAAACTGGTTTTTTGGATTACACAATCCTCCAGTTTACGTTCACTTCGCTGGTTAATAAAGACGGCTAAAACATATACGCGGTAGGCTATCAGTAATAGATTAGATATGTCCACCGTTAACCATTAATCGGCATGCCGAATAATCTATCGAATATTTTTCTGTGCGGTGCATTGCAAGCGTGTGGTGGATGAATCCCTGAGGAAATGGGCAAGGTTGTGTTCTTTGTTTTGTTAGCAGCATTCGTTGCTGCTGCAAATGGAAAAATTGTAACTGGAGAGTACCATAAAACCGTCTCATATACTATCAATGGCACAACCGACGAACCGATTATTATTACGTATCCACATTCTCAAGTGAGTATATTTTTGTAATGCATGTATTTAACTAATAAAATATTTCGAGTATTTCGAATATTTGATTCCCTGGTATTTCGAATACCACCGAATCCCACAAACGTTTGCAAAGCTAACATTTTGTTTCAAAATTCTTAATTTTAAAAATGACCATCTACTCTATCTTTATTCGTTTTTCATTTACACAAAATATTAATTAAGTTACACTTCAAGGCTGCACATTGTGATCTACTTATATACATTTTAAATCTAAATTTTTCGTACAAAGTCAACTTGGCAACTTGGCAAACATTGGTTTCTACAAAAAGCATACAGTTTTCAATTTGCTTTAACTTTTATGCCAATAAGTTTTATGCATCTGTCATATTTTAGTTGAAAACATTGTATTAAAAAAACAAAAAAACATACAAGTTAAACTTCCACTTTTGGTTGACCATTTTGAACTAAAAACAAAATCAGAACGTAGTCACATTGAACAATCTTTTTCGAAATATATTTAACACATTCAAACACATTGGGGATTAATAAAGTTATAATTATAGTGTAGAAATATATGTAATATCGAATAGAAACCATATTAATATTCATGCTCCCAATTCTCGGTGGGAAATTTAGTCAAGTTGACAATAATTGTAATGTTCTCTGTATTCATTGTATATTAAATTACGGTGCTATTTGGGCTATATAAGGCATATATGTATTTTCTTCAAATAAATAAATGTATACATAATTTTGTAAATATTATTAATTTCCTAAGACCAGCATCTATACCTATAAGCGAATATTTCAAAAACTACACACAGGATATTGATTCAAATCTTATATTATTTTAATTTACCAATTCAATTTTGATTCAATACCAATGTATCGATCAATATCACAAAAAATATTATGTCTATTGATCACCAATTTTTGAGATACCACCTAATTAAGTAAGAGAGATATTTGGCATTGTCACAGGAAAACACATGATAACACGAAAAAACAACTATCTCAAGAATAATGCATTGGATAAATTATCAGATGTATTTCCAGTATTTCTGTCTTTATTACAGTAATTTTTGTATTAACAATTTATATTCTATAATAATAACATCAATAATAGTCTGTTATAATACATTCTTAGATGTAAAATATTTAAGTATTTTAATGCGTTTTTTAATCACGTTTTCTACCCAGAAAACAACGTTGGGAATAACCAACTATGCAGCTGTATTTCCTAAAATCAAACTCTGTCACGAGGAAAACTAATGCCGCGAATGGTTGCATTTAAGTGAAGGTCATCATCACTGCATTGTGCTAATCATAGCCTGACTAATGTGTGGTAATTATAAAACTTCCGTTGTAAAAACCAGCACATATAGTGAAAGCGTGAAATATTGAATAAAATTGATAATTATAACAATAAAAATAATAACATTAATAATAATCATATTTATATGTTTTATATTTTTTTAAATTAATTAATTTATCAATGAAATAATCCTGATACGGTGATTTGCCGAAGTGAGAATTTGGTTTCTTGAATTTTGCGTCATCCATACTGGGTGCAGACATTGTTTACTTTACTAGTAGGCATACGGGATTACCAGTTTTAGTTCCTCTTCAAAGGAAACTAAAAGTTTAAAAGCCCACAATTCTCGGGCCAACTTGGTTTGAAATAGTAACTTTCACCTTTAACATTCATTCATATAACTGAAAAAGAAAAAGTGTTAACTAGAAAGCTGAAAATAATAAAGTTTTTACCAGTAAATTCATATGTGAAAAAGTTTTTACTAGAAGACTCAAAAACCAAAAAGTTTTCTTACTAGAAGTTTTGACAACGAAAGTTTTTACAAGAAAACTCGAAAACGAACAAGTTTTCTTATTAGAAGTTTTGACAACGAAAAATGTTTTACAAGAAAACTCGAAGACAGTAAAGTTTTTACTATAAAACTCGTAAACGAAAGAGTTTTCACTAGGAAACTCATATACCTAATACTTTTTTCACTAGAAAAATCGATAACATTACATATTTTTTATTGTTTTCTTTATTCTTTATCGGAGTACTTACTGGTAGTATTATATAGTACTCCAATAAAGAAGAAAGAAAACTATAAAAAATATAATAATAACTGGCATCCAAAATGGAAGAAACTGTAACAGAAATGACATGTTTTACTATAAAACTTGAAAACAGTAAAGTTTATCCTGGAAAACTCGAAAACGATTAGTTTTCAATGGAAAACTCGAAAATAAAAAAGTTTTCTTACTAGAAAACTCGATAACGAAACATGTTTTATAAGAAAACAAGAAAACAGTAATGGTTATACTAGAAAAATCTAAAACGATAGAGTTTACACTAAAAACTCGAAAACCTACACATTTTCTTACTAAAAAACTCGATAAAGCACTGTGTTTTACTAGAAAACCCGAAAACAGTAAACGTTTTACTTGAAAACTAGAAAACGAAAGAGTTTTCAATCGAAATCGAATGAGTATTCACTTGAATTCTCTGAAACCAAAATCTTTCATACTAGAAAACTTAATAACGATTTTTTTTACTAAAAAATAGTAAAGTTTTTAAGAGAAAAAACGAAAACGAAAGAGTTTTTCCTAAAAAACACGCTAACCAACACGATTCCTTACTAGAAAACTCGACAACGAAATGTGTTTTACTTGGAAACTCGAAAACAGTAAAGTTTTTACTAGAAAACTCGAAAACGAAAGAGTTTTCACTAGGAAACTCATATACCTAATACTTTTTTCACTAGAAAACTCGATAACATTACATGTTTTTTATTGTTTTCTTTCTTTTTTTTTGAGTACTTACTGGTAGTATTATATAGTACTCCAATAAAGAAGGAAGAAAACTATAAAAAATATAATAATAACTGGTATCCAAAATGAAAGAAACTGTAACAGAAATGACATGTTTTACTATAAAACATGAAAAAGTTAATAAAAGTAAGTAAAGACAGTAAAGTTTATCCTGGAAAAATCGAAACCGATAAGTTTTCAATGGAACACTCGAAAACAAAACAAGTTTTCTTACTAGAAAACTCGATAACGAAACATGTTTTAGAAGAAAACAAGAAATCAGTAATGGTTTTACCAGAAAAATCTAAAACGATAAAAGAAAACTCGGAAATCTACACATTTTCTTACTAAAAAAAACTCGATAAGGCAAAGTGCTTTACTAGGAAACCCGAAAACAGTAATGGTTTTACTAGAAAACAAGAAAACGAAAGAGTTTTCAATCGAAATCGAATGAGTATTCACTTGAAACCAAAAGCTGTCATTCTAGGAAACTTAATAACGAAACATGTTTTACTAGCACATTCGAAAATCGTGAAGTTTTTACGAGAAAACTCGAAAACGAAAGAGTTCCCTAAAAAACTCGATAACCAATACGTTTCCTTACTAGGAAACTCGACAGTGTGTTTTGTTACTTGAAAACTCGAAAACAGTACAGTTTTTTTTAGAAAACTCGAAAACGAAATAGTTTTTACTAGAAAACTCGAATACATTATAATTTTATCACTAGAAAACTCGATAACATAACATGTTTTACTATAAAACTTCAAAACAGTAAAAAGTTTATCCTGGAAAACTCGAAAACGATGAGTTTTTAATGGAAAACTCGAAAACTAAAAAGTTTCCTTAATACAAAACTCGATAAATGTTTTAACACATGTTTAAATGTTTTATTTCGAAAACAGTAAAGTTAAACTAAACTAGAAAAATGAAAAACTATAGAGTTTACACTCAAGAAATTCGAAAACCAACACATTATCTTACTAGAAACATTGTTAACAAAATGTATTTTACGAGAAAACACGAAATCGAAAGAGTTCTCAATCGAAATCGAATGAGTATTTGCTTTAAAACTCAAAAACCAAAAGTTTTCTTACTAGAAAACTGAATAACGACAAATGTTTTGCTAGCAAACTCGAAAATAGTAAAGCTTTTACTAGAAAACCTCGATAACCAACTCGTTTCCGTACTAGAAACTCGATAACGAAATTTGTTTTACTTGAAAACTCGAAAACAGTAAATTTTTTACTCGAAAAGTCGAAAACGGATGAGTTTTCACTAAAAGACTCCTAAACCAACACGGTTGCTTACTAGAAAATTCGATAACGAAATGTGCTTTACTAGAAAACTCTAAAACAGTAAAGTTTTTACAAGAAAACTCGAAAATGAGTTTTCAAGCTAAATCGAAAGAATTTTCAATATAAATAGAAAAAGTTTCCACTTTAAACTGTAAAACCAACAGTGTTTTTACTTAAAAACTCGATATCGAAAAGGTTTTACTAGAGAGCTCGAAGAAAGTAAAGTGTTTACCCGAAAACTCAAAAACTAAAGAGTTTTCACTAGAAAACTCAAAATCCAAAACTTTTTTTATAGAAAACTCGATAACATTATGATTTAAAAGAAAATAAAGTGTTCTCACGCAAAACGGAAGAGTTTTCACGCGGAAACGAAAGAGTTTTCACCAGAAAACTCAAAAACGTGTACTAAATACGTATAAGGGAAATTTTTATTTAAACAGAATGACCTAACAACCATCTATTCTTTTACAAGTAGTAGTAGCGGTAGTAATTTTTCACGAATCTATGTTTGCCATTTATTTGACCAATTTTGTAGGATTTGAAAATAATATACTCTTCTTATTTTGGTTTTTTTATTGGCGCTCTATTTATGCTGTAAACATTATTAAAAATATTTCTGAATCGTCTAAATATCAGTTTTTTTTGTACGTAAATTAATATCTCTGTGTGTTTATTTACATAATCTAGGGTGGATTATTATCATTGTGTATATTTGATTTGCGATTTACGTACATAAAGAGATAACATTAAAATATGAAATATCGTGTGAACACATCAAACATCTACATGTTGTGTATATCAGTATATGACTACTTTTATTTCAATGATAATATTTTTATGTAATGAAAACGAAGTAATTTTTTTTTAAGTTTAAGGTTTTATTCATAATTACCAGTTGTTATATGCATATATTTAAGGTTGTTTTAATAAGTACTTACTGGTATTTATTTTATTATTTACTTGTACGCCTGACTAGTTTTGGTTAAAAAAAACCATCTTCAGAGGCATATGTATTTAATGTTTATATATCCTGAACTTATCTACATCTAGATCTACATATCTAATGTATATAAATATACATCTATCAAATTTCAAGTTACATTTCAGAACTTATTTGAAATGTAATTTTAAATTTGATAGATGTATATGTAGATCTAGATGAAGATAAGTTCAGGATATATAAACATTAAATACATATGCCTCTGAAGATTTTTCTAGTAAAACATGTTTTCGTTTTTGAGTTTTCTAGTGAAAACTCTTTCGTTTTCGAGTTATCTAGTAAAAAGTTTACTGTTTTCTAGTTTTCTAGTAAGCCCTATTCGATATCGAGTTTTTAAGTAAAAATATTGTTGGTTTTTCAGTTTCAAGTGAAAACTCATTCCATTTAGATTAAAAACTTTTTATAACCGAATAATTTTATAACCGAAAATAGTCAGGCGATGCAAATAAATAATAAAATATATAAACAAATATCAGTAAGTACTTATTAAAACAACCTTTAATTATTATTTAGCTAATTAAAATGTATCATGAAAAAAAACACATTTGATAATTATTATTTAAATTACTCACTTTGATAATTTGCTTTCCAAATTTAGGTAATTTTTTTGTCTAAATATTTAATAGTTGCAGTAGGTACCACTACTAATGCTATTGTGAAGATTTAGCAAATTTAAGAAGAAAAAAAAATGCAATTGTGAACATATTTCGAAAAAGATGGTTCGTGGGACTTGGTGCTGATTTTGTTTTTAGTTCGAAGTGGCCAACCAAAAGAAGACGTTCAATTTGAATGTTTGTTTTTTTGTACTTTTAACTATCAGCTATTTTAACTATTTTTAACTAAAATATACTCTACACCCTAATGGTAGAAGAGAGTCCGATTATATATTTATATAACTAAAATATAACTTTTTACTTTTGACTTTTATTTGACTTTTTATAACTGAAATATGATTTTTTATAAAATTTGAAGCAAATGGAAAACTGTATGTTTTTTGCAAAAGCCAATTGTTCATGAGATTCTTGTACGAAGAATTGTATATGGGTCACAATGTACACCCTTGAAATGTTACTACACTAATGTTTTGAATAAATCCAAAACTAATCGAGATAAAGCAGTATTTTTTTTTTAAATGAAGTTTTAAAACAAACACCATATTTTATATTTATTATTTTGATCAAATTTCTTCAATTTTTTTTCTTCAAATTTTGGTAAATTTTTAGTTTAAATATTTAATCGTAGTATCTTAGATTTCTTATATTAAAGTTGTCAATTTTAATTAAAATATTCCGTACTTCCTTAATTTTGTTAACAAAATTATTTGCGACTAGTTTCGGTGTTTAGACCATCATCAGGCAAAAATGTCAGGGCTCAAACTATATATTTGTTGATATTATGTTTCTGCATTTTCAATTGAAATAATTTATCAATTGAATTAATTGAAAATGCAGAAACATAATATGAACATATATATATATATATATAGTTTGTGCCATGACATTTTAGCCTGGTGATGGTCTAAACACCGAAACCGATCGCAAATATTTTTTTAAGAATTACAGAATCGCAAGTACAGAATTTTTTTATTTAAATTTAATAGAAGTACTAATCTCATTATCTCATTTTCTCATCAGCATTACTACACCTTTCAAAGAGATCATATCAGCAAATACTACTTACTAGATTCTCAGTTCAAGTACATATTAGTTTAAGATATCGGTTTTGATAACTTTATTAATATCGCTCATTATCTCCTTTAAAAGTATTATATAATATTATATATTTCTAGATACGTTAATACTAAATTTATAATTTTCATATCTCAAATATCGCCTGCAACAATCTATAAAAATCGAATATCGCGAAGTATTTTAAAAAAATGCTTCCCAGCAAGCTACAATTAAAGTGTTTAACACTCGGGTAAATTAAAAACAAAGAGTATTTTTAGGATTTTTTTAATGAAAATTCCATTTTGGACCACCAAAATTTGGTATAATGGTGTACATTGGCACAAAGTTTGCGAAATTCTAATAATGTCAAGAATGTATGAGTCGTTGAAAACCAGAGTGGTGTAAGTCCATTTAAAAAAAAAGTCTTACTCTTACACTGCTCTGTTTTCAATAGCCTATATTTTAAAACATATACTAATATGTTACAATAATACACCAATATAAATTTAACATATCCAACATTTCAAGAAACAATGTTGTAAGTTACAAAGAAAATTTAAAGTTAGGAAAAATGTTCAGGATTATTTTGTTGGCACAATTTTCCATTTTCTTAAGACTGGCTGGATTTTTTTTTGTTGACCAATGCTAAATTATAATAGAAATCAATAATTATACAAATAAAATTATACAAATTGAAGGACGTTTAGCGCTCGATATATATATCTAGACAAATATGTAAATAAAGTTGTGGAAAAAAAGGTAAACGTAATTTCATTGATTGTTATAACGATACTTTTTCACAAAACTCTGAGAATAATATAATAAATTTAAGGACAACTAAAAATTTAAGACAGTACTGAAATTCCACCTATAGACAAACTTTTATGGACATTTTAGTTCTACGAATTGCATTTTTAGTTGGATTGGAGTTGGTTTAGTAGGAAAATTAAGATATTTTCGGGAAATTTGTTAAAAACTATATATAAAACTTATTCAACTTACAAAATGCGCCAATTAATGATGATTTCGCTGGCAATGCTAAAATTGACAAAAACCATTTAAGAGGTAACTTTCTTTGTAAACTTAAACAAAGTAATTTACTTTTTGAGCTGTCGAAGTATCATTATGATTTTGATATAAAAATGATTATAAAAATACTTTTTCACAAAGCTCTGTGAATAATATAATAAATTTAAGGACAACTAAAATTTAAGACAGTACTGAAATTCCAGTTATAGACAAACTTTAATGGACATTTTAGTTCTACGAATTGCATTTTTAGTTCAATTGGAGTTGGTTTAGTAGGAAAATTAAGATACTTTCGGAAAATTGGTTAAGAACTATATGTAAAACTTATTCAATATGCAAAATGCGTCAATTAATGATGATTTCGCTGGGAATGCTAAAATTAACAAAATCCATTTAAGAGGTAACTTTCTTTGTAATTTTAAACAAAGTAATTTACTTTTTGAGCTGTCGAAGTATTATTATGATTTTGATATAAAGAGTCCATAACCGTTGATCATCGGCTACTATCATCTGCCACAAAAGTAAAAAAAACACACGATTTAGAAATATTAGTACAAATAGCTCATAATATTTATTTTGCGTTCACACACATGAGCTATATTATATTGTATTTTATGGTATAATAATTATGATTACATTATTATTTCTATATTATTTTGTAATATTAGGACTAAATTACATGCAGATATATGCTTCAGCGTTAAATACTTGTGTATACAAATTTAGCAATCCACATTATTAAATTACCAGCATTTACATCGTTATATTATTTATTCTATAACACCAATGTAAATAAATTATGAAAACTGTAGACCAATTAAAACACATTATTGCGAAAGAGTGAAAGAAATTCTGCCGCAGCAAAAGAATTCCTGTCACGTTCTATTTTCTCCTATTTTTTCAGAGCTAACATTCTCCACGCCTACTGACTCAAATCTAAATCAAATCAATCTCATGAATACTATTCAGTCAATTAATTAAGTACATTATAAAGATAGGAAAGTATTACATAAGAACAGCATAAGCAAGGACCAAATATAAGAAAGTATTTCACAACAACAGCATATGCAAAGATAAAAGAGGAAACGATAGTTAGAGCGAAAGAATTTCATAAGATCACTACGCATAAAGAGAATAGAGGAAATGACAAATAAAGAAAACATTTTTATGCTATTTTTTTTTCTGCGACAGTGCGCAACCTAAGTTTTTGGGCACAGTTCACAGCGCGTAGTGTTACTTTTCAGCCCTCGGCTGTGCCTCGCTTAATAAAAATCATGCTCATACAAAAAAGCACTACTTTACGAACTTGTATCATAAATTACTATATAAATGGCATAATTGAATTGAATACAAGTCTGGAAGATGATTAATTGGGAAATCCAATATTCATAATTTTGAAATAAAAAGTGGCATAGAGGCCTGGAAGATGATTAGTTGGGAATCGGCGGTGACCCTATCACCTGATATTATAATTTTAAATGGCGTTAATTAAGAAATAGCATAAAGACCTCAAATATGATTAATTGGTGTTTTGTTACCTCTTCTGAATTATATTTTTAATTTTTTTAGACAGACTTTTGTTTTTAATTGGCGTAAATAATGAAAAAATGGTAAAGAAACCTGTAAGATGATTAATTGGGAAATCTGCAGTGATCCTCTTCTGTACCAAATTTTTAACTTTTGTACTTTTTCAGACCAGAAATCCGTATCGTGTGAATGTACTTAGCCGGTTCGCAACATACGAATTTCCTGTGTATGTTGTGGTCAGGCAACAGAGAAGAATAATGTCATGGCAGATACCTCTAATGGTAGACCCCATGAAGAACTCGAACGAACCCCGGAGGGAGTTTAAGAACACCTCAAGAACATTATGCTTCGACACCGAGAAAACCATTCAGGGTTACCACAAAAGTAAGTGGTTAATGATGCAGGACGCACTAAATAAAAATAGCTCGGAAAAATTAGTCATGCAATAATAAGAAGTAGGAGTGATTATCAATTTGGACATATTCTCAGGAATGCACCAAAGTTATGCCAAGGAGACGTCGAAATGAATAAATAAATCGTTATTGATGATGACAAATTGTTTTACATTAAATTCGCAATAGGTTCAATAGACATGTTTGGTATTCGGTAAAATAATTGGTTAATCAATATTAATTTCCGATTTTAGCACATTCTACTAGTAATGTGTGTATAATAATATGTGGCGAAAATTGAAATCATAATTCTAACAAATGGGTGAATATACATATCGAGTTATTGATAAATCATTTATTATTGTTTGTTTAAAAACGATATTGGGTGCTTCTAAAATCTGGAATCGCTACGTGTAAATGAAATACAATATCACTCAGTATTTGTGCTAAAATAAAGAAACCATTGAATTTTAAATACATTGGCAATTGAGTATATTACTAAAGTACATACAAAAACGTAAAAGCTTGAAGGGCCAAGTCTAAGACTAAGTTTTATTATTACTGCTATATTGTTTCTTCTAGGTATAAACATCATATTTTTATTCTTGATTATTTATATTGGCAATTGAGTATTAAAAAATAACGCTATAGAAGGGCCAATGTATAAACTAAAGTTTTATTTTTAATTATTTTTGATATTTTTGACTTGTAAATTTTAGAATTCGGTGCATTTGACTGGAAGGATACACGAAAGAGAAACTTTACGGTATCAATATCGACGACATCTACCTTAGACGTTACGGTAGAAATTAGAGTAGACGAGGTGCAAAATTTCTTCATTGAAGGCGATACAAAATACGTGACCACATTTTCGCCCAGCGCCCCAATGTACTTCTCTTACAACTTTCCAAAAAGCATAATGAGCGGAGACGATATCAAGACGGTTTTAATTCACGTCACGTCGGAAGATAGTACCTGCTTCGTGGTATCGGTACAACCAAAAATTGTAAGTTAAATTGTAACTCATATAAATTACCAATTAATTGCTGCTCGTTTTAGTGCCCAGTACGAGACTTGAATGACGATATTACGTATGAAGGCAAGTACCAGACTGTCAATACCAAAGGAGGACTAGCGATTTCGGTGAGTAAAATATTTACGTATTTCAAACAAATATTTTTGTTTTAATATTTCTCATAATTCAAAAAATTCTCAAACAACAGGGAAGTACTAGAATAATTAGAGAATATATTGTAGAATTTATTTTACTCTAGAGATCTATCTTCTGTACTCTACTCTCTTTTCTACTCTAGATCAATCTCTATTCTACAATATTGCAGAACGTATAAAATGTTGCTAGATGTTATTATTTGCTCAACCAATAATAATAATAATTAAAGTTTAGTGTAACAAAATCTTCCAAAAGTGTAACTGTTACGAATAGCTTTTAATCATTTTTGTTCCAAAAGTATCTATTACTATAGTTTCCTGAGTTAGAATTCTTGTTACTGATACTAATCTTCTAGAAAAATGCGTTCCCTGATGGCTTTTTCTTGGTGTTCGTGGCAATGGGGAACAATTTTGTGTGCAGCCAAGAGAACTCCCTTCTGCCACAACCAGTGGTTGCGGCACTCCAGACCTACAATCTAGAGCAGACCACAAAAGTGATATTTGAAGTCCAAACGGGAAAAACCGTAAATGAATACGTCGTAGCAACGATGGTAGTATTATGGGCCTGTATAGGCGTTTGCCTCCTATTCGTCGTGATAACACTTCTTTATTACCGTTTCGGGAGGTACAGAGCTGCCTTATTAGAACCAGGTAAGACTTTGATTCCGGCATTGGCGCATTTTGCTATTGGATACTTAGTTTTAGATGAAGAAGAAGTTCAACCAAGCATAGTTCGACCCGATGGCGATGATGTCCCTGACGGAATATTTGGAAGGTCACAACTTTTTGTGTCAGATTTTGTCAAGAAGGGAGCGCGGAATAACAGAAGGGCTTTAAATTATACGTACCATATTCTAAATATTGGAATATTCTATGGTATACCAGTAATTCAGTTAATGGTTTCATATCAAAGGGTGAGTTGTAGTTTATTAACAAAATCTCAATAGGATTTTCAGCGGAGAAATTTGACTGAACATTAATAATAATAATAATAAAGAATATTTATTAGCAAAAAACGCTACATAATATTGCAAAAATATATGAAAATATTTACATTGCAAAAATATATGAAAGCGTTTATAAAATGTACTTTTTTTATAATCTTGAAGCACCGAAAAAACAATATTAAGTTCCAGAAATATCTTCTTAATGGACACAATCTAAAATGAGACATAAAACTAAAAACTATAGAAAATTAATTAATGTCCAAATATTATTCCTACAAATATCAAAAGTTTCCAAAGTAATTAATGTCAAAAATGTCTCGAAAATGCTCAAAATATGGACTTTAAACTATTAATATTGCTAGTAATCAAAATGATTGTGGAAAATCTGTGAGACTGTGGCAAAAATTGCCGAATATTAATACAAATTATAAATAAAACACATTACTTTCTTAGTATCACATAAAATTTATTGATTTGTTACCAGTTTCGACTACTTAAGTAATCATTATCAAACAGAGTATCTGAAAATGTAATCATGTAATGTATCACGAAGTAGATGCCACCACCATTCAGAATATTAATACCATCATTTGTAATCTATTCAAAAATTAAATTTGTGTGAACGTACAGAAAATCTTCAACATTATGTTCCAGAGATAAGTCAAAAAATTCCCAAAGGAATTGGCAATTCATTCTTCTTTTTCCACTCCTTCTTCCTCTTCTTTCTTCTTCTTCTGGTGCTATCTCCTGTCCGAGGTTAGCAATCTTTATGGTGATTAATCAAATAATTATAATTTATTTATTAAATATAAATTAAAATGATGGTAATCTATACAAAAATTAAATTTGTGTGAAAGTACAGAAAATCTTCAACATTATGTTCCAGAGATAAGTCAAAAAAATTCCAAAGGAATTGGCAATTAATTCTTCTTTTTTCCTCTCCTTCTTTTTCCTATTCTTCTTCTGGTACTATCTCCTGTCCGAGATTAGCAATCTTCATGGCGATTAATCAAATAATTATAAATTATTAATTAAATATAAATTAAAATGATGGTAAATATGCAAAAATTAAATTTGTGTGAAAGTACAGAAAATCTTCAACATTGTGTTCCAGAGATAAGTCAAAAGATTCCCCAAGGAATTGGCAATTAATTCTTCTTTTTTCCTCTCCTTCTTCTTCCTATTCTTCTTCTGGTGCTATCTCCTGTCCAAAGCTAGCAATCTTCATGGCGATTAATCAAATAATTATAAATTATTTATTAAATATAAATAAAAATATAAGATTAAAAAAATCTGGCAGTTAAGAAAATGGCCAAACATAATTGTGGACATCACATTTAATTTAATTTAATTTTCAATAATGTTGTGCACTATCAGAAAATATACAACTAACCCATTCATGTTCAAATAATGCAGCACTTTCAGGCTGAAGGGCGAAAATCTATTGCCCATTCCATATACCATATCATATTTTATCACTACCATAACCTTCATCATCATCATCATAATTATGTAATAAATAATTGTACAATGGCTAAATTGATAAATTTTCATACTGCTGAACAACTTTCATATCTTATAGTTAGATAGATTGATAGATAGATAAATAGATAGATCTGATGATACTTATAAAGTTTCATCACTGTTATTTGAGCTTATCATAATTAGGTGGTTCTATGTAAACAAAAACTTTAAACTTACATAATCACAAGGTCTTAATGTCTTCGCTAAATTACAATATATTTTCTATTGCAGGCAGTTAATGTATCTGGTAATCTAGATTTATGCTATCATAACTTCCACTGCTCTCAGCCTTACTACTTTACCGATTTTAACCATCTTTACTCAAATATTGGATACATCCTCTTTGGAATCCTGTTCCTTGGCATTACAGTGTTCAGGAATTTGAAGATGCGTAATCAACCGGTACGTACTATTATAATTATTAACATTCCAAAATACTAATGTGTGTATTCTAGCATTGCGGCGTTCCTAAATACCATGGGCTTTATTACAGTATGGGCATGGCTCTTATTTTTGAAGGTGTCCTTTCTGGTTGCTACCACATTTGCCCCAACCAATACAACTTCCAATTCGGTAATATTTCATGTTTATGTTCACATTTTATGCAACATAAATAACTTAGAAACCAACACTATTGAACCATGTGTCACAAAAGCAAATTTTAATGTAATAAAATTGCATTAATTATATTTATAATCTGGTAGTATAGAACATATCCAATGTTAAGTTCTACAGATTTCTCGAAAATTCTTAGTTGATACAATTTAAAATTAAAATAAATACTAGAAAATGTATAAAATTTATTTCAAAATATTTTTCACAAAATTAAAAAATGGAAAAGGGCACATAATGTACACATTATATACAACATAAATAACTTAGAAAGCAACAATGTTGAACCATGTGTAACAGAAGCAAATTTTAATGTAATAAAATTGCATTAATTTTATTTATAATCTGGTAGTATAGAACATATCCAATGTTAAGTTCTACGGATTTCTCGAAAATTCTTAGTTGATACAACTTATAATTAAAAGAAATACTAGAAAATGTATAACATTTGTTTCAAAATATTTTTCACAAAATAAAAAAATTGACAAGGACACATAATGAACACATTATGTGCAACATAAATAACTTAGAAAGCAACAATGTTGAACCATGTGTAACCGAAGCAAATTTTGATGCAAAAACTCGCATTTTTTTTATAATCTGATAATACATGATACAAAATATCCAATGTTAAGTTCCACAGATTTCTCGAAGTTTCTTAGTTTATACAATTTATAATGAAAAATAGAAAATGTATAAAAATTATTTCCAAATATTTTTCACAAAATTAAAAAAAAATGGAAAAGGAAATGAATTTTAAAATACTAATTTACTAGACAAATTACAATGAAAACTCTGTGAGAAATTGGGAAAAATGTACAAGTGTTGAAAATGTTAACGAACATTTGCAATCTATGCAAAATTAAAAGAGATTTTTGTCATTGTATGTACAGAAATCTATTTTTATTGAATAACTATGTGTTAACTATTTTTTTAGATACTAGCTTCATGTATGTGATGGCCGTTTTGATTATGGTAAAATTATACCAGAACAGACATCCCGATATAAATGCCAGTGCATATACGACATTTTCTGTTTTGGGCATTGCTGTATTGATTGGTAAGTAACTAGAAGTATTCAATTTTCAAAACTGCCAATAATTTTCAAAACGTATTTAACAATTCGTTAATTATTAATATTTTTCCAGCTATGTTTGGAATCTTGTACAACAATATTGCTATTATGCTGGTATTCATCGTGGGCTATATTGTCCTCTGCTTCTACATGGCATTCAAAATTTACTTCTTTGGCCAAGTTATCAAGGGCTGGAACATAATTTACGCAAGGTACAAAAACAATGATCCCAAATTGGATTTGATCAGACCAATCAGAATAGGTACGTAAATTTGTTTCGACAAAATTTTCGCAAAAAATTAATTGTGCAATACTATAATACTATATTTTTTGTCCTTAATATGACAAAGTCACCTACTAATATAAACATTGATAATAATTTCAATTTATGGTTTTGTAAGGTCATATAATCTTAAACTTCCTTAAATTCTTTCTTATTTTTTATTTTTCACACGACCACTTTTTTCATGAATATGTAATATCTTATAGAAATATTGGTAAAAAATTTAATTTCATCATTTAAAGTCTTGCAAATGTTATGTAAATCTGTACTTCCTTAATATCAATCTTAATTTTTATCACATGAGAACTTTTTTTCCTTAATATCTAATAATATAAATATTGATAAATATCTAATAATATAAATATTGATAAGAATCTGTGTTTTACATTTAAGGTCAGTTTGTTTTGTTAACAATAGCAAATATATATTTTTAATCCTTCATATGACAACGTCACCAACTAATATAAATATTGACAAGAATTTCAATTTATGGTTTTGTAAGGTCATATAATCTTGTACTTCCTTAAATTCATTCTTAATTTTTATATTTCACACGACCACTGTTTTTCCTTAATATGTAATATTTTATACAAATATTAGTAAAAATTTCAATTTCATCATTTATAGTCTTGTAAATGTTACGTAAATCTGTACTTCCTTAATATCAATCTTATTTTTTATCACATGGCCACTTTTTTCCCTTAATATCTAATAATATAAATATTGATATGAATCTGTGTTTTACATTTAAGGTCAGTTTGTTATGTTAACAATAGCAAATATAGGCAACATCAGCATTGCTATCGCTGGAATTTCGGTTTATCCACACACAGTAGATTTTGGAACCTTCCTGTTGGGTATATTGATGTTTAATGCAATTATGTACTCAATGTTCTATGTAGTCGTTAAGGTAATACCAAATGTCATCTTATGCGAATACAAAGTTCACAACAGTTTTTTTTCTTATAGCTCATTTGTAAAGAGAGGATATGCATGGAAACATCAATGTATGGAATATTAAGTTTAGTGGCTTGGAGTGGTGGCTGTTACTTTTTCGTCAACGCAGCCACACTTTCGTCGGTAAGTTTTTTTTTTGTTTGTATATATTACACCGTAACTTGTGATTTCATTTCCAACATTTTCCGCCCAAAAAATCTCAATAATTTATGACAAAACACATTCAGGTAGTCAAAATAAGAGAAAAATATTGTATGCAAAGTGCATTCGACTTGACGATTTTATGAACTCATTTGAGCGGATGTGAATAATATTGGATCTATTTGAACAGAATTCTTTGAGATGAACAGAGGATTAATTATCTCAAATTTAAGTATAATTTGTGGTGTACTTTTTTAGACATAATTTATATCCAGCCACCAAGTTAAAATTCGGTAAAAAAATACTATTGACTTTCGATGTATTTCATATATCTCTTCTGTATCTTCAAGCTTAATTTATTCGACATGAATATTCTGTATATTAAAACAAGGAGAATAACCTTTTTCGCAATACACATTTATTTATACTAAATGTACATTTCAACTGCAAGGCAGTCATCTTCAGTAGACTTACAAGTAATGAAATGTAAGTTTTCATTTGTACTAAATGTACATTTCAATTGCAAGGCAGTCATCTTCAGTAGACTTACAAGTAATGAAATGTAAGTTTTCATTACCTGTAAGTCTACTGAAGATGACTGCCTTGTAGTTGAAAGGTACATTTAGTATAAATAAATGTGTATTCTGAAAAATGTTATTCTCCTTGTTTTATTTAAAAACTTTCACAAGCTCCAATACTTTATTCTGTATATTGTTTTTTTTGCTGTATTTCACTCATGCATTCTGTATTCTTGTAGTATCAAAACTGTGTTTGACTTTTAATTTATTTGTCTTAACTATTCTGTTTTATTTGACTTATACGGTCTGAATTATTGCAGTATCAGACATGAGTTTGACTTCTAATGCACTTGTATTAATGATTCTGTTTCATTTGACTTATACCTTTTGTATTCTTGTAGCATCAAATTTGTATGATAACTATTAATTATTTGTCATAATTATTGTGTTCTATTTGACTTAAATGTAATTTGTTCTTGTAGCATCAAAAATGTGTTTGACTTTTAATTTAGATTTCTTAATAATTCTGTTTTTGTTTTTGGCTTTAGTTGTTCTATATGTTCTGTATTCTTGTGGTATCAAAAATGTGTGTGATTTTTAATTTATTTGTCTTAACTATTCTGTTTTATTTGACTTATACGGTCTGAATTATTGCAGTATCAGACATGAGTTTGACTTCTAATGCACTTGTATTAATGATTCTGTTTCATTTGACTTATACCTTTTGTATTCTTGTAGCATCAAATTTGTATGATAACTATTAATTATTTATCCTAATTATTGTGTTCTATTTGACTTATATGTAATTTGTTTTTGTAACATCAAAAATGTGTTTGACTTTTATTTTAAATTTCTTAATTACTCTGTTTTTGTTTTTGTCTTTAGTTGTTCTATACGTTCTGTATTCTTGTGGTATCAAAACTGTGTGTGACTTTTAATTTATTTGTCTTCACTATTCTATTTTATTTGACTTATAAAGTCTGAATTATTGCAGTATCAGACATGAGTCTGACTTTTAATGCACTTGTATTAGTTATTCTGTTTAATTTGACTTATACCTGTTGTATTCTTGTAGCATCAAATTTGTTTGATAACAATTAATTATTTGTCCTTATTATTCTGTTCTATTTGATTTATACGTAACTTGTTCTTGTAGCACCAAAAATGGGTTTGACATTTAATTTAGATTTCTTAATAATTCTGTTTTTGTTTTTGGCTTTAGTTGTTCTATACGTTCTGTATTCTTGTGGTATCAAAAATGTGTGTGACTTTTAATTTATTGTCTTAATTATTCTTCTTTATTTGACTTATACGTTCTGTAGTCATGTAGTATCAAAGCTGTATTATTCGGTTTTCGTTTTTGACCTTACTGGACTTAAACTTTCTGTATTTTTGTGTATGTATCAAAATACGTGTTCGCCGCTGTTTTTTTTTTTTAATTTGACTTCTGTCTTTTGTGTCGTTGCAGGGGACTCCTGCAGAATCCCGCCAGCTTAACCAGGAGTGCATTTTCATGGACTTTTACGATACCCACGATATTTGGCATCTGCTTAGTGCACCAGCGCTGTTCTTCTCTTTCATGTTTTTGCAGACGCTCGACGATGATCTGTTCGACAAGCCACAGACGGAAATTCATGCTTTTTGAACACAAAAATGAACATGAACATAAAGTGCCATTATTTTTAATATATTGTGTGTTCTACGAATATTATTATTATTAGTTACTGGAATTACAAGTTAGTTTTATAATTTTACTGTACATTTTCAAAATAAATTTTCTACTTTACCAAAGTCTCAACGATTATATATACCACTAAATTGCTTTTATAAAGTACTACTGCTAGTCATAGAAAATGTTTTATCAAATTATAATTATAATTTGGTTTCCTCTCATTGGTTACCAAGTAGATAATTGATGATGTAAAAACAGAAACAGATCAGAATATTCATTTAATAATTAACTCTATTGAATTAATGATTATGTTGAATGCATAATAATATGCAATACTTATATGTAACATAGATTTTTGTATTTCCTAATAAAGTCAATAGAAGGTGTCCAGCAAATATGTTAGTAGATCATCGAATAGTTATAGTTTCAGCTGTATAAGCTTATCATTTTTATATTTTAGTATAAGATGTATAAAGGTTTTTGATATTATTTCTTTGATATTATTTTATGTTATATGTAACATAAAATATTTTTTCTTCTTTTACCCTTTCGGGTGTCGAAGTGAACACAAAATAATAGTTACTTATATAGCGAGTGAGTTTAGTGGATGTTTTTTATGAGAATAATTTAGGCCATGAGCCCAAAAGGGCAAGTGAGCCAATTTATTCGATTCGTCTATTATATTAGTGTAATTCTGTTAATAAATAAATACATTATTATTTAAGACCAAGGACTCAACATTTTCCAAACTTATATATTTATTATATAATCCAAACTTACTTATAATAATTATTAAAGTAATTCGTGATACACTTTCTTATACTTATATCTGAGGTAAATACTGTGAACTATATTTTGATTTGTTCCTGTAAAGCAATTATTAATATAATTTCCTGTGACATTTTATTATAAAATGAGGTTGACATGACCACATAACAACTCGCACGAAAATTACCTCAAGGAATATTCTATTTTTGTCTTCAACTGCGCAAATTCGTTGGGTACACCTGAAACGGACGGCCCATCACCCTCTGGCTTGTCAGTTTCACGTGTTGTCGTGTCCTTATATAAGAAAGTAAGTTACGCTTCCTATCACTTCGTACAGGCAACTGAGTAGTTGCACTTCATGGGCGTTTTTCATTATGATGGGGTGAGTTTTTAATACATATAACTGTATTTGCAAATTATTTTGCAAAATTATTATTATTATAAGTATTATATCAGAAATATTGCTATTCATATTTCTTTAAGTAGAATTATTATATTTAAAGTATATAAATATAGAGGAATTATTATAGTTGTTATAACAGAATTATTGGTAAAACACTAGCATTTTTTTTGTCAAAATTTTATTTAGTAGTTTCTTCGGGCAAAAAAGTACACACCTATTAGCTAATTAACCACCTAATAATCACGTATTAACTTACCTATTAGTTTTTGATATTTTTTTGATATTTCAAATTTGTTAAATATTTTTACAGTATTTGTAATATAAAACTTCCATTTAAAGAAATTTAAAGGACATTAAAAGTTTTAATGAATGCCCCAGAATACGGTTATTTTTTAACAGGTAATCCTGGCTAAGGTTTTAGTCCTGAACCAGCCTCAATAATTTTCTATCAAATAACCATAATCCAAAGTTATCATAAAAAACTATCATACTCATAAAGCAATCAAAATATATAACTTGGTGGTGCTTTGGACGTGCCACTTTTATGTGTAATTTTCTCTTCGTTTTTTGTCGTTATAATAATAAAAGCAGCTACAGTATGGAAGAAATTATTTTAAATTGAATTGTTTTTTGTATCTTATCTTATTTTATCTTATAATACCTACTATACATTTTTATATCTAACAATAAAAAAATGTACAGGTACATTTTTCACTCTTGCCCGAGCCCAATTTTAAAAAAAAGCGTTAAAAAATTTATGTATTAGATTCTAAAATAAATATGTACACTGTACTGTACAACATAATTCTCCTATTCTAGAATCCATAAACGAACGAGAATGGTATCCATGAAGTTATTGCTGTATTTCCTTGTGGCCTTAGGAGTATTTGCTGGAAGCTCAGGCTTCCCAGCAGCTTCAGGAGATGATAGATATTTAGATAGAGAGGTTAGTGCAACTTTAATTCTGAACATTAGTGTCTAGAAAGTGAACATTATGTATATACTAAGTACTAAGTATATTTATGAATACGAGACACAATGGTAATAGACCCTGCAAAATACAGGGTGTCCAAGATAAGAATCAATAGAATGGGGATCTTTGAAACTATAAAAGTTACAAAGGCGGTTAAATTACAAACAAGTTGCGCAGTTTAGTGGTCAGTAATATTCTGCTGAGAAAACCAAAAATTTCCACTTACTTCCGGAGATATTCGACAAAATCCGAAATCTTGCGATTTCGTTTTTATTTTTTTATGACGTTTTTTGAAAAGGTATAAGAAAACCAAAGGCACTTTGTCATTACCACATCTTTAGCTCTACAAGACAGCGTTGACAAATATTATGTACAACGTTTGGTTCCGAAGAAACCATCATCAACTTTATTTTTTATATGGCCTCTAAAAATGTACACCCTGCATTACATAGCATTTCCTATTACGAATTCAACTATTTATATCACCGTATGGTTTCTAATGTTTTTATTCAGAAAAAGGCTTGTTAATACATTTAGAACATTTTATTGTAGTATGCGTTGAAATGATGACGACGAAGAAATAAATTATTATCTAATTTTAACCCAGTATAGGTACCGTAATAGTAAGGAAGAATAATTTTGCAAGAATAGTTGTTAAACATTGAAAAATTATAGTTATTGAGAACAACACTTTTTTTTACTATGATATGAGAATTGTTCTATTCATTTAAAGGTTCATATATACCATATATACCAAAATAGTAACAAAACATAATTCAGCAAGAATAGTTGTGAAACATTCAAACATTATAGTTATTTAGAACCACACTTATTATTTTTGTTACTGTGATATAAAATTTTGTTCTGTTCATGGTTTAAGTAAACCATAATTTAATCATGATGAAGACAACAATTATTACTCAATTTTAACCTACAATGGGTACCAATATAGTAACTAAAAACAATTTTGCACGAATAGTCGTTCAATATAGAAACATTATAGTTATTTAAAACCTCTAATTATCTTAAAATCGTAAAATTAGGTGATAAATTTTGTTTTCGTCGCTCATTTCAACGCTTACTACACCAAAATGTTCGAAATGTATTAACAAGCCGTTTTTTTCTGAATAAAAACATGAGAAACCATTCTGTAATATAAATCGTTGAATTCGTAATACATTCTATTGCTATTGAAATGCTATTTAATACAGGGTGTATTTCATTTACGGGCCATATAAAAATATAAAGTTCATGATGGTATCTTTGAAACGAAATGTTGTACTGAAAATTTATAAACGCTGTCTTGTAGAGCTGAAAAAGAGGCATTAAGAAAGTGCCTTTTGTTTTTTTATACCTTTTCAAATAACTTCATAAAAACATAAAAACGATATCGCAACATTTCGGATTTTGTCAAATATCTCTGGAAGTAAGGGGAATTTTCTGGTTTTCTCAACAGAATATTACTGACCAATAAATTGCGCAACTTTTTTCTAATTTAACCGCCTTTTTTTAACTTTTACGGTGTCCGAGATCCCCATCCCCATGTTAATCCTTATTTGGACTCCCTGTATACTAAGCATATTTATGATTAACATATTTAGGAGACATAATGGTGAAAAACCATGCAAGAACCATATGTAATATATTGCTTGTAATCGATAAAATTATTAAATTAAATAAATGAAAATAAAGAAACAAAAATTACATCAAACATACTTACAACTTATCACATACAAACTTTAGTGGCAAGATTTAATACGTTTTCTGTGAGTAACGGTGATGGTTATACTAAAAAGCTATTCGCGTTAATTAAAAAAAACAACATTTTTTTGTAACAAATTTTGAAATAAAATGATTCTCAAAAATCATTTCATTTCACAATTTGTTACAGAAAATTGGATTTATTTTTATTAATTAACGCGATTAGATTTTTTGTTACTATTACTATTACTAATCGCAAAATCGATGTGTAAGCTGTACTTTTATTAGTAGTATGAATAATATTACAAAACTAATTACGATAATTATTATAAAACGCAATATAATATTTATAATTAGCTAATAGTAAACCTTGTAAAATAATAATACAGGGTGATTTATAATTATGCGGTAAAATTTATACCAAATATGTAGCAAACAATTGTGTACCAAAAAGACCTAATAAAGTATTTCGCCATCTTGCTTAGTTAAAAAGTTATGGAGCTCTTCATTTAAAAATATTTGCAAAAATCAATGTGGGCGGCACTTTGCAATAGTTGTAATTAAATTGAATGTGAATTGAATTGAATTAAATTATTTATAATTATTTTTGAAATTGCAATTTTGATTACAGAATTAAGGTGGGTAAAGTTTTTATTATTACTAGTACTAACTCTACAAAAAAAAAAATCACATTCAAATTGCTCAAAACTATTTAAAAAAAAAATTGAAATTGCAAAGTTATGAAGAACTTATTAATTGCATATTATTTAATTTATAATTTATGAGTAAAATATTATCCATAAAAGTTTGACATTAAGATTTTAATACCAAAATTAAGTGTGAAGATAAATCTGCCAGAAGTAGGTGGCTTTTTATCGTATTTTAGTTTTTAAAGTAATTTCTAAATGAAGCTAAACATTAAAGATACTTATCAAAGCCATGTTTTTTGCTGTTATCAAAAATTTACGGTTTTTTTAATTGTGAAGAAAAATTAGGCTTCTGGATTACAGAGAAATATTTTTTTTACTGGTGGTCAACTTTTTGACATTAGGATTAGGACATAGATATATTTTTTATTAGTGGTGGATAAATTTTTGTAGTTAATGGATCTGACTAATATTTTTCTGTGTTCTAGTTCGCTGGTCCTGGTGGACACCAATTGGCCAATTGGCTGATCTCTCTCCTCCTCAAACGCGAACTCGGTGCTCCGGTGGACCCGCCAGCCGTCCCCTACAGAATGCCACCCCTCGGTGGAAAGCGAAACTCGGAATTGACCAGCTCTATAATGGGCATTCCACGAACCATGATCGATAACGGACGCAAGAAATAAACCTCACATTGCCCCCTATAATCCTCATAAATAAATACGCATGCTAGTGTCAAATGCAAAACATATTTTATGGTTTATCTTTTTACCCCTCTTTAACCCTTAAAAAAAATATAAGAAAAATAAATAATGTTCGATGAAACATAGAACTTTATCGTTATCTTTAAAAATGAAAAATAGATATTGGTGGATTTAATAAATGTAATATCAACAATAATAATGGTAACAATTAGAATAATAATAATCCTACTGCTCATCAACGTTGCTTAAAATAAATTCATATGTATTAATAACGATGAAAAATAATATCTTAAAGCTTCGTCATTAAAAGAAAGATAGATATTGTACAAAAATGTATAAAACTTCTATCGTAAATATTTTAAAAAAAATAGTACACTATACACCAAGTCTGTGAAGTGTACTATTATAGCCGAGGTATATTGAATAGCGAGGTGCGTAGCGCCGAGGCATATTAAATAGCGAGGTGCGAAGCGCCGAGAGATTCATGACTCATGTACTGTAATTAATCAACAATCATAAAAATCATCTTCACAGTGTTTTGAGACATGATATAATGGTATTTTTTTGACTAGTAGTGTAAAAAAATCATCTTGAACATAATTGATTACCTTATGATTGTTGAATAAGGTAATAAATTATGAACATAATTTATTACCTTAAAATAGGCAAAATAGAGATAGAGGGTTGAAAGACCCCACTCGGATAGCCTTATCGGTATCATGTTATACCTATATTTATCTATATTTAATTTCCATTCACGATGTTTGTGCATCAGGGGAGTCTATTAATATCTAGTAATTTTATTGGTAGTGTTTCGGAAATAACTGAATTCCCCAATGGAACTTGTCAATTTTTTTTGGTAAAGTTGTTTTCAATTTGTGGTTACATTTTTTAAATAACATTATTGCTATATGTAAAGTTTCAATTATACGAGATGAAAATGGAACGGCAGGAAAGAAAATGAAAAATAATGCATTAAAAAACATTTAATTTATTGCAATTTGGACAAGGATTGTATGGAGATTTGCCAATTTGTATTAAATGCTGCCCTAATTATAAATCTAACAAATGTCTAATAGACAGCGACACAAAAAAATAATTAACTTCCGTTGCATCACTGAATCAGTTTGTCCAACCTGGCAAAAAGAAAACCCAGCCAACTCAGTTGCAAAAAGGTCGTGAATGAAGTATATGTTAATATATCGTGACTGATATATCGTCATTGCTAATTAAATTTGTTTTCTCTCTAGACATAAATTTTGTATAAATATGTTTATCTAATATTATAGACTGTATAAAAAATACATTTTCGATGAAAAAGTATCACATATAACTATTGAAACAAATATTTTTTCAATGTTTAAATACTAATGTTCAACGAAAATTAAAAATTAAAATACAATTTTTTTGAGTAACATATAATAGTTTACTCATATTATCATTGAACATTAGTTATTTATTAGTTATCTTAGAAGTTATCATTAGTTAAACTCCGTTCCATTTTATTTTTAACTAAGTTGGCACTGTTAGGGTGACAGTATTGTTGGCCAATGTAAAAAGTCACTAGACTTAAAAAAATAGGTTATATTTAAAAAAAGTTTTATTTTAGGACAGTGGAAAATGTTGCCATCAAATTGAGTATCTATTGTGTATAGAATATATTTGCTATTTTTATCTTGCAAATCAGTCAAATTATAATATAAAATATAGTTGATGATTGGTTTACTTCCAAATAATTTTAAAAAAAACGCGTACTTAAATGATTGGAGCAATAATTTAATTATTCTAATAAATGAATTAGGCAACGTTGTTAGAAATCTGACATTTAATATTTTTTTCATTGTCAGATCAATTTTGTGGGTTAAGTATAAGTATAAGTTATAAATAAAAATGGTGTTCATGTGTAAAACTTTATAAAATGAAACCACAACTTTCTTAGTTAAAAATAAAAATGGAACAGAGTATAGCTTTTTTATTAGTTTTTCATAGTTGCCCAAAGAAGTTTTAACAACTTGGAGTAATTATTTATATCTTCTTTGTTTTAATGATAATATATTATTTTTCATTGTATATAAAAACAGTTGATGCACAAATATATAAAAGTATTATAGACTGTTATTATTTTTTTAATTAAAATTTAATAATGGTAACATTATGCTTTAACCAAAATAATTACTTTGAATGAAGTGGCGTCGATTTTGTGATACATGTTTTAAATAAATGACGACCTTATTTATTAATTTGTTAAAGAATTATTCAGCTTTATAACTAAGTTTTGACTGACTTAATAGTCATTAGGTTTATAACGACTCGTGAATTATTTATTCGAATAATTCACGGAGTTTAGTCACATAAATAAATATATACGTTATTAAGGTAAATCAAACACTTGGTTGAAGTTTCACTATATTAAATATTTAATATATTATCAAATCATGTTTCACCAAGTGGTATCCACACATACTTTCAACGTAATGTACGTTATGTTAACGAAGAATAAGCTTTTAATTATTACTCAAATTAATTATTATATTGCCACTGTATTGATTGACTAAGAAGTAATTAGTTTGTAGTACATTAATCCCCTAGATGTGAATTGTCAAGGGAAATGCAATTGCAACTCGTATTGGCATTTCCCTTTGTAACCTACATCTAAGTACAAATTCAATCTGTATAGATGTCAGCACAGTGCGGAAATATTCATACAAATTTTAAATGTTGGCTTGGCAGAACTAGTTGTTAATATTGATTAAATAGCAACGTATTACGTAAATATTTCGTACTCATTATGAAAATTAATACAAACCATAATTAGTAATCAAATTTTTTAAACAAAAAAAAGCTAATTTGTTAATTTTGGAGACATCTACTTCATGGAATCATAATGAAATTATGTAACGTTCACTTTAAGTTTGATAATGATCAGAACGTGATCGTAACTAGTTTCTTTATAATAAACAGTGTGGTATAAATAAAGAAATCGTGTGTTTTATTTAAAACCAAAGATATTTAAAATTTGATTAAAAACATGTGTTTCAGTTTTGTTCAAAATTCTCTCATTAATGAAATCTTAAAAATCTTCAATAAGTCTGCGACAGTTTGTGTAAAACTTTTATTTTTATTCGAAATTCAGTAAGAAAATGATACAATATCTTATAATTTTACCCAAATAAATACTTTTTGATAAAACAGTTAACAAACACAAGCACTGAGAAATTTGCAAACAGTGTAACTCTCAAAAACAACTGACGAATAGTCGAGAAATTTTAACACATTTCTAATAAAATCATTTCTTTCAAAATTGAAAGTTGAAGAATATTATTTTTTTCTAAGGTTAGATATTTTGAATAACCTTGAAAACTATGTGATATGACCAAACTTTTAGATTCAAAACAATGTAATTTTGTTTAAGAAATATTGATTAATTAAAAGAAATATTTATAAACAATTCTTAATTCTCTCAATTTTGAAATTTCCTTCATGGGAAACCTTCATGGGACTAGAAATTGTCAATAAGCTTTTAAGGATTTCAATTTTGATGATAAAATTCTCAAGTGAACAAAGATCTGCTATCAAAATTTTTATTAAGAAACAGTTTAGGAAGGTATAGTTTTCACAATTTTGCCCAATAATTTAGCATTCTACGGACAATTACAAAATTTCCCAAAGAAAATAATATGCTGCTCAAATATTTATATCAAATGCGCATAGAAATTAAAAAAAATCTTTTGTTCCGACAATTCTGCGACAATTTGTGTAAAACTTTTATTTTTATTCGAAGTTCAGTAAGAAAATTAAACAATTTCTTATAATTTTACCCACAAAATTACTTTTTGATAAAACAGTTAACAAACACAATCACTGAGAAATTTGAAAACAGTATGACCCTCAAAAACAACTGACGAATAGTCGAGAATTTTTATAACACATTAATAAAATCATTTCTGTCAAAATTGCAAGTTGAAGAAATTTTTTTTCTTTCTAGGTTTACATATTGTGAATAACCTTGAAAACTATGTGATACTTTTACTAAACTAAACCTTTTAAGAGTTTCAATGTTGATGATGACATTCTCAACTAAACAAAGATCTGTTATCAAAAATGTTATTAAGAAACAGTTTAGTAAGGTACAGTTCTCACAATTTTGCCCAATAATTTAGCATTATATGGACAATTACAAAATTTACCAAAGAAAATAATATTCTGCTCAAATTTTTATATCAGATGCGCATAGAAATAAAAAATAATAAGATAAACAGTTTTGATTCTCAAAATTAATAATTGATATTCAAAATGTGATAATAATAATAATTATTGAATGACGGTTGTACAAACTTGCAGACAAATGCAAATTGCTGCAAAGTCAATTGTCGATAACCATTTAAGAGTTTCAATTTTGATGACAACATTCTCAAGTAAACAAAGATCTGTTATCAAAAATGTTATTAGGAAACAGTTTAGTAAGGTACAGTTTTCACAATTTTGCATAATAATTTAGCATTATTTGGGCAATTACAAAACTTCCCAAAGAAAATAATATGCTCCTCAAATGTTTATATCAAATGCGCATAGAAATAAAAAATAATAAGATAAACAGTTATGATTTAAAAAATGAATAATTGATATTCAAAATGTGATAATAATCATTATAATTGAATGACGGTTGCACAAACTTGCCGACACATGCAAATTGCTGCAAAGTCAATTGTCAATAACCTTTTAAGAGTTTCAATTTTGATGATAACATTCCCAACTAAACAAAGATCTGTTATCGAATATGTTATTAAGAAACAGTTTAATAAGGTACAGTTTTCACAATTTTGCCCAATAATTTAGCATTTTATGGGCAATTACAAAATTTCCCAAAGAAAATAATATGCTGCTGAAATTTTTATATCAGATGGGCATAGAAATAAAAAATAATAAGATTAACAGTTATGATTCTCAAAATGAATAATTGATATTCAAAATGTGATAATAATAATAATTATTGAATGACGGTTGCACAAACTTGCCGACACATGCAAACTGCTGCAAAGTCAATTGTCAATAACCTTTTAAGAGTTTTAATTTTGATGATAACATTCTCAAGTAAACAAAGCTCTGTTATCAAAAATATTATTAAGAAACAGTTTAGTAAGGTACAATATTCACAATTTCGCCCAATAATTTAGCATTATATGGGCAATTACAAAATTTCCCAAAGAAAATAATATGCTGCTCAAATTTTTATATCGAATGCGCATGGAAATGAAAAATAATAAGATAAACAGTTATGATGACAGATTCTCAAAATGAATAATTGATATTCAAAATTTGATAATAGTTAGTATGTTGATATTCGAATGTATACATGTAATATAGTCAGTTTTTCAGTTTATAAGTTCTGTGACGCAATTATAAGTAGAAGGTGAACCATTTCTTATTATTAGCTTAAGTTTAACCATTTATTCTAATTGAAATGCACACATATGTATTTATAACATTGTTACGTATTTCTTCTTTTTTATATGTACTCTTAGGTCTATCTCGTTTATTTCAATTTAAAAAAAAAATTGAATAACGGTTGCACAAACTTGCAGACAAATGCAAATTGCTGCAAATTGAAAATTCTAAAATATAAATGGTATAGTTCGAAATCCGATAAAGAAATTAATGATAAAAAATATATCTAAGTCAAAAAAAATATGTTATACTTATTCATATGTATAATTACCTATACTTTTATTTTAAATTTCTCTGAGTAAGTTATAATTTCTCCAATGTTATTTGTAGAGTGTACTCATCTTTAATTTTTATAATGTACATCTGTATTGAAGTTCATATCTACATGTATTGTGTGGCCACATGAATAAAATCTATTCTATTATATGAAAATTGTACAAATCAACCAATTTTTCAAACCTTTTATGCCAATAAAATATTTACCTAAAAAATGAGAAAATGGTAATTATATTGCCTTTATATAAACATTTCTCAAATGTATACAAATTCTGCAGCAACGAAATTATGCGATAGTTTCTATGAAAAATCTCAAATCAATTAAAAAATATATGTATTGAAAACTATTCTATTGTATGAAAATTGTACAAATCAACCAATTTTTCAAACCTTTTATGCCAATAATACATAGTCACATAAAAAAATGAGAAAATGATAATTATACATATTGCCTTTATATAAACATTTATTTAAATGTATACAAATTCTGCAGCAACGAAATTATGCGACAGTTTATATGAAAAATCTCAAATAAATTAAAAAAAAAATTATTGAAAACTTCATCAAATATATTTGTTTCATTTTCATAAAAATAATTTTGATGCCCTGCTCCCTGTGTCTATGATTATTATTATTATGATTAATGTATAATAATATTATTGTTAAATTTAAGGTTTTATTCATATTACCAGTTACTTATTTTGAAGGTTGTTATATTGAGTACTTCCTGGTAAATATTTTTTTTTATTATTTATTTCTTTTGGCTGACTAGTTTCGGTTTTAAAAAACATCTTCAGAGGCATGGTATGTATTTTAATATATATATATATATATATATATATATATATATATATATATATATATATATATATATATATATATATATATATATATATATATATATATATATATATATCCTGATCTGATTTTGATGATCAATATTTGGTATTAGTTTGAATTTTGAAAGTTACAGATGTCTGTACTCAATATATCTTAAATATTAGTGTTATTATTAGTATACAATGATATTATTGAGTATTACTGTAGTAGTATTTTAATTATTGTAATGTCAGCATCAACAAATTTTGCTTCTAATATTTTACTTCCCTGCCAAGAAAAAAAAAATAACCGTTTATTATATTTTATTTATTGCCAGAGCTGACGTAATATTATTTACATATAACATTCATGAAATGCACTCTTCGCAATAGTTATGTGGACGCTCCTAGAATATTATCTAGTGAACTAGGTCAACCGCGTTTGAGCGTTGTCTGTTGTGGTTGCGGTCGTATTTTCGTAGTTTCCAGCAAAGAGGAAATTTGTAGAAGCTTATGTTTTGTTCTACCATTACGTCATTATGCGCAAATATGAATCCCGTCGAACATGTTTTGTTATATTTAACTTGTTATGTGAATAAAATTTGAATGTTTAAATTTTAATGTTTCACAACTCCCGAAGACCAAAACGATGAATTGCATTAAGAATTTGGTTATTGAAAGTACAATTAATTATTCAGAATTGTTGCAACAAGATGGTTTATAAAATTTGTAGAATAATAATAAATAAGTTAATTGAATGTGTGTGTGGTAATCACTTAGTGAAACATATTGATTAAGGAGATTTAAATAAAAAACACTTGGTATAAGTTTCACATTTTTTTATAATGAGTTTTATAATTTCTAGTAAAAAAATGTAAAACTTATTTCAAGTGTTTTTTTTTAAATCTCCTTAATAAATAAGGGTTAAGGGTCACACCAAAATCAATGTTTGTTATATTTAACCTATGATGCATGAATAAAATATAAAAAATTAGATTATTGATGGCATCAACAAGTTCCAGAACTCCAAAAGACCAAAACGATAAATTGCATTAAAAATTAGGTTGTTGGAAGTACAATTAATTTTCCAGAATTGCTGTAAGAAGTTGGTTTATGAATATATGTAAAATAATGACAAATAAGTGCAAATGGTCACACTCAAATTAATTTGACTATACCATGTACCTACACTGGTTTGTGCATATTTGTACAATTATAATAGATAACTGCCTAGGGTCACACCCAAATTAATCTGGATCCTACTACACCATGCACAGGCACGGACTCTGGGAATGACGCCGAGCAGTCAAGGACAAAGATAGCAGACTGCTAATTCTAAAGGATGCGTTTATTTGAAGGACATTCCCAGAGTCAGTGGCTGTACACTTGTTTATGCATATTTGTATGATATTAATAGATAACTGCCAAAAGCCACACCCAAATAAATCTGGCTCCGACTATACCACATACGCTAGCTTATGTAAATTGATTGGATAATTCATCATTTAAATCTTTTTATGGTAACTGGCAATAAATGGTGTGATATTTATATTTTTATAGTGCACAATTATTGGACGTCTTAATGGTGTTGCTATATATGTCAACTATTTATTTTTAAGTGGAGCTATTAAAGATACATTTGGGTCAACTTACATAGATATTTTCTACTGGTATGTGTTTTTAATAAGTATGTATTATTATGCCAGTAAAATGTGTGACAATAATTTTGTTGGTTATTTATACTAATTGTGGTGAGTAATGCTTGACAGTGAAACAATTGTGAAATAGGTAAAAACACGCACAGGTTACTTGTGTTACAATGATTTTGTAAGTTTGATAATGATAAGTTAAGGTGTCGAAACTATAGTCACTACTAAATAAATCTAAGTGATACTAAAAAAGTAACCTATGTGTGTTTTTACCTAATTATGATGTGATATTAAATCCAAACATTAGGAGTCACAATGTAATATTTTTGTACCTACGAGCACATAAAAGATTAAAGAACTTGTAATATTTTTGTACCCATGAAGCAAATAATAAATTGAAGAACTAAAGTCTTGGAAATTGAGTCCAACAATTTGAATTTAGATACTCAAAATAGTTATTACTATCAACTCTCATTTTTCCTCAAATTAAAAAAATATTTATAAACTGACAACTTATGCATACAGTACCTACAAGTAAAAATTAAATTTTAACGATTTAAAAAAAAACTTTACAGTATTGTGGATATTATTTTGGGTATCTAAATTAAACGTTAATAAATTAAACGCAATCCAAGAGTTTTAGTTCTTAGATTTATTATTTTCTTCGTATGTACAATAATATTACAAGTTCTTCAATTTATTGTTGGTTTCGTAGGTACAAACATGTTTATCCAGGTTTGAGTCTTATAAAGTAAGATCAATACGTAAAATATTCCAAAATTAACGTTGAGGTTAAATTACTATTGCAACCACTTCTTTTAGCTACCCTTTTTTATTATTTTCTTCATAGGTACATAAATATTACAAGTATTACAAACATGTGTATCCAGGTGTGCGTCTTATAAAGTAAGATGAATACGTAAAATATTCCAAATTTGACTGTGAGGATAAATTTCTATACACCTTCTTTTAGCAACCCCCAATTTAAGAAAAATAAACATTGTTTATTTCTCTATAAATTTCTAGATTATAATTGAAAATTGGTGCAGATTTCGTACCTTGATGACACGTTTTCCATATGTATGAACTTTTTTCGAAAAACTTTTTACGAATTTAACAAATGGTGTCGTTACGTCGCGAAATATATAATAATTTTTGATTTCCTAAAATGAATAGAGGAATAAAAAATCTTTACGCAAACTGAGGGGAATAAAATCAAATTTTGAATCATGAATGTATTCAAAAACTGGATCCTGTAGACCAGAGTTAATTGCAGACAGGCTTTATTTGATTCGATCTAGTATAGATTACATTTCCCAGCTACCATTTCCCCAGATATTATTGAAAATAAATATTGCTATGCCTATACCTATTTTTAAAGACCAAAAAACCCAGTGCAATTTAAATAATTTTAAGTAAATATGTATATTTTAAACTACATTAAATAGTATTTATTTATTTATTTATTTATTCTTTTGCCTACCGACCATTCGGTGTAAGGCATACATTATTAATTTTCATAATATTCTCTTCACTTCCTCCTATAAAAGGATTTCTCCTATGGTGCCAAAAGTAATACAAGAAGACCTCAAATGAGTTAGGCAGAAAAATTGGATAAAAACAACTCAGGACAGGAAAACATGGAAGGAATTAGAAGCTATTTATATCATTGGATAATCCAAAGCTAAAGAAGAACAGGAGAAGAAGAAGAACAGATAAAGAGGAGAAGAAAATGAAATAAAGAAGAAGAAGTAGATGTAGCAATATCATTAGTATCTTAATGAAGAGAAGTTGCAAAAACATTATTGCCATTCTGATCGGCTAATAATTGATGAGATGTGGTTATCGTTGGTACACAGAAGAAAGTGACCAAAAAGGTGCAAAATTTAAAGATTTTGATTTTTTAAGATCAATATATCTAAAACATATTTACTAACTCCATTTTGTAAGAAATTCATACGTTTCATCTGTAAGGCATACATTATTAATTTTCATAATATTCTCTCCACTTCCTCCTATCTTTTGTTATTTTTATTTATTTTTATTTATAATCAATGACCCATGTACCCATAGGGTGTCGGGTGAATATACAAGCTTATTATTTATTTCATTGTTTGTTCCTTTCTTTCTTCGTATATAAATTTCCTCCATTGTTTCCTGTCTTTGGCTATCACATGGAAAAACATGGCAAGAAGCTGCCATGTTTTTCCTCTTTCTTGTATTAAGTTTCCAATAATCTTGTTCCAGGTAAGTTTTGGTCTTCCTCTTTTGTTTTTCTGCGTTGTTCGTGCTTCGTATACCTCTCTTGCCTGCCTGTTGTTAGACATCTTTTGAACGTGTCCCCACCAGCTAAGTTGACGTTTTTCTATGGACTCTATTAGTGGGTTAGCTTCTAATTTTTCGCGTATTTCGGTGTTTCTAATTCTATCTTTTTTTGTTACCCCTAGAATCCTTCGTAGGAATTTCATTTCTGTTGCTTGGAGTCTACTTTTTTGAGTCCTCGATAGTTTCCATGTTTCACATCCGTATGTTAGGGTTGGTTTGCATATAGCGTTGTATACCTTTAGTTTTGTTTCTTTTGAGATCTCTTTTTTATTTATGAATTTGTTGTTTATCATGTAATATAATTTAATTGTTTTGTTAATCCTCTCGTTTAATTCTGCGTCTTGATTTCCTGTCTCCTCTATGGTAACTCCTAGATATTTATATTCATTTACTTGTTCTATGCTGGTTCCATCTATTTCGATTCTAGTTTTATAGTTTTTGTCTCCTATGACTAGCATTTTTGTTTTATCTAGATTTATTTTCATACCTTTTTCATCTAATGCTTCTTTCCATATTTTCAAATTTGTTTGTAGTTGTTTTTCAGTGCTAGCTACTAGTATTATGTCATCAGCAAAGATTCCATGGGCTATCTCCACTTTATTGAGCTTCCAGTGTCCTACGTACGTTTTAATGAGTTTTGTTTCGCATTGTTTGATTATTTCATCCATATATACATTAAATAATGTTGGGCTAAGTCCGCCGCCTTGTCTCAGTCCCTCTTCAGTTTTGAAGCCTTCTGATTTCATGTTGTTTATAATAATATGATTGGTGTTGGTTGTATATAGGTCTCTGACTGTTTTTATTATTTTACTGTGTATTCCTTTGTTTTCCATTCCTTCCCATACTGGCGTTCTAGGTACCGTGTCGAATGCTTTTTGTAAATCTATGTATGCTGTAAATATTTTTCTGTCGTGTGATGTCTTTTTTTCTATTATTTGTTTTAATGTAAATGTGTGATCCTGGGTGGATCTTCCCGGTCTAAATCCGCTCTGTGGTTCTGAGAATTGTGGGTCAAGTATTGGTATTAGTCTGCTATTTATTATTTGTTCATAGATCTTCGTTATTGTATTTATCAATGTTATGCCCCTGTAGTTATTGCACAGCTTTTTATCACCTTTCTTGTGTATAGGCGTTATTAACGCTACTCCCCATTCTTCTGGTATTTTCTCGGTTTTCCAAGCTTTATTTAGTATCGTTAATAATGCTGTTTTACCATATTCTCCTAGGTTTTTTATCATCTCCGAAGTTATTTTGTCGTTCCCAGGTGCTTTACCGTTCTTCAGTTTCTTTATCGCAGTTTGTAGTTCTTCTATCTGTATATCATCTATTGGTTCTTCATTTCTCTGTTCTTCATTTATATTTTCTTTCTTTCTTTCTTTATTGCCCCTTTCATTTTTTTCTTGGCTTTGTCCTAGCATTTCTTGAAAGTATTCTTTCCATCTGTTCATTATGTCTGTATCTTCTGTTAATATTTCTTTCTTTTTGTTTTTTATACTTAGTTCTCTAGTTTGTTTTTCTGTTCTAAAGGATTTTATGGTTTTATAGAATAGCTTTTGGTTCTCTTTACTATTGTTCTCCATAATTTCTCCAAATTCCTTCGATGATTTTTCTTTTGCTGTTGCAACCAGATTTTTCACTAGGTTTCTTTGATTTTTATATGCTGCATACTGTTCTTTCGTATTGTTAGTTAGATATTTCTTCCATTCCAGTTTCTTTTTCTTTATTTCTTCTTTGATTTCTGCGTTCCACCACGCTGTTTGCTTGTTTTTGTTTCCAGTTTTGTTTAAACCACATACTTCCGTTGCTATATTAATAATCGTATTTTTTAGTATGCTCCATGCTTGTTGTGTGTTTCCCTTTTTTATTTCTTCTGCTCTGTCTTGAATTATGTTTTCTGTTTTTTCTAGGTATTTGTTAGCTACGTTGATCTGCCTTAATTTATAGTTTTTAATTGATGTATGGCTTATTTTGTGTATTTTTGTTTTCGTCCCATTTTTTGAATTGTTCTGTTTTATATTTATATTTATATTTACTAACTCCATTTTGTAAGAAATTCATACGTTTCATCTGTAAGGCATACATTATTAATTTTCATAATATTGTCTCCACTTCCTCCTATCTTTTGTTAATTCCTTTATTTCGTCCCATGTGTTCCCTTTTCTGGTTGCCTCTTCTTTTATTGCGCTGTTGCACTCTTTTGTCGGTATTCCTCTTTGTTGATTTCCTGCTGCTCTTGTCTCGTATATTTTCTTAGTGATTCGTTCGTCTATCATTCGTGGCATGTGTCCATACCACCTCATTTGGCCTTTTGTTATTTTTTTATGTACTGATTTTATTTTTAAGTTCTTCCTGTGCGCCTCTTTCCTGATCCTGCCTCTTCTTCTTTTCTTTTCTATTTTTCTTAGGAATCTCATCTCCATGGCATTTATTCTTTTTATTTGTTTTCCTGTCATCGTCCGTGTTTCGCTGCTGCAAATTAGCGTTGGTCTAATTACCTTTTTGACTATTTCTGTTTTTGTGTCTCTTGATATCTCCTTGCAAAAAAAGTTGTTTTTTAACATGTTATATAGTGTTGCTGTTTTTCCTATTTTATCTTCTATTTCATTATTCAATTTACCATTGCTCTGTATGATTGTTTCTAAATATCTGTATTGTTTAACTTGTTCGATTTTTTGCCTTGTATTTTTATTTCCTGTTTCTTTTTCTCTGTGGCAATTATCATGGTTTTTGTCTTTTCGTAGTTTATTTTCATGTTTATTTTCTTAATCTCTTACTCAATTATTTCCATGTTGTGTTGCAGTTCTTCTCCTGTTTCTGCAATTATTACACTGTCATCCGCGAATAGTAGTTCTGCTATTTTTGTTATCTCCATTTTCCCGTATCCAATTTTTAGCATTTTCATTTTTTGCTTTGCTTTCATCATCGCCTTATCCAATACGATTGTGAAAAGCAAAGCGCTTAGCACGTATCTTTGTTTTACTCCTTTCTTCGTTTCGAATTCTTTTGATCCCTCATTGTTTGTTCTCACAATATTTCTGTTTTCTCTGTACATGTATTTTATTACATTTATTATTTCCTCGTCTATTCCTCTTTCTGCTAGTTCGTTCCATATGTCCTCTCTCCTTATCCTGTTTTTTTCCCCTATTTTTTCTGCCCATACATAATACTTTAATACTTGATGCCGATATATTACTGAGATTTGTATGAATACTTTTTAAGACATGGAAATAGAATTTATCACATCTAAATGACTTATTAACGATTGAAAGGAACATTTCTGGTTGGGAATTCTGCTCGAAATTCTACGCCCCAGAATATGGCGCGCACAAACTGACTTGGAAGCCGTAAAACCACCGTGTCACCGAAAGTTGCACTGGTTAATTCGATTAGTTTCATCCCCTGGCGCACCCATGACAGCTAACATGTCATTAGGACTTTAGCGATATTGTGCGACGCGTACGAGCGACGTCGTGGGGTGAAAACGTGGAAGGGTGGCTCATTCGGACGAAGCCCCATTCAAACACATTAACTGCTGACGAAAAGAAAAGAACTCAAACCTTTTTGACTTGTCAACTAGAAATGCAACTATAATGTTCATGACAAACTCCCAATTAAATTTAAAAAATCTAGGAACACCATTTTTATGATTAAGAAATTTTCAAAAACTGTTACAAATATGAAACTGATAAGAGATTCTCAATCAATATAAATGATATCAAAAATTTCATAATAATAGTAATAGCAGTAACAATTTTTAAATGGGTATCAACAACTCTCTTGATAATGGTAATTATTAGTTTAATAACATTTGCACCATATTTCAACCAAACATACAATAAGTTCACTTAAAGTTAAAAACTCTAAAATATGAACAACATTATGTCAAATTCTTTAGAACAAAATTTAAAAAAAATATTATATGAAATTAAAAATGAACCAATTTTAATCAAAGTTTGAAAACATTACATTATTTACGTGAAAATCGAGAAAATTTTATTAATAATTTGTTTAATATATTGTACTTCGGAGAATTTCTAAAAAAATGTGTAAAAATTCGAATAGCGAAAATTGTACAAATATTTAACATTTTCATAAAAATCGTGCACAATTTGTGTCCAGGGTCTATAAAATCAACAAAATTTATTAAGAACCGGTCATATAAAACTCGACGGTATCAGGGACATTAACCTGCGATTAAAGTTAATCGGATATTCTAAGATATGGCACAGAATCTTCAGAAAACTGCCTAAATATTTCTTACCACACATAAAGATATATGGATATTTTCAACTCAGATTATTCATATTACACCGGTAATAACAATATCAATACGATTTGATCGTCGTCTCTGCAAAACTCCGCCATAAATCATCGTTCCTCTCGCATCCAGTGGCCTGACAACTTGTTGCGAGGCTGTGCGCGGTGGATAAATGTGTGTACAGTGTAAACGTTGCTGTAATAAACGGCCTTTGTGTAGTGCATTAGTCTATTGGACTGGGGTGGGACCCTATCATTTAGTAATCTTTAGTAATCCGCACGCATTAAAACATTACCGTAATGGCCTGGCGATGATGCAAATTACCAACTGTGAAACAATCTACAATGTGTCTCGGCGGACGACGGCATCGATCAACCCTGACGGGGCCCACCTGAAAACCACCCGCTGCGTATTCAATGCGTGCGTGGAAAGGGGTCCATCAGCATCAGCACTGGTGGCTTCGGGAGTGATTTGGCATGTTCCGTCAAGTTTTATACCAGCAAGTTGTACGCATACATGCGAGAATTTTTTTTCCGAATATTATCAAAAACTAAGTAAATCTTTATCAACAATTGTGGACATGGATACAAGAATAGCGTAAGTCGAAATAACAAATTTCGAGAAGATTTAAAACTTAATAAAAGTTGTAATATAGCAATTACAGACTTGGACTTTTTTTGCAATTCGTATGAACAGTAGCTATATATTTTTTAACAGACTTATAAATAAGGGTAGAGATATTGTAATAAACAAATTTGCTCAAAAACCGCATACATCGACTTACACTGTACTTGCACCCAGCTCCTCAATTATAAAAAACTAAAAAATGAATGACAATTTGCGATTTCAATGCGTATGTTGGTAATCCCACTTCCCACTTCAGCATCAGCACTGGAAGCGTCAGGAGTGATTCGGCCTGTCCATCAAGTTTTGAATCAGCATATTGTATATAAAGCTGATATGTACAGGTATATCAGCATATTGTATTACTTGAGTTATCTTTAGTATTGCATTGATTTTGGTATATTTTTATTTTCTGTTATGCTTATGCTTAAAACAAAATATTTTCGGAAAAAATATCAAAGTCTAAGAAAATCTATGTCATCAATTACAAAAAATTACTAAAAACTCAATGAAAAGTTACGAAGCTAATGCGCATGTGAGAAAACGAGTCTATCAGCAGCGGTACTTATGGCTTCAGGCGATGGCTGCAATCCATCAAGTTTGATATCAACAAGTTGTATATAAATATGCAAGAAAACTATGTTAATCTTTGTCAGCGATTACAAAACAAATCTAAAAACTCAATGAGATGTTGAGAAAAACTTCGAAGTATTATAGATTAGAAGTATTATAGTATTATAGATTCATAAACAGATGTGAGAATTCTCAAATTGCTTAAAGATTTCTTTAAATTTTCATAGACAAATTATCAAAGAACAATTTATGCGCACTCATTTTGAAAAGTTTTTTAAAAACATGCCGAGAGTTATCTACATAATTTTACTTGCAATGCTCTTGCAAATAAATGGTCTTACAAATATGCAAGAAAACAAATATTTTCGGAGAAATATCGAAAACTAAGTAAACCTATATCAGCAATTACAAAAATTCTAAAAACTCAAAAAAAAAGAGAAGTTGCGAAAAGCCTTGAAGTATTGCAGAAATTTATAAATAGATATGAGAAGTCCCAAATTACTTAATTATTGCGTTAAATTTCGATCCACTTATTCAACTGATTTTTATTCTTACAAATCAAATTATGCGGAATAATTTTGGAAAATTATGATAACTGCATACAATTTCAGAAATCTATAAAAAAAGCTTTATCAAATTTAATCAAAAATTTAGTCAATTAAAAAAAACAAAAAAAAACACAAACCTACACACTAAGGGCCGTATCTATAGTCCGAACTTGAGCTTGAGTTCTACTTAAGTCGTATATTTGGTTGCGTATTCTCAATAAACGTTTATGGACTGAACGCAACCAAATATTCGACTTGAGTCGAACTCAAGCTCAAGTAGGCACTATAGATATGGACCTAACACCATTAGTTTACACACATTTTCATAGAAATAATCGCTCGTAACAGCAAAAAAAATCTACACAATGCATTCAATCATTCTACATATGTATTCAACGTTCCATAGAAAAATCTCAGATAACAGGTACCAAATATTTTAAAAATCTACATGTATGCAATTTTTGTAAAATGTATGTTATTCCTTGGCTTGGCCAAAATGGCTATAAACTACCACAAAAAATGTAATAAATTAAAAAAGTAAAACTAAAAAAATGTCAGTAATCTGCACACTACAATGTAGCTATATTACAAAAATTCAATAAAGTTCGATAAATGATTAAAATGATACATTAGTATATTTAATTAAGAGTCTGGAAATAAGTGTTTTTTTGTCGTACACGCGTGACGCTTCCCGTGTGAGGCGTAACGAATACGGGAAGTCGTGCATGTAATGAACGATAGTTTTTATTGTAGGTACTAAATTTTTTATTGTATTTATCTGAAATAACCCTATTTCCAGATGTTTTGACATTGACTGAAAGGTGAATTTTTGATTTCGATTTTCTGAACACGGACGTGAAAATGTCACCTTTTCGTCATTGTCTAATCGAATGGAAACAAGGTCATTTCAGATAAGTATTTAAGAAAAGATAATTATTTCGAGATATAATTGCAACAAAATAACAATTAACATCTCAAAACTTAAAACTTAAAATTCCAAATGTTTCAAACATTTAAAATATCATGACAAACTGCCAATAAACTAGCATACAATTATGAAATCTACAGTAAATACAAATTCACTAAATACCCACTTTTGTTCAATAAATGGTAAAAATGTATTAAAATTTTCATACTAACTCTAAGAAAATAGTGAGAATTAAAAGAAAATGCTAAAACTACCACAAAATATGTCAGAAATCTATATATGATAACGAACTGAATAGTGCAAAACAGCAACATTGAATTAATCTTAGGTTAGCTGAGATTTAGAATTTTATCCATAAACAGGCATGCATCACTTATGCCGCTAGAACGTTTCGTATCGAAGAAACCATCATTAACTTTTTTTATATGGCCCGTATACAGTGTATTCGATAAAATGCGCCCAAGACGGTAGCGACTTCATTTGTTATTTAACCACCAACAAACCATATATATTATAAATATAAATCCATATAAATTGGACAGTGTTTTCTACAGGTTGGTGCAAAAAAATCTCTTTTAAAGACCTTCATTCATTTGTAGTGACGTCACCGACATTTTTTTTAAATGCCTCTAATTATGCCAAATTTTTTTTTATGTATTCTTGTGGAGCATTTAAAGTAATTTTCACCGGTCTAAATTTTTAGTAAAAATTCAGGCCGATGAAAAGTACTTAAAATGATCTACAAGAATACATCAAAAAAATTATACCAAGCCATTTAAAACAATTGTCGGTGACGTCACTACAAATAAATGAAGGTTATACCATTAGTTCAGGTGAACTTTTTTTCTATTACTCCAAGAAATAACCTTGTAAAATATTTTGCAATTATTATCATAATTATTCATCTGCATAATTTTATAGACATTTTTGGAATGCTTGGCATTTTCTGAGATGTTTCATGAAACCTTTAATAAATGTTTTTGCATTTATTCAATAAAGTAAAATTTTAGGGCAAAAAATTTTAGTATACTTTCAAAATTCTCGCCTTTTATAGATTGACTGGAATTTTGTTTTAATGTAAAACTATAATATTTAATATAATTAGCACCATGAGCATAATATTCAGTTTACAGTTTTATATCAAAAGTGGAATATTTAATACTTACTTATAATTAGCACATAAGCATAAGCACAAGCATGAGCATGATAATAATATTCAGTTTACAGTTTTATATCAAAAGTGGAATATTAATACTTATTTATAATTAGCACATAAGCATAAGCATTATGCATCATTTAGTAGAGATTTTTGGAATGTTTAGCAGTTTCTGAGAAGTATTGTAAAATTTTGAATAAGTAATATTTGCATTTATAGAGTAAAGTGCAATTTAATTGCCAAACATTTGGATAGAGTTTTGATTTTTTTAAATTAATTTTCATATTTTTGTTTGCGCGGAATTTTGCAAAACTGGAATTTATGTGCACAGTTTTATTACTGTAAATTACAGATAATTATATCGTTTAGTATTTATTTGACGCATTTTTTATTGCAAAAAAATTAAAATAAATGCTTTACGATATTGGTCATGGAGTTTTGCATTTTGCAAAATTATTATTGGCTTATTGGAAAAGAAAATTTTTCTATTATTTATCGAATAAGGTTAAATTTGCTCCATTAAATACTGTTCAACATTGCATTTTTAGATATGTATTAGGCATACATGTAATTGCATAAGAAGAGTATAAAATCAAAATAGACGTTCTCAGCAAAACATGTTTTTCGAATAAGAAGCTATAAAAATGGTAGCGTTATTTCGGAATGTTTATTATTGACTTACAATAATACAAATAAACGAAAATCATGATAGTTGAAATTTTTCAACTACCTATATTTATCTTTTCTTATAGAATTATTTCTATAATAAGAAGTCTTTTTTATAGAATTTCGAATACATACGCAGAATAGATTAATAAAGAGCAATTTGAATGCATATTTGATTGCAGTGTGCGGATTTTTCAATATTTGTCTTCAGTTTTGGGCAATTTTTATAATTCTCACCACTGTAATCTGGCGGAAATTCTATAATAATCGTATTTCCATAGAATTTTTGTATACATTTTCAATTGCAAAACTGGATTTTTTGGGAAATTTTGTTGCAGATTTTAGATTATTTAGTGGCTGTTTCATGCAATTTTTAAGTCCTTTGTAAATTTTGACATTTTTCGTGCGATTCTTCATTTTCCAGTTTAACGCGATTTTTAGCATTCTCGTCTCGTAGTAGTCATGTACATAGTCTCGTCACTACCTATACAGGGTGTCTCAAAATTGACCAAATTGATTCAAAGAACATACGTACCAAATATTACAAAAAATTATAGGGTGGTTCGAAACTTATGATTAATTGACAAAATAGGCAATATTAATGAATCAGTCTGTATATTGTTTATAAAGAACGATAGACCCATAAAATATAGTTTATTTAGAATCAACTCGGTGTGCCGCATCTAACATTACTGTATGCGCATTTCCCAATGAATCACCCTGTATATGGAACTATGTATGTTTGACTGCTGATTAATTAAAAATAAGGTTCATGTTCAATCATAATTCATGCAATTTGCATTTCATGCAATCATTTCATGTGCAATCAATGACTATTTTTGTCACAGTAGAGTCATAGTAGGTATACAATAAAAATTTTGATAACCGATTCGAATAAAAATTAATAAAATAATAATTAAGCGTAACTTCCTGTTAATCACAATAATCCATAAAACGTTTTGGTGTCATCATTGGCTTTGACCAAGTTCGGCCCATTCACTTGCATCGGTGTCAGGGTCAAAAATACACATCCTTCTTCCAAAAATACGCGTTGAACCTATAAATATCGGAGCTGCCAATAACGGCAGCGACTCGTACTTTCCTGCAGTGTAAAGTGGATTACTTCCTTCGAAGGAGAACGCGACGGTAGACTGGGTCACGGGGTCACCGGATCGGTGGGCACCTCGTGTCTCCCGTTGTTTTTTCCTTCCCCGTCCTCTACCACTCGCTCTCGCACAAGTGGCCCCTTTGAATTAAATTAAAAGTGAGAAGAAAAAAAAAATCCGGAGTTGATGAGCGATATTACGGCGCGCGACGAGAGGTCCTCAGCAGGCATTGTGCTCCAGGTTCTCTTCCTTGTAATTAGACACTTCCATTCAGAGTGAAGGTATAGACTTAATTAAAATCCACGGGAACAATGGCGAGGGCCTAAACAGAATCTAATGAATTATGTTTTATTCTGCGTTGATGGCGGTGGAACGTGGCGACGTTTTTTCTAAGCGATGCTAAATTGCCGTGCAATTTTAAACGCCCATTAATCGCGAATTGCTGCCAAGAAAGTAATTTAATTTTTGTAACTGGGAGCATAAACTTCACTCAGTAAGCAATCGCGGTTCAAACCCGCAAAATCTGCATTGACAAACTTGAAAAAGTTGAATTCAAAGAGAGTATCGGGTTTTTTGTTCATTTTGAGTAAAATTTTCGATTTGAAATTTCAACTTCGAAAGTCTTGGAAATTTTGAAGAAACAATTGAGGAATTTTGGAAAACAATGAAATATGTTTTCGTACTTATGACATAAAAATTTAAAGTAAAAAAGTTTGTGCCTAAAATTTTCAACCTGAAAATCAATATTTGCTACATCATAAATGATTTTTTTTAATTTACTTATTGTAGCGCAATTTTCCGCATTCCAATGTTTAAACAAATATTGTCAGAAATGCTTATCCTTATGGTTCATTCGTCATAAGCACTGGTTGAAAATATACCTGTGTAATATAATCTTCACATTTTTTTTAATTAGTCCAATCATTCATCATTAACTTCATGGCTGATGGTTCGTTCTTCATTGAGTATATAATATCGAAAAAGCCTTGTGTAAGTAAACTTCACAATTTTTAAAGAAATTTATTTATTCCTCGATATCTTGATGGTTGATGGCTTGGTCTTCATTGATTATATGTTATCGAAAAAATGTTGTGTAAGTAAACTTCACATTTTTTTAATAAATCCAGTCATTCCTCAATAAATTGATGGTTTATGGTTCATACTTTTAGTACAGGGTGGCCCAAAAGTAGGTATACAGGAATACAGTATGCAGGTGTATACATTTATACAGTAGGTATACAGGTATTTCTTTTGTTTCTAGTGTAAACAATGGCTGGAAATTTGAGCGAGGAGCCCTATAATAAAAGTATTGCTGCATAAATATATAAATAACTGTAAAGCTAACTGTGTACCTACTTTTGGGCCACTCGGTATATTGTTAAAAAAAATGTGTAAAATGAACTTTAAATTTTTTAATGAATGGATACATATATAAGTTGTTTATAACTTGCGATCTTTCCACGTTGTAAATATATATTTCATCTGTTCCTTGGAGTTGACATTTTTTTCTGTGCATACTTTCTATGTCTATTTTCTAGTATTTAATTCTTCTGATGTCGATAGTTTGCTAGACATGTCGTTTAGTCCGTGGTGGTCCCCATGGGCTAGGAAACTTGTAAATACAAGGCCGACGCGCGCTGTTTACTCAAGCGTCGCGACGTCGAGTGAGCGGCGTTGCTTGGATACTGCACATCAGGACGATTAGGAGCGATCGAGGACCTGAGGGAGGACAGCTATGTGACCGTCTAGGAAATTAAACATCTTCTGCTGGGCAATAACTCAGTCCGGAAAGGAAACGCAAGGATTCTGGCAGTAGAGTTGGGCATAAGCTGACATGCTACTTTGTGCAATAGTACGAGTAAAAAGTTAACAACACTAATAATAGTTATTTATGGTATACGTGTATACGAGTGCAATAATGTTTTTGAGTACTTAAAATAAAATTGCTTTATTCACGTGTATCATACAAGATTTTTAACAATTCGTTATCAGAATTGAAGAATTTGCGTGAAGTGTCACACTGTCAGGTGACAACGAAAATTTCAAGGAGAGTGCGAATTTACCTATTTTTTTACTTTATTCACGTTGTCAATGGTTATAGTGAATGTAAACATTTTATACACCCATTCGATTAAGTGTAGTTTTAACGATGAGATTCAATATAAATAATGAGCATTTTAAAAATACGAATTGGAAAAAGTAATCTTGGGAATCGATAAAAAATCGAAACGTTAACATTAAAAACATTATTTCACTCTATGCACTGCTAAGGTATAAACAAAAATGTCTACCGTTAACATCTAGAAAAAAAATGTCTATAAAAAAATATCATGGTTGCCATTTAAAAGAAAGTCAATAACGTCGTAACTAAAAACCAAATGATTACAAAGATTTATAACAATATATGTATTTAAAAAATTAGAAATCTACCTATCTGAGAATTTTTCCAAAATATTTTGAATTTCCGACACATAATGAATTTATCTGTACTCATAAATAATACATTCATTATGTACGTAACTATGGTAACATAATATACTTCATAATACAACAGGGGTTGTATTATGCCTTCATAATACAACATGGGTTATATTATGTCTTCATAATACAACATAGTGCGGCCTCTTCAATTAAACAATGTACAACGCTTTTCACACCTCGCTATTTTTCGCTTCATTAATACGCTGTCATTGTTATCTTTCATTTATCTCATGCAAGCTCATTTATATATGTAGATTTTGTTTCTAACAATTCTTTCTTATTGACAAAACTTAGATAATAAGATTTTTTTATATAAGAAGTCATAGATGAAACGTCGTATATGACTCGCACATAATGGCCATAATTCACTCGGAGGATTATACACTCGCCTTCGGCTCATCTATAAAATTCGTCCTCGTAAATTATAGCGTGCATTATGTACTCGTTCAATAACATACTATTATTCCATACTTGCATAACTTTACTTACTTTAATCCTCTTTACTCCGATCGGAGCATAGGGCTTCTACAAGCTTCTTCCATCCTTCTCTATCTTCCGTTCGACTTCCGAGGCTTGTATAAGTTTCCGTAGCACGCTCCCTTTTACGTTGCAGGGTTGCTAGCCCTGCGAACAACCCTCCTCCTTTCACAGCCGGGCTTGGGACCGGTCACAGCGGAGTTATACTTGCATAACCTGTATATTAATTCTTAGTTGAAAAAATCAAAATATAATGTTTTGTTAAACATTGCATAATCTTAAACTACCTAGTTTTTTTTTGAGTTGTTGTTTCAAGGTAATTTACAATATTACAATATTATATTATAGAATTAAGCTGCAAGGTTACCTGAAGCTTTAGCAGAAGTTTCGGGACACCCTGCATAATGTTCACTGTTTCTTAACAATCTTATACTTTTAGTTCATATGGTACATAATTTGGAAATTTTCAATCTTCATCAAACTTTTTGGCAATTTCTAAATCTTTACGAAATCTTGAGGAACTTTATTGAATTCATTGCCAGTTATTTATTGTATAAGTGTATTAGATAGCGTTTTGTCCACGCAAAAAAGTTTAAACCCGAAAGCGAAGCTCGAGGGTTTAATTTTCTTAAGTGGATAAAACGCGACTAAAACACAAATGCAATACAACGTTTTATCCGCATTCACTGTTATTTAGAATCATATTTAATCAAAAATTGATTTGACATTTCGCTCTGACAGCGGCTGTAACCTTACAAGAGGAGTATCCATTGTTTCTACAGATTTATCAAAAACTTCGACAAGCACTATGCTTTCTGAAACCGATGACAACTATAAGCTTGTTATTAATGAAAACGAAGTGAAATATGATAAAACAAAGAACGAGTTGTCTATTGATATAAATGTTAATGTTAATATTAATAATAAATAAATAAAATGTAATTGATTTAATATTGTATATTTCATTATTCCATTTGTGGAATGAAGTAATTTCATTATTCCACTAGTGGATAAAGTGGTACTTTATATGCTTCATAAGTGTGGATAAAACTCCAACTATATTGTGATTGTGGATCAATTTTATTAAACATGTTGTAGGTTTAGTACAATTATTTGAATTTTGATATAAGTAATTAAGAATTATTCAATTTAAATAAATTATTTTAATATTTTTTGTTAATATTCTGGACATTTTTGTGAATTTCCAATCTCCATAAAACCGATTGTCAATTTCTAAAATATTTATGAAATCTTGTAGAACTATATTGCATTCATTAGGTTTTATTAAAAATGCTGTAAGTTTAGGAGAATTAGTTGATTTTTTCATACTCATATATATTATAATTAAGTATTCTACATTTCCGATAAAATTTCATATTAAATTCTACAATTCCAATAATCTTTTACTATATTTGGTGTCGAAATGTTTTCATTTTGAAGTTTACAACAATTTCTGAACCTTATGACACTTTTGATATCTTCATTAAAATTATTTATCAATTGATACCTTGATTGCACATTCTAAAAATGTTTCTCAAATCTTTATAAAATTTTGTGTAATTTGAATATTTTGATGAACATTTTCTTTTCTTTTTTTACTACATTTGGTGACGTATTGTTTTCATTTTAGAGCTTTCTACAATGTTTACAATTTCTCAACCTTCTGACACTTTTGATATCTTGATTAAAATCATGGATCAATTGATACTTTGATTGCACATTCTAAAATTTTCCAGAATACTTCTGAAATATTTACAATATTTTGTATAATTTGAATATTTTGATGAGCATTTTCTCATATTTCTTTTGCTATATTCGGTGTGGTCATGTTTTCATTTTAAAGTGTACTACAATGGTTACAATTTCTGAACATTCTGATACTTTTAATATCTTAATTAAGATTATGGATCAATTGATATTAGATTGCGCATTCCAAAAATGTCCAGAAACATTCTGAAATCTTCATAACATTTGGTGTAATTTGAATAATTTGGTGAACATTTTCTGATTATTTTTACGACATTCGTTGTAATGTAATTGTAATGTTTTCATTTTACAGGTTACTACAAAGTTTACAATTTCTATACCTTCTGACACTTTTGATATCTTGATTAAAATTATAGATTAATTAATTCTTTAATTGCACATTCTAAAAACTTTCACAAAATTTCTGAAATCTTTAAAAAAGTTTAGTGTAATTTGAATATTTTGATATAATAATAATAATAATAATTTTCTGCAATTATTAAACTTAAGAAACAAAAACAAGGGGAATGTATATGTTTCTTTAGTTCCACTGCACGTTTGTTATTTTTGTTAGAATTCACTGCATGTTTCAGGAAATATAGAAACAATTCAGTAGTGTTATGGCAAAACATGTAAGCCATTTTTGTTATTTTACTGGAGAAGCAAAAACAGTTTTGTATTTATATTTGTGAATGTAGATTAGCATGTATCATTGCACATAATTATTTTTAAAAGTAAATTTTTGTAAAAGTAAATTAAAAGTAAATTCACTGATCAACTTAAAGTATACTTTATTTGTGGCCATTTAATGCATTTTGAAAAAAAAAGGCACATACTTTTTTTGCCATAACCCTACTGAATTCTTCGTGTATTTATATTCATAGGGGTTTTATTTGCAACTTTGATATGTTCATTAAATTTTCTGCAATTTGTATACATTTCCCCAGCAGCTACTTTAAAATTCGCAGCAATCGTGATTGTTTCGTAAGTCGGTTTTATCGAAAAATAATTATTTTTACATTTCCCCTCAACATGCTTAAGTTTCGCGAATTTAATATCATCGTAAATACCTCAACATTGGTATCGTCTCCTGAGTCAAATAAGACAAACAGCAATAAGATTGGATCAACACTTTTCATAATATGTTTTTTTTTCGAAATTTTACTTATCTTAAATTTCAAACTTTATATACCTATATGTTAGCTCTCCAGGCCTAGCAGGCCCATGGCAAATTTCATACTTTAAGGGCGGATATGTCGTGAAGTGCCTGGGACACTGACCTTGAAATGAGATTTGTGCAATCAGAATGGCTCAATTAGTTAAGGAAATGTACATCAGAAGCAGAAACTTTGCAAAATGCGTTTTTTTTTTGGTAGAGTAGTTATAAGAACATTTATTCCATATACAGTTACACATCTGCAGCATACTTAATACAAATAATAACATAATATTAACGATAGACTGATAGATGTATGATATACGAGGTGATACATGATATATGGAATGGGCTACCGACTTTCGTCTGTTGGCCCATGAACTGTTGTAAATATGAATCTTTGTCTAATATTAGTTCGTGAGTTATCAGTCTTTCGTACAATGTTTGGGAGGTCGATTTCCAATAGTCATTTGTACTTTTCCGCGCTAGCTGTTTAACCAAGGAGCACATTTGCAAAATTTGATAAAATAATTTTATTGGAATTATATCGACTCTACTTTAACATCAATACTTGCTTGTGTTCACTATGTGAGTTTAAGTGATTAAACAAAATTAAACTTATTACGTTTTTACATATATAATAATAATTACGTTTTGCACATTATTTAAATAAAAAACGAATGTTTAACGAATTTTCATTATTGTTTATACATATATCTTGGTACAATCTGGGTTCTTCTATTAAAATATTCTCAGAATTTATAGATTTTTATTAATTAACTTGACATTATATATAGGTAGGTACTTTTATAAGCATTACAATATTTATAACCATTAAATAAAATAATAAATCATCTTGCATTTCTCGAAACATGTGTATATTTTATATAAGGCATGTTTTACAAACATGTTTATAGGTATTTTTCCCTGAATTCATAATATTCAAAATGTGAAATTTTGAAAACATGTTTATTTTTATTAATTGATATTTTGATTGATTTGGCAAGTAGGTGTATGGTTATAGACAATTATAACCTTGAAAGAAATTTAAACTCAACGCGTGTATTTTTGTTTATTTGAAGAATTATGGGTATTTGATATGTGGATAATAATTGGTGAATTGGGGAAGCCATACCATCCAAAACTTAAAGGTTAAATTTTGACCTTTCTTATTCCGCACATCCTATGTTTAAAAAGCAAAGAATTTGTATAGTCTTGAAAATGTATCAAGTAATTGTACTCATTTGCTCAACATGGTTTTCCCTGGTGATATTATTGTTGGTAATAAATGTGTTTTGTAATAAACACCGAACGATTTCATCATTCTGGATAATGGTAGTGAATAAATTAGAAAATTTATTACGCGGCGATATAAAATCTGTGTCTCGTGCACGTACCAGAATTTGCATATTTTGAATGCGGGTGCTGCAGGTTATCGCTGACGTCTGATGGGAAAACTGCTTTTTACGTCCTCGTGTGCCGCAGCGTACGGTTAGGCACACGAGGCGAGGGGTGGGAGAGGCCCCGGGGAAAGCCCGGAAAAACCAACGCAACCGCCCTGCCGTCTTCGGGACGGCGGCCCCCGGGGGCAGGGTGGGATCGCCCCCCGTTTTAAAACGGCACCGCGTCCATTAGGGCCCCGGCTTCGGACGGTCTAATGAGCGGGCGTCATAATTTCCACAGAAAAAACGCGATTTCCCGGCCGCCCGCCGCCGCCTCCGGGCGCGCGGCGCCGCGGCGCCGGCGCCTCGTGGGCGTGCTCGGCGCGCCCCCGCCTCTCCGGAAAACCGCCCATTTTCCCGGAGGATCCTCGGAGAGAGTCAGTCAAGTTTCGCCCGCCGCAAAGACACCTCCAGTAATGTAATATGTTCAGGTGCAACAGTTTTTGTTCTTATTTTCGTTGTTGATTTCGCGCGCGTACCTACATGCGGCCGGACGCCACCGCGGATCGCTGGTTTTTCATTTGCGGGTTTTCCTTGTTTTCCCGACCACTGCCGGAGCGCGCGTGCCCCGTACTACGCACTCCCTCGCGATAAACGTGGGGCCCACTCCACCCTAAACTCACCATGATCCCCAAGAACATTATTGGATTACTTATTTTCATCAACGCAGGTAGGCACCAAAGAAAATTCTATTCTCAATAACACACAACAGCGCAAAATCGCCAACATCACGTATGGCGCCAAATGCCCTCAGGATGACACGTAGTTATAATCGTTAACGAAAAAAAAAACAGTTTATGGATTATACAGAAACGTCCTCTAAACTAAACCACATAATAACCGATTTTACAAACAACTTTTATTTTAACCGTGCCGACCTCGGTGGACTTACAATAAGCGTACGCTCCATAGCCGAGGGCTAGGGTTAGAGCTTCCTGCCCATTATATTATTGTAACACACATAATCCATAAGCCACATTTTATGAACACATAATCTGCAATATTTTCTACAAACCAAAATCACAACCTTCTTAAAACACAAACAAAAAAAATCGTAAATACCCAGAAACTCGCAATTTTATGAGCAGTCATTGAAATTTTGTTAGTAATGTTTAACATTTTGACAGTAATTATTAACATAATATATTATAGTAGTACGGTAGTAGCAACGATATTTTTTATGCTATCGACTTGCGGTGTTTCCGTCTAAGATATATAATATTTATTTGCATATTTTCAATGATTATACTGTCAAAGTTTCAATAATTACTCATTTGTTTTAATAATATCTGGAAAATTTCAATAAATATCTGCAAATGTTTTACAAAATAATGACATTTCGACACTTTTCATTGAAATTTTCACAGTAATCATTGAAACTTAAAACTTTACTAGAACAATCATTTAAAATTTCCAAGGAATATTTCACAGTAAGCATTGTAATATTAGCAGAATAAGCAACAATGAAAAAATAAGAAGAATGTGGAAATCAAATTTGGAATAGAAAATGTATAGCCGAGCAAATACTGATAATCTAAATCAAACGTTTAAAATATGCTATCCGCATTTGAATGATTACCGTTAAAATTGCAATTGTGATTATAAACATTTCATCGGATTTTCTGAAATTTTTAAATTTATTCTGGCAAAATTTGATATATTCCTTCAATCTTTCAATGTATACTATCAAAATTACTACAGAATAATGACATTTTGAGAAAAAGCATTGAACTTTTAAGATAATTCGTAGAATTTGTATAGATTAATACAATAATAAATTTAAGGTTGTTGTATTAAATACTTACTGGTATTTATTTTTATCTTCTTTTATTGTTTATTTTATTGCCTGACTAGTTTCGATTTATTTAATAAAAAAATCTTTAGAGGCATAGTATTTTAATGTGTATATATCCTGATCTTATTTGCATTGAATTTTGAAATTTGAAAGTTATAAATGTCTAATTTATTTTATTTTATTATTTATTTTATCGCGCGGTTTATTTAAAAAACTATCTTATGAGGTATATGTACTTTAGTGTGCATATATATATCCTAGTATTATTTGAATTGAATTTTGAAATTTGAAAGTTATAGATGTCTAATTTGAAGTTTTAGTTAAAAAATAATAATAAAAATATAACAATAATAAGTGTTAGTAATAATAAGTTTCAATAATTACTCATTTGTTTTAATAACATTTGGAAAATTTCTATGAATATCTGCATTTTTTATAAGATAATGACATTTCGACGCTTTTCATTGAAATTTTCACAGTAAGGATTGAAACTTAAAACTTTTCCAGTGCAACTGAAAATTTACAACGAATATTTCACAGTAAGCATTGCAATATTAACAGGATAAGTGACATTGAAGAAAATAGAAGAATGTGGAAATTTGGAATAGTAAATGTATAGCCGAGCGAATACTGATAATCATAATCATACGTTTTAAATATTCTATCCGTATTTAAAATATTACTGTTAAAATTGCAATTGTGATTATGGAAATTTTAATTTATATTGGCGCAATTTTATACATTCCGTCAATCTTTCAATGAATACTATCAAAATTTCTACAGAATAATGACATTTTGAGAAAAAGCATTGAACTTTTAAGAGAATGCATAGAATTTTTATAGAATAATACAATAATAAATTTAAGGTTGTTGCATTAAATACTTACTGATATTTATTTCTATCTTCTTTTATTATTTATTTTGTTGCCTGACTAGTTTCGATTTATTTAAAATAAATATCTTCAGAGGCATATGTATTTTAATGTATATACAGGGTCCGTCATTTCACCTCCCGTCTTCAATAGCTCAGTTACTAATTGAGTTACGATTTTGATATTTTGCAGACTTCAGTTGCTTTTGTATTTCAGGAAAATATTGTTGATTATACAGGGTGTCCCAAAAAAGTGTGACGTTATTATGATGTATATTTTTAGATTGCATGGTATATTTTTTGTTACTTATTTGGGTGCCTCTTATAGATACCTACATACCCATAAAATTTGATTGAAATCGGTTTAGTGATATTAGCACAAAAAAATAAAAACTGAAAAAAATCAGTTTTGCATCATTGGTTAAGAAAATTAATAAGATATAAAAGTATGCTTTGTTAATGAAACCATACAAGGTACTCATTAAATAAGGTCTGATAGTTGCGTTAACTAAGTTTTATTGATATGCATTATACAGAGTGTCCAAAGTTTAGTGTCAAACTTTTCAAACTTTAAAGCACTTTATTTTTCTTATTTTAAATTGGAGCCCCTGTATATTTTTATGTCATTCCATGTGGAATTAAAAGACAAACATTTTTCCTAATTCCTATTTCTATGATTACATTTAAAATTGGAATTCGATTATTCCGATATTTTAACTTACACTATCAAAATTCTCCCAATATATCAATGATTACAGTCAGTATTTCAAACGAAATACTGTTAGTTATAACTGTAGTTTTAGCTACAGTGTTTTAGCTTGTTCTCAAAATTTAATTCTTCGTCTACTTCGTGATACATTTTCTTTATCACTTAGTTATCTTAGTTAGTTATCTCTGTTTGATAATGATTACTTAAGTAGTCAAAACTAGTAACAAATCAATAAATAATTTTATGTGACACTAACACAGTAATGTGTTTTAAAAGAATTATGAAAATTTTGAAAATAATCATTGAAATTGTCAAAGACATGATTAAAATACTAACAGAATTATTACAACTAAAAAAATAATACTACTATGTATAAAGAAGAAAACCGACATTTAATTTTCAATTGTCTATAGATTTTCTATTCAATTTTCAATCAATACTACTCATCACATTTTTTTGTTATCCCGTTTGTTTTTTCTGTGATAAATAGTGACAGTGACATTCAAAGTAAGCATTGTAAAAAACTGAATTGTGTCCAATACAAATCATAATAATAAATTTTAATTCTCTGCCAGTATTTCAGAGATTTGTGTGAAAAATTTTAACATTGATTCTGAAAATGGCATTTGTTATTATGAATATTTTATGTTTATCTTTATGTTATTATGATTTTATATTGATTTGTTTCTTTCTTCTTATGAGAAGTAGTTACTGGTAGTAGACATATTTATAATGTAATAATTTTTTATAACATAAATAAATATTTGAGTTTTGCTATCAAAATTTCAATCATTCTCATAATTTTATATATGCTGTCAATATATGGATCACTCTTAAATCTCATTTGGAACATGAATCTTTAATGTTTGCCATACCAAAAATGACATATGCTAACAGTCAGATATGTATAATTCTTATTATTTCTGATATTATATATGGAGAGTATTTAATCTTATTGCAATTTTTACCTAAAATATCATTAATAAAAAATAAGAAACAAAAATTTTTATATCGTTTACGATATAAAAATTATTATATATTATTATATATTATATTTTATATCATTTACACCTGTTTTTCCATATGTACAGGAGCAGTAAGAATTATTATTATGATTAATATTAATCTCTATCTGGTAGATAACTTAGCCCCAAATTGACTAATGATGTGGTGCAATGATTCATTACTATATGTTAATTTCCTGTGCCGCATTGATAAAATTATCTGATTCTTCGTCATAATTCCTCATTATCTCCACAGCTGTTTCTAACAAATATTGCTGTGCGAAAACCTTAAAATTGAAATTGAAATGAAAACCAATTAGAAATGAATCTTCTACGAATAAAAATTAAAGCCCTTGTGGCAGAACGAGTAAAAATAGTAATGCTTCTATGAGTCGAATGCTAACCATATCTAATCATTCGTTTTAAAAATCATAATTAGAACTATCTAGAAAAGTAGAAACCACGTAGGTATAAGTAGATACTAGGCAGGAAAACTCATAATTAAACAAGTAAAGTCCTTCTGGCAGAAGTAAATGCGTCTATGAATATTTTAGATTTACTGTCAAAATCCTTTTTTTTTTCAAAAAAAATTCTTATCAAAATTTCAATGATTCTAAAAAAAATATATTCTGTCAATATATGGATCACTGTCAATGCTCATTTGGGAATACATTATTAATAATTTAAAACTCTTGTGGTGGAATGAGTTAAGGCCCTGACATTATACTTGTGGATAATAGGGCCCCGATAATGTGGCCCAAGAAAAAATCAAAATAATTCAATTTCTCTTCCAATATTATGTTTTATGTAAAATATTATAGCAATGTGGAATTTTTTTGAGCACGTTGAATAGTTAACTCTATTTAAAGTTACTAATTTTCACATACTTTAGTAGTATGTAGTAACAATATATTATATTATATAACACTACATTACTACATTACTACATCATAATCATATACATATCGAAATTTAGAAGTTGACCATGTTGTAAGCCAATAATAATAATAATAGATGTTTTAAATCAGAAACAAAAAGGAACACGAAAATTTGTTTATCGGCAATAGATAATGTGTAATTACTATTCCTGTTTAAATGATTATTAGGTAATCAAAAATGTGAATATGGAACAATTAAAAGTTAACGTTTCAATGCATCAAAATTAATAACAATAATTTTCACACAAATTTATTCCAAGGTCTACTTCTGATTAATTCTTTTGTAGCTGCGATGGAATTTTTTTCTTTGCCATTTAGAAACAGCACTAATTATATTGTGCAATGTTTAATGCTTTACAATTACGTATTTACAAGATTTTAAACGCACTGCAATAATTGTGCCTATTTACAGAAAATAATTATGTTATTCAATTTCAATGAATACCAAAATTATGACTGAAGTATTAACACATTTGTCTTCAATGCTGTTTCAAAATCATATATAGATATTGATCTTTGTATTATCTAGTTTTACAATAAGCTTAATTATCCAACCTTTTTATTTTTATTTCTTTTCTTTGCCAAGCATAAACAACATTAATTATATTGTGCAATGTCTACTGGTTTACAATTACAAGTTTACAAGATTGGACACGTATTGTAATATTTTTATCTCTACATTAAAAATAATGATATTGCATTTCATGCCAACATTATGACTGAGGTAATAACAAATTTGTCCTCAATGACAGTTCATATATAGATAGATAAATTAATTAATAACTCATAGTCTTACACGAGTCAACATGATCATCTCGGATTATTATGTATAATCTTATGGATTATCTCGGATGATTATACACTCGCGTTCGGCTCGTGTAATATATTCATCCTCGTAAATTATGGCAATTGTGTGCGAGTCAGAAGTGACGTTTTATATTTTTAATACAACCATTCTTATTAATAAATTTATGTCAATAAGAAACTAAATGTTACTAACAAAATGTACATATGTAAATGAACTTACATGAGTTGAATAAAAGATAAGATTGACAGCGTGCATAGGCTAGGGAAAAATAATAAGATAATATATCTGTGATGGGTGGGAAAAACAGTATAAGTCAAAAATTTGGGAAAATGAGTTTCAGTCAAATTATATTTCAGAAAGTGATGCTGTACATTGTGTTTGAAATAGTATATGTCACATTATTCAGTTAAGGCTTTTAAATAGGTTGGCAGTTGTAGTACAACTTTAAATCCTACGATTATTGGAGGGAAAAAAGGTATAAGTCGACGCTTCCTTAAAATGCTAATTCTTGACTTATTCTGTTTTTCCCACCCATCACAGATATATAATAAGATATGAAAAGCGTTACACATAGTTTAAATGAAGAGGCCGCAGCATATTTTATTATGAAGTCATAATACAACGCCTGTCGTATATTGAATTCATTATTCAATGAATAATGAATGTATTATTTATGAATCATAGATGAAATGTAAAACATAAACGAGTTAAACTATCACTAACTAATCAATCAATCAATCAAAAATCAATCTCAGACTAATAATAATTATAGGACCAGTACGAAAAACAAAAATGGTACGTATCCTCATTTATTATGAGAGGATTCAGTAGATTATTTTTTCGTATGAACGTATTTGGATATTTATTTTTAAATTGGTTTCCAGTTTACTGTAGAGTTCAATGCGATGATGCACACTATATTTTCGAAACCAATTGCAAAATTATAAAAATAATTAAGTGCATATACGTATATTTATCATTACGAGGTGTGTAAATTGGTTTGTATGAAAGAATATAAATTAACTTTCCTTATAATGATAAAAAATAGAAAGTTTTACGTGTACTCACTATACGCTCCAATGTACTATAATTATCTATCGTAAAATAGGACACTAATCAATTAGGCCGCAGCCAGAGCTGAAACAATATTTTTTTCTATCTCTTTATTACACACTTTTTTAAGCCTGATTAGGCCAACAATTGTCTTTGAGTCCGTCTCATGATTGGCTGTACACTGATTTTAAAATTAAATCCAGTTTAACCTTTGATGTCCGGATTTATACCAAACCTAATCTCTAAGTGATACTTCCAGTACCACATTATTGATGGAACTTATAATTCACTGGGTTTGGAATTAAACATTTGTCTTATTCCATAATTTGTATTTCAGTTTCCTGACTCTTGTCCCAAACCCAGTAAACCTTATCAAAATATGAAAGGGTTGAGATCCATGTCTGAATAATATGTTTATTTCGAGAGGTTTATTTGCTCTCTCAGGTTAATATCAGTACAAATTCTTTAAATTAATATACATAAAGCACTTGGTTAAGTTTCACAAATTTTTAATAAAAACACTCTACAATTGTTTTTCACGACCATTATTGATAATGGTAGTGAGACCGAAACAATTGTAGAGTGTTTCTATTAAAAATATTTGAAACTTAACCAAGTGCTTTATTTATACTAATTTAAAGATGTTTCACCAAGTATTAACCACCGATTCATACAATCTAAAACTTCTTTAGCAGAATGTGTTCTGATGCAAATAAACCTCTCGAAATAAACATATTATTCAGACATGGATCTCAACACTTTCATATTTAGAAGGTTTACTGTTTTTTTTTTAACTTTTTTAAGAGTCAGAAAACTGAAATACAAATTATGGAATAAGACAAATGTTTAATTCGAAACCCAGTGAATTATAAGTTCCATCAATAATGTGGTACTGGAAGTATCACTTAGAGATTAGGTTTGGTATAAATCTGGACATCAAAGGTTAAACTGGATTTAATTTTAAAATCAATGTACAGCCAATTATGAGACCGACTCAAAGACATTTGTTGGCCTAATCAGGCTTTAAAAATGATGTAACAAAGAGATATGTTTTGGCTTGGTAGCCGTCTTCAGCCTCTTACATATATCAATTGCTATAGGTTAGAGAATCCCGAAAGAAATTTTCGTTCATCGTTAAAGAATTTTTACCAAAATTAACCTGAGAATGCAAATAAAACTCCCTAAACTTACCTAAATAGTTTATATTAGGTAAGTCAACCTAAATACCTAAATAGTTTATTTTGGACATTTGTTTTGGCTCCGAATTATTAAGCTTAAACGAACTATAAAATAATTCTAAACCCAGCAAACTTTATCTCGACTATGCAATGGTTTATTTCGGGGTTTATTTTGGCTTTTAACTATACAGCTAATGCAAACTATAAAATAATCCCAAAACCCAGTAAACCTTATCTCGACTGTTCAATCGTTTATTTTGGATATTTTTTTTGCTTTGAACTATAAAGCTAAAACGTACTAATCCCAAAAGAATTTTTTGTAAAATCGTTAAAGGATTTTTACCAAAATTAACCTGAGAATGCAAATAAAACTCCCTAAACTTACCTAAATAGTTTATATTAGGTAAGTCAACCTAAATACCTAAATACCTAAATAGTTTATTTTGGGCATTTGGACGAATTATAAAGCTTAAACGAACTATAAAATAATTCGAAACCCAGCAAACCTTATCTCGACTATGCAATGGTTTATTTTGGGGATTATTTTGGCTTTTAACTATACAGCTAATGCAAACTATAAAATAATCCCAAAACCCAGTAAACCTTATCTCGACTGTTCAATCGTTTATTTTAGATTTTTTTTTGCTATGAACTATATAAAGCTAAAAGGTACTATAAAATAATTCCAAACCCAGTAAACCTTATCAAAACTATGCAATAGTTCACTGTGGACATTTACTTTGGCTTTGAACTATATAGCTGAAACTAAATATAAAATATTCCTGCCTTTATCATTACTTTATGATTATAAAACCAAGCATTGGTTTCGTGATAAAATTCAAAGTGCAGATTTATTACTCATATTGTTTTATCGTGTGACAAATGTAAATATCAAGTAGTTATTGCTAAATTGTACGTCAATGGACAATTAGTAGTTTCTGATACGAATAGTTTGCTCTAAATTTGCAGTGCCAAATTTACCACCGAACGTTTACCAAGAAGACCAACCTCAGGTTGTCTGCCATATAATCTTCATTATATAACTGAATTATGCGATTACTGCATCATCTGTTACGCGGACGTGTGGACATTCCAAATTTCATCGTGAGTAACTAAATTTTTAGTAATAACAAAGACCAAAAGTAGACATTAAGTGATCTTTTTCATTATGGGCAAAATATCTTCGGTGGCCAATGAGATCAACGCAAAAAACCAAAGAGGGTACCAACTAGTATCATCCCCCAGTAGTAATTAAGTGACTAACTAAATTTGTTGTACTAAAAGTTGCTATTCGAACGTAATAGTGTGGAAGAAATAATGAAAATCTTGTGGTTAGATGTTTTTAATACAAATAATGAAAATATCAGCTCTTCAAAAATTTGTGAAACGGTTTAGACTAGATATCAATTTTGTCCGATATCAATTTTGTCCAATTTAAATCCAATTCCAATTCCAGTTCTATTCCAATTTTCATTCCAATTCCACTTCCATTACAATTTCAATTCCAATTTTCAGCGTGAGTAACTAAATTTGTAGTAATATCAACAACCAAAAGTAGCAATTAAGTGAGCTTAATAACCATAAATTTTTCATTATGGGTAAAAAATCTTCGGTGGCCAATGAGATCAACACAAAAAACAAAGAGGATACCAAATAGTTTCATCTCCCAATAGTAATTAAGTGACTAACTAAATTTGTATTACTACAAGTTGCTGTTTGAAAAAAATAGTGTGGAAGAAATAATGAAAATCTTGTGGTTAGATGTTTTTAATACAAATAATGAAAATATCAGCTCTTCAAAAATTTATGAAACGGTTTAGACCAGATATCAATTTTATCCAATTCCAATTCCAATTCCAGTTCCATTCTAATTCTAATTCCAATTCCACTTCCATAACAATTTCAATTCCAATTTTCATTGTGAGTAACTCAATTTGCAAATTTGTGTGGAAGAAATAATGACAATCTTGTGGTTAGATGTTTTTAATACAACTAGTGAAAATATCAGCTCTTCAAAAATTTGTGAAACGGTTTAGACTAGACATCAATTTTGTTCAATTCCAATACTATTCCAATTCCAGTTCCATTCCAATTATAATTCCAATTCCACTTCCATTACAATTTCGATTCCAATTTTCATCGTGAGTAACTAAATTTGTAGTAATATCAACAACCAAAAGTAGTTATTAAGTGAGCTTGATAACCGTAAATTCATCAAGGGCAAAAAATCTTCGGTGGCCAATGAGATCAACGCAAAAAAGCAAAGAGGGTACCAAATAGTTTCATCCCCCAATAGTAATTAAGTGACTAACTAAATTTGTATTACTGAAAGTTGCTGTTCGAAAAAAAAAGTGTGGAAGAACTAATAAAAACTTATAGTTAATATTTTTAATGCAACTAATGAAAATATCAGCTCATCAAAAATTTGTGAAACAGTTTACACTAGATATCAATTTTGTCCAATACTAATTTCAATCCAATTCCATTCCAATTCTAATTCCAAGTCCAATTCCATTACAATTCCAATTCCAATTTTCATTGTAACTAAATTTGAATTAACATCAGGAATCATTAGTAGCAACTAATTAAGTAAATATTTCTTTAATAGTATTAGGATCGACCAGTAGTAAATAAGTGACTAACTAAATTTGTATTGCCATCAGCAGTAGCAATTAGTAATCAATATTTGTAATAACATGCATACTAAATGTTAACAAGAAAACAAACTCAAACTTGTTTCAAAGTTGGTTCCTAAAGTAGAAGCAATGAATATGCATTTATTTTAGTATCAACTTTGCAAATACAAAAACTACAAAAAATTACAAAAAACTGGCAAAACTTTGTAAAGACAATATTTGAGTTTGTGGTGACTGTATACACAAAGCCTAATGAATATTAATTATGCCTTCCTCTAGATAAGAATACCTGCATAGGTTAAGCTTAATAACCGTAAATTTATCATCATGAGGACAAAATCTTTGGTGGCTAATGTGACCAACGCCAAAAACCAAAATGGGTCATCAGAAACCAAAAACTCCGAAGAAAACGAAAACATAAAACCTGGTAACGTGCAGCAGTCTTATGATGAGTACATCCCAAGTCGATGCCGGCGAAAGTCAGACCGGCCAAAGTCACGAGAGCTGAGGGCCAGCATTAGCTACATAGGATGCGACTGCGGAAGGCTTAATGGTCTGCAAGACCAATGCAGGAGGAGCGAGTGCCAGGGGTGCCAACAATGCCGCACGAACCCCCCAACGTGCACACCGTCACAGTTTACGAATGCAAAGCACTTAGCGAAGATAAAGGAAGCTGGACTAAAACGGCGATGTCCTTATGTGGACCACTACTAGTGATAGCATAAGTCTGGTCGTACAAACAAATACGAAACAAAAACTGTTTTGTGGTAATAATAAAATTGGGCATTAAAATTGTTTGTAAAATCACATATCAATAAATTATTTATGTAACAACAATACAAGTACTGTACTCTCACACTCTCACGTACTCTCACACGAAATAAACATATCTGTTTTCTAATGAAAGTATAATTGAGGGGTCGAGAAGTAAAAGGGTTTAACTGCATTTTGGTTGTTTTGAGATAAATGGCTTTAAAGTTAACTTGAATTTCAAAATTCCAGGAATAAGTTTAGAAAACTGTGTTAATATTTCAGAATTACGTTAAGACTTTAAAGCCATTTATCTCGGAACTACCAAAAATTATCTTAAACCCTTTTACTGCTAGACCACTCAATTGTGTGCGAACACAAGAAGATTTAATAAATTTTATTAATTAAAATTTCGTGGATTTACAAGAAAAACTAAGTCAAAAATACAGTTTCGAGATAAATGCGTCTCAAAACTCAAACACTTTATGATAAATCTGTGGTACTAAGGCAAAACCAGATAAAATCGTTGTATCGATTGTTAGTATTTTTTTCCAATATGTAGAGACTTTGCAATAATTTCAATGAATGAAACCCTCTACGGTTCTAATGCTCCTAGGATACATAGAACCAAAATAAAGTACTACTTTTACTACAGAACTGTATCGATTGTTAGTATTTTTTGCCAATATGTAGAGACTTAAAAAATATTTCAATTAATGAAACCCTATGTGGTTCTAAGCCTCCTAGGACACGTAGAACCAAAATAAAGTGCTGCTTTTAGTACAGAACTGTACCGATTGTTAGTATTTTTTGCCAATATATAGAAACTTTGGCAAAAATTTCAATTAATGAGACCCTATATGGTTTAAATGCTAGTAGGACACGTAGAACAAAAATAAAGTACTACTTTTACTACAGTATGGTGCAGTACCTACCTACATTAGTAGTACAAACATCTAATATTCAATATTGTTTTTACAAGTTTTTATTAACATTCCAGTGAACCATGTTACAACATAGAAACTTTTTCGTGATAAATACCTACAACGAAGTTTTATGGGATCTGGTCATTTCAACTCATTTTTGTCAACTTTGGACTGAAGGCGCCAACGAATGAAGTTTCATTGATGGACTGTGGTTGATCAAAGCGCGTTCTCGTGAATCAAGTTTAATTGATCGATTGTAATTGCTCAACAAAAGTTGAATGAAACTATACTTTAAAGTTGATCAACTCTATTGAAACAAAGGTACTCACTATAGTTTTCATTCAACATTTGTTGATCAACTACAATCGATAATTCAAATTGATTCATGAGAATGCGCCTTCACCAAAAAGTTGGACGAAAACAATACTGAAAACCTTTGTTTCAACAGAGTTGATTAACTTTAAACTGTAGTTTACATACAACTTTTGTTGATCAACTAAAAGCAACCAATTTGTGAAAAAGCGCCTTAGTCACTTGTTTTCTGTATGCCCACGATTAATTTATGTAGGTAATAACAATGCAAGTATTTATGTACTCACGCGTAATAAACAAATACCGCATGCTTTTCTATTTTATTGACAAACCATTTGTGTGACACTCCAAAAATTTCACATGTACTTGAAGAAAATCACCAGACCGGAAAACATCCAGAGATAGAAGAAGACGGTGTTCAGATCTTCCGGCGTCTCTATATCAAACGAAAAAACTCTTCTCGTCGTGTTCAGGATAGCCGAAGAACAAGCCAAGAGGTACTTTTGCACGTCATACAAGAATGATAGCATTTGAACGCCGCTGCTTATCTCCCACACCATTTACGTGATTGCAGATTTGAGCGGTAATACTTTAATTGTGATGCTTTGCACTTTGGTGATTTTGAAGTTTACTGGCAATGACAGCTACAAAATCTGTTATTTATTCTGCGATTATTTAGGTTTGGTGATATGTGAGTAGGTCAGATATTACTGTGCTATTTTCGTAATAAGCTATGACTATACGAATGCATGCGAGAAAAGAGTAAGATTAACATGAAAACCAAGAATAATGTAATGACACAATCGCAAATAGAATGAAGAAGAAGGAAAATTACTGGGAGTAAGCAATGGAGAGTGCTGCAGGAAGGATACAGTTCTTCAAGCATATAATTACCTCGCAACCCAATAAGGGTATAAGAGGAACAAATTAAGTTAAGAAAGATTTATCAAAAATTTGTTCAGAGGAGTGGTTCTAAAACTGGTTATAAGAAACATATGACATCTGGAAACCTACTGATGTCATAAAATATATGATATCATATGAGAAATATTATATTCCACAATTAGATAAAAGCAATTTGAAAATTGCAAACGAGGAATGCGAAGAAAAAAGTCAAAATTGCGAAATTTTCGGCGACAGACTGGTCTGCATAAGGTGCAGGATCTTCTGCACACTGCGAAAAACAGAAAGAAGGTGCACATGTGAAACAATCATCCATAATGAATAAGTTTCAGAGAAGAGAAGAATTCGTAAATTTTAATTCACGATTCGAAAAACAGAAAGATGATGCAAAATGTTTACAATCATCCATAATGAAAAATTTTCAGAGAAGAGAAGAATTCGTATATTTTATTTCACAATTAAAAGGCAACTCCAACCTTAAAATAAAATAAATAGAATCGAAAGCAAAATGCTTTTACCATTTTTTTATTTAAGAAGTTCTCTATAATGTTAAGTGATTTACGAGTGATTTACACATAAACAGATGAACAAAAAAATAAATTTCAAGAATCACTGTAATCTCAAGTGACAAACATCTCACGAGTAAGCTATTAAATTCTCTGGAAACGTTTGTGGTATTTGGATGGCAGTGTTTTGCAGATAAGTAGCACAGATTAATATGCAACTGTTTTTTTTTTATGAAGCCACATGACGGCATTTCTAACCTTGTGGATTTTCAAGGGCCTATCTCTCGTGCACCCGAGCGTTCCATACCGATGACTCTCGCCGGTGTGTAGTTTCTAGGATTTATTATGTGAATCGTAATTAAATCCATCCGAGGTTAATTGCATAGGCGTGGCAAGCTGAGACTTGACCTGCATGCTGTTGAGCACAGTTTTCTTACAAGTGTTATGTTAATGGTGATTGTTGGGAATTACGATGTGTGGAGATGTAATCACAGGAAGAGCAGTTTATAACTGCAACGATGTAATAGGTATTATGTTCATGGTGTTATCGATCTAAGCATCTGCAGTAGTCAGAAAAGTACTACATCTAAATTATAGGTTATAATTTCAGATCAATTATGGACATATGAAGACATTTGAACAAAATAACAACAAACGTGATATGTCTCACCAAGCGGTTATCAAACGTACTTTCAATTAAAAAAATTACTTAATAAAAAAATATTAAAAATATAATACTAATTATAATGTGAAAGTAATGAGAAGAATGCAAAGAGAAATTATAACTACTACCAAAAACAGAAATTTGCAATATTTGGTATATTAAACCACCCCCATTATTATTATTATTATACTTTTGAATGCAATATATTTTCTTTTTTTAAATGTTAATTTTTGCAATAAATCTGAAAACACTTAATATTTCCGAAACAGTTGAAGATAGGACATGGTACATGAAATATGTCTAGAATTTTCTGAAGAATCAAAAAATTGAATAATATACTAGGTGTTGCATTTAAAATAAGAAAGTTGGTATTGGCCACGGTCACATGACACACCCTGTATAAAAAGTTTTTGTTGAAAAAAATGCGCAACTAAAAATAACAATCGACGTGTCCGAGCGTTTTTTCGAACACGCCCCCATTTATTTATTATTGAATTTATTCCATTTGGCTGATACACCCTGTATGTATAATGTTATGTAGGTAGTGTGTTATCTATGGGGCTGAGCCCGCCAATAAATAAATAAACAAAACATCTAAATATTTTGATAATTATTTATATTTCTATTTTTGCTGTAAATACTTTCAATTTTTTTAGTATAAGGAATACTGAATAATGCATTTGACAGAAGTATCATATGTAGACCACATGCTATGTTTGAACTTTATAATGAATTAATCTAAAATAATCCAGAAATAACTAATATATTCTAAAACTATGTATTTATATGGAATACAAAAATATAGACAATTATTTATTTTATTCAAAAAAATGTATTAAAATAGCCAATATAACTAAAAACGGGACACCTCATTATATACAAAAGTTAAATAATTTCTTACATGTAATAACTGCTATGTTAGTGATAATATTTGTTTCAACTATGTCCATGATTATTGTTAATTACATACTTCATTATTAGTATTATTGTATTGCTACGTACTAGAATATAACATAACTGTGACACCACTTTTATAAAATTTGACTTCATTACTACTTCATTTTTAGTATTATTTTAATGTTATGTACTAGAATCTTATATAACTGTGACACCACTTTTACAACATTTCATCTGCTTCAGTTATTTCTAACAGTAATTTTGGACATAATAATCAAAACTGTTACACATTTATTTTTTCGATGTTGTTATTTACTTCGGTTCTTTTAACAAGCATGATAGAAATATCTAAATTAAGTATGATATATACTTTTAGAACTTAATATTTCACAGTTGGTTTTTCAAAATAAGTTTTAATAATTGTTATAGAAATGTCTCGACATAGCTATTGAGTTTTTTTTTCAAAATTGACGTTTTAGTTGAGAACTGTCAAAATAAACATCTACATTAGAAATATAACTTAACTATTAAAAGACTAACTATTAAAAGAACTGAAAAATATTTTTTCAAAATTTGTTTTCTGTCAGGCAATGTTTAAAACGTCTAAATTAAAAATATCCAAAGCAACTGTTTCTCAATATTGAGTTTTTTTTAATTTGATACCTATTCTAATACTTATCACTAAAAAATCTAATATAACTGTTGCCACTATTTTTGAAAAGCATTGTTTAGTTTTAAATACTAGCAGTAATTTATCACAATTAATTTTTTGTTTCTTATTTTTAACAGACTTTGGCAGAATGTTACAAGAATGTTACACAACTGTCATAAATCTACTAGAAATATCTATCATAACTACTACAAAACTTTTAAAAAATTCAACAACTTTACTGAAAATCATACTTTGAAAATTTATTCTTGATAAGTTTTCTACTTTTCAGTAATTTCAAAACTTTGCATCATGTAACATAACTGCCTCAAATCAGCTAGAAATATCGATTACAACTATTAAACAACTTTTTTAAATTTCAATAACTTTACTGAAAATCATAATTTGAAAATTTATTCTTGATAAGTTGTCTACTCTACTGTAAGTTTTTCTAAATTTTGCATAATGTTATATAACTACCACAATACTACTGAAATATCTATCATAACTATTAAAGAACTTTTAAAAATTTTAATTACTTTACTGAAAATCATATTTTGAAAATTTATTCTTGACAAGTTTTCTACTTTTCTGTAATTTCAAAATTTTGCATCAAGCTACATACCTGCCATAAATCTACTAGAAATATCTATCATAACTGTTATAGATCTTTTTAAAATTTCAAATACTTTACTAGAAATCATATTTTAAAAATTTATTCATCATAAGTTTTCTACTTTCCTATTCTTTTTTCATAATTTTGCATCATGTTACATATATGCCACAAATATACTAGAAATATCTATCATAACAATTAAATAACTTTTTTAAATTTCAATTACTTTACTAAATATTATATTTTGATAATTTATTATATTTATCATATTTCTTGATAAGTTTTCTACTTTTATGTAATTTTAAAATTTTGCATCATTCTACATATCTACTAGAAATAATATCTATCATAACTATTCAAGAACTTTTTTAAATTTAAATTACTTTACTGAAAATCATATTTAAAAAAAATATTCTTGATAAGTTTTCTACTTTACTGTACTTTTTTCAAAATTTTGCATCATGCTACATAACTGCCACAAATCTACTAGAAATGTCTATTATAACTATTATACAACTTTTTTACTTACTATTACTTTACTGAAAATCATATTTTGAATTTTTTTTCTTGATAAGTTATCTACTCTACTGTACGTTTTTCAAAATTTATTCTTGACGAGTTTTCTGCTTTTCTGTAATTTCAAAATTTTGCATCATGCTACATACCTGCCATAAATCTAATAGAAATGTCTATCATAACTGTTATAGATCTTTTTAAAATTTCAACTACTCTATTGGAAATCATATTTTAAAAAATTATTCAACATAAGTTTTCTACTTTACTATACTTTTTTCAAAATTTTGCATCATGTTACTTATCTGCCATAAATCTACTAGAAATATGTATCATAATTAATAAACAACTATTTTAAATTTCAATTACTTTGTTGAAAATCATACTTTGAAAATTTATTCTTGATAACTTTTCTACTTTTCTGTACTTTTTTCAAAATTTTGCATCATGTTACATATCTGCCATAAATCTACTAGAAATATCTATCATAACTATTAAAGAACCTTTTTTAAATTTCAATCACTTTACTGAAAATTATAATTTGCAAATTTAGTTTCGATAACTTTTCTACTTTTCTGTACTTTTTTCAATTTTTTGCATCATGTTATACATCTGCCATAAATCTACTAGAAAAACCTATCACAACTAATAAAAAAAAACAATTTCAATTATTTTACTGAAAATCGTATTTTGAAAATGTAGTCTTGATAAGTTTTCTACTTTCTCTACTTAAATGAAACATGCTAAAGTATGCCATAGTTTAATCACCTCTTTCGCAAATCTTTTATACTTTTCTCTTTAGTTTTTCTCGAAAATTATGCAGTTACTTATTTTTGATAAGTTTTCTACTTTACTGTACTTTTAAAAAAAATGCATTATGTTACATAACTGCTACAAATGTACTACAAATATCTATCATAACTAATAAATAACTTTTTTAAATTTCAATTACTTTACTGAAAATTATATTTAGAAAATTTATGTTAATAAGATTTCTACTTTCTCTACTATTTTCATAATTTTGCAACATGTTACATATCTGCCCTAAATCTAATAGAAATATCGATCATAACTATTAAAGAACCTTTTTTTAAATTTCACTCACTTTACTGAAAATCATAATTTGAAAATTTAGTCTCGATAACTTTTCTACTTTTTTGTACCTTTTTTCAAAGTTTTGCATCATGTTACACATCTGCCAGAAATCTACTAGAAAAACCTATCACAACTATAAAAAAAAAACAATTTCAGTTACTTTACTGAAAATCGTATTTTGAAAATTTAGTCTTGATAAGTTTCCTACTTTCTCTACATAAAAGAAAATTGCATCATGGTAAAGTATGCCACAGTTTAATCAAATCTTTAACACATCTTCTATATTTTTCTCTTTAGTTTTTCTCGAAAATTATGCAGTTACTTATTCTTGATAAGTTTTCTACTTTAGTGTACTTTTAAAAAAAATTGCATTACGTTACATAACTGCCACAAATCTACTAGGAATATCTATCATAACTAATAAACAACTTTTATAAATTTCAATTACTTTGCTGAAAATAATATTTTGATAATTTATTCTCGATAAGTTTTCTACTTTTGTCTACTTTTACAAAATGTTGCATAATGTTACATATCAGCCATAAATCTACTAGAAATATCTATCATAACTATTAAAGAACCTTTTTTAAATTTCAATCACTACACTGAAAATCATAATTTGAAAATTTAGTCTCGATAACTTTTCTACTTTTTTTCAAAGTTTTGCATCATGTTACACATCTGCCATAAATCTACTAGAAAAACCTATCACAACTATTAAAAAAAAACAATTTCAATTACTTTACTGAAAATCGTATTTTGAAAATTTAGTCTTGATAAGTTTTCTACTTTCTCTACCTAAATGAATCATGCTAAAGTATGACATAGTTTAATTACCTCTTTCACACATCTTTTATACTTTTATCTCTAGTTTTTCTCGAAAATTATGCAGTTACTTATTCTTGATAAATTTTCTACTTTACTGTACCTTTTTAAAAAATTTGCATTATCTTACATAACTGCCACAAATCTACTATAAATATCTATCATAACTAATAAACAACTTTTATAAATTTCAATTACTTTGCTAAAAGTAATATTTTGAAAATTTATTGTTGATAAGTTTTCTACTTTTGTCTACTTTTTTAAAATTTTGCATAATGTTACATATCTGCCATAAATCTACTAGAAATATCTATCATAACTATTAAAGAACCTTTTTTAAATTTCAATCACTTTACTGAAAATCATAATTTCAATCATATCAAATTCATCAATTCAAAATCATAAAACTTAATAAAAAATTTCTACTTTCTCTACTTAAAAAAAACCAGAATCATGCTAAAGTATGCCATAGTCTAATCACCTCTTTCACACATCGTTTATACTTTTCTCTTTAGTGTTTCTCGAATATTATGCAGTTACTTTTTGTTTTCGATAGTTATGTTAGAAATGTGTAATGTAACAGTTAAATGGCCATTTCAGTATTTAGTTACCTGTGGATTATCACAGTTATGTTAAAAATATCTAATGGTACCTACTTCATAAATTAATTATCGTTTCGTCCTTTTAAATTCTGCAGCATTTTTGTAGTCTCATTTACCTTTTTCATTAGTAGTGCGCCATCATTACTTCTTTATTAAACTCTTCAGCAGTTCTTACTCTGATAGTCTGATTAGTCGGATTGTTAAGGTAGGATTTAATGATTTAATGATCCTTAAGGATATGTTAAGGATTTGTAGCTTTTTCATCAATCAATAGCTTTTTCATAATGTTTCTTCACATTTTCAGGTTTTCTAGTAATATTAAACATTACTATTACTGAACTTTTTCCAGCATTTGTTTAGCAGTGCTATAAACGTTCAAACAAATCTTCGTTAACAGTTCTCTACTTTATCCAGTTTTCAAAATTTGTTTATAGAAGCATTGGTTTTTCATAGTTACGTAGAGATATACTACGTTGTAGTAGAATGATATTACTATAACTATATATATATATATATATATATATATATATATATATTATACTACTGTATACTATTGTATATACTGCTATACAAGTATTATTCCTTATGGCCATTTTTCCCAATAGGTATGTTAAAAATATTTAACAGAAATTATATTCTCATCACTTCTTCCATCTTTTCTTTTTGGACAGCAAGTTTTCAGTTTAATTTCACATATCTAGTGTAAACCTTTCCAAAATTTGTCGAAAAACTGTTACATTGAATAGTTTTAAAAATATCTAAAAAAAACTATTCTACTCTAATTAATAGTTCATGTCTGTTCAAGTGGGATTCAGTATTATTTAGTCTGCAGCTCTTATTGGTCTCTTCTACTCATAAGAGTCTTAAAATTTCTTTGTAATGTTTATCATAACACTTCAAGGACTTCTTTTTGCTGTACCAACTGTTTACAAGTTTTCAAAATTTGATTTTATAGCGGTTTCTCTTCAATAGTTAATGTTGCAAATATGTAACAATTCATAAAATATTTTGTTGAAATTTTGTTATAGTTTCGGCCAATAAAAGATAATAAAATATTTTGTTGTTATTTGTTCCATAGCAAGTTCTACTTTGAGTAACATTATTCAAAATGTATTGCGTGGTCGTTTTTTGGTTACAGTTAAATATATCTAAAAATTATATGATGTCACAATTTTGTCCATTGCAATTAATGTCTCAACAAGTAGAATTCTGCATTATTTATTCTTCAGCTCCTTAATGGGTCTTTTAGGAATATTTGTACAAGTCTTCCAGGACTTTTTTTTGTAGTCATTCAAACGAAAATTTTCATAAGTTATTTTCTAGCCGTTTCTCTTAATTAGGCACACTTGAAAATATCTTTCAACTCATGGAATATGAGTATGGAATTTAATCGGTATTTATTCCTTAGCAATATTCATCTTCTGCATTGAAGGAGCAGCAGCTTTCACAGTGTAATCTTCAGCTCTTCTCTTGCCATCTCATGTAGAAATATTTACCACAGCGTTTACACATTTTTACTATCTTAATGGGTATTTTAGGAATATTTGTTAGGAATATTTCTATAAGTCTTCCAGGACTTTTTTTGTTGTAATTTAAACGAAAGTTTTCAAAAGTTGTTTTCCAGCTGTTTCTCTACAATAGGTACAGTTGAAAATATCTTTCAACTCATGGAATATTTAATCGGTATTTCTTCCTTAGCAATATTCTTCTTCTGCATTGAAGGAGCAGCAGCCTTCACAGTGTAATCTTCAGCTCTTCTCTTGCCATCTCTTGTAAAAATATTTACCACAGCGTTTACACATTTTTTTTGGAAATAAAATATGTTCCACCACATCTATCAACACATATTATATGGTTGTTTCTCTTCAATAGTTACATTAAAACATAACCTTTTCATCCTTCTTCCACAACAACTCAAACCTGTTCTCCTCAAGAATCAGCCTCTTTGCCTTATACTCCTTCTTCATCTTCGTAAACAACCTTCACTGTGTATTATTCAGCTCTCCTCTTGCCATCTTTTGTCGAAATATTTACCATGGCGTTTACACAATTTTTTGCTAAATATGTTACACCACATCTATTAACACATATTACATGGTCGTTTCTCTTCAATAACGTTAAAACATAACCTTTTCACCCTTCTTCCACAACAACGCTCGCCTCTTCTCCTCAAGAATCAGCCTCTTTGCCTTATACTCCTCCTTCATCTTCGTAAGATGCTTGGCATTGCTGAACTCGCTTGGGCCACAAGTCGGCGGATTGGTCATGCACTCTGGAGAACCATGGCACCCAGTGCGACTGCAGTCGTCTTGAAGACCATTTCGCTTCTCGCAGTCGCATCCTGTGTGCAGATAACCGCAGCGCAGCTCCCTGGATTTATCTCTGCACTCTTTCTGCTTGGTTTTCTTGCCCTTGGAAGGTTTTTCTTGATCTCGAGGAGTGGTGCTCCTTCCTCTTACTGAAGGATCAGCTCTGGATTGACGCGCAACGGGCATTTTATCAATTACTATTGGAATCTATAATCAATCAGAGGGGCGATTGAAGTTTATATAAAACAAATATGATTTGTACGGAAGATAATTTAAACATTAGCTGAGAATAAAATGCTATGTTTTTTGTTTTTGTTTTTGTTTTTGTTTTTGTTTTTGTTTTTGTTTTTGTTTTTGTTTCTTTGGATCACCACGTAGTAAAGGTTACAACCATCTTGATGATGAAAAAAGTTTGAACTAATTTTGTACAGGGTATCCCAGTTACCGGAAAATCAAAGTTTAAATAGTAGTTTGTGGAATGTATAGACTTATGTTGTGTTGTAATGACTCTTACGGAATCATTGAATTGATATTTGTACTCACTATCAATGGCTGATATTCAGAGTTTGGGATGCCGTATGGACAAGATTCTCCTGATGATCCTCCCATAGCTAATTCTAACATGAACAATGGAGAGTCGGTAGGTGAAGGCGATGGGTCTCCACATGGTTGCCCATGGTTGGGGTCGTTACACATCTGCCCATATCGGGGGTAATCATAGACGGGTTGACGATGGCGGGGATCATTACATACGGGATGGAGGGGGTCATCACAGATAGGTTGAGCATGGCGGGGGTCATCACAGACGAGTTGGACATGACAGGGGTCATTACAGACGACGTGTCCATGGCGTGGGTCATCACATACGGGATGGCGGGGGTCCTCACAGACGGGACGGCGGGGGTCATCGCTGACGGGATGGCGGGGGTCATCACAGATAGGTTGAACACCCCGGGGGTCATCACGGAAGGCCTTCCCATGCATGGGGTCATCACAGACAGGCCCATGGCGGGGGTCATCATATGATTTTAGAGGTACACAATAAACAGGTACGCATGGTGGACACACACACGGATTTTGGACGGTAGTCATTGGTTATATTGGCTATTCTACAACTGAAAATTTTGAAAATGCACTGGAATTTTGAAAAGTACCGCTGAAATGTCAGCACGGTTTCTTGATACTAAACATGATTCTCGTTACGCAGCAACGCGCATGTGGTCGATAAAACTTGGCACTCATGTTAATTAAACGCCGAGAAGCGGCGGGTCCAACTGCTCCTCCACTTGATACCCCCCGAAATGAACTCAATATTGGTGTTTGCTCGGAGTGTGTGCGGTTATGTGTTTGCCCCCAACTCGAAACTTGATGGGTCCCGAGCGTGTCTCGCACGTCCGCAGCCCCCTGCGCGCGGAAGTTTCTTTCGGGGCTAACATCAGAAGGAAACTTCGATATTAGACGTTCTGGAGTGGGCCGACGTAGTACGTCTTCCCGTCGATGGTCTGGTACGTGTACGCGGTGCACTGCGGGGGCATGGGCCCCCCGAACTGGGGCCAAAAGTAAGCGGGGCTGTGGAACGACGGGTAGTGCTGGTGCGTGTGCCAGCAGGGTGGCGGCGGGTGCCCCCCGGGGAAGACCTGCTGGTCCTCTTCCTGCTTGGACTCGTCGGAGTCGGTGCCGTCGCCGTCCTCGCTGGAGAGCGAGAGCTCCGTTATTACCACTCCAGTCCTCGGAGCCTCGGGCTTCAGAAAGACCGGATAGCAGAAATACTTTGAAACCGAGCTTTCCTCATGCTCTGTGGGGCATTTACAACAAATCTGTAAAGAAAACAATTCCAGATTTCTTTGACTCCAGATTTGAATATAACGAGATCACCAGATTTTTTTTTTTATCATTACTTGGATTTCTTTAAATTTTTGAGTTAATTTTTGATTTAATCAATTCTTATTTTGACCCTTGGAAGTTTCTTATTCTAAAATTTTTTGATCCATATTTCCATATTTCATGATAACATTCCCATTAACATCCAATTTTTCTATTTAGGTGTTCAAAAATGTCATTTACAAAATTTGATCGAAATAAGTACATACATACCTACTTATTCGTGATTCAATTATGTATTTTTAATATTTTAGTGAAGTATTAATGATTGAGGCTAAAAGATCGAGGAACAAAATGTTATACTTTCTGATCCATATTAACTGGTTACAATTACCTATGGAGGTATTCCAAAATTTCATTTTGCATATTTCATTAAAATAAGTATATCCAGATAAGTATATCCAGATTTGAAGAAAACGAGAACACCCAGACTCTTGATTTATTATTATTTGGATATCTTTACATTTTGGAGTGCAGTCATACCGCATATTTAATCATTCTCTATTTGAGATATGGAAGTTTCTTATTTTAAAAGTTTTTGATCCATATTTCTATATTTCATGATAACATTTCCATTATTTTCCATTTTTTATAGAGGTATTCAAAAATCTCATTTGCAAAATTTGATTGAAATAAGTACCTACCTTCATATTCGTGACTCAAATATGTATTTTTAATATTTTAGTGAAATATTGATGATTCGGGCTAAAAAACCGAGGAATAAAATGTTAGAGTTTCTGATCCATATTAACTGGTTACAATTACCTATGGAGGTACTAAAAAATTTCATTTTGAATATTTGATTAATACAAGTATTCCTGATTAAAATTTTAATGAAATATTGATGATCTAGGAAAAAATTATAATTTTTGATTCATATTAACTGGTTGAAATGTTCTTTGGAGGTGTTAACAAATTTATTTTTCAATATTTCATTGCAATAAGTATTTGTGATTTAAATTTACATTTTCAACACTGTAATGAAATATTGATGATTCATGCTGCTGTAAGATTGATGTAAGTTGTAAGTAAGATTGTTCTCTCTCTCTCTCTATTGATGATTAATCAAGTGTATTATTTGAAATTTGGTTATTTATTCTTACAACCAATTCACATGCATGTTGACCCCATATTGAATACAAAGGAATGAACATTTTAATTACGAATATTTCATTATAGTATTGAAAATGCAAATTTTCATAACAAATATTTCATTAAAGTATTGAAAATGAACATTTTGATTACGAATATTTCAATCAAATATCGAAAACGAGATTTTTGGACACCTACATTGAAAGTTTTGTAACCACTTGTGAGATTTACGTAAGTTATAAGTAAGATTGTTCTCTCTATCTCGATTGATGATTAATCAAGTGTTTTATTTGAAATTTTGTGATTTATTCTTACAACCAATTCACGTGCATGTTGACGCCATATTGAATGCAAAGGAATGTTTTAAATAAAAATTTGTATTTATGTTTTTTTTGCTTACTATTTCCCATGGAGAAGACGTCAAAATAAGTATATAAATAAAATATTTCAATCACGAATATTTCATTAAAGTATTGAAAATGAACATTTTAATCACGAATATTTCTTTATAGTATTGAAAATGCAAATTTTCATCACGAATATTTCATTAAAGTATTGAAAATGCAAATTTTAACCTCGAATATTTCAATCAAATATCGAAAATGAGATATTTGGACACCTACATTGAAAGTTTTTAACCACTTGTAAGATTGATGTAAGTTGTAAGTATAATTATTCTCTCTATTATCTCTATCTTTATTGATAACTAAATAATGTTTTATTTGAAATTTTGTAATTTATTCTTAAGAATCAATTCATTTACATGTTGTCGCCATATTGAATACAAAAGAATTTTTTAAATAAAAATTTGTATACAGGGTCCTGCAACAGTGCGTCGTTCTTTCCTAGCGCGTTTCCCGTGAAAGATAGAAAAAAATGTTTCGTACAAAAAGTTATTGGTTTGCAAATCTTTATGACGTAAAATTATTTTCAAATATATAGGGTGTCCCAATTTTGCGGAATAACAAAAACAAACATTTTTTTAAATAGAACACCCTGTATTTATTCAAGTTTTCTGATTACATATTTGAACCACTATAATGTTATTTATTTAGTTTTGGATTATGTTACAGTGTTATCAACTTACAATTTTTTTTTCAAAATATCATGCATAAGCTAGCTCAACTTTAAAAATTCGTAACAACCTCTTTTTTTTAAGGCAAGGATAAGTTTTATAAGCATTAATCGCAGTGTGGTTAATAAGCAACCACTTTGTAATGAGGCATTTGAATTTAGTAATACATGGTGTCCAGAAAAAAATGTCAAACTTTACAAATTTCAAAGCGGAATAACCCTTTTTTTTAAACGGAATGCCTATTTTATGTCATAATTCGATCGGTCTTTTTCTTCTTTTCAATTTTATGGTGCATATCTTATGTCTGAACCCCATAGTTGTTGAGATATTCAATATTTTTCACAAAAGTAACCATTTAATTACATTTATATGCATTGAAGTAGGTTATGCTGAGACAAAGCAACTGCCAAAATGTAAGTAATAATCAATGGATCCTGTATATATTTTTTTGCTTACAACTTCCCATGGAGATGAGGTCAAAATAAATATTGAAAATGCAAATTTTAATCGCGAGTATTTCATTGAAGTATTGAAAATGAACATTTTAATTTTAACATTACATTGAAAGTTTTGTAACCGCTGACTTAATTTTTCGTATAGTTGCGATTTTTCCTTCTTAAAGTTCGAATTCACTTTACTGCTTAAACTTTCCTGAAGAGATAACAATCTTTGTTTATTTTCTTGAATTTTAATATTACTATCAAATATCTTTTTAATCATATTTCATATCATATTTTAATGGTCATGATTTCCATTTAGAATTATGTACATTGAAATTTGGAATTATGTTTCTGTCTTCTGAGTCTTAATCACTTTCTTCATCTTTTTCTGAGTCTAAATCACTTATCAGTACCTATAGTCTAAATCACTTATCAGTACCTATAGTCTATATACCTTTTATCAGTACCTATGTACTGAGAAAAAAAGTGACAAAGTGATCAAATATTTTATTTTTCATATTTTAAATCGAAATATAGAAAATTGAGATTTGGAAAATGGACACTGAAAAAATTAAGGCTTGGAAAATCGAGAATGTAATAGCCAAAACAATAGAAAAATTTAAACTTCAAAATCCTATAGACTAAAAACCTGGGTAAGAATCTTCGTTCATGGAAAATTGAAGTTTCAAATTGTGAAATTTTTGTATTAAAAAAATAGCATTTTCATAAGTGAAGTATTTCAAAATTTCAATCTTGGATTGAGTTAATTCATATTAATTTTGTATTTTGTATGGAAATGATTCAAATGATGAAAAAATGATTTGATATCTTCAGCTAAACCAAATTCACACTAGGCAAAAAATCTGTCCCACCTTTTTATGGCCACTGTACATATAAATGAATTATTTTATTAAATTTACACAACTTCACTATAAGACTACTGATTACAAAAAGTAAAAGTCTTTAATTTTTTTATCGTACATATTTAAAATAGAAATTTAGAAAATTGAGTATTTTAAAATGGAGACTAGAATAACGAAGGCTTGAACAATCGTGAATGTAAAAGCCAATATAATAGAATAATCTATACGTAATCTATTATCTATATATAATAATTTGTATGTACACTTATAAACCCATCAAGTAAGATTTACAGTGTACATACGTGAACATCTATAAATGGCAATTCTGCAGTCATTAAAAAATCGTTAAAACTAAACGGTTAAATTTGTGTCTCGTAGAAATTAAAAATGCATTAAACCTAAAGAGATTTGAATTATTCATTCATTAAATTCCAATATAATTTTCTCAAACAAACCTTATTTCTCCAATAAAAACTTTGAATTCATAAAATTTCGTGTAAACCCATAAATAAATTTTCAAAAGTACAGTTGACGCCGAAAAAAAGTAGGGCACACCTAAGTGCAGCATCACATTCAAATATCACATGCGTTTATGTCATAATTGCATTAGACATTTCAATGTGGTGCTGCACTTACATGTGTCCTACTTTTTTTTCGGCGTTAACTGTAAATATTTATAAAGTACCTAAAGTTAAGTAAGCAACAAAGTAAAGTATTCATTCATTACAAATCGTGTTGCTATAAAAAATACTTCCACATGTTAAAAAAGATAAAACTAAAAAAACCCATTAACAATATTATCAAAATCTTAAATTCCAACTGACACATGTTTGATTATGAGTTCAACAATGATACAATCAATTCAAGCATTTCAGGTTTTGCTATTATTTTGCTATTAATCATCTAGGAATCAAGTCATAATCTGGGGGACGTCAAAATACCATACCGACACATTTCTGGGAAAACATCATAAGTAACATTTTTTTCCATGTTCTACCCGAAAGGTGTCGACATTTTTCCGTATAGTTGAAACTTTTTGACAATGACAATCATGGTATGTAGTGATACATATTTTACGAAAATATGTAAGTAATATAATCAAATTTGTTGATAAATAATTAGATGTTTACAAAACCTCATCCAGCACCTATATTTTCTTGTTTTTGTTTAGATTGGTAGTGATTTTATTGTGCTTCGATTCTATTTTAAAATTGAGTCTTTGAAAATGGAGACTATCAAAACGAAGGCTTGAAAAACCGTGAATGTAAAAGCCAATAATATAGAAAATTTTAAACTTAAAAATGCAACAAATTAAATAAACCTGACCAGGAATCTCCCAACTTGGAAATTGAGTTTTCAAATTTCAGAAATTTGTTATAAAGGAAATAAGTATTTTCATGCATAGTATTTCAAAATATCAAAAATTTTATTTGTCAGTAATCTAATCAAATTTGTTGATAAATAATTAGATGTTTACAAAACCTCATCCAGCATTTATATTTTCTTGTTTTTGTTTAGATTGGTAGTGACTTTATTGTGGTTCGATCCGATTTCAAAATTGAGTATTTGAAAATGGAGACTAGGAAAACGAGTGCTTGCAAAATCGTGAATGTAAAAGCCAATACTATAGAAAAATTAAAACTTTAAAATCCCACAAATTAAAAAAAACCTGACCAGTAATCTCCAAACTTGGAAATTGAGTTTTCAAATTACGGAAATTTGTTATAAAAGAAATAAGTATTTTCATCCATAGTATTTCAATTTTTTTTTTTATTATTTGTCAGTAATCTAATCAAATTTGTTGATAAATAATTAGATGTTTACAAAACCTCATCCAGCATCTACATTTTCTTGTTTTTGTTTAGATTGGTAGTGGCTTTGTTGTGGTTCGATTCTATTTTAAAATTGAGTCTTTGAAAATGGAGACTAGGAAAACGAAGGCTTGAAAAATTGTGGATGTAAAAGCCAATACAATAGAAAACTCTAAACTTTAAAACTCGACAAATTAAATAAACCTGACCAGGAATCTCCCAGCTTGGAAAATTGAGTTTTCAAATTACGGAAATTTGTGATAACAGAAATAAGTATTTTCATGCATAGTATTTCAAAAATTCAAAATTACAAATTAAATAATGTTAATGAAATTTTCATAATGTTTTATGCTTATTATTGCTCTGGATTTTTGATCACTTTTTTTCCGTCAATCTTTATCAATTTTAGTCTTCTGACTTGTGTTTCGATTCTATTTTAGGGTTTTATGCTTATTGTTGCTCAAGATTTTTGATCACCATACTTTTCTCCATAGGTCTTTATCAATTTTTGTTCTCTGGAAAAAAGCATGGTGGCCTAATTTTCCCACTTCTCCTGGACGTCTCTATTGGCTAGTCGGAGCTTTAACTAGGTACATCACGGGGGTTGATAGAGTATTATAATGAAGATCTCACCATGTACTCAGGATGTTTGTATCCGGAATTCATGGATTCAGGACAAGGGCTTATGTAGCAAGTGTAAGGGCCAGAGACTTCAGCATCCGCTGGGATGTTCTCATTGCCTGCATCCATGCTGGCATTTCAGTAACGTTCACTACAAATTTCGCTATCAAACTTATGACTTTCTTATGACAATCCGTGTCAAAGTATAAAATGGTGACTTTTGTACGATTTATATTAATTATATTTATTGATTTAGCGATGGCCTCTTTCTGCTGTTGTGGTTAATTATCTTCGCTTGAGAGTAATCTGTCACTCATGGAAAGTTTATCGCTATGATTTTCAATTTATTTGTCTAAAGGCGCGTTTTCACGAATCAAGTTTAATTGATCGATTGTAGTTGATCCACAAAAATTGAATGAAAACTATAGTGAGAACCTAAATGGAAGGAAAAATAAAGGGGAAAGAACCATAGGAAGAAGGATTTCTTGGTTAAGAAATTTAAGAGAATGGTTCTGATTAACATCAAGCCAACTATTTTGAACAGTTGTTAATAAAGTTAGAATCGCCATGATGATTTCCAACCTCCGATAGGAGATGGGACTTTAAGAAGAAGTAGCGAGAACCTTAGTTTCAATAGACTTGGTCAACTTTAAACTATAGTTTTCATTCAAGTTTTGCTGATCTAGTTGATCAACAAAAGTTGAATGAAAACTATAGTCAGAACCTTTGATTCAATAGAGTGGATCAACTTTATACTATAGTTTTCATTCAACTTCTGTTGATCAATTACAATCGATCAATCAAACTTGTTTAGTGAGAATGCGCCTTAAGGTTCTTTACTGCATTCAATAAACTGTTTTTCATAAGTTAGGAACATTGGTATTTATTTAGAAACAGGTTGCTTACGATGTTTTTTTTCTTGACAAAATTAAGACTGGTGTATTTTCTGGCAGTGTATTGTGATGATATTTATTAGTTAATTTTATAGTAATTTAGTAATTTTGTTGATAGTTTTATTTAAATTAATAGAGTAGGAATGGGTTTAGTTCGATAGTTATCGAGCTAGGTATTTAACTAGATAGTGCTTTTTAGTTAATATTGTGAATCATTAGGGCCAAATTAATAATTAATAATGTAATGAGTTAATTAAAATTCGTAATTACAATGAAAACCTCAAATATGACGTACAAGGACGTACGACATTTCATTGGAAGCGGAAGCTTATCAGGATAATGAATATCGCATTATATTTTGGATTGGAAATTTGGATTTGCGAGAATTTGAAAAAGTAAATTAGAAATTATACATTATTGAATGATCACCGTGGCAACGATTATGAATTGTCGGATGATGCTGTAAATTTTCAAGTTCTGAAGAACGACAAACGAAAAATCAATAATATAAAAGTGACTGTCTGGTCGGTGTTTATAAATATGAGCGATGACACCAGGCGCCCCAGTTTAAATTCGTTCCCGGTAAAGCTCACGTCTCAATGCCGAAGAAACGGAAGATAGTTTAGAAACAAACAGTATCGTTGCGCCGATAATTGTTTCCGTTGTCGAAAGTAATAAACAAAAGTGCTACAAATGTGTGTGAACGAACACATAAACAAACAATTTAAAAACAGTAATCATTTCGCATCCGATCGAATCTCCGCATCTGAGCGATAATTAGGGAAACCAAATTAAAAATCAAACGCTTTTACTTTGTTCGGTTATCACACTTAAAAGTCTCGTGTAAAATAAGATAAAAAGAAAACATTTGAAGTTTTGAACGTTTATGATAGAATAATATCAAATATATAGAAAAAATCTCGAACCTGCAATGCTTTAGAAATCTCAATAGAAACGGAATTGTATCGTGAACTTGTGAGGTAATCAACGTCACTTCAGACCTCCCGACTTTCACTTCCCCCATTAATATCTATCTCTCCTCCTGAAAGCACCCTGAGCAAATATGTGCTCTATGGCCCCAATAAATGCATCGTTTTGTGTTCGATACAACGTCCTGCCGCCCCCCTGACCCCCGCCGCTCGGCCCCCATGTCCCAGCTCCCTGAGAACATTAATCAAACTGAAACGTTTTATTTTAATCAGTTAATGGATAGTGCCCCGCTTAAACAAGAGCCCGGAGCCCCCGCCGCCCCCGGGGGGGGCCGCCGCCCCCGCGCCGTGGGGCGGGCTGAGGCGTTTAAACTGGAAGACGCTTCCCGTGAGCTGCCACACGTCCCCGGGGCTCTTGTAGCGGATTTGTTTTATTTCTTTAAGGGATCAGCGGCTCGCATTTATCGACGTGTACAGGGATGAACGGTGCTATCCCTAGGGACTCTTGTCCGCGGCAGAGCTGCAGCCGGGGGAGGCCGTTCTGCATCTGCAGCCCATTAATTACGGTTTCAGTGAATTTTTCGTGTACGGATTTTGTAGCTTTCGGTGATACCAGAGGCTCAACGCCGTTTAAAGCCGGAATGGACAGATCCTTCGGGAAATGGTTTACGTGGATGTTCCTCCGAGGGTAACACAGAATGATGTGTTAGCATTTACTACATCAGTAAATCTAAAGAAGGTGACACACAATTAGTTAAGACTTCAGCTATGAATCTTGACTATGTCCAAACATATTGATGAAAATGCTTGACTTCTCCTGCAAGATTCGTGTCCACATCTTTAGGATATAGGTTAAATCAAAATCACGACCATTATCAAGAGTACAGAGATACAGTATCTCTGTACTTTTGATAATGGTCGTGAGGCCGAAACAATTGTAGAGCTTTATTCTATCAATACAGTGAAACTTTAACCAAGTGTTTGATTTAACCTAATCATAATGTTTCACCAAGTAGTATCCACACATAGTTTCAATTTAATCTTTAGGATATGTTTTCCATAAAGAACAACTTTACGAATCTCGTCTTCTATTGCTTCTAATTTTATTAAGAATAACAACTTTTTTGCAACATCATTGTATACTGAGGCCCTCTATGACAGACTTTACTCTAATGCATCCATCAAAGATGTATAAATGTTTTTTGATTCTGAACTTGTCTCTTGACTGAAGGTTCTCTAAAGCATCATCTTCATCATCATTGATATGCCTTTTATCTGCTTTTATTGCAATCAACATCAGGCAATTTTGCCTTTGCTTTTTCTTCAAATGATGGAACATATTCCTGGAGCCTTTAACGAAATCCGAATGTGAAGCTTACAATTTCCTACATACTTCATCTACACTAATTTGGGGGTCTTGCAGTGAATGACTAGTCTTGAGAAATTCATCTAGCAAGTAACTCCACAAATATGACGTTTCCATAAATTCAAACTCCGTCATTTTATTAAAAATGTTTATGGCTTGATTTCTAGTTTCGTCTTTCTCTGTAGAATCAATATGCAGCTAATGCAATGCAGAAATTATTCCATCATACAAGTATTGCACTTGTAACTTGTATTGAACGTGCTTCCTATCTAGTCTTTGACAAAGACTTTAGAACGTTTGAAATTAGGAACAAAATAAATTATATATTATACTTAACTATTTATTATAAATACACCACAGTTGGTGTGAGTTTCACAAAATATTGAATGTTTAACGTGAAACTCACACCAATTGTATTTTATTTATATAATAACATGGGAGTTTCATTATGTATCAGCCTCATCAATCCGATACTTATACTATTTTGCAAATTGCATATTTTTCTTCTTATATACCTGTTTTTATTTCGTACGTAAATTGTTAATTTTGTTTTTTTATTAAGTAGTATAGTTCAGCTTGTGATAGGTTCGTAGAAATATGAAACACAAAACACCTTTTTCAAAAAACACATTTATTCAATCTAAATGTACATTTCAATCGCTAGGCGATCATCTTCAGTAGAAACATTACTGAAGATGTAATGTTTCATGTTAAGACAATTACATTAGTAATGTTTCTACTGAAGATGATCGCCTAGCGATTGAAATGTTCAGTCATGCTCACATAAATCCAGTACAAAAATTTTGACATTGCTATATAAAATTGCAATTGTTACCTAATTTCTTGTACTAGATTTATGTGAACATGAAAAAAGTGTTTTGTGTTTCTAATTTCTTGTTTTTTATTAATTATATGCATAGTAACTACTCTGTGATCATTAGAATTGTATTTAATTTGTAGGAATGTGAGGAATGTGAGGAATGGGAATTTGTTAAATATTATAAATTTAAAAAATGCATATGTATGCATGTGTGCTTTTTTAGGTTGTTGTAGTCATCGTCTCCGGGCGAGACTTAGTTCTGAGATGGCAACCCTAAAGGAAATAGAATACAGATATAAACATAATCCAGCAACAGAAGACGAATATGTTGTACTAAATTACTTTTTTTGTTTGTTCATATTTTAATGAGTAAGCATCAAAATGAAGTACATTTTGGATCTTACCCAATAAAATAAGCATTTGACAGATTTCCAGCATCACCTCAAATTGCAGCACTTACAGAATATTCTGACAGTGCTACAAATTATAGGTTCTGTCTGTGAACGGACGTCCTGATTTACAATACAACTAATTTGATGAACAATAAAATAATTCTTGGTTTATAATGATTCATCTAATATTGAACTGTTGGTGTAAATAAAGCCGCCCAATTCACTGATGCCGTTATCTTTTTATTTTATACATGAGAGATCTCGCCTTGAGCCCTATTTTACTCATGTAACCTGAAAGGTAAAATATTATTGTGTGTACTTGGAAATAACAAGTACGATACATTATAATTTAAGAGAATACGTTTAGAGGGACCTAATATAGGTGAAGTTTGTTTATATACAGGGTGTTAGATAATGCTTCCGCCACACTTAGGGAATAGCTTTATAGATAGATAGTTAGATAGTTAGATAGATAGATAGATAGATAGATATATAGATAGATAGATAGATAGATAGATAGATAGATAGATAGAATTTATTTCTAAAAAGTTTGAACCTACAAATTTGTTACAAATTGGGTTCGAACGAGAAAGAAACACGTCACAAAACAAATGTACTAGTACATACAAATTGCACTACACTAAATATTCACTAATGCTATATAGTACCTTGGCACATAGGAAACTATGTAGCTACTTCTTAAATAAAATGATGTTTCTTATACCTATTATATCACCTGGCAATCGATTATAGAATGATATGCCGCTGTAATGCAGCCCTTTTTTAGTCAGGGTTAGACGGTGTGTTGGAATATTGTATTTCGATTTGTTTCTTGTATTATATTTATGATCTATTTGATTACCACTGAATAAAAGTTTGTTTTTAAATAAGAATAAAATACACTCATACACATATATTCCGTATAATGTGAGTATATTATTTTGTTTTAATGTACCTCTACAGGATGCTCCAAATATTAGATTATACATTCTTCGTATGACTCTTTTCTGTATTATAAATAATCGTCTGCATTCTGTATTGTGTCCCCAACAACGTATCCCAAACCGAACATTTGATATAAATATGTTAAAATACATAATTTTGAGTGAAAACTCCAACAAATCCTTAATTGTATTCATAGCATAGCATATTCCGCTTAATTTGGTAGATAACATTTCAATATGTTCGTCGAAACTGAGAAGTTCATCAAGCTTGATTCCTAAACGTCTAACGGCTGTATCAGTGAAACACCTATCACTATTGACTATTATATAAAGACAACTGGAGAAAAAAAAACTATTACGCAATTTTTTTCTGATAAAAAACATGCTTTTATTTTCCGTACCCCATTATATAAAATCTTAATTGCGAAGGTACACATAATAGAGGAATAGAAACTGAAAAAAATGTCCGGTTCATCAGGGCATGATCGATTATTAAAATGAAAACCTAAAGGTTTTAAGGCTATGGTGCCCCCTTATCATTAAAGCACGTATTTTGAACATCTTTTTACAAAATGTATGCAACTGAGAAAAAAAAGTATAAGAATTTTTTTGTCTTCTTATCGCTACAAACCCAACCTTAAGGCCTGGCAGAAGTTTACCTAACACCCTATATACAGTATGTCCCCGGATTGAGTTTACAAGAGGATTTTTTTTCTTAATTTTACTTTAAGGTAAAAATGTTATGGGAATTAAAATTCCTGCTTGGTCTAAAACTATCATTTAAGTTATCAAAACATTCATTTATTTATACAGGGTGTTCCCCTAATATAAAATAAAAATATAAATTATATATAAAAAAATAAATCTAATTTTGACACTTGATGTCAAATAATTATGAAAAATAACATCATATAAACAATCCCCACCATTTTCATCATACATTTCAAGCCTGGTATGGAACTCCTGAAGACTGTTTCAGATTTCTTCAATAGTTATTGACGCAAATGCCTCTCGTAGGCGACGTTTTAAATTTTCTGCTTTTTTAATGCTGTTAAATGTTATTTTAAATTCCTTTTGCAAATAATAAATACATCAGTGTCGAAATAAGATTTAAATATTTTGATTTCGCCACACCCTGTATAAATAAATCAGAGTTTTAATAACTAAACTGGTAGTTTCAGACCAATCAGAAATTATAATTCCTATAAAATTTTTGCTTAAAACTAAAAATTAAAAAAAATATCCCTCTTGTAAACTCAATCCGGGGACATACTGTATATAGTATCTTATAGATAAAATGCTATTGTTTGTACCTGCAGCAAAAGTTTGTCCTACTTAAGGCTAATGCATAGATTTCTTACGCGACGCAACGCAATGCTGTGACAATGTTATCGCTATGGGCATTTTCAACAGCGTTCAATGCGTGTTGACCCTTTTAAGAAATGATAATTTCAATTTTAAATACGCCTATCTCTTAGGTAAAGTAACAACCAAAAGATTCAATAATGGATTTCAATATATTATTATTAAACTCCTACACATCAAGATAAAAGACTGCAAATTACAGCAATCACAATAAACGAGATTGTACGACCTGCACTCATAAATTTATATTCCAAATGGAATTTATTTGATTCCTGAAAACTCTCATAAACGCGCAGCAATAAAATCTAATGTGGAAGTGATTTGCATTAGACTGATAAATGTTAAACGACTCGCCGTCGTCATATATGGAAGTTTAACAATGAAACCGAAACGATTGGTTACTAATATTAACTTGACCGTAATGAACTCTTATCAGTTATTATTTTTAACGGGAAGGTTTGCTTAAAAAAAATATGACAATATTAATTGTAATGAAAGTGTAAAATAAAAAATAAGTAGTCAAATATTTTCATTGCTTTTAAATAGAAAATATTTAGGTTACAAAATAGTAATGATAATATTAATCGTATAAAGGTGCAAATTAAAAAATAAGTATTATATAGTTTTTTTTCTTTTTATCCTTCTTTTGGACTACTTACTGGTAGGAATTTTTATTATATAAATATTTTTTATTAGGTTAGGTTAGGTTTGGTTTGGAAAAACAAATCGAACAAGTAGAACAATACAGATATTTAGGAACAATCATACAGGGCAGTGGTAAATTAGATAATGAAATTGAAGGTAAAATAGGAAAAACAGCATAACTATATAACATGTTAACACCTTTTTAGCAAGAAGGATACACAAAAACAGAAATTGTCAAAAAAGTAATTAGACCAACGATAACTTACAGCAGCGAAACATGGACGATGACAGGAAAACAAATAAAAAAAATAAATGCCATGGAGATGAGATTCCTAAGAAAAATAGAAAACCAAACAAGAAGAGACAGGATAAGGAAAGAGATGCACAAGAAAAACTTAAAAATAAAATCAATACAGGAAAATGACAGAAAGCCAAATGAGGTGGTATGGACATATGAGACCAATGAGAGAAGAAATTAACACTAAGAAAATATACGAGACAAGAGCAACAGGAAAACAACAAAGAGGAAGACCGTGAAAAGACTGGAACAGCGCAGTAAAGAAGAGGCAACAAGAAAAGGGAACATATGGAAATAAATAAGGGAATTAACAAAGATAGGAGGAATTGGAGAGAATATTATATAAATTAATAATGTATGCCTTACATCAAAAGAAAGGCAAAGGAATAAATAAATGAAACAAATAAATAAATAGTGTTTTAAAATTGCTGCAGTAGAATATGAAATAATAGAAGAAATTCGTGTAAATATAGTGAATTCTGAGTGACAGGTAAATACGTATGCAAAGCCGAGTGCTAAACGCGTTATGCAGACACTCCTGTGCATACACACATCACACGTCGTTATTCAGGAGACGACAGGGACGTTATACCCAAATATCCCTCAAGGATACTGGATGTCGTGCGTCACAATAGACGACATAATCGACTCTGAAATCTCCCGTACAAAAGATCCGCTGCATTATAAGTATATATTGGAATGCGCAGGGGGGGATTCCTGTCTACGCAGAAGAACCACTTTCCCGTATTTATCCTGCGGGACCTGTCGCCTTTGAAAATACCAACATCGATATTTATTGGGGACCCATTCGTGCAGGAAAGAGGAGCCTTGGCTCTTCGGATTATGGTTTTGTAGTTGAATATTCCACGAGAGTTCAAGTGGATAATCTACAGTTTAGGTAGTAAAAAATCTACTAAATTTGAATTTATTAAATTGTGTTTTTATATTTTTTTTATTTTGAATGATTTTTTTCCGGACTGCGTAACTGCAATCTAAAAAAAATCTGGATTATACTAAATATTGAATTGATGAGCCGGATACTTGACAAAGTGCGAGAGAGGCATATGAACGCCACCCCTAGTTGAAATCGATTACTATATAATACTAATTAATTCATGATAAATGTAAGGAAAAGTCAAAAAGCAAAAAAAAAAATAGATATATGAAACTCACAAAACTTGTGTTTTTTACATTTATTTTAAATTTTATTTGTTTCATTTGCAAAAGAAAAACATACGGAATTTTAATGGTTTTTGTGAGATGTAATACTTTACTAGAATAAAAAAAAACAAATCTGAACATCAATATTAAAATAACAAAAAAAAAATACTTTGGCTTGGTTATTATGACTAAATTTGTTATTTGTTACTACAGTTTCAACATATTAACCAGTAATTATCAAACAGCAAAACCAGCAATTGTTACAATAACGCGCGGATGGCTTAAAAAATCAAGGTTTCGATTAATCAATAGCCGTGGGTTCGATTCTCCTCAAGGACAAAATTTCCAATTTCCCTCCGTGTTTGTTTCCTTAAAAACATATTGTAAGAAATTGGCCATGACACTGCTAATGGTTATAACAATCGAAGCCTTAGTTATAAATATTTTAACTTTCTTGGCTGCTTTCTATGTTCACGTTGCTAATTTACAATGTCTTATTGTGAAACTTATGCACACGCATTCTTGCCAGTGGCGGACACCAGTAAAATCTCTAAAAGATAAAAACTAGCACTTCCATGACATTATCATGCACTTACTTTCATTTCCGCTGCATGCCGTATTCAATTCTGTCCGAAGACTCAACCTTGTCCACGCATTTAAATCAACTTAACATTTGCTCCGCTGTTAGGCATTTTTTTTAAGTCCTTCATTGATTATATCACACCTAGTAGATCTTCGACGTTAAAAAAACTTTTCACGTAGCGAATTCTCAAGACCTAAACTTTTTAGTTTTACTACTTTATTTACTTAGTATATTTACTATAATAATATTTTATAGTAATATTTACTTATTATTATTTACTTCGTGCTTTAATATTGTATATTTATGTACGAACTCGTCCAATTGCAATTATACAGGTTAAAAGTATTGGTGTGTTTAAAGCATTTGCCTGTATATTGTTTGATTCGTTTTTAAAGTGTTTGACTTAGTCATACTTTATTATTATATTTTAGATATTTTTTGAAATTCCTTGATATGTGTAAAATTTATTTGCATTAAAGCGAAATAAATAATTCTGATTATGATTCTATATAGGTCATATTTTGTTAAAGGAGATTACATCAACTTGAACTGATGATAAATTGTAATATAGAACAATTATTTTTTAAATTCATAATACTCATCGGCAGTTTTTATTGAATGATCGACAATTTTTATTAAGCTTTCATAACATGATTATTTTAAGATTTTTTAATTATTATTCAAGATGATTCAAAAACATTCTGAAACTCTGTTCTAGATGGTTAACTAAGACTTTTTACAGTTTCATTGCTAAATTAACGGTAGCGTTTTTCTGTTACTCATCACCATCGCCAAGAAACGAATTTTGCCTCGGTGAATTTTGTGTTATCCATATCTGGCAATCATGTAATTCAATACGTTCGGCAGCTAAAGTAGGCAGTACATCAATGTCAAGGTGAATATGCAAATTAACCAGCCAAAAATGCTACTCCAAATCTAGGTTATTGGGCAGTGTGCATAAATTTGAATCAGTCAGCTGCGTGATTTCCATTGCAATATACGATAGGAATATTTAATATACCAAGCAATAGCGGTAATCCATTGTATGATTTTAAGTTATAGGTGCTCGTAAAAAAAATTCTCGAGAGAGGCCAAAATAAAAAAATACTAAAAATTACAGACAACATAATAAATTCAATAAAAAATGAACTTTATTCAATAAACATTGTTGATAATTTAAGTAAAATTGTTGATTTGTGAACAAATCTGGCGATCATTCAATAAAAATTGAAAAAAAAAAGTGACACTAAAAATACTCACAATTTTTTTCAATAGAATACGTAGAATCAATGATTCTATCAACAATTTTGGATATGGTCTTTTACTTTCGTAACTTTTGTCAGATTTATAACGTAATTGATAGTATTTTTCATTTTTTGTTGAATTTATGCTGACATCTACAATTTCTATCGAATTATCGGCAATGTTCGTTAAATCAACAGTATCGTCGAAACTTTTTGTTGCTTTTTTAATTTGTTAATAATACATTTTAAAATGTAATAAATGTATGACTCAATTTTTAGTTTTCGCTGAAAAAACGTATTTTTTTTACTAATAATTTATCATTTTTGTAGAATTTTTGATGACATCTACAATGTTTATCGAATTATCGGCAATGTTCGTTAAATCAACAGTATCGTCAAAACTTTTTGTTGCTTTTTTAATTTGTTAATAATAAATTTTAAATGTAATAAATTTATGACTCAATTTTCAATTTTCGCTGAAAAAACGTATTTTTTTACTAATAATTTATCATTTTTGTAGAATTTATAATGTCAGTGATAATTTGTTAGAAAGTTATTGGGCAATTATCAAATTTTGTTAAGTATTCGACATTTCGAATATCGACATTTTGTGTGAATTATTGACAATTTTTGTTGAATTTATGAGACTTAATTATTCTTTAATTTATTACCTAATGAGCCATTTTTGTTGAATCAACAAATTTGATCGAATTTATACCTACATGTTTATTGAATGCTCGGCAATTTTCGTAAATCGATAATATCGTCAACACTCTTTGTTCATCATGTTTATCATGTGTTGTTCATCATTCATCATTATCAAGTTTCCTAAATGTATGACTCATTTTTCACTTTTCGCTGAAAAAACGATATTTTTTTACTTATAATCGATTATTTTTGTAGAATTTATGATGTCGGTAATAATTTGTCCAAAATTAATTAAGCAATTATCAATTTTTGTTAAATATTCGACATCCAATATCGACATTTTTCGTTGAATTTGTATTATCAACTTGTTGGAATTATTGTCAATTTTTGTTGAATTTATGAGACTTCCGTAATTATTGTTTAATTTATTACGTACTTAGCCATTTTTGTTGAAATCGACAAATTTGATCGACATACATTTTTAAATTTTTAAATGCTCGACAATTTTCGTTAAATCGACAAAATCGTCAAAACTTTTTGTTCATCATGTACTTCATATTTTGTTCAACATCCATCATTATCAACTATAGTTTCTTAAATTATGACTTATTTTTCAATTTGTGTAGAAAAATCAATTGTTATTCAATAATCCACAGTTTTCATCGAATCTGTATCATATCATATAAGCAAATGTATGACTCCATCGCCAATGTTTTGTTGAATTTGTGATGTCATCGACAACTTTAATTGAATTTATGATTTCGCCTGTTTGTTAAAATGATAACGTAATCGACAATTATTCTTGAGTAATCGACATTTTTGTTGAATTTATGATGTCATCGACAGTTTTTGTTGACTGTATTTTGACTTTGTTGTATACATATCCTCGACATCTTTTGTTAAATTTATAATATAATTGACACTTGCATTTATTATCATGAAGTCGACAGATTGGTGCTGTCATCGACAAGTTTTAATGAATGATCTACAATTTCGTTGAATCAATAATTTCATCAACTTTTTTTATTGAATTAATAATATAATTATCATTTTTTCTCAAATTTTTGTCATAATTGACCACCAATTGTCAATTTTTGTTGAATTTATGATATCATCTACTATTGTTATTAAATTATCGACAATTTTCATTCAATCAATAATATCGTCAATACTCTTTTGTTGCGTTTTAGATATCAACCAGAATTTCTTAAATTTGTGACTCAATTTTTAATTTTCGTTGAAAACCGACATTTTTTTTCTTAATAATTGGTCAATTTTAGAAGAATTCGAATTTTCAGAATGTATTATATCAATGCTAATTTGTCTTAAATATATGACTCAATTATCAATTCTTGTTAAATAATCGACAATATCGACAAAATCGACATAATCGTTTTCGTTGAATTCAATTTTTATTGAATGATCGACAATTTTCGTTGAATCTGTAATATAATCGGAAATTTTTATGATATCATTTTTGCCAAAGTTATGAGTTAAAGACAACTTCTTTCAATTATTGATCATTTCTGTTCAATTTATGTCATCTGCATTTTTTTTAATGATCGACAATTTTTGTCGAATCAATAACATCGTCAATACGTTTTGTTGTGTTTCATCAATCAATCATTTCTAGTAGAATTAATGATGTCAATGATAATTTGTCTTAAATTTATGAGGAAATTATCAATTATTGTAAAATAATCGACAGTTTTCGTTAAATTCAGTTATTATTGAATGATCGATCATTTACGTTGAATCTAATATATTCGGAAATTTTTATGATGACATTACTACAACATTATCCACACAATTATCAACAATCAACATTATCAACATAATCAACACATTATAACACATTAATAACATAAATGTTATTCTTTTTGTAAACCACAATTTCTTAAATTTGTGTTTAGTCGAATTTATCAAAAAAATTATTTGTTTAATTAGTAATAATTTGTGATAAATCTATGATGAATTATCATCGAGATCATAAATTATACAAAAATGATATTTCATATTTTTTTATTAAATTGTATGAGGAAGTGGTTACTTCTTGGTGAAACATTTTGATTAAACTTGTGAAACTTTATTAAGTGTTTTCTTTATTAACCACCATATTTTATTGAATTATCGATACTTATCGTTGAATTAGTAAGATCAATGATATTTTTTAATGCATAGTCGTCATCTGCCGTTTTTATAGAATGTTCGACAATTTTCATTGAATCTGTAATATAATCAGCAACTTTTCTTATATATATGAGTCTTCCACACTTATTATTAAATTAAGTAGATCACGAACCATTTTTATTTCATAATCGATAATTTTGAATACATTTTATTATGAATGCTCGACAATTTACGTTTGAACAATAAAATTGTCATTGATTTTTGATATTAACTACAGTTTCATAAATTTATTACCCAATTTTCAATTTTTGTTGAAAAATTGACATTTTTTTATTATAGAATCAACAATTATGGTCGAATCAATAATATCATCAACCGTTTAAGATTAAATAGACACATTTATGTCTTAATCGATATTTTTTTATTGAATTTATATTGTCATAAACAATTTCAATTGAATAATCAACAATTTGAATTTAATTTATATTTTCGACAACTTTTGTTTTATTTATACCGTAATGGACAATTTTTCTTTGGCACGTTTGTTAAATTTATGAAGCCCTCGACAGTTTTGGTTGATTGCATTAAATAATTGACAATAATTGTTGAATAGATGACGTTTTCGACATATTTTGTTCAATGTATGACACAATTGACAATTTATTCAATTTACACAACATTTATCACTTAATCAATAGATTTTTATAAATTTATGATGTCATCGACAATTTTTGATGATTTTATGATGTAATTGATATTTTTTGTTGAATTTGATATGTACTTGATAATTTTTTATGATTTCAACATATAGTTGGATAATATAATATAATATAATAATCAATTATACAGTACGTCCCCGGATTGAGTTTACAAGGGAATTTTTTTCTTAATTTTTACTTTTAAGTAAAAATGTTATAGGGATTATAATTCCTGCTTGATCTAAAACTACCAGTTCAGTTATTGAAACTTTGCTTTATTTATACAAGGTCTTGGCAAAATCATTTTTTTTAAATCTTATTTTGATACTTTTTTATTTACTTGTTGCAAAAAGAATTTAAAATTAAATCTAACAACATTATAGAAAAATATAATCATTCAAACAATCCCCCAAATGTAGAAAATAATACTGAAAATTTAAAAAATCGCCACGAATGCAAATGCCTGTCATCGATAACTATTGAAGAAATACAAAACAGTTTTCAGTAGTTAGATGCCAAAGCATGAACTGTGTGAAGAAAATGGTGGGGGATTGTTTAAATGATGTTATTTTTCTAAAGTGTCAATATTAGATCCAATTTAGTTTCATTTAGCCAACAAGGTGTATAGATAAATCAATATTTTAATTACTGAAATGGTAGTTTCAGACCAAGCAGGAATTTTAGTTCCTATAACATTTTTACTTGAAAGTAAAATTTAAAAAAAATCTCTTTTGTAAACTCAATCCGGGGACATACTGTACAATATATAACATTATATAATTGATATAATTTCTATTGAATTCATTACGTTCTTGATTATTAAATAATTGACAATTTTCAATGAATTCGTAATATCATCTACTAGTTTTATTGAATATATGACAAAGATGACATTGTTTGTTGAATTTATGATGATAGATATTATATATTTATTTTCATGTAGCCATATTCATTACATGGTTGTGATTGATTATTATTGTTATAACTATTTATAAAGTAACCGACAGTTTTTGTTTATTATGATGTATACATTTTTTTATTGAATGATCGACAGGATTGTTCAATAATAAAAAAATTCTCTTCATCAACACTTTTTTATAGAAAAATGCACATTATTCTATTGAATTATTAATGAATCATAATGTCTACAACCATTGAGTAATCAATAATATTCATAAAATTTATATTATTAAATATTATAACATAAAAAATATTATAATATATAATATTATATTATATATTATTATAGACTTGTCACTTCTTGTTGATTTTACCACACCGCCAATTTTATATTTGTTAAATTTCAATTTTCGTAGAATTCATAAAATTGACAATTATTGTTAAATTTATTAGATCTACAGTTTTATTTTTGTTAAATTTATGACATCTTTTTTTATGATTTCATAACGTCAGTGGCAATTTTGATCTTGAATGATTGATGTCCTAGACAATTTTTGTGTAATAATCAAACATTTTTTTGATAAATATTGGCAATAGTTTCGTTGCTTTTGTAATATCATCGACAAATTTGATTGAATTTATGATATCCCCCACAAATTTTGTTGAATTTATCCATAGCATCTTCATGGGAATGGGACCCATCCCATGGGTGACCCATCTACAATCTATGTCATCATTATTTCAGTTAAAAAAAATCTAGAGGCATGGGGTTACATTTGTCAAATGATAAATGGTTGTATTTTAAAACTTTATAGTTCTAAAAAATCGCAAAATCAAATAAAACTTATTGAATTAATACCACATATCAATATTACCATTATAATGATAAGTTATTTAAGCTATGAGATGAAAAGTTGGAGACTAATAACTTACAAAGCGGATTAAAATCGTCAAAGTGCCGTTTTCTGGGGAACTTAAGCAGGAGTTCCCATGTACTGTTCAATTATGCGTGCACGTTAAGGAATATTTATATTCATCCCCATAAATCGATTATCTAATTAATTCATAAATAATTGAGACGTGCCCTCAATTAATTACCTCTTTACGCGCTCGCATAATTTCGTGCTTTCCATGCAGCCAGTCTAAATAATGCGAGGTACAAAGAAAATCATAAAAAAACTCGAATTAAAAAGTTTCACTAATCGCGTGGAACTGGGGTGGAAATAAAATCCAAAACAAAAGAACGAACGCGCAATTCCCGTCCGAAGGACTCGCCCAGACTCGCAATCAGCGTGAGAGCTGTAAACACGGACAAAGAGAGGACGCAATAAATTTCGCCCTTTGACTCTTCATACGCACAATGTCACAGATTAAAAAAATTAAAATCCGCCGCGGCAATAAACTGGATCGGACAAACCGGGAGCGCTTATTTTTTAGGAGCAACGTACTCTTGTGCGTGAAAGTCGCCCATGGGAATTCCACGTGAATGTGTACGATTGTTGTGGACAAACAGGCCCGTAACTGTGCGACGTGATTCCCAGTAAGACACGCATTTTTTTTGTGTGTTGCCCAAAGAGGAAGAGGAAGTAAACGTTAATGTCCGCGTAATTGCGACGTTATGTAACAGCGAGGAGCGATGAAATCTTTAATGACCTAACTGCACAATGTAGTTTAATTAGTTTTGATGGCACAAATTTATAGGAATGCACCGTTAGACTATAATTTATTATAATAAATAATTAGTACATATTAATCCAAACATTAAGTATTATTACCTTTTGCAGGTTGCCTTTTTATTAGCAAAAATTATATGAAGAATTGTTAATGTGTTTGAATAGGTCGTCTGCATAATATTAATCTTCACGTCCAATTCCTGCCATTCTGGTTTATAGTTATGACGAAGTTATTCACAAGTTTGCACACAAAATGATAAAGAATTCTTGAATATATCAGGAAATAAGAATATCAATTGGATCGCGTTATGCAGAAAGCTACCAATCCACAAAAATAAAAAATGAATTAACACTGTTTTGTACATATAAATTTGAGCTTTTTATGCTACCAACCCACAAAATATTTAAAAAAATGAATTAACACTGTTTTTGTACATATAAATTTGAGCTTTTTATTCTGTTTAAGTCTTAGAAAGATCAGGCTTACACTAAATTGTAAAAATGTTGCAATCGTTTTCACTACGTTTTTAATATTCATTATTAAATTTTGCAGAAAGCGACGAACCCACTTAGCTTTACCTTATTTTACGTTTTATTTATGATTTGTTAAAGATCTTTCAATTATTTTCAACAAATTTTTCAAGTTTTATCATATATATCCCTAAAATTATTTTAATGCGTCTCCTAGATTATTATAAATAGGCGGCTATGCAAGAAAAAGAGAGTTTGACAGTGTGAATTATTAATTTTGAAGTTATTGTCGCATCTGTGAAACAAAATTTGTTAAATAACATGGAAATAGCTCCTTCAAACTCATTTACATGTGATTTTCTTAATAAATTAGGTAAAGGTAAGAGTTTTTATAAATGCAAATATTTTAATTTGTTTTCCATGAGATAAAGATAACTCTATGCTAGATCTTACGTATAATACAGTTTATTACAGTTCTGTTGAAAATGAAACGCTACAAAAACCAGAAGGTCGTCCACGCAAAGGTCGAAAAAGAAACTTTCTAACCCAAAAACGAGAAGAGAAAAAAATTAAGAAAAACAAAAACGAATCGTATTATAACTAAAACGACGTTGAGGTAAAGTCAAAAGAATTTATCAATTTCAATTGCAACTGTATTGCAAAATATTGTGCCAAATATCTACCTATTCAAACTCGGGAATCTGAAATAAATAGATTTTGGTCTTTACAATCATATGAAAGTCAAACCAATTTCCTAACAGCAAGCGTACTCGAAACAGAAAAAAAGAGAACGTACGGTAGAACACAGAAAAAATAAAGTTTTCTAGAATTTGCAAATTAAAAAATGTGGAAGTTTGTAACGAAATATTTCTTAAAACCCTTGGTAACACTACATGTAGAGTAAACACTGCTCTTAAACAATTTCAAAAACGATGTAACATTTGTAACGAAATGTTTCTTAAAACCCTTGGTAACACTTCATGTAGAGTAAACACTGCTCTTAAACAATTTCAAAAACACAGAAAAAGAAAGTTTTCAGAGAATTTGCAAATTAAAAAAAATGTGGAAGTTTGTAACGAAATGTTTTTTAAAACCCTTGGTAACACTACACGTAGAGTATACTCCGCTCTTAAAAAAAATCACGGACGGGCTCCAACTTCCGATCAACGAGGTCTGAACAAGGAGGACAAAATAAGTTGCCAGACGCACAGGTCCAAGCTGCTGTGGATGATATCAACAAAATTCCAAAATACGTTTCACATTATCGAAGAGAGCAGACTGATGCTCAATTTCAACTTGTGGAATGACCATACAAAAAATGTATAATATTTACACAAAAGAAGAGGCTCGGCCAATTACTTTGATGTTTTATAAACAAATATGTTACAGTAAATTTAATTTAAAAATTAAGCCTTTGAAAAAGATACCTGCAATAAATGCGATACACAAGTTGAATGTACTTGGTTTCAACTCTAGAATCATAAAATGGCTACACAGTTTTCTCGAGGATCGCAATATTTAAGGATTGACAATTGTGTGTCAAGAGAAATTCATGTGAAATTTGGCGTTCGGCAAGGGTCACATAAGTAGTTATACAACAAGAGTTCTGGACCAACCTCCCGCAGAGATTTCGATTAATTTAATCCGAGGTTTGGTTCGCGTTAATCGGCTGAATTTTCGGGTAATTACATCATTAAAGTGGCGGAATTGCGTTTTAATGGGATAATCGCGTTAATTATCCGCGGTACTTACACCACAATTACTCTAATACTCCGATTAACGCGAATCAAACCGCGGATTAAATTAATAGAAATCTCTGCAGGGGGTTGTCCAGAACTCTTGTTGTATAACTACTCACATATTGGACCATTATTATTTATCATTTTTATAAATGACATCACTGCTAGTCTTAAATTCTGCATCTGCTTATTATATGCTGATGATTTAAAACTTTTTGGGAGAATTAGATATCTCCTTGAAGCTTCACTGGTTCAACAAGATCTAGATAACATATCTAATTGGTGTGATAGGAACAGCCTTCAGCTTAATGTGAAGAAATGCAAATCAATTTCTTTTTTCAGGGGTAAGAATGCAATAATCACAGAATATTTAATAAATGACACTAGAATCGACCGAGTGGACGAGATCAGGGATTTAGGAGTCTTATTTGACAAAAAACTTACTTTTCGCTCCCAAATTCTCAATACAGTTAACAATGGCCTGAAGCTGTTTGGCTTCATATCAACAGTGGGCAAAGATATGTCAATAAATGCAATCCGTATCTTATATATAGCTATGTTATACCCTGGAATATGTATGTAATTTATGTTATTTTTATTCGTCCAGGTTTCTGTCAAGCAGATGATATTAGGTCGGTGTTCTTGAGTTGAAATCTGAAGATGATCGATTTTGTTAAATAGGCTGCGTATATTTTGGTGCAGTATCATTACGATACTGCTCCTATTACAGACCCAGGCCTAGTAATTGGCGTTTTTTTATATATTGTTTTATTGTCGATAATTGGGATGTTTTGTGCGGGTAGGGATCCTCTCATTGTTTCTCCGCTTTGCATTCTATAGATCAACTTGATATGATTTGTCATTTTTTGTCGTGTATCTTATCTTGCGTTGTGAGATCGCGATGTAATTGATCTTCTTGAATCATTCCTCTTCCGAAAAAACTTGAAGGGGCTTATGCAGATCCCAATTGGCCAAATGTTTTCATCGGTTAATTTTTCGGAGAATTCCTCAGTGACCCCTACCTTAAAGCACCTGTACGTTTCCTGGGACGTAGGATTTTTATTATCTAATTGGACAATAGCCATATCAATGTCTTTTATTTTTGATTTCATATATTCTTTTAAATTATCACTTGTGTAGTTATCTTTAAACTTGCTGATATAATACCACTTTTTGGTGTTTCAATATACGCCATATCGGTGTTACTATCAGTGATTTTGCCCTGTATATATCGTGGGCGGGATGTCTCTTCTACTCATATCTGCACTAACAGCTGAATCTATATCAAAATCATTTGCATTCATAGTTTCGGTGAATGGAATTTGAGGTTTCCTTTTGCATCATCTTTTTATTCTGCATCTTATCTACGGATGGTACATTCTCCGATATGCTCGCCTTATTGAATGCGGGATAATTGTCGTGTTTATTGGATTTCGTAGTAGATGGCGTACAGATGTAGGTTGCCTCTAATAACACTGAGTTTTTCTTAAAGATTACTATTCTATCTCGTAACTCGTCGATCATCTCGTCCTTCAACTTAAGTATATATTTGAGATGGCTATATCCCGTTGGATATTTTGAATTGTGCACAACTTAGTATACATCTCAATATCTCTTCCTTGCAAGAACGTCGCATAATTGCAGATTGGCAATTTCTGTTTAAAGCAATAAATGGGATCGTTGACTGCCCGATAATTTTGGAAAACATTAACTTTAAATTTTGAATTCACGAAAATTTTGTTTCACCTACCACTACATAGAACTAACTATGGTTACCATGAGCCGCTAACAAGAATGATGCGGATGGCCAATAAATTACAGGAAAATAACAACTTTACGCCGTTTATTAACAACTACACGACATTTACCAAACATCTTAATGTAATAAACCTCATCGATCTTCTTGATTAACCCTATTTCGATTTATATTTTCGTGTTGTTTTGTATATGCCTACATTTGAAATCGCAACATTAAATTGATTTTATTGCTGATATCAGTCTTGCACAATGTAGAAACAAGTCTTCAAAGTATTTGTGTAAAATATCTTTGGTCTGTGGACAGATTTTAGCCATATTGAATCCACTATTAAACGCCAACAAAGATTATACACACCTGACGATTATATAGAAATTATGAAAACATAATTTGTAGGAAAAATTTGTTTAGGAAAAAACGACCTTTGATAGTCACTCAAATGGCTGCAGAAGATTTTATGGGAGTTACAAATATTGAAAATAAAATTGTTAATAGCAAAATTACAGATAGCAAGGTAAAAATTAACTGGTTAAAAGTAAGAGAAATAAATATTGAAAAAGAAGCAGATTTTATATTAATGATGAAGGAAAATGAATTTTCCAACAAAAAATTCGATTCTAAAATCCGTTTGTGGGAGGCCTTACAAACAAGATATTTTCCAAGACTTTGATACCCCAGTGGCCAAATGGAAAACCCATCGCAGAAGCAAAATTACAAAACCGAAATACTGCACCTAATCCCGTCAGATGCAAGATTATTTTATGAAAATTTACAAAGTGCCAATATTATTGGTCGATGGCCATAATGTTGAAGAAATGGATTTTGAAATTGATGCAGAATAAAAGCCATATAGAAATATTGTTTCGTTTGTTGTTATATTTGTATAACTAATTAATAAAAATATAAGTTTGGCATTTTTGTTTAAACAATGTTTGATTTTCTTGTTTTGAGAGAGAGCAGAAAGCTACCAACCTTCAAAACACCGCCATATTTAGCACAGTTTAAATCTTACCGGGAAATACTTTGCTCAAAATTTTAATTTATTAGTTTTAAAACATAATGAAAATATGAAATTAATTTAAAGTCAATAATTTATTATAACAATAAAAACTGAAATGTCTTATATCTCGTTTTAGTTCTAATGTGGGTTGGTAGCTTTCTGCATAACGCGATCCAATTTACATATCTCGAGAGTAGTTTTTCAAAATTGTCATCTAAATTTTAATAAACTTTTGAGAATTTGCAATTGAAGTTGAAGTTAGATACCTCGAGAGTAGTATTTCAAAATTTTCATCTAAATTTTAATAAACTTTTGAGAATTTGCAATTGAAGTTGAAGTTAGATAGCTAATTATTTCATTTGAGCCACAATACAATGATAAAAGTATAAATTGTCATTTCATTGGATATGAGCAGTAATTTAAGTTCTCTCTAATTACGTCGCATATTTAGTTATTTGCGATATTTTGAAAATTAAAAATGACACCCTGTAAACGTTCTCGCTTTGTTATAGATACGGCTAGTTTACTTTTTCAATCTCAATTAACGTTTTGGTTTTTCCTGCTCCTTTCTGAGCGTCGCGGCGGCGTGTGGATTGCGCCCCTTTCCACTCCAGGGTGTATGTGTGTGGATCGTGTGGAACGTGATCCTGTGGGAGCGTGGGGTGGCCAACTGCCCAGCCGCCGCCCTCCTCCCCCGACGCTCAATTCTATACCCCATATCGATCTCCGATCATGTTATTATGTGCTCCTCGGTCCGCCGAGACCGAATCCACGTAATCCCTCCCGACGGGTCTGTTATTGCCGGTTTATATGTGTATCGCTGCGCCGCCCCCGAATCGCTGCGCCACCCCCCAAAAAACGCTTGCAAATTTCGCGATTTGCTCGCCAACAATAGATTTTCGATAGCCTGGATTATAATAATACGTGTACACACTTAATAGATAGTTTTATGGGGAGTTATATATGCTTAAATATTTATATTCAATTGTTTTATAATTGCTTTGCAGTCATTGTTTCATTATTAAATGTTTTACAATACATTTTTATAATCGTTTATTTTTATAATGATTGTTTTATAGTAATTGTTTTACAATAATAATATGTAACAATCAATTGTTTTATAATCACGATTCAATTATTTTACAGTCAGTTGTTTAGAATACAATATTTTATAATCCATTGTTTTACAACTAATTATTTAAGTATATTGCATATCAAAAAACGTTAGCAGTAACGTGTACGTCATATGCAGCATCACATTCAAATGTCTTATGCAATGATGACATAAATGCAGCTGACATTCGAATGTGATTCTGTCAAGTAACGTACACGTAACTGCTAACTTTTTTATACGCAATACACCTGATTATTTAGTTATGTCGAATAGAAACACATCTTACTACGTTTTAAATCACTTTCCTTTTCATCAAAAGCTTTATCTATCAAGTTCATAATTATTATCATCGATGCAAAACAATCATTGGCCATTCTAGAATATACTAAATATCCATCAAACTTAGAAACCCATGAGGCCCATTCTTTTCGTACAAATCCAAAGTTGTGAATAATTATCTGATAGTTTCAAATACCCACAAAGGAGCATAGAAATGCATCGGATAGATTTAAGCTTCTTGTGGATAAGATTAGTTATCTTCAAATTTGGAAGGACACAATGGTTTTCATGCAAAGTAACCGACGATTAAACTAAATCTGAACTTCTTTAATTGAGCTTAATACTTTCATTTACGGCCATTCAGTTATTTGTTTTTTTCTGTATAATTTCAAAGTTGCGAGTAGTTATCTGATAGTTTCAAATACCCACAAAGGAGCATAGAAATGCATTGGACAGATGTAAGCTCCTTGTGGATAAGATGAGTTACCCTCATCTTTACAAAGAAACAATGGTTTTTATTAGAAATAACCATTTGCCATTCGTTTCTTTTGGCCAAAGTTGTGAATAGTTATCTGATAGTTTCAAATACCCACAAGGGATCATAAAAGTGCATTGGACAGATTTAAACTCCTTGTGGATAAGATGAGTTACCCTCAACTTTACAAAGAAACAATGGTTTTCATGGAAAATAACCATTGGCCATTCGTTTCGTACAATTCCAAAGTTGTGAATAGTTATCTGATAGTTTCAAATACCCACAAAGGAGCATAGAAATGCATTGTACAGATCTAAGCTCCTTATGGATAAAATAAGTTATCCTCAACTTTAAAAAGAGAAAGACTTTGAAAAGTTTACTATTAATTTTTCAAATATTTTTGAAAACATACCAATTACTCTGCCAAATTTTATTGATCAACACTAGATTTTTTAATTATTCTTTCTATTTCATTAATTTTAATTAAATATACTATCGAAATTAATTGATTATTGATTTATTTCTGCAAAATTTCATTGTTTCCTATTAATTTTTCAAATATTTGTGTAAACATATCAATTATTCTCTCAAATTTTAATGATCAACACTAGATTTTTCAATTGTTCTTTCAATTTCATTAATTTTAATTAAGTATGCTATCGAAATTAATTGATTATTGATTTATTTCTGCAAAATTTCATTGTTTACTATTAATTTTTCATATATTTGTACATATCAATTATTCTCTCAAATTTTAATGATCAACACTAGATTTTTCAATTATTCTTTATATTTCATTAACTTTAAGTAAGTTTACTATCGAAATTAATTGATTATTGATTTATTTCTGCAAAATTGCATTGTTTACTATTAATTTTTTTAATATTTGTGTAAACATATCAATTATTTTCTCAAATTTGAATGATCAACACTAGATTTTTCAAATGTTCTTTCTATTTCAGTAATTTTAATTAAGTATACTATCGAATTTAATTGATTATTGATCGATTGTATTATAATCGATTTGCATCGATTGTATTATAATTGTCTTACAACCAACTTATTATTCATCAATTATTTCGTTTTTTTTTTAATAAAATGTTTTACATATAGTTGTATAGTACACAATAATCAGTCCGAATTACATTATTGCAATACAACTTATGAGCACAATCTACTTATGAACACTAGGCTTACAATTGCTAAATGGGCGATTAGGTTTAAATTGACTGTCTAATAATCAATTATCTTACAAACAGTTGTTTATTAATCAGTTGTTATAATTAACTTTTTAATAGTCAATTATCTTCCAACAATTTTATAAAAATGAGTTCACATTCATATGCAATTGTTCAACAATCGATTGTTTAATCAGTCTGAATTACATTATTGCAATACAACTTATGAATATAATCTATTTTCTACTTATGAACAATAGGCTTACAATTGTTAAATGATAAATTATGTTTGAATTGACTGCCTAATAATCGCTTGTCTTACAAACAATTGTTGAATTATCTGTTGTTAGAATTGATTTTTTCATAGTCAATTATCTTCCAACAATTTTATCAAATCAGTTCACATTCATATGCAATTGTTTAAGAATCGATTGTTTAATCAGTCTTAATTACATTATTGCAATACATCTTATGAATATAATCTACTTATGAACAATAGGCTTACAATTGTTAAATGATCAATTATGTTTGAATTGACTGCCTAATAATCAATTGTCTTACACACAATTGTTGAATAATCAATTATTAGAATTTATTTTTTCATAGTCAATTATCTTTTAACAATTTTTCAATAATCAGTCTATATTCATATTCATTTGTTTTGCAATCGATTGTTTAATAATCAGTCTGAATTACATTATTGCAACACAACTTATGAGCATAATCTACTTATAAACAATAGGCTTACAATTGTTAAATGATCAATTATGCCCGAATTGACTGTTTAATAATCAATTGTCTTACAAGCAATTTTTGAATAATCAGTTGTTATAATTAACTTCTTACTAGGTGATTATGTTTCAACAATTTTTGTAATATGTAATCCAGTTGTTTTATTATCGACTTTTTGATAGTATTTTTTTTAATAATCTGTTGTGTTAATAACACAAGTTGCTAATATCAACTTCTCAATAAGTAAGAATTGTTTTACAACCAGTTGTTCTATCAGCGTTAGAATTAGATAGTTTTACTTACAACTATTTAGAATATGTTATTTTATAATTCAAACGATTTTTCAAGAATTATTTACTTTATACTCCATTGTTTAACAATAAATTGTTTTATGTTATTACTTACTTGCATAATTAATTTATAAAAATTAGGATTGCAATCAACTGTTTCTCATTCAATTGTTAAATATTCAATTGGACCTACAATTGTTAAATAATCAATTGTGGTAGAATCGATTGCTTAATCATCAATCTATAAAATCTATTTCTTAATAATTTTATGTTTTTTTTTTCACAGCCACTTGTTTAATATTCATTTATATTGGAATCAATTGTTTCACATTACATATAACTATACATATACATTCAATTGTTTTTTGAACAATCAATTACAATAGACTTTTTAATGAATGATCAATTGTGTTCGTCGTCTATAAGCGTTTGAATAAAAATTAATTATTTTGATGATGACACATGTCAACACTATTCTTTTGTTATATAAAATTTAATTACTGTTTCTGAGTACATCTAAGGTGCTAATTACAAAAGTAATTATGGATTTCTTCTAACAGCTCTACTTTTTGAAATAATAGAATAAACTTTTTTTATATAAAGACTATTTTTTTAACACAATTTCTTTAAAAATATCATCAAAATCACTACAAAACCTTCTTTCGTAAATTTTTCTCGAATGCATGGCTTGAGGTTGATCTCTTCATATACTCCAGCAATAATCTGCCATCATCTGCCATCTGCCATCTCCCATTTACGCTGATAACGCTCTTCCATTGTACGTATATCTTTGGGCATTCTTTCGTGTATTTGTAAACGCAAATAATGAAGTTTAATACTACATTTTTCAAATTGGTCAGCATACTCTCGACTAACTGAACAAAGTCATCCGACTTAGGGTTTCCCACAAAATTTCAGATCACCAAAACAAAATTTTCACAAATTATGAAGTTGTGATACTTTTCAAAATGTTCCTCCACAATTAAAGAAAATTTACTCAACATTTAAAAGGATTGGTAGTGGAATTCAGAGAATGCACAAATGTGGAAGACAATATTAAAAAAAAAACTGTAAAATTTCTGCCAAATATCAATTTTGGTTAGGAAGGAGTGTTTTCAAAATATTTCAAAAATTGGAGCTGTTATACAAAACCTACTGTCACATTAACAATTGGCACAGTAAAATAAAACAAAAGCGTTAAACAAATTCTAGGAAAAAAACAAAAAGTTTTGTTGGGCGTTTAATCATTTGGAATATGTTATTTGAAATTAACTGTTTTCCTATTGATTTTTGAATAATAAATTGTTTAACAACCCATTTTTAAAATAATTGGTAGTATAATATACAGTTTAACATTATAAAAATGAGTCCAGCAATTTGTTTTACGATAAATTGTTTAAATACAGGGTCCGTCATTTCACCTCCCGTTTTCTATAGCTCAGTTACTAATTGAGTTAGGATTTTGATATTTTGCAGGCCTTACTTACATTCTGGGGCGTATTTCAGGAAAATATTTTTGATTATACAGGGTGTCCCAAAAAAGTGTGACGTCATGATGATGTATATTTTTAAATTGCATGGTATATATTTTGTTGCTTATTTGGGTGCCCTTTATAGATGCCTACATATCCATAAAAAAAATTTTATCATTGATGCATCATATTGCTTGTTTAAAACATCGTGTAGCGTGCATAAAACAGGCTTTCAAAAACGCGCGTTTCCTGTAAAGGTTTCCATGGATACAAATGGAATGTATTGCCCACATTGTTGACGCCTTATAGCATGTAGACATTTTCTGCATGTAAGCAAGAATCATTCTTTCATCTACAGTTTTCACCTCCTGTTCGTCCATCCATTTTACCAATTTATCGTATTCCTTCTTATATGCCAATTCCGATTTTTGGGGAATTAAACGCCTCTCTGCTTCGGAGCTTAATTGATCAATGTTTCGTTGCATTTTCAACCAAAATCAAAACTGACGCCAAATTGAAAGATTGTTACATACGATATTCAACACTTTGACAACCAAGGCTAGAACGATTGCATAGTATCAGCCGCCATGTTAGCTAGTTATTTATTCAGTATCTTAGCAACGATACTAAAACTGTACGGCAAAATCGACGGCACATCAGATAGAAATTATAATTACAAATGTTTAGGCCAATTTACGGCATCAATGATAAAAAATAGCGTAAAGTATGCGTGGATATCTGGCCTTTCAAGCACTCACTCTATTCAAAAAACCTCCCCGCCTCCCCGCGCAGCGGGGAGCGACGGGTCGGTTTTTTGAAAAACGTTCGTGCTTGAAAGGCCTTGATATCCACTTATACTTTAATATACTAATTAAAATCGGTCCAGTGATTTTAGCACCTAAAAATAAAAACTGAATAAAATTAGTTTTGTACCATTGGTTAAGAAAATTAATAAAAGATACAAATATGCCTTGTTAATAAAACCATACAAGGTACTTATTAAATAAGGTCTGACAGTTGCGTTAAGCAAGTTTTATTGATATGCAATATACAGAGTGTCCAAAAATTAGTGTCAAACTTTTCAAACTTTAAAGCACTTTATTTTTCTTATTTTAAATTGGAACCCCAGTATATTTTTATGTAATTCCATGTGGAATTAAAAGACAATCATTTTTCCTAATGACCGATAACCGATAAACCGATATTTTCAAATTGTTTAATAATTAATAAAATTTGATCATAAAAATTATCAAATATATGAATAAATTCAGAAAATGGAGGAAAGACCGAGAGCCAATAACCTAATAAAGATTGTTATACTCTGCTCTACAAGCTTCAAAAACAGTAGATTAAACAGTAATAGACTTTTTTTTTCTTTATTTACTAAAATAATAATTTTAAATAAATACTTAATTATAGAAGTAATATTATTAAGTAAGTTATAATATAAGTTATAATTTAATATATTTTATAAGTAATAAGAGTTTCATACCTACTCCATGCTATTGGTTACTGGCTTCTGGATTCTAATTTTCGATTTTTTTCGAAATTCGAACATTACATATTTATTTCAATAAGTCTGTCTGAAGTTTATTGTCTCTCAAAGTTGGTCAATAAATGTGTTGTTACTAGGCAGCTTTAAAACACGCCGTGCTGGAAAGACGGATTTTTGGACACTTAAGTTTGATAAAGAGAGACTTTGAGGCAGCTATGATGAAAAAATCATTATAACAACGAAATAACAATCTTCAATATCATAACAATCATCACTAAAAATGTAACCAAATTTTAATCAGCATAATGATAATATCAAAATTTTATTTAACAAAATGATGAATGGAACTAATCGTCCATTAAAGTTAATCGAAAATTATACGTCCGATCCTTAAAAATTTATTATGATGTTAAGAGGTAAAGTAACCATCGATTAAAGTTCGGTGGAAACTATGAGTCTGAGCCTTAGATATACATTAATTTTAATATTGCCATGGAAACTAACCATCGGTTAAGAATTAAGCGTGGTGTAGAAAATTTGTGTTCAAACCCTATAAACGGTGAAAATATTAACACCCTTTCTTGACCACTACAAATACTTCCGCACTAAGGTTCTGTTGCGTCACGCTTTACTGACCACTACAAATGCTTCCTCACTCAGGTCCTGTAGCGTAAGTTGCCAGCACTTCAGGGGCGGGAAGATCTCAAAGCACCGCATGGGCCACATAACAAAAGAAGGTAGAAATACCGAAATGGAAACAAAGTGAGCTTGTACTATCGAGTATCGAGGGTCTATAAAACGTCGATTAAAGTTAATTGGAGATTGTAAGATCGGGATAAAAACAGTTTATGGCGGGGTCACCGCGGAATATTATCACCGGAATAACACGATAATCCCTTCGATCGTGTCGCGGGTAATGGCACGATAAAGGTCCGTTTTCCTGCCCGCTTCTCCTGCGGCCCTGCTGCTGCACGTGTGCACGCGTGGGACGGCGCGGAAAAACGCCCCCGCTGTTTACGCCACGAGGAAAAAGGAAAACAGAAAACAAAAGCCGAGCAAGTCAAACAATAAAATCGAACGTCCGTAATCGAGCAGTTCATGTGCGAAGGCGATAAGGCGGCCGCCGCCGCCTCCCCCGCCCCCGAACCCTGCGGGATCGATAGATGACTCTGGTGTTAATCCACCGACCAGAGTGCCAGAGCCTTTGATTTGAGACAATCGGCCGCTACAAATTACTCCGCAATCCGCGGCGGCGCGCGCCGCCTCACGCCGCCCCCGCCGAAAAAAAATCGACAGAAGTTAATCTGCGTATCATTAAGGCGGCGTAAAAACAGCAGGGGAAATTTAAGGGTCCAGATTAGTTTTTCAAAGGGAATTAAGATTAATGACTGGAAAGTCCTGGGATTTTATTAAGGTTATTGATACATAATATTTTTATTTGTACGCAATTAAATTTATATCAAACCAAGAGAAAACTGTTGATGGTTGTAAGTACTCAAGATATTTATACTGATTTAAACTATATCGAATGTCTCACTTCAACAGTGGAGTCGTTGGAAAGCTTTTTTAATAAAATTTAAAGACGTAAAAATATGGGTCTTTAATTTGATTAGTTTAAAGGATTTGCTTCATTTGTAACCGTCCGACAAACTACAACTGTCCTGGTCAAGGCACCCATGTAATTTTCCGACAAATACTGAATTTGTCGTTATATTTTTATCGTGAAATGATTATATAATTTCTTGATTATTTTTGATAATTAATTAATTGATAATAATTAATTGATAATTTGATTTATATTGAATTGATAAAAAAACGATTTTTCAATAGAGTCGATATAATCTCCAGTAGAAAAGAATTTTTTTCAGAATATGCAAGACAAACAAAATATTGATGCTATCACAAGATCGAAATTGCATAGAAAATCATGAAACTGAGAAAACAGTTCAGAACATGATGACTCTGCTAGCCTAATCTCGTGCACATAGTCGGTTCATATGCATGTCCAGTGGCCGATGCAGATTTACGGTAATCGAATGCCACCATTTATCCCTACAACCGGTAGACGACTAGTTCGATGGAGCCACAAGTTGTCCATTGTGGTGGCTGGAAAAATACTGGCCCTAGGGCGACCGATTGGGGTAAAGTATATCAGTTACGAGAGTGCGTCGGTGTGTGAGTGTATGTGTGCGGACTACATCAAAGGTGGGCGCTGAAAAGCTCGCCCTCCCCCGAGCACGCGCGGGGGGCGGCAATGGAGCGGAAGACAAATGAATACGTCACGCGATCGATGCGTCATCTATTGTGCGGAATCCCCGGCGGCAGATCTGTCTAGAGATGGCAGAGGCCCCTGCCCCCGGAGGGCTTCCTCTCCTCGTTACGAATATTAAGGTCTTATTAAAAGGACATTCATTATCCTTTATGCGCACATTATGAGTAGGCGAGCGGGGCGTTGCGGGGGCGGCAATTTACGGTGGAGACGATTTCATAGACTGCCGCTACTTAGTAATCAGCGCCTTTCAGCCGATCAATTAGCGCAGCGGAGAGCGGCTCTTCCTCCTTGAAGTCGTCTTGCAGCACTTAATTATTAACAAATAATGTTTGAATGCACGTCGCTCTAAAATCAACTGAACTTATTCACTGCACCATTTCTAGATCTCAAGGTAAAACACTAAAATTCTGAAATAACGATTTCCAGAACATGTATTTTACTCTTGAAATAAAGCATTTTGAAATTAAGAATTTTAAAATTAAGATTTTTAGAATTTAATATATACAAAGAGCGCATAAAGTATTAAGACCTGGCTTTATTTTTCACCTGTATATTTTTTTGAAAAATGCTTCAACAGGTCAAAATGACTTTTTTTCAAACAAATATTTTGAGACCATTTTCATTTTTCCATCTCTCTCCGTTTTGAAGTTATGACGTCGGAGCCAGTTTTTTAAAATGACAACCTATATTTTTTACTATTGATTTTAATAGTACTTTTTATTATGTTTTCAACAACATGACATTTTCAATATGTAAAATTTGAAAAAAATTGAGAAAAAGTGCATTAAAGTAAAACTATTAAATTATTATTTCAATGTGCAGAATGCATCTAGTTACCATTGAAAACAACGTCAGTTAAAACAAAATTAGGAAAATCCGCTTGGATTTTAAATATTCGAATAAAACAAAATTGATTAACCTGATTATTAGCCGAAGATTTCTGATATTTTTCCAAAAAAAAAAAATGGAGCATCTCGCATCCATATTACTCCCATTATATATAAATGCACTACAGGCCTTGAAGGCCCTAGGCTTGCACAAGTCTTCGCCAGACAGTCCGTGTTTGAGCCATAGTTCTCAAATTCTCCACTTCCAAAAGCTTTAGGTCTTCCATCACTGAGTCGAGCCATCTTATTCTGGGTCTTCCTCATCGTTTCTTCCTTATCGGTGAGTTTCTCAATGCCATCTTTGGTACCCTTTCTCGATCCATTCTTTTCAAGTGCCCTATTCACCTGATTCTTTGGGCCTTTATCAAGTTTATTATTCCAGGGCTATCGAACAGCTGTTTTATTTCTTCATTCCTTCTCCGCCTCCACACTTCACAATACTGTATTCCCCCGAAAATTTTCCTCAGCACTTTCCGCTCCCATCTCTCCAGCATCGATTTTTCTTTGGTGTTCAGGACCCAAGTTTCACAGGAGTACATTACAACCGGTCTCATCACCGATTTATATAACCTTAACTTCATAGCCTTCGACATATTTTTAGATCGCATTAAATGGTGGAGCATTCCAATAACTTTATTCCCTTTTGATATCCTGGCTCGTATCTCTTCTTCCTCTATTCCTTTTTCCTTAATGGTCACAAAAAGGAATGTGAACTTATTCACGTAGTCAAAATTGTACACTTTCCTATTACATTCGACTGTTAGATTACTTTCAGTTTCTCCTGTATTTCCTAACATCATGTACTCTGTCTTTCTTGATTTATATGTAATCCTAAAATGTTTGCTTCCTTTTCTAGTTTTCTGATTGTTCTGATGAACTCTTTTCTAGATTTTGCAATAACTGTTAAGTCATCTGCATAAGCTATGCACTGATGCTCTTCACTGTATATCAATTTATTTCTATTTAGGTCCCCTCTTCTTATAACTATTTCCAGTACCAAATTGAACAGCGAACATGATAATGGATCTCCTTGTCTCAGCCCATTGTTGATCCTGAAAGTATTTGTTTGCGTGCCTTCCACTCTAATTGTGTTTGTTGTGTCTCTAAGAGTCATTTCAACTAGTTTCACTATTTTTTCCGGTAGTTTCAATATTCTCAATGCTCTGTACATTTCTGGATGGTTTACAGAATCATATGCTTGTTTGAAATCTATAAATAGTACAAATAGAGGGATCTTATACTCGTAGCAGTTCCTCTGCATTTCTATAAGAGTAAAAATTTGTTCGGTTACAGATCCATTAGGTCTAAATCCGCATTGATATTCGCCAGTTATCTTTTTTGAGTGAGCTGTTAGTCGATTTTTCAGTATTGTTGCAAATATGTTGTGTATCACATCCAATAAAGTAATTCCTCGGTAATTTTTGCACTCCATTGGGTCTCCTTTTTTGAATATTGGGTGTATTACTGCTTCTCCCCAGTCTGCCGGCATTTTTTCTTCCTTCCACACCGTCTTAATTAATTCATAAATTTGTTCTGGAAGTTTTGGGCCCCCGTTTTTTAGCATTTTTGTAGTTATTTCATTGTCCCCGGGACTTTTGCTGTTTTTAAGATTAGTTAGCACTTCTCTGACTTCCAGTTCTAAGGGTTCTCGCACTTCAGCTACATTTCGCGCTTCCGTATTTCTATCTTCGTTAATTTCAGAAAGTTTTGTTTCTACATTCAATAAATCTACAAAGTACTCTTCCCATATCTTTAATTTCTCTTCCAGCTCTGCCGTAGTTTCCCAATATTTAAAATCCAAGCCTGTTTTCCTAATTTTGTTTTAACTGACGTTGTTTTGAATTTTAACTAGATGCATTCTGCACATAGAAATAATAATTTAATAGTTTTACTTTAACGCACTTTCATCAATTTTTTTCAAATGTTACATATTGAAAATGTCATGTTGTTGAAAACATAATAAAAAGTACTATCAAAATCAATAATAAAAACTATAGGTTGTCATTTAAAGAAAATGGCTCCGACGTCATAACTTCAAAACGGAGAGAGATGGCAAAATGAAAATGGTCTCAAAATATTTGTTTCATAAAAAGTCATTTTGACCTGTTGAAGCATTTTTCAAAAAATTATGCAGGTTAAAAAATAAAGCCAGGTATTAATGCTTTGTGCGCTCTCTGTATTTTTACATTTTGCAATAGACCCCTTTTCAACAATTATAATGATATAGGGTTTGGTGGGTTTAAGACTAGTGGTGTTTAAAATATTCAGGTATTCAAATTAAACCAAGACGCATTTTCCAACATTTTCTTGTCTTGACAAGTTTCAACAATTATAACAAGGCTCTTTCCGTTGATGCGTGCATCTCGCTCCAATCATCTAATGTGACATCTAAAGAACAGTACGAACTTCCTGATTATAAGGCGCAAATTTCTGATATATTTAAAAAAAAACTGGAGCATCTCGCATCCATATTACATCCATTACAGCATTTAAAAACCCGATTAGTAGTGAGTCTGATCAGGAAGTGATGTGCATTGTCATGTGATTTGCAGATAGATGCAAATGTCCTACAATGGAGACGATATAGCTTGATGGTTTGTGGCGATTTAGTTTCACAGTGCCACTTTTGTCCAAATACTGGCGCATTAAAGATATCTCAGTATTGAGTTTATCAAAGACTGGTGCCTCAAAGGTACCTCACCATAGTGAGTTTAGGCTCTGACTTTTAGTTTTAGTACCCTGGTTATTAGATTTTTTTCATTAAATAAGTTATTTACAACTGCATGGAAGTTTAGGCTCTGACTTTTAGTAAGCAGGTTATTAGATTTTTCAAGTTTCATTAAAGAAATCGACTAGTTGATAGAACAATTTTCAACATTATTTCACAAACATCCGCTTCAGTTAAGCAATTTTACATGGTTAAGACAACTGTTTGGTGGTGCAGAGAAGTGCCTTGCATCGTACAATGCACCAATTATAGTCGTTTGATAGTGGAATTTGTGCAGAAGTGAGCCTTGCCTGGGATTGCACAATGCACCAATTATGGTTTCGTTTGGTGGTGGCGTTTGTGCAGAAGAGAGCTATGCCTTGCATTACACCATTCACCAATTATAGTTTCGCACCCCTCTAATCACCCAGTAATCGCCAGCACTCGGGGATAATGACGATTGTACGGACGAAATTCGGTTATCGCTGGTGCAGCAGCACTCGTCATCTGCAACCAAGGCACGTTATCAATCTCCAGTTTGCACCCCGCCAACGGTCCACTTGTGCGTAAGTCCGATCCGGTTTAGCACCCTAATAAAGTAAAGCGCAGCGGCGCCCCGGCAACCCTCGCAAACTCAATATATTATATGGATTTTTATTGCCTTGTAGCGGAGGGTGTTGGAAATAATGACGACTGCAACCGGTAAATTGATTCGGTTACGGCCGTGAAGAGCGCCCGTCCGTTTATCGTGACACACCGCCGTAAAATTTGTCCCACTAATTGCAGCAACATCAATCGGCAGCTGATTAATTACTTACCCCTGTTTCATACCCACCGAGTAATTCGGTTGGAACATATTTCAAGTCGATGCACAAAAAGTGTGACGGCGAAACAATAACGTGCAAACTTGATTGCTGCGGAGGATGTAATTATGTTTTCTCCAGAAATTTAATATTCTGCTGCTGGATGGTAGGTGGGTGGATCGACGGGACTTTGAAAATTAATATAGCTGCACCCACGCCTGCCTCGCTCGCCTATTACAAAGTCGCTGAATCATTTGCACGATATTTGTCCTACACGTTGCACTTCCATGAATAGAACATGCGAGCTTCATGAAAGCACATATCTGGGCTTGTTAATGAAAAGCTGCATGAAAGTTTTCAAAGCTATACTGCGAAACTCACAGGTTTTATTTTAATTTTATTGCAATTAACTTGGCACTTTTTGATCAATGAGAATATGTTACAAAATTCTAGTAGGTATGTTTCTCATATTAAGGTATTTTTATTTTCACTAAAAAGTCGTACTTACTAATATGTTATTAAGGAAGGCATTTTATTAAGGAAGTAAGAAATAAGAATTTATTAAGGCTGTAAGGAAGGAGTTATTCAATTACTTCATTGGAGTAGCAAGGAATGCCCTGAACGGATGCAATTACGATTGTTAACAATTTTAAGGAAATTTGTGGTGTCCCGGGAAAAATTGAAGAGAAGATGTTAGTAGAATTAAAAGAAGTTTTATAAAATATATATGAAGGTTTTCGAACGTTAAATAATTTTGGAAAAATTTAAGTAGTGAAAATATGGGTGATTTTGAAAGCAGCATACCTTGAAACTTTGTCATATTTTCAGGAGAATTAGTTTCAGGTATACTGTACACGAATATAATATGAAAATTGCTAATAATACATTTTCAGAAATTTCAGTAAAAGCTAACCCTTACTTGTCAATACAAAAAGGTAAGTCTTTGATTTTCTCCCTTATTTAATACTAAAACTTTGTCAAATTTTCAGGAGAATTAGTTTCAGGTGTACTGTACAGGAATCTAATATGAAATTTGCAAATGACAAATTTTCAGAAATTTCAGTAGAAGCTAACCCTTACTTGTCAATACAAAGAGTTATGTCTTTGATTTTCTCCCTTATTTAATACTGAAACTTTGTCAAATTTTCAGGAAAATTAGTCTCAAGTGTACTGTATACGAATCTAATATGAAATTTGCAAATGACAAATTTTCAGAAATTTCAGTAAAAGCTAACCCATACTTGTCAATACAAAAAGTTATGTCTTTGATTTTCTTCCTTATTTAATGCTGAAACTTTCTCAAATTTTCAGGAGAATTGGTTTCAGGTGTACTGTACACGAATTTAATATGAAATATGCATATGACAAATTTTCTGGAATTTAAGTGAAAGCTAACCCATACTTGTCAATACAAAAAGGTATGTATTAGATTTTCTTCTTTATTTAATGCTGAAACTTTGTCAAATTTGCAGGAGAATTAGTTTCAGGTGTACTGTACACGAATCTAATATGAAATTTTCAATGACAAAAATTTTCAGAAATTTCGGTAAAAGCTAACCCTTAGCTGTCAATGCAGAAAGTTATATGTTTGATTTTGTCCCTTACTTATTACTAAAACTTTGTCAAATTTTCAGGAGAATTAGTTTCAGATGTACTGTATACAAATCTAATATCAAATTTGCAAACAATAAATTTTCAGAAATTTCAGTAATAGCTAACCCATACTTGTCAATACAAAAAGTTTTGAAGAGTTATGTCTTTGATTTTCTCCCTTATTTAATACTGAAACTTTGTTAAATTTTCAGGAGAATTAGTTTCAGGTGAACTGTACACGGATCTAATTTGAAATTTGCAAATGACAAATTTTTAGAAATTTCAGTTAAAGCTAACCCATACTTGTCAATTCAAAAAGGTATGTCTTTGATTTTCTCCCTTATTTAATACTGAAACTTTGTCAAATTTTCAGGAGAATTAGTTTCAGGTGTACTGTATACGAATCTTATATCATATTTCCAAATAATAAATTTTCAGAAATTTCAGAAAAAGCTAACCCATACTTATCAATGCTGAAAGTTATGTCTTTCATTTTATTCCTTATTTAATACTGAAACTTTGTCAAATTTTCAGGACAATTAGTTTCAGGTGTACTGTATACGAATCTAATATGAAATTTGCAAGTGATAAATTTTCAGAAATATCAGTAAAAGCTAACCCATACTTGTCAATACAAAAAGTTATGTCTTTGATTTTCTTCCTTATGTAATATTTTCTCCCTTATTTAGTACTGAAACTTTGTCAAATTTTCAGGAGAATTAGTTTCAGGTGTACTGTATACGAATCTTATATCATATTTCCAAATAATAAATTTTCAGGAATTTCAGAAAAAGCTAACCCATACTTATCAATGCTGAAAGTTATGTCTTTCATTTTATTCCTTATTTAATACTGAAACTTTGTCAAATTTTCAGGACAATTAGTTTCAGGTGTACTGTACACGAATCTAATATGAAATTTGCAAATGGTAAATTTTCAGAAATTTCAGTAAAAGCTAACCCATACTTGTCAATGCAGAAAGTTATGTCTTTGATTTTCTCCCTTATTTAATACTGAAAATTTGTCAAACTTTCAGGAGAATTAGTTTCAGGTGTACTGTTCACGAATCTCATAAGAAATTTGCAAACAATAAATTTTCAGAAATTGCAGTAATTCCTAACCCTTACTTGTCAATACAAAAAGTTTTGAAAAGTGATGTCTTTGATTTTCTCCCTTATTTAATACTGAAACTTTGTCAAATTTTCAGGAGAATTAGTCTTAGGTATACTGTATATGAATCTAATATCATATTTCCAAGAAATAATTTTTCAGAAATTTCAGTAAAAGCTAACCCATACTTGTCAATGCAGAAAGTTATGTCTTTGATTTTCTTCCTTATTTAATACTGAAACATTGTCAAATTTATAGGAGAATTAGTTTCAGGTGTACTGTACACGAATCTAATATGAAATTTGCAAATGACAAATTTTCAGAAATTTAAGTAAATGCTAACCCGTACTTGTCAATACAAAAAGTTATGTCTTTGATTTTCTCCCTTATTTAATACTGAAACTTTCTCATATTTACATGAGAATTAGTTTTAGGTGTACTGTATACGAATCTAATATGAAATTTGCAAGTGATAAATTTTCAGAAATTTCAGTAAAAGCTAACCCATACTTGTCAATACAAAAAGTTATGTCTTTGATTTTTTTCCTTATTTAATACTGAAACTTTGTCAAATTTTCAGGAGAATTAGTTACAGGAGTACTGTACACGAATCTAATATGAAATTTGCAAATGACAAATTTTCAGATATTTCAGTAAAAGCTAACAAATACTTGTCAATACAAAAAGTTATGTCTTTGATTTTCTTCCTTATTTAATAATGAAACTTTGTCAAATTTTCAGGAGAATTAGTTTTGGGTGTACTGTACACGAATATAATGTGAAATTTGCAAAAGGCAAATTTTCAAAAATTTCAGTAAAAGCTAACCCATACTTGTCAATACAAAAAGTTATGTCTTTGATTTTCTCCCCTATTTATTACTGAAACTTTGTCAAATTTTCAGGAGAATTAGTTTCAGGTGTACTGTACACGAATCTAATATTAAATTTGCAAATGACAAATTTTCAGAAATTTTAGTCAAAGCTAACCCATACTTGTCAATACAAAAAGGTATGTGTTTGAATTTCTCCCTTATTTAATACTGAAACTTTGTCATATTTTCAGGAGAATTATTTTCAGGAGAATTAGTTTCAGGTGTACTGTACACGAATCTAATATGAAATTTAAGTGCTTTTTTAATTTTTTTTTAATGCTTTTATCCGGTCTTTAGTGATCACATTTTCATTTGCAGTGAACGTTTAACCAGCTTTGCTAGTAAGATCGACAAAAACAATAATAAATTGCATACCATACGATTACCGCTGCACGAACTTCTAATAACGATCTAATGAGAGATCTTTTTATTGAAACCATATGAATATAAATTAGTTTTTTTTTCTGCTTGACGCCACAAAAATTGTGATACAAATGGATGGCATTACCGAAGTGTTAAACGCTGCCCATTACTTAATCGATGCATTTAAATATCGGACAATTTGGGTCAAGGTGTACCTACGGTACGACGTCGATTTTTTTTTTCTGGTATGACCTGATTTCATGTTGGTGATAATCCTGTGTACGTATAGCGCCCATAATGAGGCCCAAAGTGAGTCTATTAGGGGTAATGGGTAGGCATCAGGGCGGACGGACGGATCAGACCAGACACGCAGGCTTTTAGCTTTTCACGCTCGGCTGGCGCTTTTCCATTTACTGGGGAAACTGATACCCCAGGAGGCGGCAGACTGCTGGGGGACTCGGCAGCGGTTCGGAGCATTTGGGGACGGCAGATTTTATAAAACCAATGAATAAATTATACTGCAATATACTTACGCAGCATCAAAGCTTTGTGCAGCGCTATGAGCGCGCGAATATTAATTTCCAGTTATTAACGGAAATGTCATCGGCAAAAATAAGCGCCCTGCATAATACATCACAGCGGCTATAAAATTTAATGCGGAACGTTGCGAATTTATTCCCAACTCGATTTCAATTCAGACGTCCTCTTAAAAACACATAATAAAACTCGAACGCATTCGGAAAACAGGAATCCCGAGCGCAATTCCTGCATTTCCATTCGCGACGGTGCTAAAATCATATTTGCCAGCGAAATGAATAATTCATGGCGCCACCGCCGCGAAACGTACACAGTTTTTTTTCTTAGCACATCTCGTCGTTACACAGGCAGATTTGCGCGAATCCCATTTCCACTTCAAAGACGCCTCGCGTAAAGACGATGTAGAGGCCCAGATTGGTGCCCTCTTCGTCACGTAGCCTGTAATATCCGGACGAGGCGGTTGTCGCCAGAGACAACAGGTTCCTCCGAGGCGCAAGGTTCAAACACGTCTCGTTTAAATGTATACGGTTTGGTGCTTAATTAAATTTAAAGGTCGCCCCTGTCTGTAATTCTTCAGCAAACGCTACGGTATACGGAAATAAGCAACAATGCTGCAAATTCGTTTGCAAAATTAATCTAAAAAAAATGTATTGATTTTTCTTCTATTTAACAATAGTTTGTTGGCCATTTACCTGCAGGCTTCTATTTCTACTTTTTTATTTTCTATTTTCAGTATTATGTCGAAAACATCCAGAACCTTACTATGGCATCATGATCGGGCGACTTCAGAACTTCGCCCATGGCATAAGTGGTACAGCATACGCTGTAGACGAGAGCACGATATTCATCAAGGGATTCTCGTACGATGGCACGGGACCTGACGCATTTTTCTGGATAGGGAACTCCCCGAGGCCTAGCCCAGATGGTTACATTATTCCGTACCCAGAGGATTACGCCGGACGGTAAGTTAAATATGAAACTGATCGGATTCATTTCGGATATCAATCTGCTGTGTATTGGTTAAATATGTATTCAGCTGGAGAAGAATTGGGAGTGTATTAAATATGGCCTGGAGTAATTTTGGCTTTCCTCGTGTATTATTCATTGACCAGGAAGGAGATGAGAGCAAAATATGCATATTTTTATAATTAGAAATTTTTGAACGGTTTCAACCAATCTTGGAACATCTTAACAGAAGAATATTCTCAAGATATTGAGATCTTAGATCAAACTCCCATTATATTTTAATGCAATGCAATTTAATAATAGATATATTGTATTTACTTGCGTTAAGGTGCCATAAGGCTTACACACGTCACAATAAAAGACATATAATATATACAGAGTTGTCACTCTTACGACGCCCACCATTAGGATCTATTAAACCGAAATACATACAGAGTTAGTCAAATGGAACAAAAGTTTCTTATTTTTGTGCCTCTCAATATACTAAAACGAAATCCGGGATATCTTGCACAGTTCCTGAAATATCGCTGAAAAACTGAAAAAGTGCACTTTCATTTTCCTCTTATAACTTTTGTACTTTTGAAGGAAATTTTACAAAACTTGGCACGCTTACATTTTTCGACGTGAGCTTTTTGATGACAGTACCAAACATTTTTGCGCAAACTAGATGCAAAAATTTTCATAGTCAACTTTTGATTTTCTTATAGAAGCAATATTATTCCATTGATCTCTTATAACAAGGTTTTGTTGATTTTTTTTCCACGTTTATGATTTTTTGATAAATTTGATTAAAATGTGAATAACTTGACAACGTTTCATCTGATCCCAAAAAATAAAAATAATTTGTAAAGCGCACATAAAGCAGATTTAAAATATGAATGAATATATAGGATGATCCATTTAAAAAAGAGCCCAAATGTTGTGCCCCGGATGTATGGTACACCCAAAAATAATTTCAAAAAGTAGCATATCAAGTATTCAATAACTTCCAATCAGATTTTTCCTTAATTTTCATTAGTGTAGCAGCAATGGCCCGAGCGATGATAGGTGGGTCACCCTGTATATTGCAATAAATATGCATTAATATGCATGGCAGTTTTGATTCAAAAGACATTTCTTTCTATTTAGGTGTTTCAACAATGCATAAAACATTTCCATATTTTCTACATAGTACCAATTTTTTTATGCCGTGATTGCCTAGCTATTCATTTTGCTAATTATTAGAAGAATAGCAAATTCTAGAGAAATTGAACACTGTCAGAAAATTAAACCCAATAAAAGTAGAAATTTTCGGAAGAAAATTGTATTCTAGAACAATGATAATAAATTCAGACGAATTATAATTCTCATCATTTTCAGAAATCTCAACTACATTTTGATTTCGGACTTGGCTAATTTTAGACAAATATAAATAGTACAAAAGATTTGTAGCTATTTCCTTAAAAGTTGTATATAATTGTATTCCAGAAAAAAATATAAGAAATGCAAAAGCTAACTGTGATATTTTTTTAAGGAATTTGAATATTTATTGTGTTTTAGCAGTAATAAATTATGCATATTTACTATACCAGATTTTAGTTGAACAATTAAGAAATTTCTATAGAACTATTGCAACGATTGTTAGAATGATAACATTTTGATTTCTGTGATTATTTCTGATTCCTATGATCTCGAAATAATTGAATAGGCTCTCAAAATCTTAAGAATTATTGAAATAGTTTTAGATATCTCGAAAATAGTTGGGAAATCTTGCGAATTGTTCAAAAGTCTCTATAATTAGTTACATTTGATGGAAAATCTGCCAAAATCTCGAAAAAATTTGAGGAATCTTAGCAATTAATCAAAAATGTCAATCAATATGCATTTTTTTTCTGGAAATTATGCATACTTACTTATACCAAATTTTAGTTGAACAATTAAGAAATTTCTATAGAACTATTGCAACAATTGTTAGAATAATAACATTTTGATTTCTGTGACCATTCCTGATTCCTATGATCTCGAAATAATTGAATAGGCTCTCAAAATCTTAAGAATTATTGAAATAGTTTTAGATATCTCGAAAATAGTTGGGAAATCTTGCGAATTGTTCAAAAGTCTCTATAATTAGTTACATTTGATGGAAAATCTGCCAAAATCTCGAAAAAATTTGAGAAATCTTAGGAATTAATCAAAAATGTCAATCAATATGCATTTTTTTTCTGGAAATTATGCATACTTACTTATACCAAATTTTAGTTGAACAATTAAGAAATTTCTATAGAACTATTGCAACAATTGTTAGAATAATAACATTTTGATTTCTGTGATCATTTCTGATTCCTATGATCTCGAAATAATTGAATAACCTCTCAAAATCTTAAAAATTATTGAAATAGTTTTAGATATCTCGAATATGATTGGAAAATTTAGCGAATTATTCAAAAATCTCTATAATTCGTTATATTTATTGGAATATCTGCCAAAATCTCGAATATTATTGAGAAATGTTGGGAATTAATCAAAAATGTCAACCAATATGTATTTTTTATCTCGAAATTATTTTAAAATCTCCTGAAATCATGATAATTAATGAATGAATGAATAAATGCGATAGAAAGCTAATTGTGATATTTTTTTAAGGAATTTGAATATTTATTGTGTTTTAGCAGTAATAAATTATGCATACTTACTTATACCAAATTTTAGTTGAACAATTAAAAAAATTCTATAGAACTATTGCAACGAGTGTTAGAATGATAACATTTTGATTTCTGTGATCATTTCCGATTCCTATGATCTCGAAATAATTGAATAAGGTCTCAAAATCTTAAAAATTATTGAAATAGTTAAATATCTCGAAAATTATTGCGAAATCTTGCGAATTATTCAAAAATCTCTATAATTCGTTATATTTATTGGAATATCTGCCTAAATCTCGAATATTATTGGGAAATTTAGGGAATTAATCAAATATGTCAACCAATGTGCATTTTATCTCGAAATTATTTGAAAATCTCCTGAAATCATAATAATTAATGGGAAATCTGTAGAAATCTCGAAAATTATTTGGAAATCGTGGAAATTATTGGTACATTTTCAGACTATTGATAACAATAAGAAAAGTTTGGATATTTTAAGAATGATAGAAAAAAATGTAGAATGAAAAATTTATGTACGTAAAAATTTGAACATGTCAATCGCGTGAACAAATTTGGATTTTCTGATTTTTATTAACTCGATTTTTTTTTTAAATCACTTAAAATCTTGAGAATTAATGAGAAATCTGTATAAATCTTGAAGGAATAAACAAAACTAGATTTCGAAAACTTATACCTTACTCCTATATTATTAAGAAATCTTGGGAATTATTGAAAAATCTCTTGAAATCTCGATAATTCTCGAGATATCATCAGTAGAAATCTCGAATAATATTGAAAAATCTTGGTAATGGTTCAGATATCTCTAGAAATCCCTTAATTTTCATTTTAATGGCTTTTTGGGCTGCTTACCCATCCGCCACTCTAGAAATCTTAGCATTAAAAAATATTGATAAACCATACAAATCATTGGACAATCTCTCGAAATCTTGATAAATAGTGAGAAATATACAGATAGCGCATAAAGTATTAAGACCTGGCTTTAATTTTCCCCTGTATAAATTTTTGAAAAATGCTTCAACAGGGCAAAATGTTTTTTTTTCAAACAAATATTTTGAGACCATTTTCATTTTTCCATCTCTCTTCGTTTTGAAGTTATGACGTCAGAGCCATTTTTTTAATGACAACCTATATTTTTTACTATTGATTTTGATAGAACTTTTTATAATGTTTTCAACAACATGACATTTTCAATATGTAACGTTTAAAAAAAATTCAAAAAAAGTGCGTGAAAGTAAAACTATTAAATTATTATTTCAATGTGCAGAATGCATCTAGTTACCATTCAAAACAACATCAGTTAAAACAAAATTAGGAAAACAGGCTTGGATTTTAAATATTGGAATAAAACAAAATTGATTAACCTGAAAAACAATCTAGTACAATAATGTGAAACAAATTATTACCTACTCAGTCAGATTGACGTTTCGTTCGATTCATCGTGTCACAAGTTAATTTCAAAATGGTTCGACGTTTTTCGGAGGCACAAAGAATTAAAATTCTTATGATGAGAGAACAATACCATTAATTTCAGAAGTCAGAGTCAGGAAATACGGAATAAATATCTAAAACAACCTGTTCGAGGATTGTAAGTCCTAACTAAGATAAATCGGACCTATGTTCATATAACTTATCTTGCTCAGAATGACATCACCTTTCAACTTTCAAAGTTTGTACCAGAGCTAATAGATCACCCTGTACTATACAGTGTGTAAAAGATAAGGATCAACAGCATGGGGATCTCGGAAACCGTAAAAGTTACAAAGGCGGTTAAATTACAAAAAGTTGCGCAATTTTATAATCAGTACTATTCTGTTGAGAAAACCTGAAAATTCCGCTTACTTCCGGAGATATTCGATAAAACCCAAAATTTTGCGATATCGTTTTTATGTTTTTCTTGCTTATTTTGCTGAATAAAAACATGAGAAACCATACTGTGATATTAATACTTAACTTTGTAATAGGAAATGCTATCTAATACAGGGTGTACATTTTTTACGGGCCATATAAGAAAAACTAAGTTGATGATGGTTTCTTCGAAACGAAACGTTGTACTGAAAATTTATAAACACTATCTTGTAGAGCTAAAAAAGCAATGGCAATAAGGAAGTGCCTTTGGTTTTCTTATACCTTCTCAAATAACTTCAGAAAAAAAAAACGAAATTGCAGAAGGAAGTAAGCGAAAATTTCTGGTTTTCTCGACAGAATATTACTGACCACTAAATTGCGCTTTTTTTTGTAATTTAACCGCCTTTGAAACTTTTACGGTTTCCGAGATCCCCATGCTGTTGGTCCTTGTCTTGGACACCCTGTATACAAATGGCGGCCCGGCGGAAAAAGGGGTATAAAGCATTTAAGAAATTTGAAAGTTTAGTATTGCTATACATATCAGGCATTTAAGTAACATAAACGGACGTAGGTATATCATATATTACAATCATTTAACTGCAAGTTGAGACTCTCAGCTTTGAGTTAAATAGTTTGAAAAATAAGGTATACGTCCGTTTATGTTACTTAAATGTCTAATATGTATTGCAAAACTTTCAACTTTCAAAAACGACTTATACCCCTTTTCCCGCCGGACCAGAAAATATGGTATGAAATATACAAAATATGCATTAAATAAAATTTGGGAAATTTCAGTGATAATCCATACTGGACAATTCGGAAAGTTATATACTCAATTTTCTCACTTATCTAAAATAGACTCTTCGTCAAATTCTCAGAAGAATTGTCTTCATATATATTGTATACAAATATGGAATGAAATATACAAAATATGCATTAAATCAAATTTTAGAACTTTCAGTGATTGATAAATAGGTACTGGTCATTTCAAAAAGTTATATACTCGAATTTATCACTCATTTAAATCTGCTCTTCGTCAAATTTAAAGTAAAATTGCTGAGTACAGGAGAATTGGAATAAAAGAATTAACACTTTTTCTGGAATACCATGTTTTTTAACTATTTTAAAATCAGATCTGCGAATTAGCTTTTATTGAAGGCAGTCCATAATAAATTGGGCAGAATAAATTATTTTTATTTCCAATAAGAGGCGCAAATCAATTTTTTATCTTTGTTGCTATAAAATCACAATGAAAGTGAATATTAGGCTTAACTTCCATTCAAACGAAAGGCATTGAAGCGAACGATCAATTACCGACTGATAACGAGGCAGGTTTTATGTATCTCCGCTTATTGATAATAAAGAGCACACAGGAGAAAAAGCAATCAAACCAGCACCGTCCATCCGCCCCTCATCAAATCCCCCGTTGCTCTGCTCACATTTACATTATAAAACATAAACATCCCGTCCGATTATCCCCTTCCCCCAGGAAGATCATCCTCCTCTCCCCTTTTTTCCTCCAAATTTTATTTCGAACCATTAATTTGGCCGGGACAGTGATTATGCCCTCTCTCCCATTGACACATCAATCCCGCTCCTCCTTTTCCGCAGTGATATACAGCGGCGATATCATCGGGCGATTTAAGGATCGTCGCAGGGATTCCCCTCGTCATCAAACGACGCTCGCCCCGTCTCGCTCGCACGCGTCGGCGTCGCGGCGGAGCGCCGCGCGAACGACCGGGCTGATTTGATCGCCCGAATTCGATTTGAAATGTTGGGATTTTCCGAGTGCATTTGGTATGATAACACGCGTCTCCCGGCCTGGGGTTTCCTCGTGAATAAAACATCCGTCGGATTTTCGCTCTTATGTATCGCCGCCCCCATTCTGCGGGTAGTTTTCTCAGGGAGATGACAGCTTGGATCACCCCTTTACCTATGACTCCCCATTTTTTCCGTGTCAGATTCCAGCACAGGGCAATCCCTCAGAAATCATACGGGGCTTATTCTTTCAAAACTACTTTAAAACTACTTACAGTTATTACGGTCGACAATCTTTTCAGCTTTATTATAAGATTTAGATTTGTTTATTATATTTATAGTATAAAAAGATTGTGATATGTATTTACGTATTACGGGCATAATAAGGCGTTTATTGCCGTGGCGTACAATGTAACTACTATATGGGGAAACAGAACATAAATGATAGATCATTGGGTTCTTTAATATTGTATTATTTATTAATGTAGGTTTGTTTAAAATGCTTTAATACATACGATACATAATATAAATGACAGCCTATTGGCTTTTGTTTTGAGAATTAAATGCTAATTAATGAATTAAAAAACAATATCATAAGACGAACAGCATAAGTGATAGGGAGCTAGATTTATTTTTAAATAAATTATAAATGAGGATTAATCTTCATAAATATACAATTCTAATAAATATCATCGACCAATTCATATTATTCACTATCTGATTCTTCTGATATTTCTTCCCTAGGTCATCCGAATCTAAAGTAATATTCAATGTTTCACAGCTGTCATCTTTAGCAAGGAACACAAAAACTTCGACAGTAATTTCGAATGTTTAGTTCGTTTTGGCGCGATATTCTATGGAACTTGTCAATACAGTAGACACATTTTTAAATGCCACAAACTAGAGGTTCGAATTTTATTTAGACTAAAATACAGAGAGTCCTGCAGAAACATTTTTTGGGGTAACAACTTATTGACTCTAGCGGGTATCTATCTGTATAAAACATTACTTTATAATTTTAACAACAAAGATTATTTCTGCAGATATAACCACCTACACAACTATGACACTAGACACCACGTAAATTATGTGATACCAACCTGTAGGTTAAGTTTGACTAGCAAAAGTCCCTGTGTTCAGGCACTTAGAATATTCAACAAAGTACCTCATCATATAAAAATAATTTAAAAAAGCCTAGAATTCAAGAAACAGCTATATGTGTATTTATGTCGAATTGAACCTTATTTTCTAGATGACTTTTTTAGATATTGATTAGCTTATGTACTTTTAGTTTGTGGTCGTGACTTTTTTCTTATTTAGAGCGTTCATGCGTTATTTATATATTCATTCATATTTAATTTTATGTGTGTGTGTATTCAATCTAATCAATCTAAGTAATTAATATAAAAAAAACAAAAAATTAGAACTAGAATTTTGAACAATTTGAAATATGAAAATGTGCAGTTCTCATTTAAAATCTACAACTTAACTGTTTTAAATATTATGTAGTTTAAATTGTTTAACAAATTTTGATTCTTTGATGAAATGGCCTCAATTTTAAGATACTTCATTTTTTATATTCATTCATCTCTATAAATATTTACAAGGCAAATTAAAATTGTATTCCAAAATGTACCTAAATGCAAGTCCAAAAATGCATCCACTTCATTTAATTTTGATTTGATAATGATTTAGTTTGATTTTTTGATTAGTAAAGAATTTTTGAAATTTGTTTACTCAAAGTTACTAAAAATTTTGTGAGTTTATATATTTCAATTTCAATCTCAAAGTTAATGTTTTAATTTAAAAAACTTCTCAATTCTGACTTTTTATGTAACTTTAATGTTATTTTCAGAATATCATCAAAATTGCAGTAACTCATGAGCCAATTCTTTATAACAATGAGCTTTCGATTGATTTTGTTACAACTTAACATTATCATTCATTTTTCTTAAGTACATATTATTATTCTGTAAGCAAATCTTTTGTAAACGTTCACCAAAGCTTTGCTAAAATATTTAATTCCAAACGTATTAAAAATGCCTCGCTTTCAGAATTTCGTCAAAATTGCAGTAACTCCTAAAGCAATTCTTTAAACAATGAGCTTCCAATTGATTTTGTAATAATTGCATGCGATTTTTACGAAATGCATGGCAGATTTTGTAAATTTTCATTAATTTTTTAAATATGGGTACTGTATTTGGAGATTTAGAGATTTATCAAAGAGGGATTTATTTATCTCTTATTATTCTATCTAATTATGTTAAAATTGAGAACTAGGGCTAGAATTAGAACTAGAATTTTGAACAATTTGAAATATGAAAATGTGCAGTTCTCATTTAAAATCTGCAACTTAACTGTTTTAAATATTATGTAGTTTAAATTATTAAACAAATTTTGATTCTTTGATGAAAGGCCTCAATTTTAAGATACTCAATTTTTGATATTAATTCGTCTCTTTAAATATTGACAGGGCAAGTCAAAATTGTATTCCAAAATTTACCTAAATGCAAGTCCAAAAATGCATCCACTTCATTTGATAATAATTTAGTTTGCTTTTTTGATTAGTAAAGAATTTTTGAAATTTGTTTACTCAATGTTACTAAAAATTTTGTGTGTATATATATTTCAATTGCTATCTCAAAGTTAATGTTTTATTTTAGAAAACTTCTCAATTGTGAGTTTTTATGAAACTTTAATGTTAGTTTCAGAATATCATTAAAATTGCAGTAACTCCTAAGTCATAAGCCAATTCCTTTTTTCTTTCTTTTACAAGGCAAGTCAAAAAATGTATTCCCAAATGTACCGAAATGCAAGTCCAAAAGTGCATTTGATTATGATTTGATAATGATTTAGTTTGCTTTTTTGATTAGTAACGATTTTTTTTTAAATTAGTTTACTCAAATTTACTAAATATTTTGTGACTTTATATATATCAATTTCAATCTCAAAGTTAATGTTTTATTTTAGAAAAGTTCTCAATTCTGACTTTTTATGAAACTTTAATGTTATTTTCAGAATATTATCAAAATTGCAGTAACTCATGAGCCAATTCTTTATAACAATGAGCTTTCGATTGATTTTGTTATAACTTAACATTATCATTCATTTTTCTTAAGAACATATTATTATTCTGTAAGCAAATCTTTTGTAAACGTTCACCAAAGCTTTGCAAACATATTTAATTCCTAACGTATTAAAAATGTCTCGCTCTCAGAATTTTGTCAAAATTGCAGTTACTCCTAAAGCAATTCTTTAAACAATGAGCTTCCAATTGATTTTGTTATAATTTGATATAATCATTCATTTTTTAAGCACATTCTATATTATTATTCTGTAATATATTTTTAGTAGTTTTGGAATGAAATATTTTAGCAAAGCTTTTATAAACGTTCACAATATTCAATAACCTCACACTTGTATTCTATCAATTTTTAGAAAATTGGCAAATTTTTATACTCATTATTGAAATTGTTTTTGCTATGATTTTCATTATTTTAAATATATTTGTAATTATTTTTTAAGTTAATATTACTGATATAATAATCGTACCACTCCTAAAGGTATAGAATTGTTAACCTGCCTTTAGAATTTTCTAGAATTTTAATGAAATTTCTGCAATTATTAATTTTTGATAAATTTTGTTCCAATTCATGCATGTGATGACTATCCCAGTACATGAAAGCATAATGATAATTCAATACAATGGATTAACAAACACGGCATTCGCAGGTTTGGTAGAATAATTTATGGCGAAGGTTAATAGTCGTAGAAACATCAATTGGCTCAACAATTTAATTATTGTAATTTAAATGCATGTAAATTAACATTTGAAATATTGTTATGTCCAACATGAGCTTTGTGGTAATTAAACATAGCAGCTGAAATAGGTCGTTCTACAGAATTTTAATGGAATTACAGAAATTTTATATTCACGATAACTACAAATTCATAACAATGTGTTCGGAGCAACCATCAGTATAAGTTATCAGCACTGCAGGTTAAGATTCTCTTTGAATGAGATTCGCATGAGATGAAGGACACTCCTTAGGGCTACTTCCTGCTTAATAAATTAACAATCAAATATTGGAGCACTCTTCAGTGCTACATCCTGTACCCTACATAATAACTTAACTATCGAGTATTGTAATATTATTAACAATAATATCAATATCCAATATCTCATGTAATTGTTTTAATTGATGCAGGATGAGTTCGTTCAATATTTCTAATGGACCTCAACGGGGCACATAGTTTGTACAAACTGGGGGGCGGCGAGGGGCGACCAAGACCCTAATGCAGATCCGTCGGCCCGAAATCGCGCAGTTAATAAAGACGTCGAGCTGACTTCATCACAATTACCGCCCCCTCGATGTCTACGCGCGCACGTGTTTGTATGTGTGTGTGGGTGTGTTAGTGTGAGCTGGAAGCCTCCCCCGAGGGGACGCTTCCAACCCCCTCGCCCCCCGCCTTAGCCCACCGGTAAGTTGCCATGTCATCAGTTACCACTCTGTTGCGGCCTAATTCCGCGGGATGTTCCCAACTCTTCTTCTGCTCGCTTTTTTCCGCCCCCACGGGGGCGGCGGTGGGCTGCGGGGGCGGCGGGGGCCGCGAAGGACGGAGACGCGGTGCATCATCTGCTGTGCCATTCATCATCGCTCAGGAGACACTCGAGACGGTTTCCTGGGCGCTCACGGAACGGATAACGGGTTTGAATTATTGTTCGGTGTCGTCAAAAGGACGGATTTTTTCCAGGAGGCAGATGTAATCGCTTTAATTTGGAAAATGCGTCGGCGGAATTTTCGGAAAACTGCCGAATTAAATGCAGATTAGAATCGCTTGATGCCCACCCACCCCCAATAAAAATTTGGGTATACATGTGGAAGGGATTTGGGAACCTGGCTATGATATCAAATGATAAATATGCACTAAAAATGTGGAAAATATGCACTTACATGCACTAAAAATGTTGAAAGTATGCACATAAATATGCAAGAAAAACACAAATTGCCATTTTATATCTATTTATTGGCACTCAATTTAATCACGCAATACAAATGTTTACATATTACAAAACACAATAATATGTATATAATTACATATTATATATATATACGTTTTCGCAAACTATTTCAGAACACTTTCAGCCCCTCACATGGAAGACTAGTACAACATACATTTCCAAACTAAAGTTCAACAACTAAAGTAGCAATGAAGAACCACCAAACGTAACAGAAGATGAATACTACGTCGAACTAAATAACAAAAAAAATGATAATGCATATTTTAATGAGTAAATGGTTATTAATTATAATTGGCATCAAACTGAAGTACACATTAGATCTTACTCAATAAAATATGCGTTTGACAGATTTTACCAGCATCATCTTAAATTGCAGCACTTAGAATACTCTGAACTCCAGAATATTCTGAAAGTGCTAAAGTGAAGGTCCAGAGTATTCTGAAAGTGCTACACGTTATAGGTCCTGTCTGTGAACGGAAGGCCTGATACACAATACACTTGAATTGATAAATACTAAAATGCCGCTTGGTTTGTAATGATTCTTCTGATGTTGAACTGTTGGTGTGAATAAAGCCGCCCAATTCACTGATGCCGTTATCTTTTTATTTTATACATGAGAGATCTCGCCTTCAGCCCTATTTTACTCATGTGAATCTACAAGATAAGAGATTTTTGTTCGATACCTCTATGTAAAGCGGGTTTGCTTCTATAGATAATAATGGGAGAAGGTTTATCTTTCGTTCACTTCTATTTAAAATTACAAACGGTATCTCCCTAATATAAATCAAATGGTCGCAAAGAACTGTTACTCTGAAAACAAATGAAACACAATATTAACAAGTTCCAGAATAGGAAACCAGTAAGTGAAAGACAGTGAGCCAAATTCGATGAGCACCTAAATAGATTGGCTTTCGCTCATCGAATTTCGCTCACTGTCTTTAACTCACTGGGTTCCTCTTCTGGAACTTATTACTTTATGTTTCATTTGTTTCACAGTAACAAATCTTTGCGACCATTTAATTTATAAATATTATGCAACTGTTGACTGCAAAGTTACCTACTTTCCAAAGAGGTATCGAACAAAACCGAATATAGTAATGAAGAGTAAGGCCGCTTTCGTTCGCTTGAATTGCACTGTCCACTTACTTTCGCCTCGTGGATGAACACGCAATTCGCGTGAACGAAAGCTTTGCCTTCCTCACTCTTGCTGTAAGTAAGTATTGTTTGCACTTGCAAAAAAACAAGTACTACAGGAGAGTAATGTTTAGTACTTGCCAAAAACAAATACTATACATTACAATTTAAGAAAGTGAATATTCTATTGTTTGTACCTGCAATAAACAAGTACTATACATTATAGTTTAAGAGAGTTTAAGAGTTTTTATTGTACCTGAAAGATAAAATGCTATTGGTAGTACATGTAACAAACAAGTACTGAATACATAATACTTGCAACAAACAAGTACTACATATTAAAATTTAAGAGAACCTGATTAGAGGAATCCAATATAAGCGCAGTTTATATAGTACCTGAAAGAGAAAATGCTATTGTCGTACTTGCAACAACAAGTACTGTGTACATAGTAATTTAAAAGAACCTGTTTAGAGGAACCCAAGGGAGGCGCAGTATATATAGTACTTGAAAGAGGAAATGTTATTGTTTGTACTTGCAACAAATAAGTATTGTGTACAAGTAATTTAAGAGAACCTGTTTAGAGGAACCCAATATAGGCGCAGTTTATATAGTACCTGAAAGAGAAAATGCTATTGTCGTACTTGAAACAACAAGTACTGTATACACAGTAATTTAAGAGAACCTGTTTAGAGGAACCCAATGGAGGCGCAGTTTTACATGCATTTACTTTAAATGTAGCTAAAAGATTGTATTTGAAAAGGAAAACCCTGTTTAATGCATGGGCGCAACAACGCGGTTCTAATTATATGCACATCAAATGAGTACGTCTTACAGTTTGAGAATTTGCGCTAACAACATGGAAGTTATCCATGTATGGTGCGTATACATACCAATAGTACTTGCAACAAACAAATACATAGTAATTGTACTTGCAACAAGCAAGCACTGTATACATACTAGTAGTACTTGCAACAAACAAATACATAGTAATTGTACTTGCAACAAGCAAGCACTGTATACATACTAATAGTACTTGCAACAAACACATACATAGTAATTGTACTTGCAACAAGCAAGCACTGTATACATACTAATAGAACTTGCAACAAACAAATACATAGTAATTTTACTTGTAACAAGCAAGCACTGTATACATACTAATAGTACTTGCCACAAACAAATACATACTAATAGCAATTGCAACAGGCAAATACATAGTAATTGTACTTGCAACAAACAAGCACTGTATACATACTAATAGCACTTGCAACAAACAAGTGCTATATACATAGTAATATAGTATGTATTACTGTATATACTCTAGCAGGTCAACGGGACCTTACTAGATACTGTTTCGACGTACTGGCGCAATGATGTGTGCGCACCTGAAAACCCTAAACGTACATATACGGGGCGCAAGATATATAAGTACGTCGCCCAGAGCGAGAATATGCGCCGACAGTACACAAACATGAATGGCGGACCTGTAAGAAAAACCCTGCTCACTCAGGCGGCGTACTGTGTGACGATATAACGCAGTTATTCTTAACCTTTTTGAACCTACAGAACCCGCAGACCTGCAGAGGGCAACTTAATTGAGGTCAACAGTGTCACAAGAAACTCTCGATTGTTGTCTACAATGCAACACCAGTACTCAATAACCGTAGGTGTAATAGAGAACTATGAATGGGGCTCGACAAAAACTCTGAACAAGGAACCCTCAATCACGATCTGCAATACTGCACCAGTATTTTGACCCTTTGAACCTACGGAACCCGCAGACCTGCAGAGGGCAACTTAATTGAGGTCAACAGTGTCACAAGAAACGCTCGATTGTTGTCTACAACGCAACACCAGTACTCAATGACCGTAGGTGCAACAGAGAACTACGAATCGGGCTCGACAAGAACTCTGAACAAGGAACCCTCAATCACAATGCTGCACCAGAAGTCAATGGGTTACTGGAGTATTACAGAGAAACCTCAATTTAGCTCAACTTGCTTCACGAGAACTCAATCCGGACACTGGGTTAAGAACTTCCTGCTTAGTACTAACATGCATTTTCGGTGGCAAAGCAAGAAAATAAAACGGGAGTGTAAAGTTGGGACGCACTTGTAAAGAGGAATGAATCGAGACTCTACTTTATGAAACTCGCTCTAAAGCAAACATGCAGCATGCAAAAGAAGATAGATCGCGGTAAGTATACTTCGTAATATACTTTGCAACAAGCAAGTACTGTATACTTACTAATGTACTTGCAACAAACAAGTACTGTATACGAAGTATACAGCAAGCAACAAGCAAGTACTGCATACTTGTATACTGTGGGCATGACAGCGAGGAAGTGCAGAAAAATTGTACTCACTTTGATACGTCTTTTAGCTCTTCTCAAAAAAAGACCTGCCTTAAAATTTACTTTTAAAGTTGTATTGGCGAAGATCCAGTACCCTGCAACTCCGAACTCGGAAAACAAATCGGAGTTCGGAGTTTGACGGTGTGGTTGCGGGTGAGGAAAGCACGAAACAAACGCAACAATCCTCCGGCTCAACCATACCCGAACTTTCGACAACACTACGCACTGGCTTTAAAAGGACATTTATCGTCAGAAGGTAATCTGAACTGCTCAAGATACTTTCACTAATTATTTATTGAAGACAAGGCAAAGAAAACACTAAAAAGTATACGTTTGACTTGGGAAGGTAATCCCAAAGTATAATCGCGAATTTTAAACTCACTGGAAGTGTAATTACAGATTAGTAAATACAATGCACGCACACGCAGGCACTCACTCAATATATACTCAGGTGCAATAGAGAACTATGAGTTGGCTCAACAAGAACTCTGAACAAGGAACCCTCAATCACGATCTGCAATATTGCACAAAAAGCCAATGGGTTATTTATACACACCTTTCATTTACACCACACTTCAACCTAACCCAGGTTGGCCCAGAAGTGGTTTGAACACAAATATAAGATCATCTCAGATGATTCACTTTGGGAAGTTCTAGGTGCCCTGAAAGATTGAGGAGAAACGTAAAATTAATGCGTTGATTTCTGGTGAAAAGTTTTAAAAGATTACATTCAATAAAGTCAGTACTTCCATTATCATCGCGTAAATGAATAACCATTTGATTAAATTGATATTTAAATGATTAAAAATTGGCAAAAAACTTGTCATACCATTAAAAAAAAGAATTATGACGTTTTGAAGCGTACCTGTAAATAATTGAACTTTTGAAATGGTACAAGTAAAATATCAACACACACGAATTATTGCAATGATAGAGCCTTGCTTCGGCTAAAATATGAACAAGTTTAGGTTTCTATTTCATTCATAAGAGAAACTATGAATGTTGGTTAAATCGTCTATTTGAAGCAAAAATTTCGGAAATTATTTTTTCCCCAAAAACTACTAAAGATAAGAGCTTTATAGGCTTAATAAAATATGTTCAGAATTGAACGTGCAATCTGAATATTTAAAATATACAGGGTGTTCCATTTAAAATAACAAAGTTGATGGCCACTTCCGGTAGAAGCGGAAGTGATAGAAACATGTACGTACTTTATTTTTGGAGATCACAACTAACTATGTTTGTGTGAATTTTTTCAAATTTTTAGTTCATCAGGAACCCCATAAACTTTTAAACAACATGGGACTTACATGGGGCGCCCTGTATTACTTGCTTATAATTCTTGAATAGCACCTTTTACTGGTATGTATAAACATGTTACTGTAATGTGACTGCACATCAGTATCAGTGCCATTGTAAGATTAGATTTAATCATAAAATATTGTACGAAATGTAAGCACAAAACGTCTGTAACTAAGGCTATACGATAAGTCTGTGCAAAAACTTACGTTTGAGGCTCGCTTCCTGCAGAAGAAGCATTCATTCTATTATACTTGCTTGTACTGCTTGTACTGCTTGTTGCTTGTACTGGATTACATTGTATGCAGGTACCTTCTCATCTTCCAGCAGTGCTGGAACTTACAATTGTGCAAGTTTGAATGATCTAAACAGCGATCTAAAAACACACGCCTAAAGTTAAATCTGTACGATCTTTATGTGTATTTGGACACAATAAATTATAACATTGCGTGCCACCATTGGTATATACAAGGATGTTTATAGTTGAGCAGAAATCATGAACTATTTAGATCGTCGGTGGACAGAGTTGGATGGGTAATTATGGTCGCCTACGTCCACCCAAGATATGGCACGATAAGAAGAAGAAAACTCACGTTTAATTCCGCGAAGACTTCTTCATTCTATTGCACTGGAAATGCACATCTTGCGCACTTTCCGCCCGCTTTCTTACTGCGGTGGCATTTCGTGTCCAAACATGTCCGGGAGCCTTGTGCACGGCGTGTTGAAGATGTGTGAATTAATTATTCCAAGTCGCATCTCATGCAGAATGTACTCACATGTACATGTACACATCTTGCACAGATTGTGTCCAGTGTAGGCCCTACACCCCCGCAATTTTAGCTATTTTCGTTGTTTCTTCGCACAACGATATAGATATGCACTTGTATTATCGCGTACTGAAGCAGCGCAAAGTCTTTCGAAGTCTGCGCAAAATCGGCGCGTCTTCTCTTCTCTTCTTCTGAAACATATGTAAGACAATGATGGACTCAGTTGTTAACTCCCGATGCAGTTCTATAAATAGAATAACAGTGACATGACAAAAAACGCCTATTGTTCGTGCGCAATTAAGGAATTTGGTGCACCGATTTTTAATGCGGCAAAAAATGTTATCTAAATAATTGCTCGTTGCAAACGAATGATTTGTATAATAAACATGGGATTGTTTTGTCAAGAATTAATAGTCAATGCACATTATAATTCATACAAATTAAAGCTGAATATTATATAATTAAGATGAAAATACACGACAGTCGCAGGTATACAAGACAATGTGATGATCAATTCACAAGTGAACGGTGAATCGCTTCTTAACTATTAACATACCAACAGAAATAGGCTATCATCAGATAAACATTTTAAAAATAAATTAAAAATAATCATCTTAAGGTGAAAGGGTGATGATCAATTTAGTAGTGAATGGTGACTCTTCTTCTGCAAGTGCCTATCCGTTCCGGATGTTGGCTATCACATTGGTTATCTTGACTTTGTTCACAGCTGCCGGGAAGAGGCCTGTGGTTGTCGTGGAGAACCAACTTCTCAAGTGTTTAAGCCACGAGATTTGTCTTCTCCCTATGTTTCTTTTTCCTTCAACTTTGCCTTGTAGTATGCACTGAAGGAGTCCGTATCTACTAGAGTTGCGCATGATGTGTCCCAGGTTTTGTAGTTTCCTGGTTTTATTCCTGGTCAGGATTTCTGTCGTTTTGTCCATTCTTCTTAGTATTTCGGCATTGGTAATACGGTCTTTCCATGATGTCCTTAATATCCTTCTGTAGAGCCACATTTCATATGCTTCTAGTTTTTTTGGTTTGCAACCGTCAGCGTAAAAGCTTCCATTCCATAAAATAACACAGAGAATACGTAGCAGCGTAAGAATCTCATTTTGGTGTCAATAGTTATATCACGACTTTTAAAGGCTGTGGTCATTTTAATGAATATATTTCTGCTGTTTTCAATCCTGCTTTCTATTTCCTGTGTCTGGTCCCATTGCTCATTAATAACGGTGCCTAGATATACATATTTTTAACTCTTTCGATGTTCCCCTGCTCCAGCTCCAGTTGCTGTTGGTGGTGTTGTGGGTTGTTCTTACTTATAATCATGAATTTGGTCTTGTCCATGTTGATATCTAATCCATATCTGTGACTAGTGCTTATTAAGCTATTCATTATTAGTTGTAAGTCTTTTATGTTGTCGGCCATGATCATGGTATCATCTGCGTATCTGATGTTGTTTATACGTTTCCCGTTTAAAGAAATTCCTTCTTGTGTATTTACTAGGGCTTCCCAAAATATGACTTCAGAATAGATGTTAAATAGCAGAGGAGACAGTACACATCCCTGCCTCACACCGCGTAGAATTTTTATTCTTTCTGTGCTACCGTCTCCGATTCTTACGCTTGCCGTTTGGTTCCAGTATAGATTTGTAATTATTCTGAGGTCTTTGTCATCTATTCCTGTGTTTTCCAGAATTTGTATCAGTTTTTGGTGTTGGACTCTGTCAAAGGCCTTTTTGTAATCAACGAAACACGCGTATACATCACAATTCATGTCTCTGAATCTCTGTACCAATACTTGCACACTAAAGAGGGCTTGCCTTGTCCCGACTCTATCTCTAAATCCAAATTGTGTGGGTCCCAGTTGTCCTTTCACTTTATTGTATATTCTTTTATGTATTATTTTTATAAACACTTTCAATAGGGGGCTCATTAGGCTTATTGTTCTATATTCATCGCATTTTTTGCCGATGCCTTTTTTGGGAGTGTTACGAATTCTGATTCCAACCACTGTTGTGGTATTACACCTGTGTTGTAGATATTATTAGGGATGTCGGTTAGCCATTTAATTCCTTCGTTGTCTAGTAGTTTCAAAAATTCAGCGTGGAATCCGTCTGGTCCTGGACTTTTACCGTCTTTAACTTGTTTTATGGCATTTCGTACTTCGTCTTTCAGAATGCTTGGGCCTGTTTCTGGCTGTATATGATGAATTTCTGGTCTTTCGTCTTGGAATAGTTGTTCGATATATATCTTCCATGTGTTCTTTATTGCGTTTTTGTCTATTAGTATGTTGCCACCGTTGTCAACGAGTTTGCTCACTTCTTTTCTTTTATATGTTCTAGTAACTTCCTTCACCTTTCTATGTACGTTAAAAATATCATGTTTGATCTGCAGCGCTTCTATATCTGCACACTTCTGTTTCGTTTCCTTTTCTTTTGCTTCTCTTATCTTTTGTCTAATTACTTTGTGTGTTCTATTATACTGTGTTCTTGAAGCTTTCTCTTAATCTTTTCTACTTCTGCATTTACTCTTTTTATCTCATCTTTTGTGCATGTGGTATAGTTTGTTGCTACAAATATGTCTGTTAGTTCTTTCTCTACTTGAACTTTTGTGGTTGTCTCCTTTAGCTTACGAATGTCGAATCTTGTGTTGGTAGTTATTTTCTTTTCTACTTTTTTCATTCGGAGTCTGAATCGTCCCACAACTGGGTTGTGGTCGGAATTTATGTCTGCTCCTGGGTATGTTTTTACAGAGGTAAAGCTCTTTCTGTATCTTTGTCCTACAAGAATGTAATCGATTTGATTTCTAACTATCGTTTCAGAAGTGTGCGCAGGTCCAGATGTCCAGGTGTACAGTCGCCTGGGTGGAAGTTCGAAGAAGGTATTTAGTACAGTTAGCTTGTGTTCGGATGCAAATATGCTCAATAGTTCTCCTCTTTCATTTCGTTCGCCTAATCCGTGTAATCCTATATGTTCTCCAGATTTACCTTTGCCCACTTTTGCATTATAATCTCCCATTGTTATTGTGATGTCATGTTTAGGGAGTTTCCTAGGTACCTCTTCCAGTTCTGAGTAAAACAGCTCTATTTCTTCATTATTGCTGTCGGATGTGGGAGCATAAACTTAGATTATATTTAGGGGGACTGGGCTACTCGATATTTGTAGTAGTATTACTCTTTCCGATATCGGTGTATAGTTGGTTACATGTCTCGCCACCGAGTCTTCTACAATTATCCCTACTCCGTTCTTATGTTTTCCATCTGGTGGTCCTGAGTAATATATTCTGTGGCTCTTGATGTTGACATAGCTTGTTCCAGGCCATCTCATCTCACTGATTGCCAAGATCTTGATGTTCATTCTTTCCATCTCCTTTATGGCATTCTGAGCCTTTCCTGCTTGGGCCATCGATCTAACGTTCCACGGGCCTATCTTAACAAAGGTTTTGTCCTTGTGCATTAGTTTATATTTCGTTGCTGTTTTCGATGCCTTCCCCCCCCCGGAGATCCGATCGGGGGAATTATGTCTCCGGAAATTTTCGTACTGAAGTCAGCCATTATGACTTTTCTGGGGATATCCAAGTGGATCTTTAATGTTGTCGTTTCCCGTTGCGTTCAACATCCTATGCCGTTGACCATTCACTGGTTCATCCGCCTTTTGGTGTGCTTCACTCCCAGAGGCAAGAGAGTGCCTCGTTTTGCAGCCGGTCATTCTGAGGCAGACGCTGCGATTGTGGATTCATCTTAGCTTCGTTTCTCACCATCGACCGTACCGGCAAGGGTGGCACTACCAGGAGTATAACTCCCGCCAGCATTGCTCCCAGGATCATCAAAAGAACTAAGCCCCTCTCACTACGACAAAGTGTTAATCCCCAGAGAAGGGGTAATGGTGACTCGCTTCTTCGTAATTAGGGTGGTAATTAGCCATAGCAGCAGAAATAGGTCGCCGTCAGAATAACATGCATTATGAATTATCGTCCTGGCGCAAGGGCCTAGGTTCAAACCTCGTGGACCCTGGGAATGCGCTCCAAGGTATTATGGGGTTTACTTTATTGTCCAATTTTGTTATCATTTACTACATTATTATTACTGTTATAAAAGCTTTTGAAATATTCCATTTTAAGCCTCTTTCGACACTTTATTGTGCATGCAGAATTATCCACGCGAATCGCGTTTGTTCGCAACAGTTTTCAATTTCGACTCGTACACACTTTTGTTGGCACGCCAACCGCTGAACTGCTGCAACGGCGATTAACCCCCGCGAACATTCCGTTCGCAAACGGATAAATAATAAACTCGGGCGCACGTTAGGCGGCCATGGAATCATTAATGCGGATCGCATCGATCGGCCCAGCATTGCGCCGGCAATGATTTTAATTGTGCCCAAAAAGTACAATGGACGAGAACATGTGGACGGACCGAGGAACATATTAGTCCGTCGCCATGGAAACCGAATTGCGAAATCCGCTTATATCGTTACCAATGATATCGCTAAGCCGTTTAGCTCGAGCGAGGCAGATGTACTAAAAGCGCGGGGGTGCAGAGCGAGACGGACGGGCCCCCAGACCGACGCCGTGATAACACTCCAAGAGGGCTTAGCGGGGACGCACCCCTTGCCAGGAGGGAGGAAGAGGATTTTTTCGTCGGCGGACGCAAAAGACTTCTTAAACGTTTATTTTGTTCCGGTAAATACACCCTGTGTTTGTGCCAACTTTTTATCACTGCTATCTCGCTGTGAAGTGGAAGCCGGAAGCTAATTATGCACTGCTTCATGAAATAAGTATTCCACAAAATGCAATGCACTCAAACTAAACACTGCACAAATAACTCAGTAAAAATCTCATTAAATACTGGTTAATGGTAACACAATTTGTTAATACATATTTAAGTAGATAGCAAACGGTAGCTCATTATTTCAGATTACCCGTGGTCATTTGAAAATATTACTGTATGCTAGATCGACAATAGTCGATATAGTCGCTATAGAGTATAGCTGAAACTAAATTTGTAAATAATAACAGTTGCTCCTCATAAAGATATTTCCCCCGTCCTCTTCGATCGCCTCCTACTATCGTGTCATTATTTCAGATAGCCCGTGGTCATTTCGCAACACTCCAAATTTCCAATAAAAAATTCTCCAAATTGTTTCACATTTTGATCAATAGGTAATTTCTTTGCAATTCATTTAAATTTTGAACACACAAAAATAATACAATTACAATTTTTCAAAACCTTCGATTTCCAAAAAAATTAACTTGGCTCATCATTATTTCACATTAAGCCCTTCAATTGCAATCATCGTTCATCAATCAGTTAGAATTCATGTGTATATGCACAATTTATGATCAGCAGTATTTTATTGTTATTTACTAATTTAATATTTATATTGTTAGAGAGGGTGAACAATTTTTATTAAGCTATTGGCCCTCGGCTTTTCTCCCCGTTATGTTATTATTATTAAACCGAGCATTGTTTCGTACGTTTTTGTTTCTCGTTGCTTCCACCGCACACTGTCCATTATTGTAACACGATGCGCCCTAATTAGTCGGAATACAATAAACGCTTCGACGTCTAAATAAACGGGTAAACCATTCTATCTATTTATATGTAAATAGGGCTATCATAGTCATTCATCTTCCCTTTACCCGTTTGATTAAATATAGTGTAACACCCCCCGGGCCCGGCGCCTCCACCCCTTCCGGACGGCGTCCTCCGCCTCCCGGAGGCGCCCCCTCCGCCGTGGGTCCCGCATTTAAATCATCGCTCCTGCACAGGATACGGCTATTAGGACATTAACATAATCGTCTCGCACTGTACACCATCTCTGATTACGATCACCCCTAATAGAATGTACAGCAATAGCGATAATTAAAGGAAATGGTCGCGGAGGGTGCAGCTTTTGTTTTTCATCCGGTCATGATTTTCACTGATATTTTCACTAAAGCTCGATGATTTTTGTAACTAATAACGTATTAATGTAATGAGATTATTTATTCAGTACTCGTACCAAATAAACAAATGAATAGAAACAATACTAATAGAATAGAATGGAATAACATGAAACAGAATAGAATAGTATAGAATACAATGAAATGGTATGGAACAAGAAATAAAATAGAATAGTATGAAATAGATTGGAATAGTATAGAATAGAATTAAATTGTAAGAAATACAGTAAAATAGAATGGAATTGTATGGAATAGTATGGAAAATAATGGAATAGTATGGAATATAATGATATAGAATTGAATGGAATTGTATGGGATAGAATGGTATTGAATGGAATGTAATGGAATGGAATAGTATAGAGTAGTATGGAACTGAAATAGAATGGATTAAAATGAAACAGAATGGAATACAATTGAATATAATTAAATTATGTGGAATAGAATGATATAGAATAGAAGTTTATGGTATAGAATGGAATAGTATGAAATGGTATGGAATAAAATGGTATAAAATGGAATGGAATGAATAGTATAGAATAGTATAGAATAGAACGGAATATAATGGAAAAGTATGGAAAAGTATGGAATAGAATGGAATATATAACAAGAGAACGGCAAGTAATAAAAAGGGATGATGTACAGAATGTTTTTTTAAACTTTAAAAAATTTAGAAATTTCGCAAAAATAATGATCAAACTAAATCATCAAAATATTAAAAACATTTTCTTTAACGGCTTGAGATCTATTTAAACACTTAAAAATTTTGAAACAGATTCTGATTTTTTTTTATTTTCACTGATATTTTCGTTAAAGCTCGATGATTTTATAACTAATAACGTATTAATGTAATGAGATTATTTATTCAGTACTAGTGCTAAATAAACAAATGAATAGAAACAATATTAATAGAATGGAATGGAATAACATGAAACAGAATGGAATAGTATAGAATAGAATGAAATGGTATGGAACAAGAAATAAAATAGAATAGTATGGAATAGATTGAAATAGAATGGAAAAGTATGGAATAGATTGAAATAGAATGGAAAAGTATAGAATAGAATGGAATATAGTGGCAAATAATAAAAAAGGATGATGTACAGAATGTTTTTTTAAACTTTAAAAAATCTAAAAATATCACAAGAATATCGATAAAACAAATCATGAGATTGATTGAGATCTATTTAAAACACCTAAAAAATTTGAAACATATTCTGAAAATTTTCTGATTTTCACTGATGTTTTCGCGAAAGCTCGATGATTTTTGTAATTAATAACGTATTAATGTATTGAAATTATTTATTCAGCACTAGTGCTAAATAAACAAATGAATAGAACCAATATTAATATAATACAATGGAATAACATGAAACAGAATGAAATAGTATAGAATAGCATCCATACCATCAAATGGTATGGAATAAGAAATCAAATAGAATAGTATGGAATAGATTGGAAAAGTAAGGAATAGAATGGAATATAATGGAATATAGTGGCAAATAACAAAAAAAGGATAATGTACAGAATGATTTTTAAACTTTAAAAAATCTAAAAAATTCACAAGAACATCGATAAAACAAATCATGAGATTGATTGAGATCTATTTAAAATACCTAAAAATTTTGAAACAGATTCTGAAAATATTCTGATTTTCACTGATATTTTCGATAAAGCTCGATGATTTTTGTAATTTATAACGTATTAATGTAATAAGATTATGTATTCAGCACTAGTGCTAAATAAACAAATGAATAGAAACAATATTAATAGAATAGAATGGAATAACATGAAACAGAATGAAATAGTGTAGAATAGAATAAAATGGTATGGAATAAGGAATAAAATAGAATAGTATGGAATAGATTGGAATAGAATGGAATATAATGGAATATAGTGACAAATAATAAAAAAGGATGATGTACAGAATGTTTTTTTAACCTTAAAAACCTAAAAATTTCACTAGAACATCGATAAAATAAATCATGAGATTGATTGAGATCTATTTGAAACACCTAAAATTTTTGAAACATATTCTGAAAGGTTTCTGATTTTCACTGATATTTTCGCCAAAGCTCGATGATTTTTGTAATTAATAACGTATTAATGTAATGAGATTACTTATTATGCACTAGTGTTAAATAAACAAATGAATAGAAACAATATTAATAGAATAGAATGGAATAACATGAAACAGAATGCAATAGTATAGAATAGAATGAAATGGTACGGAATAAGAAATAAAATAGAATAGTATGGAATAGATTGGAAAAGTATGGAATAGAATGGAATATAATGGAATATATGGCAAATAATAAAAATGGATGATGTACAGAATGTTTTTTTAAACTTTAAAAAATCTAAAAATTTCACAAGAACATCGATAAAACAAATCATGAAAATATTAAAAACATTTTCTTTAAAAGCTTGAGATATATTTAAAACACCTAAAGATTTTGTAACAGATTCTGAAAATGTTATCAACATTTCTGAAAATAATGGATTCTAAATATATGTACTAAATGCCAGGGTTGGTGTGATTTAGATCAATTGATTTAAATCATGATTTAAATCATGATTCAAATCAAATGATTTTGTTAAATGCTAATGAATACTATAGAATAGAACGAAATTGTATGGAATAGAATAGAATAGAATGGAATTGTATGGAATTGTATAGAATAGAATGGTATATAATGGAATGGAATGGAATATTATAGAATAGTATGGCAATGAAATTGAATGGAATAAAATGAAACAGAATGGAATACTATTGAATAGAATTAAATTGTATGGAATAGAATGGAATAGAATTGTATGGAATAGAATGGAATAGTATGGAATAGAATAATATAGAATGGAAAGGAATAGAATAGTGTAGAATAGTCTGGAGTAGAATGTAAAAGTATGTAATAGAGTGGAATATAATGCATGATAATGGCAAATAATAAAAGAGGATGATATACAGAATGTTTTTTTAGACTTTAAGAAATCTTGAAATTTCACAAGAACATCGATAAAAAAATATCATGAATATATTAAAAACAGTATCTTTAAATATCTAAGCACACCGCCAACCTTGTAAAATTACAGACCATCGGAGGTGGAACCAACAAAACGCGTTTTCCCACAAGATGGTGTCTAAACGATACATCACCTAATTCACGCTTTATTCTATTACCCCACTGATATCATCAACATCTGCATTAGACATGCCTTATATTACAACATTAAACAAGACAAAACTTCGGACCCACCACCAATGGTATGTAGTTAACCTGGCAAAGCCCAACTAAAACTTACACAATGTTTATCTAAAATTTTCAGATATCACCTAACCTGAAAACACATGTACATTCAAAAAATGTTATCACCTATTATTTTAAATTTAAATTGATGCGCTAATTTTACTAAACAGGACTTTTTCAAGATTTCTTCACTTATTATTTAAATTCACATTAACGAGCTAATTTTACTAAGCTGGAACAAATTGATTTTTCAAAATTTCTTCACCTATTATTTTAAATTCACATAACGTGCTAATTTTACCAAACTGGAACATGAACCTTTATACAATTTCCCATGATGCAATCATGATCTGTACTATACAACGCTTTTTCTCTTGACTGTAAGTATATTTTAACATAAATTTAACATGTCTCGCTAATCCTTAGTCATATTAACTATAGATTTGTACATTGCTGAAGACGACCCCCAGTGTCGAAACCGGTACAAGTAAATAAACATTTTATAAACGTAACCTGAAAGTGCTTTACCCAAACCCTACTAGTATCTTTAAAGGCTTTGAGATATATTTAAAACACCTAAAATATTGATACAGATTCTGAAAATATTATCAAGATTTCTGAAAATAACGGATTCCGGATTCTCAATATAAGTACTAAATGCCAGGGTTGGTGTGATTTATATAAATTGATTTAAATCATAATTTAAATCAAATGATTTTTTTAAATATTAATGAATACTATTGAATAGAATGAAATTATATCGAATATAATAGAATAGAATGGGATTCTATGGAATAGTATGGAATAGAATGGTATAGAATGGAATGGAATTGAATAGTATAGAATAGTATGGAAATTAAATTGAATGGAATAAAATGAAACAGAATGGTATACTAGTGAATAGAATTAAATTATATGGAATATAATCGAATAGAATAGAATTGTATGGAATAGTATGGAATAGAATGAAATAGTATGGAATAAAATAGTATACAATGGAATGGACATCGTATAGAATAGTCTGGAATAGAATGGAAAAGTATGGAATAGAATGGAATCTAATGCAAGAGAATGGCAAATAATAAAAAAGGATGATGTACAGAATGTTTTTTTAAACTTTAAAAAATCTATAAATTTCACAAGAACATCAATAAAAAAAATCATGAAAATATTAAGAAAAAATTCTTTAAAGGCTTGAGATATATTTATAATACCTAAAAAAATTGAAACAAATTCTGCAAATTTTATCAACATTTTTGAAAATAACGGATTCTCAATATATGTACTAAATGCCAGGGTTGGTGTGATTGAAATCAATTGATTTAAATCATGATTTAAAACATCATTCAAATCAAATGATTGTTTAAATACTTATAAATACTATTGAATGAAATTGTATGGAATAGAATAGAATATACTGGAATTGTATGGAATAGAATGGTATATAATGGAATGGAATAGAATATTATAGAATAGTATGGAAATGAAGTTGAATGGAATAAAATAGAATGGAATGCTATTGAATAGAATTAAATTGCATGGAATAGAATGGAATTGAATATAATTGTATGGAATAGTATGGAATAGAATGGAATAGTATGGAGAAGAATGGTATAGAATGGAATAGAATGGAAAAGTATGGAATAAATTGGAATGTAACGCAAGAGAATGGCAAATAATAAAAAAGGATGATGTACAGAATGTTTCTTTAAACTTTAAAAAAATCTAGAAATTCCACAAGAACATCGTTAAAATATATTATGAAAATATTAAAAACATTTTCTTTAGAGACTTGAGATGTATTTCAATCACCAAAAAATTTTGAAACAGATTCTGAAAATGTTATCAACATTTCTGAAAATAACAGATTCTCAATATAAGTACTAAATAGCAGGGTTGGTGTGATTTAAATCTATTGATTTAAATCATAATTTAGATCATGATTCAAATCTAATTGTTTTTTTAAATACTAGTGATTACTATTGAATAGAAAGAAATTGTATGGAATAGAAAAAAATAGAAAGAAATTATATGGAAGAGTATGGAATAGAATGGAATGGAATGGAATAGTATAGAATAGTATGGAAATGAAATGGAATGGCATAAAATGAAACAGAATGGAATACTATTGAATATAATTAAATTGTATGGAGTAGAATTTAATAGAATAGAATTTTATGAAATAGTATCTAATAGAATAATATAGAATGGAATGGAATAGAATAGTAAAGAATTGTCTGGAACAGAATGGAAAAGTATGTAATAGAATGGAATTTAATGAAAGAGAATGGCAAATAATGAAAAAGGATGATGTACTCAATGTTTCTTCAAACTTTAAAAAATCTAGAAATTTCACAATAACATCGAGTAAAAAAATAATGAAAATATTAATAACATTTTCTTTAAAGCCTTGAGATCTATTTAAAACACCTACAAGTTTTGAAACAGATGCTGAAAATGTTATCAACATTTCTGAAAATAACAGATTCTCAACATAAGTACTAAATGACAGGGTTGGTGTGATTTAAATCATGTTTCAAATCAATTTTTTTTTTAAATACTAATGAATACTATTGAATATAATGAAATTGTATCGAATACAATAGAATAGAATGGGATTCTATGGAATAGTATGGAATAGAATGGTATAGAAAGGAATGGAATGGAATAGTATAGAATAGTATGGAAATGAAATAGAATGGAATAAAATAAAATAGCATGGTATACTAGTGAATAGAATTAAATTGTATGGAATAGAATGGAATAGAATAGAATTGTATGGAATAGAATGGAATAGTATGGAATAGAATGATATAGAATGGAATGGAATAGAATAGTAAAGAATAGTCTGGAATAGAATGGAAAAGTATGTAATAGAATGGAATATAATGCAAGAGAATGGCAAATAATGAAAAAGGATGATTGTGTACTGATGTACTGAATGTTTTTTTCAAACTTTAAAAAATCTAGAAATTTCATAATAACATCGAGTGAAAAAATAATGAAAATATTAATAACATTTTCTTTAAAGCCTTGAGATCTATTTAAAACACCTAAAAATTTTGAAACGGATTCAAATTTTATCAACATTTCTGAAAATAACGGATTCTCAACATAAGTACTAAATGCCAGGGTTGGTGTGATTTAAATCAATTGATTTAAATCAAATGATTTTTTTAAAATAAATTATTGATTGAAATCAAATGATTTTTTTTAATAAATCATTGATTTAAATCAAAATTGTTTTTTTTAAATTAATCATTGTTTTTGCACTGATTGTTTTTGTGAACATTTCTGAAAATAACGGATTCTCAACATAAGTACTAAATGCCAGGGTTGGTGTGATTTAAATCAATTGATTTAAGTCAAATGATTTTTTTAAATAAATCATTGATTTAAATCAAAATTGTTTTTTTTTTAATTAATCATTGTTTTTGCACTGTTTGTGCAATCTAATAGGTGTACAATTTAAAATATAATGTAACTATAGAGCTAACATGCTTAAAAATAGATAATTGGAAGTAAGTAAAATAATTTACTTTTCTTCCATTTTTAGTCGATCACATAGTGCAGTTATATGTTATATATACATACCGATATATGTTTTTAACAATCAATTCTTGTTCAAATGCAATGATTTATTTTTCAATAAATTATTGTAAATTATTATTTATTTAAATCGTGATGTAAATCAATTGATTTTACAGTACAAGTAAACTGATCAGAAATATAAAACAATCAAATAAATCATGATTTGATTTTTTTATTAAATATCATTGATTATTCATTTTTTTCTAAAAATCTGATTTATTCCAAGCCTGCAAAACCGTGCTACTTACTTAATACTTAGTACTTTTAAATGATTCCAAAAACTCCCATAATTGAATTTCTCAATGTGATAAAAAAATGCAAAAACAATTGACAATAGAAATTCCATAGGAACATTATAAAAATATTCTATAAAATAAAATCATAATTCAAGTTTTATAACTTAAAATTTATTAAAAACATTTTATCAAAATTTCTGAAAATACCTACTAATAATCGAAGGAAGTTTTTGAAAATTAAAAAAAAAATCAAATTGCAATGAACATTTTTAGTTGAATTGCACATTGCGTTATATTGAGGTACCTTGTATGAAGCGCAGCTCCTCACCGGGCGCATATGCGTCTGCACGCCAACAGGCACCGACTTGCGCGTTCCAAGTCCGACCCGGGCCCTTAACTTGTGGCTAACTCCACGGCGCCAATTAGCAGAGTTTCCCACGTTCTCCAACCGTTCACCACGTCTCATGTGGACGTCCTCCTCGTCCTGTGCAAGAAGTCGGCCCTCCAGTTCTCCGGCTTCCGCCTAAGAGCGATCTGCAGGGCGACCGGACGTGGGGACGCCTTGATAATGTCTGCAAGGGCAAGCTGGGAGAAACCCCACTCTTCAGGTGACGTGGAAGCGTCGATGCTGCCCGGTGAAGTGAGATGAACTGCCGCAGATGCTCACGAAGAAGACGGAAGCAATAACTTCACGGCATTTCTTTCCATCGCTGTGACCTACTTTCAAAAATAAAATTAATTTATACGGAGATAAGAGAAGAGTTGCAAGCACAAAAAATTATATTGTTTGGTTAATTATAATGCAACGATATATTCAATGCGCATGCAAATAATTTACACATTGATGCAATGAATTGATTTCATTTTTAAGCCCAACATACTATTTGGCAAATTTAGATACATTTAACGTGACAACTGAACCTCAATATCATCACTGGGGTAAATCGCACATAGAATTTAGCACTGGCAAAGGCCCCGACAATGTCTGAAAATCAAAACAGTGACACCACGAAACGACACTTCAATTAGCAAGACAGCATAAGAGGGCATGCGTTAAATCAGCAAATTTCAAATAATAATAATATGTATTAGTCCTTCAGTGGTACGGATATAGTAACAGAAATAAACTGTGGTTAGTGGTAGTATTGCTATGTTACCTATATTGCGAAGAAGATATTTTCAGAAGTGAAAGACCTATATTTTAAGAAGTGAAATTTCTGTGTTAACATTAGTTGTCACAGTTACAAAAGATAAGCATGTTTTCCAAACTATTATGCATGTGAAAATACCATAGGAAAAATTACATAGTGCAGACATTCGAATTTTCGAAATATTTTAAAAACTAGTTATTTTGGGGATATGGTTGTATAATACTTTTTCGTAATAAATTGTCGCGCCAATTGCTCTATGAGATAAAATGTATGTCATTCCATTAAAATTAAAAAAAACGCTTACTTTAAGTGGGCTCTTAACTAATGACATTTTTGAATGACTATTTGTCAAAATTTTCAGCTGCAACACATATCACTTAAAGAGGTACTTTTTTCAGGTACAATTTGAGATAAATTTTCCGTTCATATCTTATTTGTAAGAGAAATTGAAGCCATTTTTATGGTCTTTTTGAGGCCAGAGTCTTGAAATATACTTTTTTCTCGGAAAGTAAAAAAGATAGGACCACACACATGTTTACAAAAGATGTTTTAAATGAAATGAAGAAACCAGAGATATAATAATATATAGGGTGTTCAATTTAAAAAACCAAAGTTATGGCTACTTCCGGTACAACCGGAGGTGATAGAAGGTTGAAAGTATTTCACCTAAAGAGAACGAATTACGCCATATACTTTTTATGGTCCATGAGCATATATTTAATTAAGATCCATAAATTCTCAAACTGAAACAAAGTTTTTGGAAATTCCTAAATTTTCGACTAAAATGCATGACAAATGCATTTGGCCTCATGTTAAAATTTCAACCATAATGTTTAAAATCCCGAATCTATATCTTAACAACCCATCCATTGATCGAAATGCATTCCAATATTTCTTTAAATGGAAATTTAATAAAATTGTGTCTTTTTAATTACTTAATAATACAGTGAAAACATTGCAGATTAATGTTGTTATCAAAAATGCTAATTCAGTCATGTTTTATTTTCATTTCTTATTTAGTTACTTTTTTAGTAACTAAATACTTAATTAATATTTGTGCTTCTAAAATTTTCTAACACTAACGTATAGTTTCTTTGAAGGCGAACTGAAGCAGACGGTCCCTTGTACTGTTAGAGTGGTGGTGCACGTTCCCCAATAGAAATATTATACCGGGTGTACATTTCAAAACTAGCCAATCTCAATAACTTTTGAATGTAAGCTAACTTGATAAAACAAGAAACACGTAGATTGGTTTTTGAAGAGGGAAGTTTAAAAACAACCTCAAATAATTTTAAGTGTCACTCCTTATCCACCTCCACTTTGAAATTTCAAATAGCACCCCCCACCTTGCGATACCTCGTTTTAAAGCTTAAAAAAAACCTAATCTACTGACGCAATCAAAAAAGATTTTTGTTGATTCATTTTGGAAAAAAAAATAAGAAAATTTCCAAATTTCAAATTATATTGAACAAATCTGAACCTTTCTGAACCAAATCTTATATTGAACCTTTCAATGAAATCGAGCCAGTTTTCGAGGCAGTTGTTAAAAAGTATGTTAATTGAATATAAAATATTACCCCCTTCCCCTAGCGACTCACCCATTTATTACAAATTGTAAATTACACCCCTACGTTGTGATACCTTGTTTTTAGCTTAAAACAAATACGATATATAATAATAATAATAATAAAGAAACTTTATTTCAACAAACATATGCAAAATACATATATGGAAGAAAATTGCGTCCTAATTTACAATAGCAGAAAAGGCCCATCAGAGTCTTTCTGAGAAATACTCGTGCAAGCTGTATGGCTCCAACGCACATAGAAGAGCGAAAACATCCCTCTTGACACTGTCATTACAAACCATTCTCCGTTTGATGATCCGCGGGAGGTGATTGGCACTCTTCAGACACATATAGTGTCAATAACAAACATATATTTACGTCAGTACTTTTCCAAAAACAAAATATATTTTTCAAAAATAAATTCAAATTCAAATAAAAAAATTAAATTGTATTTGTGTAAAATGGTGACGACATTTTATTGATACATCAGTCACAGAAACATCTAAAGATTCCGTACACTCCCTGGTGGAGTAATAGGACCAAAGAAGACGAAGAAGAAGAATAGTAATAGTAATATTAAATATAAGAATTAATTGCAATGAACATTTTTAGTTAAATTGAGTAAATGTATATATTTTTAACATGTAATATATTATAACAATTGAACTTAAATAAATTATCAAGTTTTTAAGTTAGTAAGCAGTAAGTAGGTGGTAATTATAAGTAATTATAAAGTTTATATTTATGTTATTATATGTATTTATATTTAGTATATAAGTTTAGTTAATATAAGTTAGTTAATTAGTATATAAGTTAATATGTAGTGTGAGCTTGAAGTAGCTTGAAGTATGAATTCAAATCAAGCCTCAAAATATTTGGTGAAAATATCACGAAAATATAAATTTCGCAACAGTAATACTTTATATTTCAATTAATATCTTCTTCATTACTTTTATCATAATAATAGCAGCATCAATTTATCTTTAAAGTTGAGAAAAATTTGATTTAAAAAAATGTATTTGAAAATTTACGAAATCAAAATTTACAAAATCATAAAATTTTAATTTGTGTAGGTACGCAGTACAATAATTTTGTCGTTATTGTAAATTACAATTTTCATGTGGCGATGTAAAATTACAAAAAAAAAATCTCATCAATATCCCAAGTATGATTCGACGACTTTTTAAGTTTCAATTAAAGACCACTTCAATTCTAAACTTTTTTTTCTGAAATGCTCAAAGCACATAATGTTGAGATAATTAAGATAACCAATATAACAAATGAAATGTTGAATAATTACAAATCATAATATAAATACAGGATATAATAATTATTATTTTTATTTATATCAAATATTACTTATTATTAGTATTAGTAACGATATTTTATTAGCTAACGATCAGCAGTCTTTCCGCCTACTTATTGTTATTATCATATGCTAATAATTATTATTATATATTATATATTTCACTGGAATCCAAGGTAGTTGGGTAATAATATTCCTACTACAATTTATTTCACACTATAACAAATATTGTGTGAGAAATTGAAATAAATATAAACGTCGAGAGTACCTGATGTGTATTTTCGTATTTTTATTTCAGCCCTTATTACTTCCAGCAGCTCCTACAGATTTTCAAGTAATCGGTTGTTTTGTTTCAGGGATCCTCCAGTATTAAGGGCTTACAAGAACGCTGACATAATCCTGCGCTTGCCAATGGGCAAGAGGATCAAAGATATCCGGTGGCTTTCCGTTTGGTGCCGCCGCTTTACCGTGAGTATACCGGAAAACCATTAATTTGTTTTCTTTTGTGCATAGCATTGCTTTCAGAAAATTTATAAAAGTTACTAATCAAATTTGGATAATTTTAAAAATATATCGAAATATTGTACAATACATTGAAATTTTCTTTAAAATTAACGGGATAAATATCTATATAATTAGCATAATAATAACAATAATATCTCATCAATTACTAAATTCATAAAGTTACTAATCAAATTAGGATAATTAAAAAAAATATATTCAAATATTATGTAATATACTAATTTTTTTTCTTTAAATTAACAGGATAAAATATCTAAATAATTAAGCATACTAATATTTATAATAATATCTCAGAAATTACTAAATTTATAAAGTTAATAATCAAATTAGGATAATTAAAATTAAAATGAAAAAATATCTAAATATTGTTCAATAATCTGAAATTTTCGTTAAAATAAACCGGATAGGTTTAAGCATATATTTAAGCATATTTCTATATATTTAAGCATAGTAGTAATAATTATAATAATAATCATAATAATATTTCAGCAATTACTATATGTGAAATAGTTACTAATCAAATTAGGATAATTAATAATATATACAAATATTGTGTAATGGACTGAAATTTTCTTTAACATTAAGAGGATAAAATATCTAGGTATATAATTAAACATAATAATAATAATAATAATAATAATAATTTCTCGGCAATACTAATTATAATTAATTAGGTAAAATATACATTAAAAGTATATGTATTCATTCAGTGCCCTGAATAAAAACCAGCTGTACCTGCCTATAGCTGTGAAACTATTGTATAATAATAAGAAGAAAAATAACATAATAATAATATAAACTGTGATACTACAGTAGCATAATAATAGTATAATGAAGAAGAAGAATAAGAATAAAATAATCATAATCTGAGCCCTAGAACTGCTCTATAATAATAATAAGAAGAAGAAGAAGAAGAAGAAGAGGAGGAAGAAGAAGAATAAGAAGAAGAAGAAGAAGAAGAAGAAGAAGAAGAAGAAGAAGAAGAAGAAGAAGAAGAAGAAAATAATATTGAACCCAGCTGAGAAACTAAAATATAATAATAACAATAAGAAGAATAAAATAATAATAATCATCCCAACTGTGAAAGTACAATATAATAATAATAATAAGAAGAAGATAAATAAAATAATCATCATATGAGAACTTATCTGCAACTGCAGTATAATAATAATAATACTACGACAGTGAATAAAATATTCATAATCAGATCTGTGACACTACAGTATAGAAATAATAATATAATGTTATTAATATAACATTAATTTAATTGTTTATTAATTTTAATGTTTCAACTGTCCATCAAAATAACTTATTATTATAACAAGACCTCTTTTATTAGATGAGTAACGCTTGACAGCTCTACTTCGTGATACATTGTGAAATACCTAACCTAAGTGATACTAACAAAGTAACCTGTTTGTGTTTTACCTACCTTATTATTAGTTTTAATATGTCAACTCTCCATCAAAATAACTTATTATTATAATATTCTTAATGTAAAAGCAGAAAGACCTCTGGTCGATAGTGTAATGAAGATTGTTACTACGAATAATAATAATAATAATCTGATCAAATAAACTGATCAGCTGATTAAAATTATAGGTTGTAAATTAAACGCAGTCCTTTTTGTTTCGCATTTGAGTGTCATAAATCAACAGCTTTTTCTATGTTATCATTATTATCTAGATTCAAATATGAATTCATGTTACAGTGCATATGAGGAATCGATCCTAAAACATGGCACAATAATGCATAGAGTTGTGCTTATTTAATTATGAACCTGCCTATAATATTTGTATGTGGTATAAATTTTTGCAAAATTTAGTGAATCTAAGAAATATCATATGAAAAATCCAAAAATTTCCAAAAAAAACATAAAAATGGTAGAAAAAAATTGAAAAACTTTGCATCTGAGACGTAATATTCAAGAAAATTAAAATCCAAATGTATTCGATTGAATTAGATTTTCTGATAAGAAATTGTCTTATACTAGTAATAAAAGTAGTAACAAAAACTCGTCATAAAAAAATTATTATAAAAATTAGCCCCCTTATTTTGGAATTAGCTATGCTCTGAGACCATTAATCGATCATAGCCTTAAGCTTTCTTTATGAATCAGACTTACTATGGGACTATTTACCAGTTGCAACCTTAAGTCTTCTTCCGGACTTACAGTTACTGACAGATGGTCTATTACTTGCAGTGTTAAGTCCTAAGAAACATTATTTGCAAGTTGTACTTGTATTTGTACTATGTCTATGAAATCTTCACACAATTAGTTAGTACTTATTATAGTTGTATGTAGTTATTTATATTGGTATCCAATACTACTTTATTTATAGATTCGAAAAATTATAGCCTTGTATAATTATAGCCTTAAGCCTTCTTTATGAATCTGACTTACTATGGAACTATTTACAGTTAGTCGATGGTATATTACTTGCAGTGTTGAGTCCTAGGAAACATTATTTTCAACTTGTACTTGTATTTGTACTATGTCTAGTACAGATTATGAAAACAGAAAATTCAAAACCTAGAATTAAAATAAACATATTTTACATGTTCTGAATACAAAATAACGAGGGAAATCTTCAAACATTATAGTTAGTAATTATTATAGTTATATTTAGTCATTTATATCAGTATCTAATACTATTTTATTTATAGATTCTAAAGATTATGAATATTTTATCGCGATTTCGGAAAATACCGATATCAAAATTTATACGTACCTTCCTGAAGCAAATTTTCACAAATTTTTCAAAAAAAATTTCAAAGTTTTTGTACATTTGAGCAATTTCAATTTTTATGAATTTTTCGTGGAAATTTTAATAATAATGTGATGAAATTTATTGATATTGATCAAGTGAATTATTAATAAATGACAGATAGTAAAATTATGGATAACACAATCAAATAATTGCTCTTTATTACCATACCTGAGAAATTCGGAATATACAGGGTGTTCCACCTCACCCAAAACAAAAAATGTTAAACCTGTTTTTTCAGTCCGCAGGTTCACAGATGCATACATACATTTAAACTATAGATTCGTACAAAAAATGTATATTGCAGGTTTTTAGTTTAAAATTGATAATTTTTTTTTATTATTGACAAGAGGGCGTAATAAATTCATTGCACCCTGGAGTGTACTTTCATGTAAACAAGTCCATAACAACCGGGGCGTAATTACAGGGCATCATGAATTAATTATGCCCTGTTGGTGCAAACTCTGTTATTTAAAAGTGAAGTGAAAAATCAAATCTTGTATGCACCACGGCGTCACCGAATGATTACGCCCATCGATCGACATCCATCTCTCGGGTTAAAGCCCTCGAGCTGGATTTCATCGTTCTCCGGGAGTAATAATCGTAGTACGCCCATCGAAAGATATCCATCTCTCGGGCGAAAGCCCTCGAGCTGGATTTCATCATTCTCCGGGCGTAATCATCGTAGTAATGCCCTTGGTGCATAAAGAGCAATTATAGTTACGTTTTTATGCTATGTAATGTCAAACGATAGCATATTGTATTATACAATGTTGTGAATATATTAAATTTCTATTAACATTAAAAGGTGTAAAAAACGTGAAATCAAATAGGCAACTACAATATTTTTTTAGGCAATGTGGCAATTTTAACTTTCCTGAATTACACCCTGAAATTTTCATTAATATGTAACGAACTTTATTGATTTGGGGTGAAATTTTAGCACGTTTCCACAATCGTGGAAAACTATCAAATTTAATCATTTTATTTACTTACTTACTTTCGAAAATTGAAGAAAAAAATTACAGTATTTGAATTAAAAATTGATAGGCTATCAATTACAACTTTTATAAAAAAAAATGTCATTAATAGCTTAAAAACATACCATTATTGACTAATATTAATTGTGTGAATGTTCTTTTCACTGCCTCCTTGAATATTATTAATCTAGGCCGATAATAATGTTAGTGTCACTCTACTATAAAAGTCAATCAATAAAATTATAATTCGTCCGACTATTGCGTAGAAGTAGTACAACACTATATAAGTACCATTTAATTTGGAGATAAACATTATCATGTCAAATAAATGTTACTATTAAATGTTTATTTATTTGCCGGCTTTTCTGCTAGTAGTGAACAAAAAATAGTATATACGCCTCGGTTGTGAAACCATTGTTGACCACATTGAATTCGCTACGCGTTTCGGCATACAAATCATATTGAATTCATCGGCGCTGCGCGCCTCGGCATACAACTTTGGGGTCGGTCAATAATGCTGGTCTTCACAACCTCGGTGTATAATATACTACTTATGCAACGAGGCAATTTTCACTTTGCTGAATTAATCGCAGAATTTCTAATAAAATTTTTACGAAATTTATTGATTTGGTTGAAATTTAAACAAAATCGTGAATAACGGAATCATGTTTGGCAATCTTTATCTAAGTATATAAAACAACGTTACTTTGTTATATAAAAAAAAAGTTTCCTGAAATGTACCTCAAAATTGTGTAAATTGAAAATAAAGCTGAAGAATTGTGGAACTACTATCTTACAATAAAATTATACTTCGTCAGACTACTGCGTTGACTAAGTAGTACCACACTATTTAAGTACCATATAATTTCGAGATAAACATTATTATGTCAAATAAATGTTAGTATTAAATGTTTATTTATTTGGCAGCTTTTCTACTAGTAGTGAAGACAATAGCATATACGCCTCGGTTGTGAAACCATACGCGCCTCGGCATACAAATTTGCGGTCGGTCAATAACCTCGGCGTATAATATGCAACGAGGCAATTTTCACTTTTCTGAATTCATCGCAGAATTTCTAATCAAAATTTTACGAAATTTGTTGATTTGGATTAAATTTGAACAAAATCGTGGATAACGGAATCATGTTTATCAGTCATTATCTAAGTAATTAAAACAACGTCACTTTGTTATTTCCAAAAAAATATTTCCTTGAAATACATCTCAAAATTGTCTAAATTGAAAATAAAACTGAAGAATTGTGCTGAAGAGGGTAGATTCAAATCTGTATGAAAATTGTTTAATCAATTTTGTGTTTTTATTCAAAATATTATGATTATTTTATCACAATTTCGCAAAATACCGATATTAAAATGTATACTAAAAAATATCTCGAAATTTTCTAAATTGAAAATGAAGTTGAAAAATGTGTAGGTACGTGAAGAAGATACAAATTTGCATGAAAATTGTATAATCGATTTTGCGTTCTGATTGATTCTGTTATGAATGATTGATTACAATTAACGATGACTGGTGTAAGGATCGAAACGTCAGTTATAATCAGCACCGTCTCTCCAACGCACTCTGCATTCATCAGAGTCCGCAGTGCCTTCTGGATTTTCAAGCATTACCATAACGACCGCTCAGTCAGGACCGTTTTGATTTATAATTTGACGTGGACGCCCCCCGCGCCCGCCGCCCCCGAAAAGTCCGCCGGCGACAATTACATTTCCCAATCAAACCTAATGTCTTATAAGTGAGTTAGCGAGGGCGGGCGAGGGGCGGCCGTCCTGCAGCCGCCCCTGCACTCTGCCCCCGGTTTTTCCGCGCCACCCCCGGCCCTCGCCGGCGGCGGACGCGGCGCTTCCTCATGGATTCTCGCGGTCCATTGCCCCCGTTGTGTCCGTCATGCTAAACTGGCTACGTTTACAACACGGCCCCCCACTAAATCAAGAATATTTATTGCTTATTAGATAAAATGCTTAGCTTTAAAAAAAACGTGTATATATCACCGCTTATTGCGAGCCCGGCGCCCGTAACTAACGAGCGCGCCGCCCCCCAATTTTTGCCGCCGCCGAGGAGGAATTGTACATGCAAATTGGGGCGGCAGACGAGGCGCACAATTACAAAGTCACGTGTGCCTCAGGAAGTATTGTTCTCGCTGCGATTATTGCACGCATCACGTTTTATACCAATCAGACGGCTCGAATTGCGTGAGCGTCGCCGTGCCAGGGAGGTGTTTTTTAGTTCGTCGTTTTTAATTTCTGACGTTCAGTTCTCTTTCTACAATAATTGAATTAAGACGTCGATTTTTATTACTATTATAATGGTCAGCAAGATTAAAGTTAAAAACGGGATAGGTTAGGTTACATTAGGTCAAGTTAGATGACTTAATCAAATCCTACAACCGCAGTTAATCAATAATGTATTGGTGTGAATGCATAGACTTGCCAAACGATATAGATACCGCTAAATAATAAGTAATAATAATAAAGTACAGTTAAATAACAATAGTACACTGTAAATTACAGTTGTTGTAACTACAATTATAATTACAGTTGTTTTACAGTCTTTTACATTTTTACAGTTTCACAGTGAAATTGCAATAATTACAGTTGTTGTTGTAAGTAATTAGAGGTTTTACAGTTTTTAAGTTGTACAGTATAGATACAGTTATAATTATAGAAACATAATTTGATATAATTTAAAAAGATAAAACTGTATCTCATTATTTCTAACAATTTTTTGAAAATTCATGATTACCTACACTAAAAAATAATTATAACACATTCTGTACTTAACTAATATTTCTTATTAGACCTTACATTCACTTTCTTATCGGAATGAAATATATGTATATATTTATTTATATAGAGTAATTCTAATCGTCGATTGGATGGGTGCACCCTATAATCACTACCTAGTCTGATTCGGCAGCACTGGTGAATCACCATACGAAGCTGTGTTACTTTGCGCGCCGCAATTTAATTTACCATACGTTAACAGTAATTTAAGGTGCATGTTAGCGTTCCAGCAAATTGAATCAAAAATTAATTATATTACTAACAGCAGGTCTGCACTGTCGCATGAGTTCTCATGAAATGCCATTTAACACCGCTGCAATAAACCTGAGTACTGTTTAATGGGTAGTTTTCATTAATTGCCAGTAAGACATTACTATTAAAATAAACGTTGTATTATTATGGATGTCAAAGACATATTATTTATAAATAATATGGTAGTCATGATATAAAGTTGATGGATGTTATATACTTACTTAAAAAAAATAGAATGTGCATTTCACTCAATATTGGCCCAAAAATATTTTTGTTATTTTTTTTTTAATGCCCATCGGCATATATTGTAATTTAATTTATTTTCCATGTTTTATTTTTGCGGGAAATGTGAACAGAATCAGTGAATTTTCCGGGAAATAGCAGGATTTATGGAAATAAAAGATTCATGCATAGCATCTGGACTTGTTACCAGGATTTGTGAAAATAAAAGATTTAAATAAATCATCAAAATTAAATACAAAATCGTAAAGTGTTTCGGCAGAATACTGATTTTTCCGCAACAGAACAACATAAAAATTGAAGTCATGTATAACAATTTGAGATTTCAACTACTATCTTGTAAACTTGTTAAGTACTTAATTCACAAATTTACAACAGTTTTCCATTAAAAATCCATCAAACAAGTGATTTTTCGTAACTGAATCACATCAAAAAACACCGACATGTGTTGGAATTTCGTTTCCTTGACATGTTTACCTTTGCAGAAAATGTGAACAGAATTAGAAAATTTTCCGAAAAATACCAGGATTTACGAAAATAAATATTCATGTAAGTCAATTGCAAAATTATCTCGTGCTTCATCCAAATTTCATAAAATTATAATTTGAGATTCCTGTTGGACGTTCTTTTTAAAATATAATGTTAACCGATTCACAAAATTGTAAAGTTTTCTAATAAAAATTGCAAAGTTTTCTGCGCAAAATTACAAAGTGATTTTTATTGTAATGTCAACACCACCGGCATATATGTACAAAAATTTAAAGAAAGCTCAAATTGCACTTTACCTTTTCTAATTTCTATAAGAAACTCATTGTCTGTTTTCTTTCTAATTTAGTTTAAACTCTAGTTGTTAATTTTTTTTTAATAACATTTCTGTGTATTTCTTGACTGACTTGTGCGAGGTTTCTTGTTTATAATCTGGAGCATGAATAAAATGAATTATGAATTATGAATTAACTTTATGAAGTTACAATGAAATGCATCTTAATTCCAAAATAAATTTTAATTAAAAATATTTTTAACTGCATTTTGTCAATAATTTCAAATAAAAATTGCAGAAAACTAGAGATGAGGTATATTTTGATATTTTCATCATTCGTTAGTCTCAACACCGCTTAACACGTATGTGAAATTTCAAAATTGTAAAGTTACAAAAAGTGCGTTGAATAAAAATTGATTTAACAATATGACCTAATTTTGAATTTTGAATAATGAAAAATATTTCTATTCTATTCTATTATATGAAAAATGCGTCTTATATAATATACTGTCATGCTCACATAATTCTAGTACAAACATATTGACATTGCTATATAAAATTACTATTGCAACCTAATTTCTTGTAATAGATTTATGTGAGCACTGTACATATTAAAAAAAAAAGTTCAAAATGCATTACTTAACATGACTCTAAGGTCTTTGATGTTTGCAATTTTTTATATGGATTTAAGTCTGCTTATTTACTTTATGGAGCAAAATGTATTAGAAGTGTACTTCTAATGATGAATTTTAATTGAAAAATGTATAAAATGCATGACTGATAATAACTTTAAAAATTAACGTTAAAAATTACTAAAAAATTAGAGATGGGGTATATTTTAATATATTCACTATTCATCAGTCTCAAGTTTGCTTAATAACTATGTGAAATTTCAAAATTATAAAGTCACAAAAAGTGCATTAAATCAAAAGTTATTAAAAAATATGAATGATGCATCTCATATAATATTGCATTTCTGCAAAATCTGCAATTCTGTGAAAATTTGTGCAAAACAAGATTGTGCAAAAACTAGAAACGGGGTGTAATCTAACTTTGCATTTCCAAATTGCCTAAAATATCCATAAATACATACTCTGAAAAATTTGAAAGTCTTTGAACAACTATACGTTTCTTACTATAATTTTGAAAGAAAAATTGAGCAAAATGCACTTTACATTTCCAAATTGTCTAAAATATGAATAATGCATCTGATATAATATTACATTTCTAACTTATGCAAATTTGTGCAAAACAAGGAGACAAGGGTGTAATCTAACTTTACATTTCCAAATTGTCTAAAATATTCTTAAATACATACTCTGCCAAATTTCAAAGCCTAAAAACTAAACGTACCTTACTACAATTTTGAAAGAAAAAATGAGCAAAAGGTACTTTACATTTCCAATTTGTCTAAAATATTCTTAAATACTACTCCGCCAAATTTGAATGTCTTAGAACAACTAAAAGTACCTTACTTCAATTTTGAAAGAAACATTGAGCAAAATGCATGTACATCATGTTCTCTGACCTAATAATAGTCATAGTTAGAATAGTTATAGTTATAGTAATAGGAAAAACAAGAGATAGGATAAATTTGAAACATATTTATAATGTCTGATAGTATCAAATTTATATAAATATACCGCGCGTTTTTTTTATCTCTGAACATAGGCCATGTTCAGTTTTAAAACGACAGTATCAATTGCAACCAGTTATGCAACCAACATTACTTGCGCCTGCAACTCGATCATTTAAAATGTCAAAACTGTTGACAGAATATGTATTCTACGCAAGAATTATCCTGAGACACCAATTCCATCATTCCTGTTCAAATAGGAATCATCAACTATTAATCCCGAAATAGTAACTCATTTGTGAAAGAGCCCTATTTCTTTCTTGCGTTGAATACATTTTCTGTCAATAGTTTTGACATTTCAAATGATCAAGTTACAAGTGCTTGTAATTTTGGTTGCATGCAATTGTTATGCAACCAAAATTACATGCGCGTGTAACTTGATCAATGAAATGTCAAAACTATTGATAGAAAATTTATTCAACGCAAGAAAGTGTTTAAATAGGGCATTTTCACAAATGTGTTACTATATCGGGATTAACAGTTGATGATTCCTATTTGAACAGGAATGATAGGATTGGTGTCTCAGGATAATTCTTGCGTTGAATACATTTTCTGTCAACAGTTTTGACATTTCAAATAATCGAGTTGCAGGCGCGTGTAATGTTGGTTGCCTAACTTTTTTCAATTGATACTGTCGTTTTAAAACTGAACATAGGCCTATGTTCAGAAATAAAAAAAACGCGCGGTATATATATATATATATATATATATATATATATATATATATATATATATATATATATATATATATTTATTTATCATTACACCTTCTACCAATTAGTGTAGGTGTGAATAACATATATTCATATGTATATAAATAACAAGCACAATTTAAAATATATTAGCTACAATAAGTGTATGAAAAAATTGTAATCAATTAGTGTGGAAAGTGCATCTTGTACGTGTAAATATATTGCTACTTCATAAGACTTCAGAATAAAAGTTTGAGAAAAGAATAAATGGGACTTATTCTGATTGTTGCTTTCTTTATTAGTCTACTTAATAATGGTGTAAATTGCAAATTTCTTCAGTGACAAAAAAGTGTGCTAAAATATACCATTAAAAATATGTGAACAATGTTCAATATGCACAAGAACTTCAAGTGGGGGAATATTCTAATTATTACAATTAATTTAGTTTAATATTTAAGCATTGACTAATTAAATTGTGTAACAATAAACAATTTCTTATAAAGATTGTTAATTTGATAATTTGCAAAATTGCTTCAACACTGCTGTTTTAACTTCAGATCAAAACTGAGGGAAAACCACGTGTGGCGGAAAATGTTGATATTTGTTTGTTCAAATACTCGTAGTTTCAAATGTAGATTATAGTTATTTGAAATTTCATATTTATGAGGTTACAAATAGTGTTTTTTTTTTAGTCGTTATGCCTCAACAATACTTGAAAAATTCATCAAAAAATTGCTTCAACACTGCTGTTAAAATTTTATGCTTGCTTTTTCTAATACTCGTAGTTTCAAATCTACATTATAGTTATTTGAAATTTAATATTTATTAAGTTACAAATAGTGTTTTAATTTTTTTTTTGTCGTTATTCCTCAACAATAAATGAAAAACTATGTTATCCAACTTTAGAGCATAATTGTGCAAAAACTAGAGCTACTGTACATTTCGATTTTTGCATTTTCAAGTTGTATCAAGTTTCCTTAGTTACTCTGTGAATTTTGATATCTAAAATTACGTTAAAAAAAATCCAATAAAACATAGGCTTCTTACACAATATGATCAGAATACACATACATTCCATCTATAGTTTTTGCACAATTTTGATCTCAAAGCAGAGAAGCTATATTATAGGACGGGGAGTTGGAGCTTGTGAAAGTATGTTTAGAAATAAAACGTAGCACCTTTTTCACAAAAAACATTTATTTTCACTAAATGTACATTTCAGTCGCCAAGCGACCATCTTCAGTAGTAGATACGTACGGAGAGAAAGTACGTATCTCAGTACGTATCTACTACTGAAGATGGTCGCTTGGCGACTGAAATGTACATTTAGTGAAAATAAATGTTTTTTGTGAAAAAGGTGCTACGTTTTATTTCTAATATTATAGGTACAACAAGCCTATTTTATGTTGGTATTTTTAACATACTTTTAGTCGATAACAAATTTCAAAATTCACAGAGTAATTAAGGAAACTTGATAAAACTTGAAAATGCAAAAATTAAAATGTAGAGTATCTCGAGTCTTTCTATGTGTATGCTCTTAAGTTAGAAAGTTTAATCAAATTTTAGTCTCAATTTATGTTTGAATTATGATTATTGCAAAGTCTAATTAAATTATAGTTTCAAATAATTATTGAATTATGATTATTAATATAGCCCATCGTTTCTCAACCTTATAAGTGTCGGGACCCCCTTAAAAGCCCAAAACTAAAGTAAATGACATCACGACCCCCTAATAATTAGGGACTAAATATATATTTTTGCGTTTACCAAGTTTTTGTATCGCGACAAATAACTTACATATCACTTACTTGATATATAATCAAACCTACAAAAATAACGACAAAAATAATCTACACCTAAATGCATCAAAATCCGCAGTAATGATGTTCTCTGCACAGACAAACTCTAACGAAAGTACTAGTATGTTAGTGAAAAGTTCAAAAAAATCAATCCCGGTAGTAGAACATACAAAGTATCTAGGCCTACAAATTGACAAGCACCTAAACTGGGAAAAACACATCGAATATTTAGAAACGAAACTAAATAAAGGACATTATGCTCTACTCAACTTGAAAAAATGCGTTGAAATAAACGTATTAATAATTTACTACAATGCCCACATAAAAAGTCATCTGGAATATGCCTTAACAGCATGGGGAAGCTCGATACATACTCAGAGACTCCTAATGAAGCAAAAAAAAATTGTGCGGCTAATAGCAAATTTACCTTGGCGAGATCACTGCAAACCGCATTTCATAAACCTCAGGATAATGACAATATTCTCCCTATATCTCAACAGGATGACATTATATATGTACGATAACCTGGGCAAGTTCCACACAAATAACTCGATAAGCGGAGTAAGCACACGCAACGCCTCCTCCCTTAGTATACCCAAGCACCGCACCACCTTCTATGAAAGAGGAGTGCACTACATGGGCATCAAAATATACAATAAACTCCCAAATGCAATGAAAGAATGCAAAAACAGGAATCAATTCAGACATGCGGCGAAGGAATATTTCATGGAGAACCCCTATTATTCCATCAATGAATTTTTGGATTAGAAGGATTGGGTTATAATGTAAATATGTGTTAGTATTATACATCAATTATACATCTATGTAAATTGTATTGACTATGAATGATTGTGATATGATTGTATCAAGTGACTATGAATAATGTTATGTTATGCTATAATCAAGAATATGTAGGAGAATATGGGGACGCTCCAGAATAAATGTCCTCAAACTGCCCGACTATTGTAATATTCTATGAATCGCAATACAATAAAGATTTTATTTATTTATTTATTTATTTATATTCTCACAATTGAATGGCTTCAATATAAGCTTGCAAGGCTGTGGTCAAAACATTTTACTTATGGCAGACAGAGTCAATGCTTTTATCAAGAAGCTTGACATCTGGATTATCAGCCTTGAAAAACGAAATTTGACGCAATCACTTTAACTTCCGATTATATTGATGAAAATATGAACTCTGAAAATCCTATTGTTCATCGCGTGTTGGAGAGCATGAAATAGGTATTTACGTAAAAAGTTATGAAAAGTGCGATATTGTTTGACGAATGTAATATTTGCCAAAACGAGCGAAGCGAGTTTTGCAAATTACACGATTTTTTATTATAGATGATAGATATATAGATATATCTATGATGTGATACATGATATATGGAATGGGCTATCGACTTTCGTCTTTCGGCCCAAATATGGACGATTATTTCGTTTTAATTGAATAAATTTTTCAAATACTTTAAATATTACACTTTACTAGTGGTTATTTTTATGAATACTTACTTTCCGTTTTTTCGTGAAAAATTGAACGGGTACTTTAAAACTCACATATCCACTCGTAATATTTTACATGACACACAAGCCTTTTTTACTTCAACTTTAACTATTGCAGTTAATTGTTGCATAGGCTAAATTAATTATTTTCCATCAATTTGGCATTTGTCATTCCATTTACCACTGCAAAATTTGAACTGATGATTTCTTTCAAATTCTATACTTTTCAATGGACATTTTTCATAATTACAATCTTCAATTTGTATTACTAAAAGTTGCCCTTCTGTGGTGACAATTGCAAATTTGATGATTGCTTATTCACGGTTGTTGTGTTAATTTCAACCTTATTTTTTCATTCTGTCTTGATAACAATATTCTGCATTAAAATTCTCCCGTTAACAAAAATGTCCTTTCTGGTGATGTTTTGAGGTGTGCCGAACTCGAATACGGAGTCAGAAAGGCTCTATTAGGCACAGATTTATGAAAAATCTGTTCCTTAAATCTCATACTAATAATGTCAGTTCAGCACTAATCTTGTCAGTGCAGACTAGATCTTGTAATTAAATTATTGATTTATTTCGTACTTTTTGTAGGTAATATTAATTTTGTCAAAATAAATTTTGGCAGTACGGGAATGTGCAGTATTAATATAGTTAGTACATAACAGATTTTGTTTTTACATTGATGGCTTCGTCAGAATAATATTGATTTTATTAGTATATTGTATCTGTAATACAATTGTCAATATAATACCAGATGATATTGATTTAATTAGTACTTTTTTAGGAATAATAAAACACTTGGTTGACGTTTCACAATATAAGAAGAAAATAACTCTACAATTGTTTCGGCCTCTCAGCCATTCTCAAGAGTATAAATTGATATAAGAGTATAAATTCTCAAGAGTATTTGTGTATATATTGCACTGTTTGAATATTTTAATTTAGTTTATACTCTTGAGAATGGATGAGAGGCCGAAATATATATATATATATATATATATATATATATATATATATATATATATATATATATATATATATATATATATTGTGAAACGTCGACCAAGTGTTTTATTATTCCTATACTAATATGTTTCACTAAGTCTTAACTACTCACACATCCAATTTAATTAGTACTTTTTGTCCGTAATACTGTTTTGTCAGTACGGAACAGTGGTGTATTGATGTAGACAGTACAGAAAAGATTTGCTGTGTCAATTGTCGCCGATGTATTTTGTTGTGTCGATTGTTGCTTTATTTGTTGTCAATTTTCAAATTGTCACACGATTTCTGTATTTACTGTAAGTCAATTATCGCCGATGTATTTTGTAGTGTCCGTTGTTGTTTGAATTTGTTATTTGAATTGTTGTCAATTGTCAAATTGAATTTTTCTCACACGATCAGTTTTAATTGAAAGTGAAGCACCATGAAAAGTGCAGCACAGAGTTTCAAAGTATATTTTTAGTACGATAGTGATTTTGTCAATACAAATTTTGTCAATACAGAAGAGATTTTGTTTTCATGGTAATGACTTCATCAATACACTAGCAATTTATATAGCACAGTGCCGATTTTATTATTGTTCGTCTACTACTGATTTTGTCAGTACGTATAAGATTTTGATTTTGTCAGTACGTACAAAATTTCGATTTCATCAGCACATTAATTAATTTATTATATTATTAATTTAATTCGTACTTTTTTAATAAATTTTGTCAGTACATGACAGAGCAGTATTAATGTAGTTAGTACATAACAGATTTTGTTGTTACATTGATGACTTTGTCAGAATAATACTGATTTTATTAGTACTTTCTATCAGTATTTGTATTGTATTAGTACTTTATATCAGTAATTGTCAATATAGTACCAACAATGTTAGTGTAGTACTAATGCTGTCACTGGAATACTAATCCAGTCAATGAAGAGTAGATTTTGTAGTTACATTAATGATTTGATAAGTACTTTTTGTCTGAAATACTAATTTTGTCAATATAAATTTTGTCAGTACGTAATAGTGGAGTATTGATGTAAAGGGTTTTCCAATAAGAGGTGTTATTTTGATATTCAAAGAAAAATGCCATTTTTTATTATAAATCATCAGATGTTTATTTCATTACAAAGAGGAAGGTATGCCGTTAATAGTGGAAAATAACATCAAGCAAATGACCACCACGGCCACGCTTACAGGACAAAATCCTTTTCATGAAATTTTCCATAACTAAATCGCAAAGTGGCTGCTGTATGTCCTCGATAGCCTCACGAATTCCATCTTTGAGGTCTTGAATCGATACTGGGCTGTTGGCGTAGACCTTCTCCTTCACGTGGCCCCAAAGAAAGAAGTCGCAAGGTGTTAAATCACAAGATCTCGGTGGCCAATTGTGATCACCTCTTCGAGAGATAACACGGTCCGGAAACTTTTCCCTTAAAAGATCAATGGTTTCGTTGCTTGTGTGGCACTGGACTTTATAACTGGACTGGACTTTATAAGCCTTAAGACCCAAATCTTTATGCAAAATACGGTGTAATGACGTTTGTGGAATACCTAATTCCAAAGAACGACGAGGAATGGACAAACCTGGGTTTTCTTCAACACTTTCGGCTACAGCAGCAATATTCTCGGCTGTTCTTGAGCGACGTGCACGGGTTTTATTCTTCTCATCACTAACTTGTCCCAACAGCTCGAATTTTTCCACCAATTTCTGTATTGCGGTCCGACAAGGTGCTTCACGACGACCCAAAAATGTTCGAGTTTTACGAACCGTCTCTGCCAAATTTTCACCATTTTTATAGTGAATTTTAATAATTTCAATGCGTTGTTGAAGCGTGTATCGTACCATTTTTATTAATGGCGTAGTTTCTACTTGTCAAATGCCAAGAAATGACAGCTTCAAAAGTGACATCTACCGAAATAGCGGGCTATTCAAAATAACACCTCTTATTGGAAAACCCGTTATAATACTTCATACATGTACAGAACAGATTGTGTTATTACAATGATGATTTCGTCAGTACATCACTGATTTAATCAGTACTTTTTATAAGTAATATAAATGTGATTATAATATCAATGATATCAGTGCACTACTAATGTAGTCATTGCAGTACTAATATAGTCAGTTTTCAGATTGTGTACTTACATTACTGATTTAATTCGTACTTTTTGTCAATAATACTACTTATGTCAATATACATTTTGTCAGTATTAAACAGTGCAGTATTAATGTAATATGTACAGAAGATGTTTTGTTATTACAATGATGATTTCGTCCGTACATTATTGATTTAATTAGAACTTTTGATCGGTAATAGTAATTTTGTAAACAAAAATGTTATCAGTACAGAACAGTGTAACGAACGACTGTAGTTAGTACAGATCAGAGTTTATTATTTTTAATATTATGAACAGATGTACAGCTTTTGTTATTACAATGATGATTTCGTCAGTACATTACTGATTTAAACAGTACTTTTTATGAGTAATACAATTGTGAATATAATACCAATGATATCAGTGCACTACTAATTTAGTCATTGCTGTACTAATATAGTCAGTGCAGAATAGATTGTGTACTTACATTACTGATTTAATTTGTACTTTTTGTCATTAATACTAATTATGTCAATATAAATTTTGTCAGTAGGGAATAGTGCAGTATTAATGTAGTAAATACAGAAGATGTTTTGTTATTACAATGATGATTTCGTCGTCCGTACATTATTGATTTAATTAGAACTTTTGGTCGGTAATAGTAATTTTGTAAACAGAAATGTTATCAGTACAGAGCAGTGTAATGAACGACTGTAGTTAGTAAATCAGATTTTATTATTTTTATTATTGTCAATAAAATGTATTCAGTTCCTTAAATCTTAATAATTAATAATCATTTTTCACACTTTCACACTTTCAAAATTTCTCAAGGGAGATAAAAAAGTATTTATTTTGCAGAATAGTGTAATTACCACCTTAGATGTTTATTGTTAAAGTTTTCCCTTCAGTGGTAATACTTGCAACTTAATATTTTTATTGTTAAAGATTGCCGTTATGTGGTGGTAATTTAAGCAACTGTATAAATATACAGACTGACGACTAGCGTATTATAACTGGTGCATTCGCTATTGATAACATAGATATTTGTAATCTGGGTTATTTTATGAATTTATTGGATTGCGTTTAAATAGAAATACCGGTATTAATCATGCGATATAAAATTGGTTTAACTGCTGACGATTTGATTAAAATTAATTTTGTTATAAAGCCGGGACAGTTTTGATTGCGAGGATTCTGTGATTTTAGCGGGCTTATCTCGATTTTCGGCGAGATATTAATTATGATGTATCGAAGTGAGCCGTGCCCTCGTGAAAATTGAATAAATCTGCGCCGGGGCCGCGCTGTATAAACATTGAATTAGGTGTGATTAAATTTCCGAATGCCCGCCGCCTCTGGGAAAGTTAAGGAATATTTCTCGACTCCTTGACGTTTATCTGCTAAATAAATTGGAATGTAAATGGGACAGCCGCCCAAGAACGGGCCATTATCTATAAGTTAATCGATGGGAATCGAAAGTGTGCATAGTCGGAAAAACCGCAAGTCAGGTTGTATTTTTTTTTCCACCCCCTGCTCGCCCGGCGCCTCCACCATAACGCCGCACGCTGATGATAATGAGGGAGTGTGTAATGTTAAATAGGTTTGTCGAATAACGCAATAAATTCCGCCGCCAGGGACAGGTTGCCATTTTGGCAAATGTATCCAAAGTGGATGGCCACGCCGCCAACGGAGTCTCTTCGTGGCGCAGGTCGATAATGTGATACTGTGATTCCCAGGGCAGGCGCCACCCCCGTTGGGACGACCCACCGCCACACCAGCGCATTTCACTACACATTACTACGGATTTATACTACAGCACACACAGGCGCACACAAATCCACGTACACTGCGACATCCCGAAATTCCCATAGTAATTATTATACTACGGCCATTATCTCTAACGATATTCATACGGCCAGCACAACACACGAACACAGGCCAATACAAACACATGTTCGCCCATTACGTATATCCACCCATTAGCGCAAAAATTCCACCGAACCACCGCCATTACACACATCTGGGAATAATTACACGGCGGAACACAGCAATCAAACTTTACAGTTACACCGTGTAGGCACTCAATGTTATTAAATTACAACGTTTCTATGCAGACTACACGAAACTGTTTAGTTTTATGAATGTATTGAGCGAAATAAAGACCTATAAACACCAATTGAAATTATACTATAACGTATCCAACAAACTCAACTAATACTCCTAACTACATTACTTAAGCAATACTTACTGTTCATAAAAACTTTTTCCGTTTCCCACTTATTATGATACAAAAAAATCATTTTAATTTTTTCGAAATGTGACTTTTTTTATTTATTATTATTATTATTATTATTATGGTACAGAGAGACAACTTGATTCATTCTTAATATTCTTGTACTCTAAAAACACAAATAAAAATTCAAAAAGAACAAAATGGTAAAATTAATTTTCTATACCTATCAAAATGAGATCTATCAATTTTATTTTGGGAGGTAACAAATTCAAATAGAGACTAATCAATTTCCAATTGGAAACAATCAATTTCAAATTGGAAACAATCAAATTCAAATTGAATTGAAACAAATGCAATTTGAGATCTAACAATTTCTAAATGAGATTTTCAATTTCAAATTGAGATTATTCAAAATCAATTTGACAATAAACAATTTCAATTTTAAAATATTACCAATATGTATATAAACGAAATATTATTATAATATAATTTTTGTATTCATGTAATATTAAATATTAACATTATATAATAAAGAATAAAACAATCTAATTTTTTGCAATCGCTTCATATTTCAAATTAAGTTTAAGAAAATAAAAATTATTACATCTGCTCTCCATATAAAAATTTAATAAATAATCTTTTGTTAAGTTTCAGGTTTTATTCATGATAAAAAATATATGAAAGATATATGAATACGATAAAACTAATAGTGAGGCGTTAGGCGAAAATCAATTTTGTATTATTCCCAAATTTGATTTTACTAATCAAATTAATCCAAAAATTGTATCGACATTATCGACATTGAGTGTCAATATTATTTTTGGTTTTATTTTTAAACGTTTTAAATTACCCTATAAATATTTTAAATCGTTTTTTAAAAACATTGTTATTTAATAAGAATAAATAACTTACATATTTAGTTGCCCTAGTATTATTCATAAGTTACGAGTTATTTATTTAAGGTATTATTATTTTGTACTGGTAGAGTTATTTTTATTTTATTTTATTATTTATTTATGTTATTTTGCCGGACTAGCTTCAGTTTTTTTTGCAATTCTGAAACAGGTATTAAATATTTAGTTCTAGTTGAGAAATTATATGAAATTTATAAATTTATCACCAAAAAAAAATCAAATTACCCATATTTTCTACTACATCTATCCTAATCTGTGAAATTTTAAACTGTAATCGTCAAAATCTTACAAATTTTATAATCCCATTTCCAAATATGTGCATTTTTTTTAATTTAAATTAAAATGCCTTCGTTATGTATGGCAAATGTGTAGCTGCAGTTTTAATAGTTTGTCAAATTCACTACTGTGGCAATCAAAATTTGTCAAATTCTCTATTGGTACTGTCATAGTAAAAACAGATCAAATCTGTCATATTTTTCACTATATCTAGGTATCCAAATCATCAAATTTTTTAAAATTTGATAGATTTGATTTTGATTTTAAATCTGTTAAATGCTCAGGTTCAGTAGAAACTAATATAGTTTCAATATTTTTGAAAACAAGCCAAAAAAAAATTTTATACAGGCCTATTATAGGCCTGTATAATTCTTGCAGGTCTCAAAATTGCTGTTAAGCCGTTAAGTGCTAGTTTTGATAAATATTTCAAGTTATTCACAAACCTAAATTTTAATATAAAAAAAATTATCACGGAGTTGAAAGATATATGAATATGATAAAACTAGAAGTGAGGCGTTGGGCGAAAATCGATTTTGTATTATTCCCAAATTTGATTTTACTAATCAAATTAATCCAAAAATTGTATCGACATTATCGACATTGAGTGTCGATATTACTTTTGGATTGATTTTTTAAACTTTAGGTTACTGGATTTATTGTTTTTTTGTAATATGCTCAACTCTAATATAATAGTAATAATTATTCAGTGCTGTACAATTACAGTCTACACTAGTCAGATTTACATATGGTTTTTTTTATATTACATTTTATAAATCAAGTCTTAAATTTGCAAGTTTTGCAAATTTGCAAAAGCAATAGTTTTAATACATATTTATGTTTGTTTAGAAATATAAAATCCTAAAATTTATCACGAAATTGGGAGATATATAAATATATGATAAAATTCAACAGAAGTTTATTTAGGTATTCTGGACCAACATTTTTATTCTTGAGTTATCGTATGGGGTTTTATTTATTTGTATTCTTAATTCGCAGGGAATATTTCATTATCTCTGCATGATAATCAAACTCTAAAGTAACTCTATACGACATGAGATGAAATACTGCAGATTTAAGTTTGTAATCTTTCAAACTTTTGATTTTAGAGATTAAACAGTTTTACTCTACTCATAGGATAAAATGAAAACATTTTCGATATTTGACAGTTTCTCAAAGTTTCAAATTTGGTTTAAAACATAAAAATTATTGCTTCTTTGACAATAAAACCCTAAAACTTTAGTAATATTCCCAAATTTGTTTTTCAGAAATTGTTACTGACTAAAGTAGTCTAAAGATTCGGGAAAGACGAGATAATTTTGAAAATTTTCCAATATTGTTCGTAATCCTGAACACTTTAATGAAATCACCTGACAAGTAAGGAATAATTGAGCCATTGATTTTGAAAGTGGGGCAGTCCATTTTTTTTAAATTCAGTTAAGTCCAGAAATATACAAGGATTGTTTGACGCGGAAGTAAGCGGAAATTTGTGGTTTTCTCAACAGAATGACTGACCACAAAATTTTTTTTACAACTTATTTTATAATTTAACCGAATTTGTAACTTTTACGGTTTCCGAGATCCCCATGCGGTTGATCCTAATCTTGGACACCATGTATGTGTCCAGAAATGTTTTTCATTGAACTTTGAAAACATAAAACATAATACATAAAACATAAAACTTAAAACATAAAACATAAAACATAAAACATAAAACATAAAACATAAAACAAAACAAAATATAAAACATAAAACATAAAACATAAAACATAAAACATAAAAAAAAAAACATAAAACAAAACAAAACATAAAACATAAAACATAAAACAAAACAAAATATAAAACATAAAACATAAAACATAAAACATATTTCTGGACTTTCCCAATTTAAAAAAAAATGGACTACCCTCCTTTCAAAATCAACGGCGCAAGTGTACCTTTCTTAGTACCTCCAAATTTTGCTTTGATGAACAAAACTGGTCCACAGTCCTCCATTACAAAATGAAATATCACATTTTTTTTTGTACAAATAAAAATTCAGATTTTGTTTGAGTAGGGGAGAGATGGCATGAAAGGGACACTTTTGTTTTAAAGAGTCTAGTAAATAAATGAGTAAATAATTTGAACAGTTACGAATATTATTGAAAGCTTCAATTAGTTAACTACTGAAGGAAAATATAATAATGACCTTTTTTTATTTTTAGTTGTATATTTCTTCATTTAATAAACGTGTATTTTATCTCTTTCATCACTAGCTTGTATTGAAAGGGACACAATAATTTATGAAAGGGAAGGTGCGTAATAACACGGAAAATCATCTTTTATCTACAGGTATTTTACATTACACATACTAAATAACTAGTATACGTACACGATTTATGATAAGTATGTGTACTATTAACTGTATATACTTACAAGTGTACCTTTTTTAGGACCTCCAAATTTTGCTTTGATGAACAAAACTGGTTCAGAGTCCTCCTTTATAACATGATTTTTATTTTGTTAGTACAAATAAAAATATAGATTTTGTTTGAGTAAGGGAGAGGTGGCATGAAAGGGACACTTTTGTTTTAAACAGTCTAGTAAATAAATGAGTAAATAATTTGAACAGTTACGAATATTATTGAAAACTTCAATTAGTTAACTAGTGAAGGAAAATATAATAATGACCTTTTTTTATCCTTAGTTGTATATTTTTTCATTTAAAAAAAAGTGTATTCTATCCCTTTCATCACTAGCTTGTATTGAAAGGGACACAATAATGTATGAAAAGGATGGTGCGTAATAACAAGGACAATCATCATTTATCTACAGGTATTTTACATTACACATACTAAATAACTAGTATACGTACACGTTACAGGATAAGTATGTGTACTATTAACTGTATATACTTTAAAATCACATACCTATTTGAAACTAATTGTAAATCGGTCCTATATTTCTATTCTTAAAGATAAGTCAATGAAATTAACACTTCCACATATATTGTATGTGTAAGGGATTCAGTAGAAATTTCACTCAGAGTCTCAGAGTTTTTATCATTTATCAAGTCAAAATCCGTATTTGATATAACCGTCCGTTTCATAACCGTTTGTTGTATCCCTTTCATAAATATCACATACAACTTAAAAACATAACTTCTAAAACTGTAATTTTATCAAAAATGTACTGACTTTTCGTTCTCTAATAATTGAATATACGACTAATTATATACCATGATAAACTGTTCTGTAAACCATTTACAAAATTTCAAAAAACGTTAGGAAAGAATTACAAAAATTTAACTTTGGAGCACGAATAAAATCACAAGCATAATTCCGCCGTTTTTGAAATTACAGAAGCTTGTAATTAGGTGCAAATGGGTATGTATTGATGTAGCCACACAACATAAATACTTATGTTTCTTTCGGTGAGATTTGTAATTGTCTCGTAATTTGAATAGTCCCTCAATACCTCTCATGCCACCTCTCCCCTACTTCTAATTTGCTTCATCAGCAAGTTTGATGATCTAAACTTGCTGACTTCTTTCCAGTGCAAAATGAAATCAATGCAGATTTTGATTATAAGTACGAAAGTTATTGACTCTTCAGGGATATAAATGGAACTATTGCAATGTTTTGTCTCAATTCTGATTTTAAATCGTAAAATCTTTGTTTCTATTTCCTGCTCATTAGGATAAAATATTTGAGATTTTTCGGAAATCCTTTCACATATTATAATACAGGGTATAACTGAAATGCTTGACAAAACTTTAGGAGCATGACTTGTGGAGCAAAGGTGTTAAAAAACTTCCTAGATATACAGGGTGTCCAAGATAAGGATCAACAGCCTCACGCTGTTGAACGTCAGAAAAGAATTAAAAACGAAATTGCAATATTTCAGATTTTGTCGAATATCTTTGGAAGTAAACGGAAATTTCTGGTTTTCTCAACAGAATAGTACTGACCACTAAATTACGCAACTTTTTTGTAATTTAACCGCTTTTGTAACTTTTACGGTTTCCGAGATTCTCGGATCTACAATAAATAACTGATTTTTAGATAACGATACGTATTTGCAATTTTCTAACAATGTCTTGCAGAAACATCGCCCTTTCAACTTCCAAAACACGGTGTCCATAAGGCACTCTGGGTTTCTTGAAAGATCCATACTGCGCTAAATTGTAATCCAATTTTTTAAACAAAGTTTGGGATGGCTGGGGTCTTTCAGGATACACTTGTAAATAGTTTCCACTTGCTCGAGCAGAGTTTCTCTTGCAATGATAGTAAATTCATAAGATATCTCTTTTGTGTTCGTTAGAAAACATTTTTAAGAAGTAACTAAGCACCTTTGACAGTAAACAATGTCCAGCTTTATTGTTTTGTAACAATGTCTCCAACTTGAAAGTGTTTTAATGGCACTGGTCTGAAACTACTATTTCAGTTATTAAAACATTGATTTATTTATAAAGGGTGTTGGCTAAATAAAAAAATTATTAAATCTAATTTTGACACTTTAGAAAAATTACGTAATATAAACAATCTCCCACCATTTTCTTCAAACTGTTCATGCCTGGTATGGATCTCCTGAAAACTGTTTAAGATTTCTTCAATAGTTATTGATGCAAATGCCTCTTGTAGGCGACTATTTAAATTTTCAGTATCATGTTCTGCATTTGGAGGATTGTTTGAATGATTTTATTTTTCTTTGATGTTGTTAAATGTAATTTTAAGTTCCTTTGGCAAATAGTAATTAAATAAGTGTCAAAATAAGATTCAAAACTTTTGATTTTATCAACACCCTGTATAAATAAATCAAAGTTTCAATAACTGAACTGGTAGTTTGAAACCATGCAGGAATTATAATTCCTATAACATTTTTACTTAAAACTAAAAATTAAAAAAATATCACTCTTGTAAACTCAATCCGGGGACATACTGTATATTTCCGTTTAATAGATCCTAGTGGTGGGCGTCGTAAAAGTGACCACCCTGTATACACGTTATAGTAAACTACAAGATTTTCCTTTAAATAACAAATTTTATCAAAATCAGAAAATTTCTTGACATATTCATGAAGATTCCTGCTCATTGTAGGATTTTATAAACATTTTTTCGTATAATTTATAATAATTTGTAGCAATGACCTGCAAAATTCATTTTAAATTTTAAGATGTATCCAAAATTAATATAACCAACAGTACACTGCTGTACCCAATCAATGTGAACCGACTTTTCGTAATAATTTCGAATAAAAAGGTGATGAAAGTCTTGTACATAGAAATCCTTTGGGATGGGTTAGGGTTAGGTGAAACTGGTATCAAATTAGGTCCAAGACAGTTTCGTAGAAAATTTAAATTAATCTGGAAGTAAATCTAAGATTTTACAAAGAAAAAGTTAAAACTATTTCCCTCACCTCCATTTTTCTAATACTGCTGGTGTTAAGCTCGAAATATGTCCTAAATATTTTCTTGATAAAGTAGCTTTTCAAGTTGGGTTAGTTTGAGTTGAAGACTTAAACCCAAACTAACCCAACTTCAACTTGATGTGTCTCCCAAATAGTGCCACGAAAAATTTAAATTGGTATAGAAATATTTCCAAGACTTTATAACAAAAACGTCAACTCTTCTGAAATATATACCGGGTGTACATTTCAAAACTAGCCAGTCTCAATAACTTTTGAACGCAAGCTAAATTGATAAACCAAAAAAACACGTCGATTGATTTTTTGAGGGGGAAGTTTAGAAACAACGTGAAATAAATTTTAAGTGTCACCCCCTCCTCTCAAGCCACCCCCACTTTGAAATTTCAAATGGCACCCCCCACATTGCGATACCTCATTTGAAAGCTTTAAAAACCTAATCTATTGGCGCAATAGAAAAAGATTTTTGTCGATTCGTTTTGGAAAAAAAAATAAGAAAAATTCCAAACCAATTTATACTGAACAAATCTGTTTGTTAATGTTTTTCTGGGAGATTTGAAGAGACCACAATAAAATTTCTGAAATTTGTCACTTTACATTGTCTTCATGTTTTACTTGATATTTAATTTCTGAAATTTGTCACTTTTTCGTTGTCTCAATGTTTTACTTGATATCTAATTTCTCAAATTTGTCACTTTCTACATATCTATGGTTTAGTTTTGTATATGTTTTCATGTTGTAGAACAAAATTAAGCATTATATTATATTTGACAAGTCCCGAAATGGTTTCTGTACATTTGGAAGTTTTTCCTCTCAATTTTGAAATGTTTCCTGTACTATGAAATGCTGGAAGCAATTTATATTTTTTTTAAATTCAGTTTAGTGCTAATTGTAGATTTTGATTTATTTTCAAATTAAAACGTTATTAACACCTCAAGTGTTGTACATCATTGTAACAGTACTGATGACTATAACTTTAAATAAAAATAAAAATTGCAGGTCCATATTTAAAAATTTAAACTTGATGACGGTTGCACTCACACGAAACTCTGATCCAAAATCTAAATGACAATGTTGTAGATGACAAAAAGTGGCATTGAAGATGTATTTATATATTTTTTAATATCTCTTCAAGTAACGACAGGAAAAAATAAATAAGATTTTACAAAATTTCATTTTTTTTAATATCAGCAATCATTGAATTTTTTTAAAATATCTGTATTGAATATTGTTCCCCATATGATTACGCAACTTTCCCCCAATTTAACCGACTTTGTATCTCTTACCGTTTTCGATATCCCCATAGTGGTAATCGAATTTGAATAACCCTGTATACACATACATGGCAGGTCTTTTATTCTGTGTTAAAAGTTTTTAATTAGCACCTGGTGTTTGCACGCATGTGTTTCTGGATATTACACATCCGTCAGTGTAATATGCAAATGATTCCGGCTGTTCATTTTCCAATTTTGATCTTCATTCTTTCCCCTCGTGGCGCTGCATCCCTCTCGGAAACTTTGCTTTAAAAAATAGGCAGCAACTTATTCGCAAATGGAGTACAGTAGGAAATGTATTCCGAGTGAGTTGTCGGCCTATTCAGCGGAGGTACCGGGGCGGAACGCGCCCCCTCGGCCTTCGAGCAAACCACTTCTAACAACACCACCACCCACCCCCCGGTTCTGGGGGGCGCCGAGCTACACATCAACCACAGTCATGACACGGTCTGACACTCATATTGTGTCTGTTCCGCTCGCCCTTTTGTCTCTAGACGTGATTCTAATTTGTTCTGAGTGTTTTCGACGGTATTAACCCGGACTAGATTTTATTGCGCCCTCCCCTCAGCCGCCCCACGCGCGATTGCCGCAGGAAGCGATGGATATTAATATTTAAAATTTTGCGTTTTCAGGTCGACTTCGGGGAAGTCTTCATTCCGCCGAACCTGGAGGTGCCCAAGCCGAGGGTCCTTCCGGAGTTCAAGCGGCTGGCCCACGGCCTCCGTTCCGACAACATCAGCATACTGGACGCGAAGACTTTTTACATACCCAACCTGCATTACGACGGCGCAGGTCCCGACGCTTACTTCTGGGTGGGCAACGGCACGGAGCCCACCCCGTTCGGGATCAAGGTGCCCAACGAGATGGGAAGCCTTGATCCTCTCAGAGGGTACCAGGGAGAAGACATCGAAATCCAGCTGCCGGGGTCGTTGACGGTGTACGACATCGACTGGCTGGCCGTCTGGTGCGTGCAGTACAGGCACAACTTCGGGCACGTGATGATCCCCAAGGACCTGGATGTACCGCCGGCCCTGGGCCAAACGAAAATTTCGGTAAGTGCGGCCGCCGGCCCCCCGAGAAATCACATTAAGTTGCATTCTGTTTCCCACTCACAGCCTCCATGGTGGTACAATCCTGTAAGTATTGGGTATTCAGATGTGCATTTTTAAATCATACAAAGCAGCCCGACAGTTAGTAAGCCCGAGCATTAATCTAGTTTTTCTCCGTTAAGACAAGTTCAACTTTGCGCCCGCCATCGCCGACTAACTGTAGGGAGTTCTTGGACAAGCGCGTCCAAGTCCTGTGGCAGTTAAAGGGCGACCAAGTCCAGATCACTCTGAGGGCTAAAATACGCGAGGACCAGTACGTCGCCTTCGGACTCAGCGGCGCCCAAAATCGACCGCAAATGGTAACTATAACAACAAACATTATAAGTACAAATCATTTATACAGCTTTTCCACGAAAGTGGCAAAACAAAATTCTTGCAAAATGAAGTGTCCAAAATCTTCATAAGAAGAATTTCTTCTCAGAAGATCTTCTGTCCAAGAGAACAGACACTTAAGAAGGAGTTATAAGATGCCTATACAGTCTACACATTATTTTCTATGTAAATTAGCCAATTACCCAAAAAGGCTTTTCATAAGAGAACAATCAAAAGTTGGGAAACTCATTTGGAAAAATTTTAAGTCTCCAGTTTTTAATTTTCGTGTACCAATTGATCTAATCTTTGGATTCCAGATTGGAGGCGATGTCACTGTAGCGTTCTACGACACAGACTCCCGAGCGTTCAAGGCGGTCGACTACTACATGTCGCACACGGCGCAGTGCGACGGCAAGTCGGGGGTCTGCCCTGATGAGCGCATCGGGGGCCGAAACGACGTCACCTTGATCTCCGGCGATCGCAGGAACGGGGTGACCACCATCACCTACGCACGTCCCCTGCAGACCAACGAGGCCGTCAACGACAGGGCGATCCCGACGGACGGGGCGGTCAGCGTCATCGCCGCCATCGGCCCGCTGAACTCCAGGAAGGAGGCCAACTCGCACAGCATCACCGGGAAGACGACCGACGACTTCAAGATCGACTTCACCGACATGAACGACGCCGAGTGCACCATCAGCCTGGAGACGCTGATCGACGAGAACGGGCCGAAGCCGTGGCCACCGCTGAAAATAATCGGTGAGCACCATAAAAGACGAAACGACTTATCCCTCGCCTCCCTCGCATTCGAAATATCTTCAGCACAATTTCATAAAAACGTTCAGGTCGATTGAATTAGGTTCATTTTGATTAACTTGGGTTCAGGTTAGGTTTGGTTACGTTAGATTTTAGTTTGTACGGGGTCTAAATGACTAGGGACAACCTTCCAGCACTGCAACCTAAGTAGATCTATTGTAGCAATACCCTACTGCCAATAACTTCACAGGAAACCCATTTTTATAAAGAAGTTATTAGTCATTATCAATTAGGTTCGTTTTTAGGTAAATGGGTTTGGTTAGGTTTTTAGGTTTAGGTAAAAAAAGTTTTTAGGTTAAAAAAGGTTAGGTATTTAGGTAAGTTATCGCAAAATTATAACTGCAATACAATAAAGAAGACTAATATTCCTCTTCTGGGGCAGAAGTATGCCCCAACAAGTACATACGAAGACGAAGACGTGGAAATTTTCTATGGAGATATCACCAAAGCCATGGATCAACATGAGACTCGCCTGACTATCATCATGGGCGATTTCAATGCGAAACTAGGCAAAAAACTAGACAAAGATGAGACGAAAATGGGAAACTTCGGCTACGGAAATCGAAATGAGCGAGGTGCTAGGCTAATAAACTTTCTGGAAGAAAGAGAACTATATGCCATGAATTCATTTTTCAATAAAAGGCCTCAAAGGAAATGGACCTGGATTATTCCAAACTCGACAACAAAAAATTAAATCGATTTTATTCCCTCTACTAACAAATACGCTGTTAAAGATGTAACAGTTCTTAACACATTTAGCACCGGCAGCGACCATAGGCTGGTTAGATCAAAATTAAGCGTAGACATTAACCATGGCACGATACGAAATATAAAGGCCAGAAATGGTAAACTTGATATGAATAAACTGCAACAACACAAAAGTTTATATATATAGAAAAAATAAGAGCTTGTCTAGCAGAAAAAATAAATCAGGAGGAGAAGGATATAAACCGAATAGAAAAAGAACTCACAAAAACACTAGTTACCATAGCAAAAGAAGTTGCAAAAACAGAGGGCAAAAAAGATTACATTAACGAACCAACAAGAAAATTAATCGAGCATAGAAGAATAGTGAATGAACAGGGGATGAGACAATCAATAGAAGACACAGAGCTGAATAGAATAGAATTAAGAAAATGATAAAAGAAGAAATAATGCGAATACAAGAAGACAGAGTACATCATGGAAAATAACAAAAACATGAAATGTCTAAGACCCAGACTGGGAAAATCAGAAATAAATAAACTCAAAGATGAAAAGGGCAATGAAGCAAATACTAAAACATAAATTATTAGATCAATTGAAAATTACTACTCGGACTTGTACCAATCAAAGAAAGACCCTCAAGAAGACATAAAAAATCGACGTACATCAAAGATAGTGAACATAAATTCGGAACTTTAACCCGAAATATCCTAATCAGAAATAAGAGCGTCACTGAAACAATAAGGCAGCGGGCAAGGACGGAGTAACTGCCGAAAAAATTAGAGGAAAACCTGTTATTGATTGTCTGCACCTTCTCCTAAATCAAATTTTAACAGAAAATAAAATTCCAGATAATTGGAACGAAGCTATTACATTACATCTATTCAAAAAAGGAGACAAGAGAGAATTACAAAACTATCGTCCCATAACCCTCCTGAGTATCATGTATAAGCTCCTAACCAAAATAGTAACAAACCGACTTACCAGAAAATTCGATGATTACCAACCCAGAGAACAAGCAGGCTTCAGGAAGAGATTAAGCACACAAGACCATCTTCTGACACTGAAGATCTTAATAGAGAGAGTAAACGAATACAAAATACTATTATTCGTAGCATATGTAGCTTTCGAAAAAGCTTTCGATTGGGTAGAACATTGGGCAATAAAGAACTCCCTAATAAACAGCCGGATCGATTATAGATACACTAGCCTACTGTCAAACATCTATCAAAATGCTACAACATCAGTACAAATATATGAAGGCACTAAACCAATAACGATTGCAAGAGGCGTAAGACAAGGAGACACTATCTCACCAAAGTTATTTAGTCAAGCATTGGAGGATGTTTTTAAAAATCTGGAATGGGATGAATGTGGCATCAAAATATGTGGACAACGACTAAATCACTAAAGGTATGCGGACGACATAGCATTATTCGCAAACAATAAAGCAGAGCTACAGAAGATGTTAAGAGAGCTAGACCATCAAGCCTCAAAGATTGGTCTTAAAATGAATTATTCGAAAACAAAGATACTAACTAATACAGAGGAAGATGCTACAGCACAAATATGAAACAAATAAATCGAACAAGTTACCGAATATATATATATATATATATATATATATATATACCTGGGACAACTAATAAAACTCAACAAAGATAATCAAACCAGCGAAATATAAGAAGAGTTAGTCTTGCATGGGTAGCTTTGGGAAAGCTGAGTTTTATCCTAAAAAACAAGAAGTACCCACAGTACCTAAAAACAAGATTTTTTAATCAGTGCATACTTCCTGTCTTTACATACGGGGCACAAGTATGGACATTCACAAAGGCCAATATGGAGAAAACTGCTGCAGCTCAAGGAGCTATGGAAAGACAGATGCTCCACTACGACTATCAGATAGAAAAAGAAACATATGGGTTCGAGAAAAAACTAAAGTTAAAGATGTAAGAGAGGAAGCTGCAAAGCTAAAATGGGAATTTGCTGGTCACAACATCAGACAAATCGATGAAAGATGGAACAAACTTATTGTACACTGGAGACCATGGGAAAATACGAGAGGACGAGGAAGGCCACAAATGCGTTGGGCAGACGACATTAAGAAACATGCAGGAAAGAAATGGACTGAAATAGCAAGTCGTAGAGAGGAATGGAAGCAACTTGGGGACGCATATGTCCAAAGATGGATGACAGAAGGCTGAAAAGAAGAAGAAGGTTATCATAAAATTATAACTGAAATACAATAAAGAATACTAACATTCCTCCTCCTACAATTAATAATAAAATATAATAAACATCTATCAGAAATTTTGTAAATTTGCGATAAATTTTTATAACTTTGAAGACATCTCTTCTAATTTATCCCAAAACATGATATTTACCTGTAATATTTCCAATTTTATTGAGAAACTACTTAAATTCGTTTTGAACCTTCACAACTTTGTTTCATAAATCTTAATCTCTAGAAGAATCTTGGTATAGTATATTCTGTAAGAAGATTAGAATGAAAATTCGATTCGAGTGGAAAATTCCGAAGATTCGTGAGGAACCGCGAGTAGATCAAATTTCATTCTAACCGAGAAACAGACTGTATTTTCTCCACGGGCAGAAACTATGAATCAAAAACAATTGGAGGGGAGTATTATCAAATTCTATATCTGATTCACTCGATTTACTACTCATTTTTTAATTTAAATTAATACTTGTCTCAAGACGCATTTACATTTGACAGTGACAGAAATTCATCGCAATGTATGTATTTCGTTGAGCATAATAATGGAATATTCATTCTGTCACTTGTAATAGATAGAATGAAAATACATGCAAAACTCATATGAAGCAAATGTTTCAGAATAAATATTTCATCTCAAGAGTGAGAATTTTTACTTTCTATTATTAAAAATGATTTCGGAATTATTACATTCACTAATGGTCGTGGAGAAAATTTAATATGTATAATTGCCACACTGATCCATTCAATATATGTTTTTACAGTTAAAAACTTTTTAAACTCGTCTTGAATCTTCAAAACTTTTATCTGCAATTCTCATTTCTGGAAGAAACTTTGTAAATTTAGCAATATTTTATATAACTTTGAAATTTTGGTAGGTAGTAGCAATATTTTATTTGCTATCGACCTGCGGTCGTTTTTTCTCGTCTTGCCGTCTTTTCTCGTCTTTTCGCATCTTTTCCGCCTTTTTTATTTATCCTAAAACAAGATATTTGGCTGATATTAGCTTTATCCAGAAACCATTTAAAATAATTTTGAATCTTCACAATTTTTCCATAAAATTCTAATTTCTAGAAAAATCATCGCACATTTAACATGAGTGATACAATATTGATCGATTCATTATAAATTTTGCACAAATTATAAAGTTTGGCAGTAAATTACAGAGAAAAAGCGAAAATTCCGATTTAAACTATGTATAACTCATGTGTAATCAGACATTTCTTACCACCAAAAATCATGGTTTAAAAAAAATCGGCATTTTTCGCTCTTTTGAATGCTATTAACATCCAACATTGCGGCCATAAGAAAATCTTAAGTTGACTATGAAAATTTGGGCATCTAGTTGGCGCAGAAAATGTTTGGCACTGTCATCAGAAAACTCACGTTGAATTATGTAAGAGTGCCAAGTTTTGTAAAATATCCTTAAAAAGTAAAAAATTATAAAAGGAAATGGAAAGTGCCCTCTTTTTAGTTTTTCAGCGATATTTCAGGAACTGTGCGAGATATCCCGGATTTCGTTTCAGTTGGTATTTTGAAAGGCACAAAAATGAGAAACTTTTATCCCATTTGACCAACTGTGTATACAGTATGTCCCCGGATTGAGTTTAATTAAAATTTCTGCTTGGTCTGAAACTACTATTTCAGTTATTAAAACATTGATTTATTTATAAAGGGTGTTGGCTAAATAAAAATTTTAATAAATCTAATTTTGACACTTTAGAAAAATTACATAATATAAACAATCCCCCACCATTTTCTTCAAACGGTTCAAGCCTGGTATGGATCTCCTGAAAACTGTTTTAGATTTCCTCAATAGATATTGATGCAAATGCCTCTTGTAGGCGACTATTTAAATTTTCAGTATCATGTTCTGCATTTGGAGGATTGTTTGAATGATTTTATTTTTCTTTGATGTTGTTAAATGTAATTTTAAGTTCCTTTGGCAAATAGTAATTAAACAAGTGTCAAAATAAGATTCAAAATTTTTGATTTTATCCTCACCCTATATAAATAAATCAAAGTTTCAATAACTGAACTGGTAGTTTCAAACCAAGCAGGAATTATAATTCCTATAACATTTTTACTAAAAACTAAAAATTAAAAAAAATATCACTCTTGTAAACTAAATCCGGGGACATACTGTGTATTTCCGTTTAATAGATCCTAGTGGTGGGCGTCGTAAAAGTGACCACCCTGTATATACTTTATAGTAAACTACAAGATTTTCCTTTAAATAACAAATTTTATCAAAAACCGAAAATTTCTTGGCATATTCATGAAGATTGCTGCTCATTATAGGATTTTAAAAACATTTATTCGTATAATTTATAATCATTTGTAGCAATGACCTGCAATATTCATTTTAAATTTTAAGATAAATCCAAAATTAATATAACCAACAGTACACCCAATCAATGTGAACCGGCTTTTCCTAACAATTTCGAATGAAAAGGTGATGAAAGTCTTGTACATAGAAATCCTTTAGGATGGGCTAGGGTTAAGTGAAACTGGTATCAAATTAAGTCCAAGACAGTTTCGTGGAAAATTTAAATTAATCTGGAAGTAAATCTAAGATTTTACAAAGAAAAAGTTAAAACTATTTCCCTCACCTCCATTGTTCTAATACTGCTGGTGTTGGGCTCGAAATATGTCCCAAATATTTTCATGATAACGTAGCTTTTCATGTTGGTTTAGGTTGGGTTTTGTTAGTTTGAGTTGAAGACTTAAACCCAAACTAACGCTACTTCAACTTGATGTGTCTCCCAAATAGTGCCACGAAAAATTTAAATTGGAATAGAAATATTTCCAAGACTTTATAACAAAAACGTCAACTCTTCTGAAATATATTATATTTCAAAACTAGCCAGTCTCAATAACTTTTGAATGCAAGCTAAATTGATAAACCAAAAAAACACGTCGATTGATTTTTTGAGAGGGAAGTTTAAAAACAACGTCAAATAAATTTTAAGTGTCACCGCCCCTTCCCTAGCCACCCCTATTTTGAAATTTCAAATGGCACCCCCCACATTACGATACCTCATATTAAAGCTTTAAAAAATCTATTGGCGCAATAGAAAAAGATTTTTGTCGATTCGTTTTGGAAAAAAAAATAAGAAAAATTCAAAAACAATTTATATTGAACAAATCTGTTAGATAATGTTTTTCTGGGAGATTTGAAGAGACCACAATTAAATTTCTGAAATTTGTCACTTTTACATTGTCTTCATGTTTTACTTGATATTTAATTTCTGAAATTTGTCACTTTTCCGGTGTTTTCATGTTTTACTTGATATCTAATTTCTCAAATTTGTCACTTTTTACATATCTATGGTTTACTTTTATATATGTTTTTGCATAACACAATTAAGCATAATATTAGATTTGGCAAGTCCCGAAATGATTTCTGTTCATTTTGGAAGTTTTTCCTCTCATTTTTGAAATGTTTTACAAATTCGATCATTTTTTACATCATAGTACTCCTGTACTATGAAATGCTGGAAGCAATTTGTATACAAGCAAGTGCAATTTCGATAGTTTGTAATTTTGGTGTAAAAATTTGTGTATTTTTAAAGATTTTATCGCAATTTTGGAATATTTGGAAAATTACCATTTTTATTTAAGTTTTATGACCTTATTTCAAAACTATTGGAAAGGATATAAATGCCTGGATATAAATAATTGATGTTTTGATATTAAAAAAAAATGATAAACGTGCTCATACATCATCATTCTTTATTATTCATTGATTTCATCATTATATGGAAAAATATTAATCATAAAAAAAATGATTAGATGATTTTGATTTGTTACCATTATTTTTGTACCTATCAGTAGTACGGTTTAATGTTATGAATTATTGCTTCGTTGAATATTGTATTAAGTTTATATTTGTACCTATCGTGTACAAATGTATGAAGTATTACTTGGCATATATTCAATTTACATCGATATTTATTTAGCAAGACCCATGTTCGTTACTTTTCTTGCATTACAGGTGAAAACACGTTTAGTGCAAAAATTGGCCCCACCGGCGGGGTGAGGGGTTACACCCCAATCACCGGCCAGCCATCCTGGGGTATAGCCTGGTACATCAACGACATGCTAATTCCTGAGCTGTATGTCGAGCGCGGCCAGACCTACACGTTCCTGATCGAGGGTGGCGATGACAGTACAAACCCTGCCAGGTACCACCCCTTCTACATAACCGACTCTCGTGAGGGAGGTTTTGGGCAGAAGACAGAGCAGCAGCAGAAGAAGCAGAAGGTGTACGCTGGCGTGGCGTACGACAGCCAGAACTACGCGTATCCAACTGCTGCTGGCAGGTACTGCGAATGGGCCCACAAGAGCATTGATAAATCTGCGGAAACAGAGACGTTTGCTGCGTATTTTGATACGCTAAGGCTCGAATGCGATACTGGCGAGCCAGCTTATTTGAACTGGACAGTGCCCATGGATGCACCAGGCCTACTCTATTACCAGGTAAGTGTTAATTTTTCAAAATGAATGAACTACATCTAGTAGGTAAAACAAGGACAGTTCTAGCCCATTTTTTGTTTTTGTTTGATTTCTTTTTGTAAGTGATGTTGAGTACTTTGTATTGTCTATTTGCAGTGCTACACCCACAACAATTTAGGTTGGAAAATAAACGTCGTAGATCCGGGATACATCGATCTCCAGAACGGCTCGGTCAACAATGGCCAGTCGAAGATGCCGTACATAGCGCTGGCAGCCATCTGCCTGCTAACAGTCTCCGTGTTCTCCGTATATTCCAGGGGACGAATTTTCTAACAGTTCAATCAGCGATAATGAGATCAATGGAAAAATCGACGGTAACTCGTCGTGCCACCCTTTTCACACTGACTGATAAATTTTTATTACTATACATGTGGCGACAATAATATTAACTTTGATGACGGCACAAAGGCCATCCGCATCGAATAGTAAATGGCCGCCCATTTATGGAGCTATCAAATAAAATTATATCAATTCAAAAACGGTCAATGTCTTCATGAGCGACAATAAGATGAAACACAATTACTTAACTCTTAAGGTTTTTAAATAACTGTGACAAAATAATTGAATAACGTCAATATAGAAATATATAAAATTGAATATCTACGTGGTTGACAATAATATTTTATGGAATTATATAATATAATTATACATTTAAGATGTGCACAAATCTGACAATAATTTTCAGAAAATATCATTGTAATATAATATAAATAATATATACATATTATAGGATAATTTTATTATCATATCATAAGGCTGTTTACTACAGACAATAATTATTATCAATGTATTATATATTTGTTTTATTACTGTCGATATTTATGCATATACATATATATATTTAAAACAAACTATATTCATATATCTATACAGGTAGGTTTTAATGGTGATTTTTTGACACAAAAATTAATATTACATCATAAGGCTGTTAATTGCTGACAATAATAATCTTGTTTTATAAACATGTACACATATCTCTATAATCCATACCTACAATTCATGATCAGCCGAAAAACATTATTAACTTTTAAATCCATTACACGTAAACTCTTTATTCAAATAATTTTATCAGACAATTTTACTTGCACATTTAAAAACAGTGGATCACAAATTATATATAACAACATCCAAATATCGTTTACCTATTTACACACATACATATCTTAGCGGTGTAAAATTGGCCCCCCTGTATGTATTTTTTCGACAAGTTTCTCCATATACATGGCGAAAGAAATGTATTTGAATGTAAAATATCATTCCGTTCTACTAAATACTATATAGACGTATAATTATTAGGTTTAGGTAACTCATCATTATGAACTAATTGTTTATAACAATTACAATGTTTGTACACAAATTGTTTTAAACGCTCATTGTTTATTTGTTAAACTCATTATACAAGTCGTGATAAGAAAAATTACTATAATTGTTTAGTTGTTTTTGTTTATTTAACGATGGCATAGTTTTTTTGCTATGGCTAATTAATATCGTCAAGAAACAGAAATTAGTAGGAAAATTGGAATCGTAATATTTATAGTTATAAATCCATTATAGTAGATTAAAACACTTTTTTACTTACCAATTTTTATATCATGTATATACAGGATAGTTCAGAAACTCTGGCAGCTGATTAAGGAGCATATTTTGGGTAAAAAAGTCGGTCATTGAATTTTGTCTTAAACAACCCTATTTATATACTTCCAAAATAATATGATTTATGTTCCAAAATTTATGTTCCAATCGTGATACATTGGAGAATATTAATATTCAAAATAATTTTAAAACAAACACATTGCGTTGTTATTTAAAATTACTAGAAACTGTAGAAATAATACAAAGGAAAAACAAAAACCAAAAACAAAAATCTTCAGAAAATATCATTGTAATATAATATAAATAATATTATAGGATAATTTTATTATCATATCATAAGGCTGTTTACTACAGACAATATCTTTCTGAGAATTACTATATTACCATTATATTATAGATATTTAGCTTGAAAAAGGTTTTTACATAGTTTCTTCAAATTTTTTCAACTGTTTTTTGTCCGTATTAATTTGTTAATTAATTTTAGTATGAAGTAAATATTACGTAAAAATAACACAAAGGAAAGCAAAAACCAAAAACAAAAATCTTAGATATTTATCTGAGAATTTGCTATAAATATTTACATACAAGTAACACAAAGAATAACCAAATCAAAAATCTTCTGTATTTATCTGAGAATTGGTAGAAAATATTATGTAAAAATAACGCAAAGAAAAACAAAAACAAAAATCTTAATAATTTCAACTGAGAATAAGCTAATAAAGTATGCAAACGTAATAAAGAGGAAAACAGAAAACAAAAACTTATTAATTATAAGTTTCGTATTGTTTTTTTTTTAACAAACGAATAATGCAAAAGCTATGTTGAAATGTTATAGAAATCTTATTTTTTTGAGTTGTTCACAAGCTCAATAAATCAAGAATATTTTGCTTTTCCAAAACAAACCAATAACGAATTAAATAAATAGTAGTTAAAACAACACCGATTCTAACTCACCCCCCGAAAATTCCGCCGATTAACGCGAATCAAACCGCGAATTAAATTAATCGAAATCTTCGCGGGGGTGAGTTAGAATCGGTGTTGTTTTAACTACTATAAATATTAAAAACATACAAATTTTATTTTTTTTGCAAGATTCATAAAATTTACATGGTTTCTTTAAATAATTTTATTAACTGTCTTTTGTCCTTATTAATTTGGTTAATTAATTTTAGTGTGAAGTTATTATATTACGTACAAATAACACAAACGAAAACAAAAACCATAAACAAAACTCTTAGATACTTATCTGAGAATTTGCTATAAATATTTACATACAAGAAAAACAAAGAATAACCAAAACCAAAAATCTTCTGTATTTATCTGAGAATTGGTAGAAAATATGATGTAAAAATAACGCAAAGGAAAACAAAACCCAAAATCTTAATAATTTTAACTTTTAACTTGAGAAAAAGCATAAATAAAGTATGCAAATGTAATACAGAGGAAAACAGTAAACAAAAACTTATTAATTATAACTTTCGTATTGTTTTTTTTTAACAAACGAATAATACAAAAGCTATGTTGAAATGTTATAGAAATCTTATTTTTTGAGTTGTTCATAAGCTCAATAAATCAAGAATATTTTGCTTTTCCAAAAGAAACCAATAACGAATTAAATAAATATTAAAAACATACAAAAATAGTATTTTTTGCAAGATTAATAAAATTTACATGGTTTGTTTAAATAATTTTATTAACTATCTTTTGTCCTTATTAATTTGGTTAATTAATTTTAGTGTGAAGTTATAATATTACGTACAAATAACACAAACGAAAACAAAAACCAAAAACAAAACTCTTAGATATTTATCTGAGAATTTGCTATAAATATTTACGTAAAAATAACACAAAGAATAACCAAAACCAAAATTCTTCCGTATTTATCTGAGAATTGGTAGAAAATATAATGTAAAACTAACGCAAAGGAAAACAATAACCAAAATTTTAATAATTTTAATTGAGAATAAGCATAAATAAAGTATACAAATATAATACAGAGGAAAACAGAAAACAAAAACTTATTAATTATAAGTTTCGTATGGTTTTTTTTAACAAACTAATAATGCAAAAGCTATGTTGAAATGTTATAGAAATATTATTTTTTGAGTTGTTCATAAGCTCAATAAATCAAGACTATTTTGCTTTTCCAAAACAAACCAATAACGAATTAAATAAATATTAAAAACATACAAAAATATATTTTTTTTAAATTTATTAAATTTACATGGTTTCTTTAAATAATTTTATTAACTGTCTTTTGTCCTTATTAATTTGGTTAATTAATTTTAGTGTGAAGTTATAATATTACGTACAAATAACATAAATGAAAACAAAAACCAAAAACAAAACTCCTAGATATTTATCTGAGAATTTGCTATAAATATTTGCGTAAAAATAACACAAATAATAACCAAAACCAAAATTCTTCTGTATTTATCTGAGAATTGGTAGAAAATATTATGTAAAATTAACGCAAAGGAAAACAAAAACCAAAATCTTAATAATTTTAACTTTTAACTTGAGAATAAGCATAAATAAAGTATGCAAATGTAATTCAGAGGAAAACAGAAAACAAAAACTTATTAATTATAAGTTTCGTATTGTTTTTTTTAACAAACGAATAATGCAAAAGCTATGTTGAAATGTTATAGAAATCTTATTTTTTGAGTTGTTCATAAGCTCAATAAATCAAGAATATTTTGCTTTTCCAAAACGAATTAAATTAATATTAAAAACATACAATTTTTTTTTGCAAGATTCATAAAATTGAGAAGCAATTTCGAAAGAAGCTGATATTATGAAAACGTCAAAAGTTGCAAAAACAAAAAGGTTTTGCTTATTCCAAAATAAACTAATAATTCTATGCAAATGTTAAAAACTTACAAAAATGTTGTTTTTGAGTTATTTCCAAGATCTATTACAAGATCAATGCTATTTCCATAACAAATAAACACAAAGGAAAACAAAAATCTTATATAGTTATCTGAGAATTGATAGAACATATTACGTAAAAATAACAGAAAGGTTCGAATAAAGATCGATCTACTACTACTACTACTACTACTACTAACACAAAGGAAAACAGAAAATTAAAACTTCTTTTGAAAAATTCATAAAATTGAAAACATATTTCGAAAACAAATTGATACTATGAATACATCAATAGTTGCAAAACTCTCGTATTTCATTATTCATAATGTCAAAAAGGTTTGCTTTTTCCAAAACATCCTAATCATTTCATGGATATGTTGTAAACTTACAAAAATGTTGTTTTTTGGTTGTGTTATTTCCAAAACATAAACTATAAAGTTTTATTAGAAATGTTAATAGTCTTAACAATGTCCATGTGAACAATGTTTCGTAATGTTGAAAACAGCATTGTTTTTTTTAACAGAACGAATAATGCATAAGAAATATTGAAATGCAATAGAAATCTTGTTTTAGAGTTGTTAATAAGCTCAATAACGCAAACCTATTTTGCTTTACCAAATCAAACCAATAACGTTTAACAAATATATTAAAAACTTACAAAATTCTTGTTGAGTTTTTTTTTTGTACGATTCATAATACTAAAAGTGTATGAATACGTTAATAGTTGCAAAGCTCTCGTATTTCATTATTCATAGTGTCAAAAAGTTTTACTTTTTCCAAAATATCCTATAGATTCCATGAAAATGTTGTAAACTAAAAAAAAAATTTTTTGTTGTGCTATTTCCAAAACTATAATTATAAACTTTAATTAAAAGTGTTAAAAGTCTTAACAATATCCATGTGAACAATGTTATATGTTTCGTAATGTTTAAAACAGGATATTTTTTTTTAAACAAAACGAATAATACATAAGAATTAAGAAATATTGAAATGTAATAGAAATCTTGAGTTTTTCATAAGCTCAATAAAGCAAACCTATTAGAAATGTTAAAAGTCTTAACAATGTCCATGTGAATAATGTTATAAGTTTCGTAATGTTAAAAACAACATTTTTTTTTATACAAAACGAATAATGCATAACAAATATTGGTTTATGAGTTTATTCATACCCTGAATAAGTCCAGATTGATGTCCTTGATTCAAAAATAATAAAAATGTATGTTTATATAACAGTTTCTAAAATAATATAATTGATACTCTGACAAAATCAGACAAAATTATAATAACATAATAACCCTAATATTAATAACACTAATAATAATTAACACTAATAAAAAAGGTGGAAAAAACTTTACAAAATATATTTTGGCAATAATGTGAATAACTGTCATACTTATTAGATAACTCGTAAAATTAATAAATTGCGAGAGAAAGACCTTCCTGATGAAATAAATTTATTATTAATTATTAATTATGAGATAGTATCCAAATGTACAAATATTTAAAATTATGCATAAAACTCTTATAAAATGATAAGTAAAACCGTATCTAGTGGATAATTGATCCTACATTTTCGCCATGTGTTGATTTACTCAATAGCCCAAATGTTGCATGAATTGTTTATATTTTAATTTAAAACAGTACATAATTTGTATAATAGGTATGTAAAAAAGTGTTTAATGTATAATGAATTCACACTATTTTCGCCAGTTTAATGATTTATATGTTAGGTACATAAAATTGATTATATTTTAAATGGACAAATTACATAATTCGTAATATATAAAAAAAGGTGTTTGGTGTTCAACGAACCCAGTATTGTCACCAAATCTGAGTATGCAGTAAGGATTTAGGATTATAGGTATATTTAAACTTGTATTCCTAATTACGTGAGAAAGCGAAGCGTCTGATGGTAAATAATTGGTCACCGTTTGCATATTAAATGCCACATGTTTCTCTACACTATGTTTTTATACAAAATTTGTAACTAACTTTAAGCCTAGCTATAATGAGATAATAATTAGCATGTGCTATATTTTTGTACGTGTTTGTGGGAACTAATCCGATTCTGTAGGGTCGTGCCTTGGCTTCCCCAAAATCATACACACCAACCATTTGCCAATATCGCCACCCAAATATAATGTGTTAATTAACGATGACAATAGTTAATAATTTGCATGTAAGCGCTTATACATCACAAATTGTACACTTTTTCTTATAGAAACGTTTTCAATTTTAAGGCATCGATTTGGTTTTGTAGGTGTCGATGGCCTACATAAACTTTGTTTTTAGGAAGTAGTCACAGAGTTTTAAAGCGAGTATACAAGTCAATTACATTTGAAGAGGTCTCAAACAATAAAACGAAGAAAGTGTTTCAGTGCTTGGGGGGCCAATTTGCGCACAAAAAACTTTAATATTGTAAAAATAGCACAGCCGCATTTGTTCATTAAACTTGCTTTGTACAAAACTGTGCTGAACCTTTTTTTAATGAAATTGTACTTATAGGTGTTAAGTTTTGCATATTTTATATTAATTTTTTTACGAAAAATAAGTAAATATATAAATAATTATAGTCGATTTTTGAATAGGTAGGTAGTGCATTTATACAAATTTAGGTGTTTCATGTAAACTTTCCCCAGAAATTTTCCAGCCTGTATTGTTTCTAGCGACGGTTAAGAGTGTGCCGTTTCAAATTGCTCGGTGTCATTGGTTTGTTTAGTCAATTATACTTTCATCGTTGGAGGAGAGCGTTTGATTTATTGGAGTGCCTTTTGTAAAATAATTTTTCACTTTTTGAGCCCGCAATAGTTAATTTGTGATGGACATTTCAAATATCGAAAATTCGTAATGTTGTAATACTTCTTATAAACTCCATACATTTAAGTGGAACTATCAATGTATAATGCTAGTTAACTCAATTATAATTTCAATAAATTTGATGTGAAATTGCCTATTGTCGTATGATTTCCTAATGATTCCCTAAAATTATTACAATATAAAAATTAATACGAATACATAAATCACAGTAGACTGAAATTTAAAAAAAATGCATGAAGACTTAACTTACTCACATTGGCTTTCGTTTAAATTTGTAAAAAAAATACTTTTGTGAGATTCAGTATTCCCATATGCTAATGTGTATTATTATTAGACGGAAATTTCGCAATAGTTATTAATTACAAATTTATTAATTGATTTGAAACATTTTAAAACAATTCTTCTGAAAATTTGGCAATGATTATATTCTATATAAGTGACAAAATCAAGTTCTTATCTTTGTAGTACAGAGAAACTTTGATAAATAATGTTCAGAGTGAGTGTAGCAACAGAAGAACATTTATTTAAATTTTCGGAAAGTGCGAGTGGATTCAAATATATAAATAATAATATATTCCTGTCCTAATAAGGGTGAGTCCATGTAATTTTATATTAATTAAGAAAAAAAATGCACAATTATACTCTGGGAGAATTTCAAATCCACTAGTCATTAGATGAAGCCTTATCTTACTCACATTGGCTTTCGTTTAAATTTGTAAAAAATTACTATCGAGAGACTCAGTTTTCTCATATGCTAATGTGCATTATTATTAGACGGAAATTTCGCAATAGTTATTAATTACAAATTTATTAATTTATTTGAAACATTTTAAAACAATTTTTCTGAAGATTTGGCAAAGATTATGTTCTATATATCTAACAAAATCAAGTTCTTATGTTTGTAGTACAGAGAAACTTTTATTAACAATGTTCAGAGTGAGTGTAGCAACATAATTACATTTATTTGAAATGGCGGAAAGTGCGAGTGGATTCAATTCTACAAATAATAATATATTTCTGTCCTAATAACGGTGAGTCCATGTAATTTTATATTAATTACGTCAACTGGCCCATTCCTCGGCCATACATTTATTGGGAGTATTAGAGCCCCTCACGAAAAAGTTCATTGGGAGCCACCAACCTCTAATTAGTCTCAGAATACATCACAAAAATCTGAGAACTTCGGCAGGTTCGGAGTATTGCTACGCCTATATTCCACGTCTGCTCAAAACCTGGCCCTGTTTTATACTTTGTGCGAGGCCCCCCAAAGGCCTCAATATTATAACCACACTTTTAATTTTCCATGGTCCAAACCATTCTTTTTGATTATTTTTTGAATCGAACATAAAGAAAAAGGTAAATGATAAATTGAAATATGAAACAGAAGGGCCCTGTACCATTGCACAATCCATGCACACACATAATACTATTATTATTAGACGGAAATTTCGCAATAGTTATTAATTACAAATTTATTAATTGATTTGAAACATTTTAAAACTATTCTTCTGAAGATTTGGCAAATATTATGTTCTATATAAGTGTCAAAGTCAAGTTCTTATCTTTGTAGTAAAGATAAACTTTGATTAATAATGTTCATAGTTTGGTTCAGAGTGAGTGTAGCAACAGAAGAACGTTTATTTGAAATGGCGGAAAATGCGAGTGGATTCAATTCTACAAATAATAATATATTCCTGTACTAATAACGGTGAGTCCATGTAATTTTATATTAATTACCTCAACTGGCCCATGCCTCGGCAATACATTTATTGGGAATATTAGAGCGCCTCACGAAAAGTTCATTGGGAGCCCCCAACCTCTAACAAGTCTCAGAATACAAAAATCTGAGAACTTCGGCAGGTTCGGAGTATTGCTACGACTATATTCAATTCCTGCTCAAAACCTGGCCCTGTTTTATACTTTGTGCGAAACCCCCCAAAGGCCTCAATATTATAACCACACTTTTAATTTTCCATTCTTTTTGGTTATTTTTTGAATCGAACATAAAGAAAAAGGTAAATGATAATTGAAATATGATACAGCAAGGCCCTGTTCCATTGCACAATCCATGCACACACACATAATACTGCTAGTAAAGAGTATATATTAAGTTATCGGGAATAGAAACACTGGCTTTACTACGTTTTACATCACTTTCTATTACATCACGTTTATTTCTACGTTTAATACAACTGCACTTTCGACTGCAATTTGATCATTCTCAGATGGATTTGCAAATTGTGTTTCTATTCTGGATAACAACATGATCAACTATCACATAGTAGACTTCATAAAATATTTTGTTTCTTCTGGAAAAATTACGTACTTTAGTGCGAAATGACGTCTCAATTGTTACTAAAACTTCCAACTTTTTGTATTCCTATTATATTCCGAACTGGAATACAACCCCAAAATAGGAAATTTTTAACAGAATAGACGAGGCGAATTAATTTTCTGCCACAGTACAAGTCATAAAGCTTTTTGTGAACCTGAGTACACCTAATGAACAACTCGGAATATGTTTTATATGAAATTATCACAGGGTTTTTTGAACTTGGTAAGGAGCATCTAATGTTCTAATGGCTCAGAACGTGTCTTTTATGAACACCCCAATTTGAAAGTCCACGTGATAGAATGGCTTATTTTGAAATCAGATGAACCCATGAAATCAAGACTAAGTTCAAGATAACCTATATTTTTAGATTCTTGAGTGCATATCATAATTTCTCTAGAATTAGTTGTCGTGAGCACACTATTTGATGTATTTTTTCATGTTACAAAATATTTAGCAAACACTAACAAGTAACGGTGATAGGTTGCACCAAAATTTATATGGTCCCGATCATAATGAGATCACTAAATAATACTAAAATACTAATGAGAAAGTAAAATACTAAAGATTGCGGCGGTCGATTTTAAATCGTTAAATAAAATATCAACAGAGCGGGTTAAGATTCTTCACCAATATTTATTGCATGGATGCAAAAATATTACACCTTCTTTAATATCTAAATTACATAAACATTAGGGGTTAGAAAATCTATGAAGTAGAATGAAACAAGGAAAATAATTGTTGGCCTGAAAAATAAAGCAAGGAAAACGTAACGTGTGATTTAAAAAAAAATAAAAGCCAGTATTAAAACGAATGTGTAAAAATTATCGTGTCTACTCGATTCACTAATAGTTGCGGGTTTTAAAAGGTATTCAGCGACGTCTGACTTGATACCAGCCCTCTTCGCCTCCATCGGCCTGCGGTTCACGCGCTGCTGAAACAAATCACATTTAGAAAACAATCGCAACCAAATCAAACCTCAGCTTACGTTTCTCTTCTGCCCTCGGAGGCGGACGTCTTTCCTCAACTCGCTCCTCCCTCCTGGCATCGAAACGTTTATCATCCCTCCTATCATCTTTCCTGTCATCCCTCCGTTCATCGCGCTTCCTAGAGACGTCGTCCCTGGCGGAATCCTTGGTCCTCCAATCGGAACCACCACCTCCACCTCCACCGCCTCCGCCTCCACCACCTCCGGCCTCGCGGGTGCTCCTAGCGGGCGGAGCGGAAGTGCGCCATGTCCCTGCGGGTTTCCGTTCTTCGCGCCTGTCATCCCTGCGGTCGTCGCCACGGCGATTGTCTGGCAGGTCATCCCCACGACGGATGTCCCTTCGGTCATCAACGCGCCTGTCGAGGCGCCTCTCAGACTGATCATCCCTCTCGGGCCTCTCATCACGTCTGCCTTCCCGGCGCTCGATGCCACGCTCGTCGTTGCGGCCCTCGCGTCTATCCCCGGTGCGCTCTTCTCGTGGCTCTCGGGGCTCTCCGCCTCTGCGCCAGTTGTTCTCCGAACGTTCCGGTTTCGACTCTGAAGGGGCGTTCGCATGGCGAGCACGAGCTAGAAAATACAAATAGATTTTAAAAATATTAGTGTAAAAGTGTCAAAAGTTGAATTGTGGTTAACAATTAATCCAAACATAAACAATATATCTTCGAGTTAACATTGATTCGTAATTTATGACAGTTGCTGAAACTTGACTGAGTACAAATTATTTCAATAATCTAGTTGGCAAAGTTTTGCAGTTATTTAAAATTTATTTATAGTTTATATCTGCCTGCAATCCTCTATTGTTTTTGAAAAGTGTGAATACTCACTAGCTTTCCACGCTTCCTCCTTTGCACCCCCGGCGCCGCCTGCACGCCAGGTGCCTCCACCCTCCTTCTCCCTCGCCATCGTCCTCTCCTTCTGCATCTCGTTCTCCTTCTCCTGCTGCTTCCGCTCCAGCTCCTCCTCGCGCAGGCGCTTCTTGGCGGCCGCGCGCTCCAGCATATCCTGCTGGTCCTTGAACTTCCGCTCGCGCTCCTCCTTCTCAAGGCGGTCCTTCTCCTCGCGCTCCTTCAGAGCCATTGCCTCCCTGAGCTCCTCGGCCTCCTCCTCCTGGCGGATCTGCTCGGCGATCTTGCGCTCCTCCTCCTCCTCCTTCTCCTTGAGGTACTTGCGGCGGCGCTCGTCCTTGCGCTTGGCCTTGCGCTGGTCCAGTCGCTTCTTGCGCTCCTCCGCCAGCATCTTCTCAAACTCCTTCAACTTATCCTATAAGAAAAATTGAACGAATTTACTTCCGATACAATTTCTATGTTTTTACATCACAAGAAAATATTTTCAAACAATTTTTAAAAAATTGTGCAACAATAGACATAATTATGTATTGAACTGATGCTTTAAGTAAGTAATTTGTGGTTAGAACTTACCTCGTATACGTTATTCCTGGCGTTGAGAAGTTTCTCGAGGAACAGATCTTTGTCGGGCTTCATGCGCACAAGGCGCTCCTGATTGGCGACTGCCAACTTCCTCTCCTCGATGGCAGCGGCGATGCGCTCCTTCTCCTGCTGCTCCCAGAAGGTCTGGTCCTGTTGCTGCCGCTCCTTCATACTGGCCTGCAATAACGGGATCTCCTCCAGGCGTTTGGCACGCTCGTAGTAGTCGACCTTCTTCTCCTGCGATTTTAATTTTGCCTGCAACTCGCGCCTTTCCTTCTGCAATTCTTCGGCTTCACGAGCAGCTATCTGATCGGCGTCCATTTTTTTAATGTCCTAAATAAAGAGAAACCAAAAGGTAAAGGTATCACCCATTTTATTGATGTACTGAACAAAGACAGAAAAATGTGAAATTGAAAAGGGGCAAAAAGGAGAGAAAAATATTGGCTTAGATGAAATCAGATTTGTTTAATGTTACTTACATCTTCGTCTAGTTTCTTCAAGATTTTCTGTCCGTGGGTTGTTTGTGAAATTTGCTGCATTTTCTCCTTCAAATGCCTGTCCTTGATTTGCTGTATCTCATTCAGCGCCCTCTTTCTTTCTCTTTCCTCTCGTTCGTGTTCCAGACGTTTCTGCTCGGCCAAAGCTTGCTGCTTAGCCATTTCCTCTAATCTGCAATATAAATTGTAGTTATTACTGAAACGCATACAAATCACCATAATCTTATTCTAAGGCCCCAAAAATGAAATATATCGGTGAAATTATTTATGATGATAAGATCATCTTTATTTTTATCATCAATTTTATTAAAAAAAAAAAAAATATTTGCAATTATGAAAGATATCGATTTTTAAATTTTTTATAAAAATGAAATTACAACTTACCTCCTTTGCTCCTCTTCCTCGCGGACGGTGTTCAACTTCTCGATGTACTCCTTGCGGTCCTCGATGATCTTGTGCCGCTGCAGGATCTTCTGGTGCTCCCTGACCTTGGTCTCATGGTAGTTGTTGACCATAACGCCACGCAGCTTCTCCCGCTCGACCTTCTTCTTACTCGGGTTAATGACGGCGATGGCCTGGTGCAGCACGGTGGCCATGCTGACCAGCTGGTTGCGGATCTGCTCGCTGGGCATGGACTGCAGCGTGGGCCCCTCTGGCTTGTCCTCACGCTGGCTCTCGCTTAGGTCCATGCCGAAGTGGACGCACTGCTTGCCGTGGTCGATGCGGATCTGCATGTCGTTGTGGCGGACACAGTCGACAAGCAGCCGCTCCATGTGGAAGGGCGTCGTGAACTTGGCCAGCTCGATCAGCCGTTTGAACTCAATCGTCTGGTAGACCTGCGCTATCTGGCGGACGAGGCGCACCAGCGTCACGTCTTGCAGTGCGGGGATGTAAAGCTGCAGGGCCGGAATGTACGGCTGCAGCCCGGTTGTATCCTCCGCCTCGAGCGACTCGATCACTGTTTGGACACGTGAGCACAGCAGGAGCGGGTGGAAGTCAACTTCGAGCCAGTTGTAGAGGTTCTGTAGTTGTGGTGTTGCCAAGTTTAGAACGTTAAAGCGAGCCTGCAATTATTAAAATAATGAGAACTTGTATACACAAAAAGGTCAAAAACAAAACTAATACTGTCAAAACTGTCAAAACAAAAGCCAATTAGCTGTCAATACAAAAACAAATTAGCTGCCAAACTGGTTATTACAGGAAGAAACGTAAAATTATTACGAATTTCATGCAAAATGGAGTTATACACTGGGATGTCAAAAAATGTATGACATAAATAAAAACTTTAGTAATTTTCGATATTCCATGCAAATCTGAGTTAAATGTACGATTGATTTGTGCATATTTAATAGCGAAGCTGGACCGTCAACACCAGTTCGCCCCTCTCATTAACACTATTCTATAATTAGTGGTTCACTTACAATATCCTTCAAGAGACTTGCTCTTGTCGGTGGCTGCAACAGCCCCAAGAGTATGGCCAAGCGCTGGGCCTTCTCTAGCGGAGACTTGTCGGTTTCGATGAACCTATCGAATTCCGGATGAGCAGATGGCAACGGTATAGATAGGGTAGCTATCAATACTCGGCACGCCATGCTAACAAAATAATTGCAATTATTACACATAATTATTATTAATAAACAATTAATACGAAAGGTAAAATTAAAAATTATTTACCGCTGCAACTCTTCCTGAGTTATATTTTTCTTCATCTCCTTGGAAAGCTGGTACAACTTGAATAAGGCAGCAGCATGGAAGAGGTAATTGCCGGCCTTCCAGAAGACCATAGCAAGTTTTTGGTAATAGTTGGCCATGGTTTTGGGCACAGGCATCTTCTTGGACATATTCATCAAATTGTGTATGTCTTCAATGGCTTTGTAGGCTTCCTGCAATTTCGTTCTTTTTCAAATCTTGAATCTTTTAACATCAATATTAACCACAATTTTCCAAATAATTAGGCTAATGACGAGAAAACTTACAATTGCCTCTTACAAGAGGATTTTTTCATGTCAATGATAGTTATATGCAAGCCTCAAAAGATTGATGTGTCTTATCATCCATACACTTATTATATTACAATATTAAAATTAATCACATGAAATTTGTTACGACTGGACAAAATATATGGTTCAAAAACACCGGAAACAACGATTTCTAGGAACACTTAATAAAGTTTTTATCAACCTGCCAAAGCTCCATTTGTATTGCCGAATCCAGCTGATAGAGTCTCGTCTCCAAGTTCAACTGCTGGGTCTCCGGCTTGGAGATAGAAACGTTGGCAACCTGAGCGGGCAGCTTGCAGATGTCCTCCAGATGCTTTCTCAGCTTGTCGCAGAGCTTGCGGAACTCTGTCTTCCGGTTGTACTTGAGGCAGAACTGGAACGCCATCCTCGCAATGTCGTGGTACAGGGTCTCGACGTGCGCATTTGTACGCAGCAGCTCCAGACACTGGCAGTACGATTCCCACAGGAACTTCACCCATGGCGTCAGTATGGTCCTGTCGGAACGGTCCTGGGCGTCCTCCCCGGAAACGGCACTGTTGAGGACACAAAAATAGCAATTAAAATTTTGTTTGCTTAACCAATTACTATAACAAGAATATGAAGGTTAAAAATATTTCGTAATATAATTTTGTAACGTTTAAAGATATATTGTAATGTCATTTAGTAAGGATTAAACATATTTCGTAATGAAATATATTTTGAAATTCTGTAATGTCATTTAGTACGGATTAAACATATTTCGTATTGAAATGTCTTAAGACTGAAGATATTTCGAAATTTTGTAATGTCATTTCGAAAGGAATAAGAGATACTTTCTAATATCATTTCATGAGAATTAGAGATATTTTGTAATGAGATTTAGGAAGTATTTCTAATATAATTTCATAAGAATTAGACATATTTTGTAACGTCATTTTGTAATGTTTGCATTTATGTCATGGTTTTGTAATTTGCCTAGTTTCAAAAATTACCCAAGTTTTTGTTTAGGTCATACTTTTTATTTTAATCTTTACAAAATTACTTAGGAATCTTCCTCTAATAACCACATGTTTGACAGCTAAATTCTTTCTTCAGTTTCTAGTCGTCACCCTTTCAACTTCCAACTAAATGTTATCTGACTATCAAGTTTGCACGAAGCATTAAAAATAGCCAATATTTTTATGTAGGTCATACATTTTTAGACATCCCAGTCTTTAACTCTGCTTTGCCTTAAAGTCAAAATGACTAATATTTATTTCTGTAATAACCTTTTTTCAGTTTGAAGTTGTTACCCTTTTGACATATTTTGCAACGTCATTTCGTAATGTTTGTATTTATGTCATTGTTTTGTAATTCGCCAAATTTCAAAAATTACCCAAGTTTTTGTTTAGGTCATACTTTTTTTTAATCTTTACAATCTGATCAAAATCTTTAAATACGTTTTATATCATATGTCAAAATTGCTTAGGAATCTTCCTCTAATGACCACCTGTTTGACAGCTAAATTCTTTCTTCAGTTTCAACTCATCACCCTTTCAACTTCAAACTAAATGTTTTCTGACAATCAAGTTGACACGAAGCATTAAAAATAGCCAATATGTTTATTTAGGTCATACATTTTTAGACATCCCAGTCTTTAACTCTGCTTTCCCTTAAAGTCAAAATGACTAATGTTTATTTCTGTAATAACCTTTTTTCAGCTTCAAGTCGTTCCCTTTTGACTTCAAATTTAATTTTTATGAGTCACACTTGCAGGATATAAAAAAAAACTTCTAAGTTTTCATATAGCTGATTAGCATTTTGACATCTCAACCTTTAAGTCGGTTTTGCATGATTTCAAAATTACTTGAGTTTATTTCCAATAGATATGATATAGGCCAATGAAATTTCCTAAGTCTTGGCGGGAAATTTGAATCAACCCCAAACATTGTCTCATCACATTGGAGTAATTATGAATTCAATGGTATGACTTCTTTATGTGCACTTTAAAACATGATGCTACTAAGAGTTCTGATTATTTAAATCCAGATTTAATGTGATTATGCAGAGCAGCTTTTTCAATTTTTTTTTTAGTTCTGGAAGGTGGTTTTCAAGCGGGTCTCCATTAGTATGGTTTTATACCTTTTCTACTTGTAAGAATTATATTTTGAAAGCGTTTTTGCAGGAGATTGCAGGAGACTTGTTTTACAACTAGCGTTTTTTTTTGTTTTTCTTATGGTAGACCAAATTAATCTCGATCATTAGTCTGCGTTTTGCACAGAGGTGAAGCAACCAAATATGTTCGTACATTTGGTTGCCCGCACAGTTTCACAAAATGCCCACCCAAAAGATAGTTTTGTATGGATAAAGCATTTCGCACCTAAGAAGAATGCTTTCTGGAGTGGCCAAGTTGTCGAGGTCATCGATGTCAATGACGGCCTGAGCGGACTGCTCCCTGGCGTTCTCGGTCTTCTCCTCGGCCATCCGCAGATAGCCCCTGATGACGTTCTCCAGCGAGCCGACGTTCACCGACTGGAACAGGTTCCTGTACTGGAACAGGCCCTCCTTGGCGATGTGTGACTTCTTCAGCTCGACGCAGAGGTCCAGGTACTTGAACATGATCGGTTCGAGCACCGACTCGCTCAGGTTGTACGACCATTTCTTGTTGCGGAAGACCTCCTGCAGGGTGTCCAACGCCCTCGCCGGCTTCCCGACGTCGATGAATTCTGAAAAGCATCAAGGTTTATTAAACCCCAGTTTAAACGTGGTTGACCATATTGAGGAGCGCGCCGGTCGTCGGTACGTACCGTTCGCCCTCTTCAGAGCATTCTCTGGACGTTGCCCGTATCGAGCCATCTTGTTGTGAGATTGGTTGTGCCTCTTTCACATTTAACACTGGGAAAAGGGCCTCGGGAAAGCGGTTTTCCGTGCCTTTTCGTGGAGACGTCAACGCACTCGCACAACACGGCTTTCCAAAATGGCCGACAGGAAAAGCTGCAATTGTCATCTGTCAAACTGGACTAACTGGAGGGAAAGAAAATTTAAGCGGGAATTTTAAAATACTATCATATACAGGGCAACCTGGAAATTGAAACGCAAAAAAAAATAAAATTTTGTCTTATACCGTTGAGTGAAGGAGTTTAAGAAGAGGAAGAGAGAAGCACCGCACTCGTTGCGGTGCTTTTTTTAGTAAACCCGGAATACATTAGGAATCTTTATACTTTCTCATATAAGTATACATACTTTTGTCGCGAATGTTATTGTCCTAGTAATTCCCTCATACAATAAATAACTATTATTATATGCGTACAAAATGCAAACTTCTAATCAAATAGTATGTAAATAAAGATACATTTTTAAGACAATAAGAAAAATAAATAAACATACTAGTTTTAGGGCAGGAACATAATAAAGATGAAAATCAGATGTGGCCGTATATGTGTGGCACATCACTCTCCATATTAATATGTATGAATAAAAAGATAAAATATAAATTTCAACGAAGTTTTGTCCACAAAGCAACACTGCTTTGAAAATTAGTTTTCTACAAAATATATGCTCTTTAACCTCTTATCTTCAACTCTTATTAAGACAATTTTTAAATATTTGTAATATTTTCGAAATAATTGATAAATAATATGAATTAAATGATAAACACTAAATTTCAACGCTATTTTTTTCTGCAAACCAAGAGTGCTATGAAATTGTGTGTCTTAGCTAATCATTTAAAGGTCATACGTTTTTTTTGTTTACTATAAATTTTGCAAACATTTTATTTTTTTTAATATTTTTAAAATTCCACTTACCGAAACTAAATTTTACATTTCCTTTCGGGTTTCGTAAATACCTTGAAGATGAGTCATTAGAAAAACAATACAGAACATTAATTATTTCTTTAGAATTTTTATTATTTACCTAAATATTATATCACTGCATACTTTAGTCATTAGAAAAACAATACAGAATATTACTTATTTCTTTAAAAATATTATTTACCTATCATACTATATACCATATTACTACATACTATCCACGTTTTTGATGCAAGGTGTTTTTTAGGAGAAATATTTTTGAATGATAATTATAATTAATTTTTAAATGGCTTCAAAAAGCATAAATATACTCCTGCTACTATTTTAGTTCTACAAAAACCCTGCAGGTGTTCTTTAACAGGGGCCTAATGAGAAGAATTAATATTTAATAAATATCCAGTTTTTTGGAAAATCTATTTCTGGTGAACAGGATTGGACCTTTAAATAATTCAGTAATCTAAAACTAACCCTCAATATCTCATTGATATCTTGAGTGATTTCCGAAAAATAGCACTATTCGATTTTCATCATTTTAAAGAACGAAATTTTCTAGGTAACTTAAAATCACTCGGTACATCTGATGCCAATAAGGGTTTTAGACAAACACAAATTAATGTCGTAAAAAGTTTTTTTTTAAATCAATAATAAAAAAAATCCTATATTATACCGAGTGTTTGGCGATCACTGTATGTTATATGGAGAAATTAAATGGAGTTGGGGTTGAGTATCACATTCTTTACAGTAATTCATTTTTTGCATTAAGCCTTTCTTACCATAGCGTGATGTATGTATTAAGCACTCGGGATCGTTGCGACTCCTACAGGGACCGCTCAGAATTTTAAAAACATTACGTAAGAAATGCATTGTTTATTATTTCTTAAATGTTTATTAATAATGGCATAAAATGTATAAAAAGAAAACTAAATAATAATACAAATTTGGCGCTGCGACTCATACAGGTACAGCTAAGGATTTTAAACAAATTATACCACGCATCGTATTGAAAAACGGATTCTTGATTCATTTTCAGCATACACGAATTCACGATTCTCAATATTTAACAAACAAAAAAAAATGGTTTGCAAAAAAAATCCAAAACCAATTTTTAAATTTGAAAAATAACTTAGTATTCATGCTTAGCATACGCATTATAGTGAATCCTTATGTAAAATTTGTCAATATGTGCAAATAAAAGTTAATTTATGTTACGGGCAAATGTATTGGAATTAGAGCGGTCTGGCCGGGTGCAACTTTTAAAATATAGCGTGAATTATTTCTGGAGCAGCTCAATTTTCTCGCAAACCAAACATCGTATAAAAAAACAAACTTTATAATCGTTTCCGGCATACACGTGTAAGAATCTAATAATATTAAAATCCATAATTTTACGAGTCGGAACAAAACTGCGTAAATATCATAGCGGGCCGCGGCCGACGACGCGTTGGCCCAGCGAGGTCATTCATTTTGCTGACTTCGTGGTTTTGGGCAAATGTAAACAAGCACACGATCAAAATGATGACACAGAGAAATAGGTCGTGGGAATACGACGGGAACTCGAAACGGCGATTGCGTAATTCGGTGACGCGTATGGGAGGGCGTCAATTTGCAGCGGTAAGCAAAATTATCATAGGACGGGGGAAGAAGAGTAAAAAGTGGGGGACCAGTATGCCAGTATAAATAGAAGTGCGGCACTCAAACGGAGCCAGTTAGATGTACCGATCGAGATAGAACGTCACGCTGTCCGACGACGACTCATATATTTTAAACATTAATTCCTCAGGTGAATATATAACACAAGTTTATCAAATGTAATTCACACTAACAATTCCAAAGTCAATTCCATAATAATGTAACCTATCTAGTGATATTACCGCGCCTTGCCGCTGGTAATGAACGAAGTTTAATAAGGGTATGAAATGTAGGGAGCCTCACGCCACTGCGGAGTTGACCCATACTGCATTTTATACCTTGTCCTGACAATATTTTCGTACTGACAGGAGAATATTGTAACATGCCTTCCTTTCCGCCGTCGCAAAACATTTGATCAAACATCTTTTCACACTAACAATTCTAAAGTAATTTATCCATAATAATGTAACCTATCTAGTGATATTACCGCGCCTTGCCGCTGGTAATGAACGAAGTTTAATAAGGGTATGAAATGTAGGGAGCCTCACGCCACTGCGGAGTTGACCCTTACTGCATTTTATACCTTGTCCTGACAATATTTTCGTACTGACAGGAGAATATTGTAACATGCCTTTCTTTCCGCTGTCGCACAACATTTGATCAAACATCTTTTCACACTAACAATTCTAAAGTAATTTATCCATAATAATGTAACCCATCTAGTGATATTACCGCGCCTTGCCGCTGGTAATGAACGAAGTTTAATAAGGGTATGAAATGTAGGGAGCCTCACGCCACTGCGGAGTTGACCCATACTGCATTTTATACCTTGTCCTGACAATATTTTCGCACTGACAGGGGAATATTGTAACATGCCTTCCTTTTCTCGTCGCAAACATTTGATAAACAGTGTGGCCTCATTAATCAATCGGTAGTTAAATAAAAAGTTGCGTTAGGGGAACATAACTTAATAATTTCGATATAAATAATTCAATGATATTTGTAATTAAATCGTATAATTAAACTTGCTCAGCCCTCCGATATTCACGAAATCTCAGAATTATGAATGAATGAAACGAATATTTGTATGTGCTTAAATAGATAGAAAAGTAGAAGTAGAATAGAGCTTTATCATACTAATCTATAATCAATTTTGAATAACAATACCTATTAAAGTTTTTACGATCACATGGCTGATAGTGTTGGTAAACGCGAATACTAGCAATATCTCCGAATGAGGACACATTGGGTGCTTGCGGCACTGGAATCGCTTGAAGTACTTTAATGTGAAGTTATGTGATTCATTCCTATCCACAAGGTGGCGTTGAAATGCATTGGTAGGCACCGTGCTAATGAATTTCTATGCAGTGATGACATGTATCAGATATCCTTCTCGGCACAATTTGAAGATTGTGGTGCATGAAGTCGCTAAGTAACACTTTGTAATTCCAACCGTAGTGTTAATAAGTTACTCTGTTTACAAAATAAAATAAATCATTCAAATTCAAAGAATATAATAACTTTTCAATAATTATTAAACAAATCTATTCCAAAATTTAAATAAATATAACTAAATAAATAACGTCCAATTAGAGTAACAAAATTGTCTTTTATTTACCTGTCGCTTGCATAACCTTTTAAAATAAATAAATAATATGAAATCCATGTATCTGTGTTTTACTTGCTAACAAAAATTCCTTACAGACACATTACCCATAAAACGAACCAAACTGAGTTATCACGATTTTGATTTAAAAATCAAACACAACGTAGAGTACTACCACTAAATCACGAGCCAAATCAATATTACAAATTACGAGAATTTGTAAATCACGAGCCAAATCAATTACTTGAATTATAAGAATTCATGTAATATGCAGTTAAAGAAATTAAATGCATCCAATTGCATTTAAGGATGAATTGCAGTTAAATAAATGCAATGAATAATAAATATTACAAATTATGAGAATTTGTACAAATCCTGGGTACGAACCGTTACACACGAAACAACAAGACCCCGTATTTAAGTATAAAAGAAAATATATATTGCCAAAATTTTATTTCAATTTTCAGCGAAAACAAAAAAAAATACTGGAGATCTGTTTACCGATTCTGATCCAGCATCCCGAGAATTCATAAGATGTGGTGTATGGTGCCATATTTCGAAGAACATAGGAAATGTCAATTTTGAGTTTTACCTAAGTTATCGAAAATCAATTTTTGAATTTATCAAATAATCAATCAAATTTTTGCGTTAAAAATTCTTATTATAGTTAATCTGCCTATAAAACTTGCTAATGTAGTCAAATAAAAGTTATATTCTTGTGATAAACACATTTTTTTATTAATCAGCGCCTTAGGTCGAAGAAATTATATAATTTCGTCAAATCGGCGTAAAGGCAAATGCTGCATATTTAATTTTAAATGCTGGCAATTTATCTAGCCATGTTAGTCCATGTCTTATTCACGCTTGAGTGAATTCCATGAAAAGGTCGTAAAAATACTGGAGCTCGTGCCGAGCTTCGAGTTTATTGCCCCAATAAACACATTAAAAGTCATAAAAAAGAGCAAAACCGAACAGCCTATATGAAAAAAAGGGCTCGGTGCTATTTTAATAATACAACACTTCCTTGGCGTTGTAATTTTTTATTTTTTTTTCTTTGCGGCCGTTAAATGCGGATGCATTGATTATGGTCAATCCCAAATATAAAATTTGTCAAAGTGCACAATTAAAAGTTAATTTATTTGACGTTCATATGTCGGGTGCGAAAGCATACCATTTAGCGTGAATTATTTCTGGATCTGCTCACTTTTCTCGCAAACCACGCATCGTATTGAAAAACGGTTTGTTTATGCGTTATCAGCATACACGAATTAATGATTCTCAATATTTAACAAACAAAAAATTGTTTTTGCAAAAAATTTCGAGAACCCATTTTTGAATTTGAAAAATAACTTGATATTCGTGTTTAGCATACGCATTATAGCAAATCTTCATATAAAATTTGTCAATGTGCGCAATTAAAAGTTACTTTATTTTACGGGCAAATGTCTCGGAAATACGACTTCATCGTCGGGTGCGAAAGCATACAATTTAGCGTGAATTATTTCTGGATCTGCTCACTTTTCTCGCAAACCACGCATCGTATTGAAAAACGGATTGTTTATGCGTTATCAGCATACACGAATTAATGATTCTCAATATTTAACAAACAAAAAATTGTTTTTGCAAAAAAATTTCGAGAACCAATTTTTGAATTTGAAAAATAACTTGATATTCGTGTTTAGCATACGCATTATAGCGAATCGTCATCTAAAATTTGTCAATGTGCGCAATTAAAAGTTACTTTATTTTACGGGCAAATGTCTCGGAAATAGGACTTCATCGTCGGGTGCGAAAGCATACAATTTAGCGTGAATTATTTCTGGATCTGCCCACTTTTCTCGCAAACCACGCATCGTATTGAAAAACGGATTGTTTATGCGTTATCAGCATACACGAATTAATGATTCTCAATATTTAACAAACAAAAAATTGTTTTTGCAAAAAAATTTCGAGAACCAATTTTTGAATTTGAAAAATAACTTGATATTCGTGTTTAGCATACGCATTATAGCGAATCTTCATCTAAAATTTGTCAATGTGCGCAATTAAAAGTTACTTTATTTTACGGGCAAATGTCTCGGAAATACGACTTCATCGTCGGGTGCGAAAGCATACAATTTAGCGTGAATTATTTCTGGATCTGCTCACTTTTCTCGCAAACCAATCATCGCATTGAAAAACGGATTGTTTATGCCTTATCATCATACACGAATTAATGATTCTCAATATTTAACAAACAAAACATGGTTTTTGCAAAAAAATTTCGAGAACCAATTTTGGAATTTGAAAAATAACTTGATATTCGTGTTTAGCATACGCATTATAGCGAATCTTCATATAAAATTTGTCAATGTGCGCAATTAAAAGTTACTTTACTTTACGGGAAAATGTCTCGGAAATACGACTTCATCGTCGGGCGCGAAAGCATACAATTTAGCGTGAATTATTTCTGGATCTGCTCACTTTTCTCGCAAACCACGCATCGTATTGCAAAACGGTTTTTTTATTCGTTATCAGCATATACGAATTAATGATTCTCAATATTTAACAAACAAAAAATTGTTTTTGCAAAAAAATTTCGAGAACCAATTTTTGAATTTGAAAAATAACTTGATATTCGTGTTTAGCATACGCATTATAGCGAATATTCATATAAAATTTGTCAATGTGCGCAATTAAAAGTTACTTTATTTTACGGGCAAATGTCTGGGAAATACGACTTCATCGTCGGGTGCGAAAGCATACAATTTAGCGTGAATTATTTCTGGATCTGCTCACTTTTCTCGCAAACCACGCATCGTATTGAAAAATGGATGTTTTATTCGTTATCAGCATACACGAATTAATGTTCTCAATATTTAACAAACAAAAAATTGTTTTTGCAAAAAAATTTCGAGAACCAATTTTTGAATTTGAAAAATAACCTGATATTCGTGTTTAGCATACGCATTATAGCGAATCTTTATATAAAATTTGTCAATGTACGCAATTAAAAGTTAGTTTATTTTACGAGCAAATGTCTCGGAAATACGACTTCATCGTCGGGTGCGAAAGCATATTGATTCGATTGTTTATGCGTTATCAGCATACACGAATTAATGATTCTCAATATTTAACAAACAAAAAATGGTTCTTGCAAAAAAAATTCGAGAACCTATTTTTGAATTTGAAAAATAACTTGATATTCGTGTTTAGCATACGCATTATAGCGAATCTTCATATAAAATTTGTCAATGTGCGCAATTAAAAGTTACTTTATTTTACGGGCAAATGTCTCGGAAATACGACTTCATCGTCGGGTGCGAAAGCATACAATTTAGCGTGAATTATTTCTGGATCTGCTCACTTTTCTCGCAAACCACGCATCGTATTGAAAAATGGATGTTTTATTCGTTATCAGCATACACGAATTAATGTTCTCAATATTTAACAAACAAAAAATTGTTTTTGCAAAAAAATTTCGAGAACCAATTTTTTAATTTGAAAAATAACTTGATATTCGTGTTTAGCATACGCATTATAGCGAATCTTCATATAAAATTTGTCAATGTACGCAATTAAAAGTTAGTTTATTTTACGAGCAAATGTCTCGGAAATACGACTTCATCGTCGGGTGCGAATAAATACAATTTAGCGTGAATTATTTCTTGATCTGCTCACTTTTCTCGCAAACCACACATCGTATTGAAAAACGGATTATTTATGCGTTATCAGCATACACGAATTAATGATTCTCAATATTTAACAAACAGAAAATTGTTTTTGCAAAAAAAATTCGAGAACCAATTTTTGAATTTGAAAAATAACTTGATATTCGTGTTTAGCATACGCATTATAGCGAATCTTCGTATAAAATTTGTCAATGTGCGCAATTAAATGTTAATTTATTTTGCCGGCAAATGTATTGGAATTAGAGCGTCCTGGCCGGGTTCAACTTTTAAAATATAGCGTGAATTATTTTTGGAGCAGCTCAATGTTCTCGCAAACCAAACATTGTGTAAATAAAATATATATTCGTTTCCGGCATACACCAAACAACAATACTCCGTATTGAATTATTAAAGAAAATATATTTTGTAAAATTTTCATTTCAATTTTTAGCGAAAACTAAAAATAAATACTGGAGAGCTATTTACCGATTCAGATCCAGCATCTCCGAATTCATGAGATGTGATGTATGGTGCCATATTTCGAAGAACATAGGAAATGTCAATTTTGAGTTTTACCTAATTTATCGAAAATCAATTTTTGAATTTATCAAATAATCAATCAAATATTTGCGTTAAAAATTCTTATTATAGTTAATCTGCCTATAAAACTTGCTAATGTAGTCAAAGAAAAGTTATATTCTAACGGAATTTCTTTATGGGGAGTGTTTGATATAAATTGATAAATACAAATTTTTATTAATCAGCGCCTTAGGTCGAAGAAATTATGTGATTTCGTAAAAACGTCGTAAACGTAAATGCTGTATATTTAATTTTAAATGCTGGCAATTTATCTAGCCATGTTATGTTAGTCCATGTCTTATTCACGCTTGAGTGAATTCCATGAAAAGGTCGTAAAAATACTGGAGCTCGTGCCGAGCTTCGAGTTTATTGCCCCAATAAACACATTAAAAGTAATAAAAAAAGCGGTAACGAGCAGCCTATATGAAAAAAGTGCCCTGTGCTATTTTAATAATACAACATTTCCTAGGCGTTGTAATTTTTTTTAAATTTTTATTTGCGGCCGTTAAATGCGGATGCATTGATTATGGTCAATCCTCATATAAAATTTGTCAAAGGGGGCAATTAACAGTTAATTTATTTTACGGGCAAAAGTCTTGGAAATACGGCTTCATCGTCGGGTGGGAATGCATAAAATTTAGCGTGAATTATTTCTGGATCTGCTCACTTTTCTCGCAAACCACGCATCGTATTGAAAAACGGATTGTTTATGCGTTATCAGCATACACGAATTAATGATTCTCAATATTTAACAAACAAAAAATTGTTGTTTTAAAACAAATTCGAAAACCAATTTTTGAATTTGAAAAATAACTTGATATTCGTGTTTAGCATACGCATTATAGTAAGTCTTCATATAAAATTTGTCAATGTGCGCAATTAAAAGTTACTTTATTTTACGGGTAAATGTCTCTCGGAAATACTTCATCGTCGGGTGCGAAAGCATACAATTTAGCGTGAATTATTTCTGGATCTGCTCACTTTTCTCGCAAACCACGCATCGTATTGAAAAACGGATTTTTCATTCGTTATCAGCATACACGAATTAATGTTTCTCAATATTTAACAAACAAAAAATTGTTTTTGCAAAAAAAGTTGAGAACCTATTTTTGAATTTGAAAAATAACTTGATATTCGTGTTTAGCATACGCATTATAGTAAGTCTTCATATAAAATTTGTCAATGTGCGCAATTAAAAGTTACTTTATTTTACGGGCAAATGTCTCGGAAATGCGGCTTCATCGTCGGGAGCAAATGCATAAAATTTAGCGTGAATTATTTTTGGATCTGGTCACTTTTCTTGCAAACCACGCATCGTATTGAAAAATGGATTTTTTATTCGTTATCAGCATACACGAATTAATGATTCTCAATATTTAACAAACAAAAATATGTTTTTGTAATAAAATTTCGAGAACCAAATTTTGAATTTGAAAAATAACTTGATATTCGTGTTTAGCATACGCATTATAGCGAATCTTCTCATAAAATTTGTCAATGTGCGCAATTAAAAGTTACTTTTTTTTACGGGCAAATGTCTCGGAAATACGACTTCATCGTCGGGTGCAAATGCATAAAATTTAGCGTGAATTATTTCTGTATCTGCTCACTTTTCTCGCAAACCACGCATCGTATTGAAAAACGGATTTTTTATTCGTTATCAGCATACACGAATAAATGTTTCTCAATATTTAACAAACAAAACATTGTTTTTGCCAAAAAAATTCGAGAACCAATTTTTGAAATTGAAAAATAACTTGATATGCGTGTTTAGCATACGCATTATAGTGAATCTTCATATAAAACTTGTCAATGTGCGCAATTAAAAGTTACTTTATTTTACGGGCAAATGTCTCGGAAATACGACTTCATCGTCGGGTGCGAAAGCATACAATTTAGCGTGAATTATTTCTGGATCTGCTCACTTTTCTCGCAAACCACGCATCGTATTGAAAAACGGATTGTTTATGCGTTAGCTGCATACACGAATTAATGATTCTCAATATTTAACAAACAAAAAATTGTTGTTTTAAAACAAATTCGAAAACCAATTTTTGAATTTGAAAAAGAACTTGATATTCTTCTTTAGCATACGCATTATAGTGAATCTTCATATAAAATTTGTCAATGTGCGCAATTAAAAGTTACTTTATTTTACGGGCAAATGTCTCGGAAATGCGGCTTCATCGTCGGGTGCAAATGCATAAAATTTAGCGTGAATTATTTCTGGATCTGCTCACTTTTCTCGCAAACCACGCATCGTAGTGAAAAACGGATTTTTTATTCGTTATCAGCATACACGAATTAACGTTTCTCAATATTTAACAAACAAAAAATTGTCTTTGCAAAAAAATGTTGAGAACCAATTTTTGAATTTGAAAAATAACTTGATATTCGTGTTTAGCATACGCATTATAGTGAATCTTCATATAAAATTTGTCAATGTGCGCAATTAAAAGTTACTTTATTTTACGGGCAAATGTCTCGGAAATACGACGTCATCGTCGGGTGCGAAAGCATACAATTTAGCGTGAATTATTTTTGGATCTGCTCACTTTTCACATAGTGAATCATCATATGAAATTTGTCAATGTGTGCAATTAAAAGTTATTTATTTGTGTGCAAATAAAAGTTATATTCTAACGGAATTTCTTTGTGGGGAGGGTCGGATATAAATTGATAAATTCGAAAAAAAAAATGTAATTTCGTCAAAACGGCGTAAACGCAAACGCTGCATATTTGAGTTTAACATGCCGGCAAAATAACCACCACTGTTATTCGATGTGTCTCATTCTCATTCACAGTCCACGTTGACTGAGTTTTAGTCCACGTGGACTGCCTTCTAGGTCCACGTTGACTGCCTTCTAGGAACAGATCATAAAAATACTGGAGCTCGGCACAATATATCGCACCTGCCACTAAATAAACCTATTTAAAACCCATAAAAACTGAGAGAGCGAGCAGCCTATATAAAAAAAAATACCCGGTGAGATCCCAATAATATGGCTCCAAGTGCCAATCCAAGTAATCAAATAATTTTCTTTTTTTAATGTTAATATTTGCAATAAATCTGAAAACACTTAATATTTCCGAAACAGTTGAAGATAGGTATAGGACATTGTACATGAAATATGTCTAGAATTTTCTGAAGAATCCAAAAATTGAATAATATACCAGGTGTTGCATTTAAAATAAGAAAGTTGGTATTGGCCACGGTCACATGACACACCCTGTATAAAAAGTTTTTGTTGAAAAAAATGCGCAACTAAAAATAACAATCGACGTGTCCGAGCGTTTTTCGAACACGCGCCCCCATTTATTTATTATTGAATTTATTCCATTTGGCTGATACACCCTGTATGTAATGGAATGAAATGAAATTAGAAATGTATGTCAAATTCATGCAATATGGATCGATGAGTCATTGTCAGGACGGGACGAGTATACCAATAACTATAAACAGACGATAAAAGATAAATTTAGTTTTGCACTTTTTATTAAATATTTATAAGCATTTTCTTTTGCATGTAAAATGCGTTATGTAAAAAGAAAACAATTTTTGGTTTGGTTTTCCGTGTATCTGAAATGTATCTAGAAGTATCCAGATACTTTTTAAAGGAATCTGTATCTGTAGCTAGATACAGTTTCAAATTTGCATCTAGATATGTATCTAGATACATTTTTTCTAAAGTATCTAGATGCTAAAAAAATGTATCTGTTACAACACTGGCCAAAAGGATGTTCAATTAAATCCTAAATCTATTTGCATTGGTAAATTAGGATACTGATAATAATCAATAAGTACGTAGGCAACTTAATTTCCACCGGAATTAGAAAAGTTTTGGTAATATGTTCACTGGGCTGCCTGTGTTATTTTAATTGAGCTATATATCAATAAATACAGCATATTTTGCATTAAAAATAGCACAATTAGTCAGGAATTAAGAAGTGCTTTCTCGTGATATATATGTTTTCTCCGGTTATTGCAATTTAATTCATAAGTATATAGTTCACCGGTTTCTGCGCTGGCGTCGCCGTGATTTCTAACTGAAGGCAACCAAATATGCGAATATATATTTTTAAAATTTTATCAAGTGTAGTGATAGCAGTCTTTTAGTTTAACTATATTAATGTTATTTTACTATTAATTAATATCGAAACCAAGAAAAAAAAACATTATAATTATAATGAAATAAAGTCGGAACATAGATTCAAGAGTGCAATGAAAGAATATTTTTTAAGCAAACCACTGTATAACATCCAAGAGTTTTTAACATAATTTTAATTGAGACATATGCTTACAAAATGGGTAATGTATCTGTATAAGTACTGTAATAACTGAATTTCTGTTACCCTGTATCCTACAATGACAATGTAATACTCTATTTAAAGTCATAATACAAATAAATGATGAAATGAAATGAAATATGCTTACTATGATACATAAGACTCAAAATTAATCAAACATCAGGAAAAGTGGGTAGAGTTTCGGTGAATTTAGACACAATAGTTTCCTAACGAGGGAATTGAAAATGAAATACAAGAACTGATCAAAGAAAAGTTAAAAATTAACAAATACATTCTTATCGATTATTTGCAGCATCGTTATAATCCAATACAAATGGATCCTAGAAACAATTAGAAAAACAAGCTTTACTTACAACACAAACTATGAAATATGATATTGCAGTGAAATTGATGATTTATGTGTCTACTACTAACATTGTGTATACAGGGTCCTGCAACGGTGCGTAGGGCTTTCCTAGCGCCTTTTCCGTGAGAGATAGAAAAAAATGTTTCGTACAAAAAGTTATTGGTTTTAAAATATGCACAGAAATGTAATTAAATGGTTACTTTTGTAAAAATTTTGAATATCTCAACAACTATGGGGTTCTGAAATTAGATATGCCCCATCAAATTAAAGAGAAAAATAAATACCTATTGAATTATGACATAAAATATGGGGCATTCCAATAAAAAGAAAGGGTTATACCGCTTTGAAATTTGCCAAGTTTGGCATTTTTTTCGGAACACCCTGTTTTACTAAATTCAAATTGCTCATTACTAAAAGGTTGCTTATTAACCACACTGAGATTATTGCTAAAACTTATTCTTACCTTCAAAAAATGAGGTCGCTACGATTTCTTAAAGTTAGCTTGCTTCTACATGATATTTGGAGAAACAAAAAGTAAATTAGCAACACTGTAACATAATCCAAAAACTAAATAGACAACAATGTAGAGGTTGAAAAATGTCAACAAAAAACTTGAATAAATACAGGGTGTTCAATTTAAGAAAATGTTTGTTTTTGTTATACAGCAAAATTGGGACTCCCTATATATTTGAAAATAATTTTGCGGCATGAAGATTTTTAAACCAATAACTTTTTGTACGAAACTTTTTTTTAATTCCCGAGAGAGATAGGAAGCCGCTAGGAAAGCCCAACGCACTGTTGCAGGACCCTGTATATTCCGATGATGATGATTCGACTTATCACATTTTAATACAATTCTAATATCGCTGATTGTAGTCAAGTTGGTGATATCTATGAATTAGAACACGAGTTTTTCAATCCACAGTATAATTATATTAGATATTCAGTTGATCTCTCGATATTATTAAGATCGAGACATTGTATATTTGTTCATGATATGTATCTCATGGTACAAATATGATTGTACATCGATTCCTACAGAAGAATGAACGATTTCTATAGAACAATGTATGATTCTATAGCGTGTAGGTATTTTATATATAAAAAAAGTTTAATTGAAAATGTTTTGTTTTATTTTATTTAAAAAACTATAAAATTTCGCTTAACTTCACAATAGCAGAAAATATCATATATACAACAGAGTAAGTCCTAATTACACTAAATTTAATACAACATAATGGCCCCGTTTGTTTTCTCTTCAATCATCGGAATTATCGGATCTACCTTCTTATCGCTATTAGCAATGTAAATGACTATGATATCTACAAAGTTGGCTAACGCTGCTCCCACGACGAACCTGAAATTTGCACAAAAAAATAGTTTCGAAAATTTTCTTGTTGAATGACGACGCATTACCAGAAGGAGTACCCCAAATCGGCCATTCCTTCTGATGTCCAGCTGTTATCGATATCTTCGTGCGATAAGACGTTGTGCTGTATTCGGAGGTAATATTGGCCTATCCATAAACCAACTGCTCCGATATTCGAAAACACTAAAATATAAGAAACAATTTCGTTAATAATATACACTGCTCAACATTTGAACTGGTACACTTATATAAAATGCAGTAAAATTAAAACAAAAATAAAAAAATGCTTATGCGTTTGGCATAACTTCCTATATGATCAGGACTGTGTTTCGGAATGCAAACAAATGCCTATCGAATAACATATGCGAAACAATTGTTGTTTATCTGTCATCAGTGCAATTACTGAGCTCGCGGACGCTTATACTTTATCAAGTTTAAGAGAATTTTGGCGAATATCTCGATTAAGTTTTAATTCATAGTGGTTGACTGTATTTTAAAGATGCCATTAAGGCGTTTAAGTATTGAAGAGATGAGCCAAGCTATGGGAATGCTTATGACTGGTGCATCGCTAAGAACTGTTGCTGCCCATTTCAATGTGAGCCACAATGTGATCAGAAGAGTTCGAATGCGTTTTAATGATACTGGATCTGTCGAACATAGGCACGGCGGAGGGCGAAATCGCAGTACAACAGTCAGAGAGGACCGGTTTATTACGGTTCAGACTCGAAGGAATAGATTTTCTACTGCAAGAACACTCCAAAGTCAGTTATTGAATGCAACAGGTACTCAAGTATCCACTCAAACAGTAAGAAGAAGACTCCATGCGGTAAATTTAAGGTCCAGATCTTCTAAAAAATGTCCATTGTTGACCAGAGCCCACAAAAGAAGAAGGCTAGAGTGGGCACACCAACATGCAAATTGGAGTGTTGAAGATTGGGGTTGTTGCTTATTCAGTGACGAGACCAGAGTGCGTCTCCATAGCTCAGATGGAAGAGTGAAAGTTTGGAGAAGCAGAGGAGAACGCTATATTGAGAACCACGTGACTTACCATCAAGCTTATGGAGGCGGTTCAATTACCGTTTGGGGAGGAATTTCTGCAACTCGTCGTACAGAATTGGTTATGCTTGGAAATGCTACAATGATTAGTGTCAGGTATCTTAATGAGGTATTAGAACCTGTAGTGTTGCCATTTGCCAATGAAATAGGCGACGGTTTCGTGTTTGTTGACGATAATGCGCGTCCTCATAGAACAAGACAAATCAATGCATTTTTTTATGAGAACAATATTACGCACATGGATTGGCCAGCAAACTCTCCAGATCTTAATCCCATAGAGAACGTATGGGATTACTTGAAAAGGTTGATAAGATCACGAGGAGTGGATCCAAACAATCACCATCAGCTCCGAACTACTGTTGGAAGAATGGCTAAATATTCCTCAGTATTACATTCGGGATTTGATTTCCAGCATGCCAAGACGTTGCCAAGAGGTCATAAGAGCTAGAGAAGGTCCCACGCATTATTAATCTTTAAGTGTTTGGTTATCATTTCTTTCCTGAGCATACTTTTCTATAATACTAAAATGAAGATTTTGTTATTTTTCTATTTTAACAGTTGAAATTCGTTATTTCAGTTTTAGTATTTTAATTGTTCGCCCTAATAGTGCTTCCAGAACCTTGTACTATCCATTAAGCAAGAAGGTGTTGTTCAAAAAATAGTCAATTGTTTTTTATATATGTTCTTGTAAGTGTGCCAGTTCAAATGTTGAGCAGTGTAATTCTAAGGTTGAAATAGTGCTTTGCATAAGTTAAGAATGTTGCCAAAAAACGTTTTGATTTTGTAAAAAAAAAAACATCGTAAGCCATGTTTCGACAAAACATCAACAGCCCTAACTTATGAAAAGCAGTTTATTTAAATTATTGTTCGACACAAATTGTTCTAATCCAAAATTTCCCCTAAATTGTTTATATCGTCGTAAGGTAACTTAAGTAAAAAACTATGTTTATGTTTATATCGTCGTAAGGTAACTTAAGTCAAAAACTATAAAATGTGAGAAACTGCAATTAAAGTTTTATATTCTGCTGTTGCCTATCCTACTCAGTCATTTAATGACTGAGTAGGTTAAGAGGTCCTACAGGACCCTTTACTATACCCCTGCTGAGCCTGAGATTTGTTACAATTTAGTAAACTATCAAAATAAAACTTAACTAAAAACAGCCAAAAATTGACTTAGTGTATTTCACTTGTAAGCCGACAATATAGAAACAAAAACTTTTTTTTTTTATTTCTAATTTCTTTCTAACAACTTTCTACAATTTCTAAAACTGTAATATAAAATTTTATTTATTAAGCTTTTATCCCTAATTCAAACTAATTACTAGAATATTATTTATGTATAAATCAGTATCTGCGATATTGTTGATCTTGCAATATTTTTAAAGATTCGTGAAACTCTTTTATTATAAGTTATCAGCTATTCAAGCAAAAAAAAAAATCAAATTATCTTATTACAACATGGTCGAAATAAATTAACTTACATGATAGAATATTCCAAAGGTACAGCCCAGCCATTCCTGAGATGCAGCTGGAACTCGTAGCTGTATTTATTGCAGCAAACACTGCTGCTAAGCCTGAGCACAGGAGAGCTGCACACACGCAGGTCACCGTTCCTATCCAAAATCCATAGTTCAGAAAGTCTGGCTCATATTTCAGCAAGTGCAGCACTGCAATTAAAGAGACCATTTATTAATTCCATCGATAAGTAATAACTAATTTAACAAGCATTAATAAGAAGATAAATACAAAATAGTTTCATTATATCGATATAAATCTAATGCCAAAAAACAGCCAAAATATGTCACGTAAAAGATTATGAAATAATAAACAAATTAGAAATAGTATATTATGAAATTAGTTTATAATTCATAATATTGTGGCATAAGTGAATGGGGAATGCGCTAATTTCACGAATGCCATAATCCGGAATTATAAACGAATTTCATATACTATTTTGTAGTCGACTAGAGCATTATTATAAATTTCTGATAAATAATTGTTCAAAACTAATCCACGAATAAAAAACTGACAAAAGGTGGCCTGTGCCGACATAGTTATAATTATAAACGAATTTCATATACTATTTTGTAGTCAACTAGAGCATTATTATAAATTTCTGATAAATAATTGTTCAAAACTAATCCACGAATAAAAAACTGACAAAAGGTGGCCTGTGCTGACATAGTTATAATTATAAACGAATTTCATTTACTATTTTGTAGTCGACTAGAGCATTATTATAAATTTCTGATAAATAATTGTTCAAAACTAATCCGCCTATAAAAAACTGACAAAAGGTGGCCTGTGCTGCCATAGTTATAATTATAAACGAATTTCATATACTATTTTGTAGTTGACTAGAGCATTATTATAAATTTCTGATAAATAATTGTTCAAAACTTAGTTTTTCTCTCTATCAAGAGAGTAAAGACTTTAGTATATGAAATATTCGGTTACTAAGCTGTTGTTTATGGTAACCATTTTTCTCAAATTCTGCCAAAATTAATAGTTGTGACGAAGATTTAATTTGGATTTAATAAGTAATGAGATTTTGACAAAGCTGCAAAAGCTGAACTGAGTCTGATTCCTAAAAAGTCGGAAGATATTTATACGAAAGAGTATGACAAGTTTTGGCAATAGCTAAGGATCAAAAACGCGGTGACAGTTACACAAAAGGTTATGCTTGCGTACTTTTTAGATCAGGTAAATTGTTCGAATTTGGATTATATTATTTATCTATTGATTCATCGTACTTTTTTTTATTAGTCAAAAGTTTACAAGTCTTCTTCATTATGGTATATGTTCTTGAAGTTGAAATGTATACTACAAATAAAAGGCAATGTAATCTTTGACTGTGCTTATTTTGTTGTTATGACTACTTTATGGCACACTTTACGGCATAATGCCATAATGTAGGTGCTTATGCATGATTTTCTCTATAACAAACATAGCTTTATGAAGCCACTCGACTACAAATAATGTTATGTTCTCGAGATTTTTGAAAAATAAAATCGTGAAAATTAAATTACGCGAACTTACCAATGAATAGCATCTTCAAATAAATTGTACCTTAACATTTCTTTTTAATGTTTGGTAAAATAGTTTCACTACATCGACATAAATTCAATGCCTAGTCAAAATATGTGTTCTAAATGATTATGAAATGCTAAACAAATTAGAAGACACAAATTGACATGTTTTCGAAATTTTTGAAAATATAAATTAAATTATTTTAGAAAAACCTGAAATTTAGATAACATGAACTTTAATAATTCAATGAATAACCTCTTCAAATATTTTGCAATAATTTGCACAATTTTTTTTTTTCGAACCGATATTATTTTCGTTTCAGTTTTCGTTCCGGTTCAATAAAAAATAAAAATATCGGTTCTGTTGCGGTTTTCGTTCCGGCAAACAACATTTGTTTTCCATTTCCGGTTTTCGGTTCAGTTCCGATTCGAAGCCCTGAAAAATAGTTTCAGAATTTTCCTGCAATTAGAGAAAAAGGAATTTGGGCTCTTTTTGTTATAATTTTATACCAATTAAATATAATTGAATAAGCTGTAAACTTACTTACTACAAATCTGCAAAACTTAACAGATACACTCAGATGCAAAAAACGGGTCATTGGGTCGTTGTTTGCAAAAAACCCATTTTTTTAAATTTTGATGTTGGTATAGTCCTTAGAATGAAGGAAGTTTTTGTGTTTTACAATTAAAGAGACCATCAGGATGTAGAAAAAAACAACATATGATACATATCAGTTTATTTAATAAGCGAAAATAACATTTAAAGCTATGGTTTCTTCACTACCTATTGCTCATTCGGCATTATGCATAGAGGATCAGGGTGGCTACTGGGTTTTGATTTGTTTGTTTTCGATTAACTGTCATTTTCATTATTATTCTGTGTTAAGTTTATTTTGCAGAAATGCATTTTCTTTCGTGTATACGGACATTATCGTTTTCGCTTATTAATGTTCGTTAAATAAATAATAAGTACCATATGTTGCTTCTTTCTACATCCTGGCGGTCTCTTTGATTGTTAAACACTAAAAAAGTTATTCTAAGGACTTCAACATAAAAATTTCAAAAAAAGATGGTTCTTTTGCAAACAATAACCCAATGACCCGGTTTTTTTACATCTGAGTGTATAATCAAACTAAAAAAAAAAAAAAAATCTAAACAATTTTGGAATTAGTTATAATTATTTTTTTTTTATTTATATATTTTGGAATTAGTTATTATTATAATTATAATTATAATAATAATAACAAAACATTAATTTTAGATAATTTAATAATAGTATCGAAATAAACCGATATTTTTTTCGGTTCAATTCCGGTTTTCGTTCCCACAAAAATATTTGTTCCGGTTTCCGGTTTATTTCCGGTTCGAAGCTCTGGAATTTTGAAGTTTCAGTTTTATTCACAGAGTTTTTATGGAATATTGAAAAACTGTGTTCGAATTTATAGAAAAAGTCAAATTTGGGTGCGCAAACTTTTCAAATATCAGTATTGCAGTTGGTTGTTTTCTCTGAGCGAAATATATAAATCGAGCTTTGTTAGTCACCTCGCAATTTTATAAACCAGCGAGAGCTGAGTAACTCAGCCAGTTTATTATCTCTCCATATGCGTTGCCAATTCAATCGAGCGTTGCACAATCGCCGCTGATGTGCTCTTTCCGAAATGCGTACGTAATGCTGTCCTTATGTAATACTAGAACGCGGGAAGAGAAATTTACATTTGCCACGGATAGTCTCGTGAGTGCCGAAGAACCTAATATAGAATAGACAGACTAATGCGGCAAATTACAGTTAAATAATTTTAAACTCATAACATCTTAATGGCATTTAACAAAGTTACTACAAACGCAGTTCCCGTCATACGATTGAACAGGAAATAAAACAGGAACATTTTATTTTATATTTTTGAAAAATGCCATTCTTTCGCGAATGGCATCCAAATCATCACGAAGTAAACGTTAACTCCGTTGAAATTTGAAACAAATCTGTAAACAACAATAATTTATACTACGATTATGTTTAAAGAAATCGAAATTTTAAATATCAAAAATGAATTAGTTTTGTTATAAAAGAGAAGATTAAGAAAATTCGTTTTAAAATGTACCAGCAATTTGGGAATGTATTAAAATGGATAAAATTTTTAAAAATCAAAAATTCGTTTCAAAATGTGTGCCAATTAGCAAAGTCAGAATATTCCAAAAAAATATATAAGATTTTCGAAATGCCTTAACATTGGTAAATTTTGGAAATATGAAAATGCCAATTAGCAAAGTCAAAATATTCCAAAAAAATATATAAAATTTTCGAAATGCCTTAAAATTGGTAAATTTTGGAAATATGAAAATTATGTAAACATATGTGTCATTTTTAGATTTCCAAATTGCATAATATGTGGCATTTTAGTGTGCGTAAAGTGAATATTTATACCAATTTTAATGCATATGGAAAATTTTATATATTTTTTTGGTACATTGATGTATCACATTTGATGTATCACATTTAATGTATCATATTTAAGTTACAAATTAAATACAATTTAGGTTGGCATCATATGGAAAACTTTTTTTTAGGTTTAGGAAAAAAGTTTTTCCGGTCCAAAACCTAAAATGCAATCATCACATGTCAAATTTCGCAGTTCTATACGGAGTTTGTCAGAAAATATGAATTTTGCTCAAGAGTGAAGTAGATACCTTTAATCTAAATTTTACATCAATAATTACGTGAAGAAAATGCACGTCCACACAACATAATACTAGAATTGGGATAGCCCAAGGTTCTGTTTTAGGACCATTGCTTTTCATTTTGTTTATGAATTATATAAGCAATTTTATAGAGTGCGATTTTATTATTTTGTTTTCTAATGATATTTTCCTCATGGTTGCAGCAAACAATCTAGAAAATTTAGTGATACAAATAAATAGAGCAATAAATGACATTAAAAGCTGGTGCAATACTGATAATTGAATGCTTAATATTGGAAAAACTGTTTGTTCATTGTTCGTAACATCCCAAATTACAGTCATCGCGACTTAAAAGAGACACTGAGTAGTGAACATCAAATTAATCTACAAGAAAAGACAAACTTCCTTGGTCTACAATTTGATACGCTGCTTATATGGGATGAACATATAATCTACATTGCTAATTAAAACCTATTACGTAATAAATCGTCTAAAGCTAACTATTAACTGCGGCTGCTTGATAAATATATATTATAGCATTATTTACTAACATCTAGCATTAAATATCTCTGGTGTAACTGTGTTTACTGCCATCGAATTTTTTATCTTACAAAATCGAGTAATTAGATTAATCTTCAATTTAAAGTACCAAGAGTCATGCAAGGATACCTTTAAGCAATATAAAATTTTACTCGTCCCATGTGTATACAGGGCGTCCCATATATACAGGGTATAAGGATCAACAGCATGGGGATCTCGGAAACCGTAAAGTTACAAAGGCGGTTAAATTACAAAAAAAATGAGCAGTTTAGTGGTCAGTAATATTCTGTTGAGAAAACCAGAAATTTCCGCTTACTTCCGGAGATTTTTTTTTCTGAAGTTATTTGGAAAGGTCTAAGAAAAGCAACGGCACTTTGTCGTTGCCAAATTTTTAGTTCTACAAGACAGCGTTTATAAATATTCAGTACAATGTTTCGTTTCGAAGAAACCATCATCGACTTTTTTCGATTTATTTATAGGGTCCGTAACAAACTACACCCTGTATTAGATAGCATTTCCTATTACAAATTCAACTATTTATATCACAGTATGGTTTCTGATGTTTTTATTCAGAAATAGGCTTGTTAATACATTTCGAACATTTTCTTATAGTAGGCGTTGAAATAATGACGACAAAGAAAAAAATATTATCTAATTTTAACCCAGAATAGGTACCAAAATAAATAAAAATAATAAGTTACCAAGAATAGTTGTTAAATATTGAAACATTTTAGCTATTAAAACCACACCATAATTTTTTTACTGTGATATGAGAATTGTTCTGATCATTTAATAGCGACGAAGACAAAATTATAACATAACTTTAACTTAGAATATGTACCAAAATAGTAGCAAAACATAATTTATCAAGAATAGTTGTTAAACATTGAAACATTATACTTACTTAGAACCACACTTATTATTTTTTTAACTGTAGTATGAGAATTGTTCTGCTCATTTAATGGCGATGAAGACAACAATTATTACCTAATTTTAACTCAGAATAGGTACCAAAATAGTAATTAAAAACAATTTAGCAAAAACAGTTGTTAAACTTGAAACATTATAGTTATTGAGAACCACACTTATTATTTTTTTACTATGGTATGAGAATTGTTCTGTTCATTTAATTATTTTAAAATCTTTAAATTTTGTGATTTAATAAATATCTATGATGTAATATTTAACAACTATTCTTGCTAAATTATTTTTAGTTACTATTTTGGTACCTATTCTGGGTTAAAATTAGATAATAATGGTTTTTCTTGTCGTCATCATTCCAACGCCTACTACAAGAAAATGCTCAAAATGTATTGACCAGCCTTTTTCTGAATAAAAACATGAGAAATCATTCTTTCTTTCTTTCTTAATCTTTCTCTCTTTTACCCTTTTGGGTATTGAGTTGTAATTCTATTTTTATTTATAGAATTTTATCCATTCTTTTCTGTTGCCTGTTAGTTCCTTTGCTGGCTTCCAACTCTTCCCAGGCTATTGCTTTGGCACTTTGTATTTCTTCTTTAGCTTTCTTTCTCTGTTTCTTGTATATCTCGTAGTCCTTTTCTGTTCCTGTCTGCAGGTACTGTTTCCATATTATTTTCTTCCTTGTTACTTCCTCCTTTACTTTCTAGTTCCACCACTTTGTTTGCTTCTTCCCTGCTGCTACATATGTTTTCCTGTACGCTACTTTCGCTGCTGTTCTTATCGTTTTTAGAACTTTTCCCATATTAATTCAACCTCTGTTTGTTGCTTGTCAGTCTCCTTTTTAAATCCCCTTTCTACTAGTATTTCGTATTCTTTCCGTACCTCCTGCTTTTTTAGCTCGTGAGTTTTGACAGTTATTTTCCTTTTGTTTTTCCCCTTTTTACTTTGTATTGCCCTATCCTTTCGTGTTCCGGTTATTTTCATGGTCAGTAGATAGTGGTCGCTTCCTATTTCCGCTCCTCTTCTCACTCTTGCGCCAATAACCTTTTTGCTGCTCTCCTTTTCTACCAGTATATAATCTATTATTGACTTTTCCTTTCTGCTTCTCATCTCTCTCGTATATTTGTGGATTTTTTGTGTATAAATCTGGTATTTATAATCACCATGTTGTTTATTAGACAGAAGTCTAGCATTCTTTTCCCATTGCTTTTCTCCATGCTTTCCTATTATCGCCTCATACTCTTCCGTTTTATTACCCACCCTACTGTTAAAATCTCCTGCTACTATTGTCTGTCCTCTAGTTTCCTCTACGATTTGCTGTAATTCTTCCCAAAATTTGTTCTTACATTCTTTGATGCCGTCTTCATTCGGGCCGTACACTATTACTATCCCCATTCTCCCGTCCTGTTTATTTTCCAGTTCTATCACCATGATTCTCTCTGTTATGTATTTCCATTCTTTAACTTCTTTTGCTTTTTTTTCCGTCACTAATATTCCCACTCCTGCACTTGCATTTTCGGTTTCACTCACTCCGCTATAGTATAGTACATATCCTCCCTCTAACACTATCGTACCTTGTCCTTTCTTTTTTGTTTCAGTTGTAGCGAGTATCTGCAGGTTTGCCTTCTCAATTTCCTTTGTGAGTTCCTCTTCTTTCTCTCTTATTCCTCTTATACTCCATGTAACAAATTTATATCTATCTTTTTTTCTCGAAATTATCTTTTTTTGTTCTATGTCTGTGTCCTGTTTCTTAGCTGTTGTCGTCTTCGTGTGGGCCTTCGTCTTCTTCATCAGTTTTTTGTCCTATTCTGTATCTCGGTGACCTCTAATCCCTCTTTGCGGTGGTTCAATTTATATGTTTTATCGTTTATATTCAGTTTTTTGTATCCAATCTTTACTCTATTCCCTTTCGTCCTCTCTTCTCTTGCGATGCTTCTAATCTCTCTGTTTTTCTCTTTCTGTAGCTGTCAGGTCATGGTCAATGTATATTTTGGTCTTGCTCAGCTTATTACTCTTTGCTTTCATGATCTCCTCTTTATTTTCCCTTGTTTCGATCTCCACTAGCACCATATCTGTTTTCGTGCCCTAGTGCTTATAAAATCTTCTACTTCTGCTTTTTCTTCATTTTCTTTCACTTTTAGTCCCTTTATCACTATATTACCATCTATAAGTCGCATGCAGCCGCAGATGGGCAATAATAATGATGCTCTTCTCCTCTTAACGTCCGCATAACTGGTAATAGTTCAGGGGCCTATGGTAAAATAAAATGTAATTGGGTCAGAATTCTCTGTCAAATAATGATGGCAGTAACCAATTACGCCATAGGTGGAAGAGTAGTAGGGATTATTATTATTATTTTTCTTTTTCTCTTTTTTCTATTTGCTCCATTCTCCCTCCATCTTCTTCATTCTCTTTTCATTTGTGCCCGCTCTGTGCCCCACTCTTCCTCTTTTTTCTGTATTTCCCTTCTTACTTCCTTCATCTCCTTTTTTAGTTCTTTTGTGTTCTTTTTCATTTCTTGCAACATCCCTTTCATCATGTCTTCTATCTGTTCCATTCCCCCCTCTTTTTCTTTTTCACTGCTTGCTTCTCTTCTTACACCTGTAGCACCTGTGGTTATTTTCCTTTCCTCTTGTATCTTTCTTTGCTCTGGCAATCTTAGAATTTTCTTGCTTTTTCTGAATATTCATTCCTCTTCTGTAATACTGTAATATAAATCGTTGAATTTGTAATAGGAAATGCTATCTAATACAGGGTGTACATTTTTTACGGGCCATATAAAAAAATTAAGTTGCTTCGAAACAAAACGTTGTACTGAAAATTTGTAAATTCTATCTTGTACAGCTAAAAATGTGGCAATGAGAAAGTGCCTTTTGTTTTCTTATACCTTTTCAAATAATTTCAGAAAAAAATTAAAACGAAATCGCAAGATTTCGGGTTTTGTCGAATATCTCCAGAAGTAAGCGGAAATTTCTGGTTTCCTCAACAGAATATTACTGACCACTAAATTGCGCAACGTTTTTATAATTACGGTTTCCGAGATCCCCATGCTGTTGATCTTGATCTTGGACACCCTGTATATGTATATGTAAATATCCAGGAAATAAATATACCTATCTAGCTATCTATCTATATAATGCTGCAAAATCTTATAAAGACTTATATGATCTTTGGTTTGATGAGGAAGGAAATAAAACTCAATACTTAAAAACTTTAGAAGAAAATTGAATAAGTCTAACTAATATGTCCGATATGATTTGGTATCGTATCCAGTACGATTTCCAATACGATGCAGTATTTTGGGCGGAGGAAGATCTAATGCTTCTAAAGCTTTTAAAGATGTATATAATTTTTAGTTTGATATGGAAGGAAGTAAAACTAAATTTCTTTTAAATTCGGCAGATATTTTTTTTCTTCCTGGTTACCCTCATCCTACAGATAACGAATCTTTAGCTTTGTAAACACTGTCATTTGCTTGTGCAGACGTTAACGCCGTGACTCATTATGCAGCCGGTTTTCTTTGTGGAACAAAATTAATGATTCGGGAAGAATCGTGGACAGGTCTTCCGCATCACCGGAGAAAAAGCGCCGTTTTTCCCGTTTAATCGATTAAACGCATCGAGAACAATGCGCCGGTTTGCTCTTTCTCCGGACGGCGAACGAAAGTTGGACGCGCCAATTAAAAGGCGATAAGCCGGTTGTAATTGCCAGGTAATGGAGACATTGTGCGACACGAAGACGAACGCGCAGAATTACGTGCGCGACACCGCAATGGGCCGCACAAAGGCCGCACGGTTGTGCATTTTCGTCACACCCGGGTGGAAAGTACATGTACGTAGCTTCGCCAAAAGCACAATCGTGATATAATAATTGTTCAATTGTTTACGTGTGCGACTTTCGTTTTCGTTTTCAGCTGGCGGCGAGTAGTCGGCTTGAATTAGCCACGAGAGGGCATTGTCAAAGGAAGGTGAAATTTCGACAAGGCGGCTGTAATTAATTTTTGGCAATTAATTTCGCTTCCTGGAGCCACCACAATCACGACTTCCTAGACTTTGTTTGACAAATATACGATTATATACATTATAATACACGTAGAAATGAACAATGCCCAAATTCATGTTCCCCACGTTAAACTACTGCTTAATCAAATCTAGTAGCAAATCGCTCCTTGGCGCCTTTAATTACTTCTAGTACCAGAAATCTTCTTCTCTTCTTCTTTTCAGCCTTCTGTCGTCCATCTTTGGACATAGGCCTCCTCAAGTTTCTTCCATTCCTCTCTACTACTTGCTATTTCAGTCCATTTCTTTCCTGCATGTTTCTTAATGTCGTCTGCCCAACGCATTTGTGGCCTTCCTCGTCCTCTCGTATTTTCCCATGGTCTCCACTGTACAAAAAGTTTGTTCCATCTTTCATCGGTTTGTCTGATGTTGTGACCAGCAAATTTCCATTTTAGCTTTGCAGCTTCCTCTCTTACATCTTTAACTTTTGTTTTTTCTCGAATCCATACGTTTCTTTTCCTATAAGATAGTCGTATGTGGAGCATCTGTCTTTCCATAGCTCTCTGAGCTGCAGCAGTTTTCTCCATATTGGCCTTTGTGAATGTCCATACTTGTGCCCCGTATGCAAAGACAGGAAGTATGCACTGATTAAAAATTCTTGTTTTTAGGTACTGTGGGTACTTCTTGTTTTTAGGATAAAACTCAGCTTTCCGAAAGCTACCCATGCAAGCCTCTTCTTTTTATTTCGCTGGTTTGATTATCTTTGTTGAGATTTATTAGTTGTCCCAGGTATATATATATATTCGGTAACTTGTTCGATTGATTTGTTTCCTATTTATACTATAGCATCTACCTCTGTATTAGTTAGTATCTTTGTTTTCGAATAATTCATTTTAAGACCAATCTTTGAGGCTTGATGATCTAGCTCTCTTAACATCATCTGTAGCTCTGCTTTATTGTTTGCAAATAATGCTATGTTGTCCGCGTACCTTAAGTGATTTAGTCGTTGTCCACTTATTTTGATGTCATCCCATTCCAGATTTTTTAAATCATCCTCCAATGACTAAATAATTTTGGTGATATAGTGTCTCCTTGTCTTACGCCTCTTACAATCGTTATTGGTTTAGTTCCTTCATATATTTGTACTGATGTTGTAGCATTTTGATAGATGTTTGACAGTAGGCTAGTGTATCTATAATCGATCCGGCTGTTAATTAGGGAGTTCTTTATTGCCCAATGTTCTACGCAATCGAAAGCTTTTTCGAAATCTTCATATGCTACGAATAATGGTATTTTGTATTCGTTTACTCTCTCTATTAAGATCTTCATTGTCAGCAGATGGTCTTGTGTGCTGAATCTCTTCCTGAAGGCTGCTTGTTCTCTGGGTAGGTAATCATCGCATTTTCTGGTAAGTCGGTTTGTTAGCATTTTGGTTAGGAGCTTATAAATGATACTTAGGAGGGTTATGGGACGATTGTTTTGTAATTCTCTCTTGTCTCCTTTTTTGAATAGAAGTAATGTAATAGCTTCGTTCCAATTATCTGGAATTTTCTTCTCTGTTAAAATTTGATTTAGGAGAAGGTGCAGACAATCAATAACAGGTTTTCCTCCAATTTTTACCATTTCGGCAGTTACTCCGTCCTTGTCTGTTGCCTTATTGTTCTTTAATTGTTTCAGTGAGTCTCTTATTTCTGATTTGTATATATCGGCTTGAAGTTCCGAATTTATGTTCACTATCTTTGATGTAAGTCGATTTTTTACGTCTTCTTGTGGATCTTTCTTTGATTGGTACAAGTCCGAGTAGTAATTTTCAATTATTCTAATAATTTCTGTTTTAGTATTTGCTTCATTGCCCTTTTCATCTTTGAGTTTATTTATTTCTGTTTTGCCCAGTCTGGGTCTTAGACATTTCATGTTTTTGTTATTTTCGATGATGGATTATACTCTGTCTTCTTGTATTCGCATTCTTTCATCTTTTATTATTTTGTTAATGGTTCTATTCAGCTCTGTGTATTCTATTGATTGTTTCATCACCTGTTCATTCAGTATTCTTCTATGTTCGATTAGTTTTCTTGTTGGTTCGTTAATGTAATTATCCTTTTTGCCCTCTGTGTTTGCTACTTCTTTTGCTATGGTAACTAGTATTTTGTGAGTACTTTTTCTATTCGGTTTATATCCTTCTCCTCCTGATTTATTTTTTCTGCTAGACAAGCTCTTATTTTTTCTATATATATAAACTTTTGTGTTGTTGCAGTTTATTCATATCAAGTTTACCACCATAAAGGCCAGATTATATTTCGTATCGTGCCATGGTTAATGTCTACGCTTAATTTTGATCTAACCAGCCTATGGTCGCTGCCGGTGCTAAATCTGTTAAGAACTGTTACATCTTTAACAGCGGATTTGTTAGTAGAAAGAATAAAATCGATTTCATTTTTTGTTGTCGAGTTTGGACTAATCCAGGTCTATTTCCTTTGAGGCCTTTTAGTGAAAAATGAATTCATGGCATATAGTTCTCTTTCTTCCATAAAGTTTATTAGCCTAGCACCCCATCATTTCGATTTCCGTAGCCGAAGTTTCCCATTTTGGTCTCATCTTTGTCTAGTTTTTTGCCTAGTTCGCATTGAAATCGCCCATGATAATAGTCAGGCGAGTCTTATGTTGATCCAACGCTTTGGTGATATCTTTCCACACAGTACCAGAAATAATTAACATTAAATATACAAAACAAAAGCTTCATACTTGATGTTAATTCAATTGTTTTACAATTTGTTATTGAAACTTAAAATATACTTATCAAAAAAATAAGAAACTATTTTAGTATTTTTTTTTTGAAATTTTGAAAAAGCTATAGAAAATACTTAGAATCTTAGAATCCTTGTGGAAATCTATAAAATGTCTATGATATCTGTGGACCATTAACTAAATTACGTGATTTCGACAGAGTTCTGCAGTATGCAGACGAAATACATATAATTTCTATGAAAATCCATACAATTTTTAAGAAAATTTATGCAACCGGTGAACTATCAACTAAATTATGTGATTGAGATAGAATTCTGCAGTATGTATATGATATACATATAATTTCTATGAAAATCTAATAGAAATCTGCAATACGCAGATGAAATAGATATAATTTCTATGAAAATCCATACTATTTTTATGAAAATTTATTCAACCTGTCAACTCATACTGTAACTATATTATGTGATTTAAATCGAGTTCTATAAAATACATATAATTTCTATGAAAATCTATACAACTTTTGTGAAAATGTTCTCCTCTGTTTCAGGGCAAATGGACGCTCCCAAGGTGCATCGTGTAGATGAGGATCACACACATCCAGGCTGCTCCGAAGAGGTACGTCAGATTTCTGGATCTTCGCCAATACAACTTTAAAAGTAAATTTTAAGGTAAGTCTTTTTTTGAGATGAGCTCCAAGACGTATCATAGTGAGTACAATTTATATGCGCTTCCTTGCTGTTAGGGTTTCTCTGTACAGGGTACAGGGTACAAATTTCGATGTTTTAATAGATAACTATAACAAGTATGATAAAATGGACCCTCCCCCAACCTCGATCTCTTTTTTCGAGAAAAACTTAATGGCGAAAACCAATATCGGCTATTGTCTTTTGTTTTCGAGTTATTCGCAAAAAAAAATGATTCTTCGACTTCTCGTTTTATGGATGTAGTTCGCTTATTTATGACAATAGATAATAATTTACTTTACTTACATTTTGACAGTTGTTTTGTCTCAGCATGATCTATTTCAGTGCATAGAAATGTAATTAAATGGTGACTTTTGTGAAAAATTATTGAATATCTCAACAACTATGGGGTTCAGACATAAGATATGCACCATCAAATTAAAGAGAAGAAAAAGACCTACCGCATAATGACAAAAAATATGAGGCATTCCATTTAAAAAAAATTAGTTATACCGCTTTGAAATTTGCAAAGTTTGGCATTTTTTCTGGACACCCTGTATTACTAAATTCAAATTGCTGATTACCAATATGTTGCTTATTAACCACACTGAGAATATTGCTAAAACTTATTCTTACCTTCAAAAAACGAGGTCGCTACGATTTTTTAAAGTTGAGTTTGCTTATGCATGATATTAGGAGAAAAAAAATGTAAATTGGCAACGCTGTAACATAATCCAAAACTAAATAGACAACAATGTAGAGGTTGAAAAATGTCATCAGAAACTTGGAATAAATACAGGGTATTCTATTTAAAAAAAAGGTTGGTTTTTGTAATTCCTCAAAATTAGGACGCCCTGTATACTTGAAAATAATTTTACGGCAGAAAGTTTTTTAAACCAATAACTTTTTGTACGAAACATTTTTTTCTATTTTTCACGGGAAACGCGCTAGGAAAGCCCGACGCACTGTTGCAGGACCCTGTATAATATATTTTTATACTACTTTACATGGACCACTGATATCTCTCAAATTTTAATTTTTTTGGAAACAACTTCTCTTATTTTCTTCATAAACATAAATAGATATTATATATAATATATGTTTTTATACTTCTTTACATAAACCACTCACATCTCTCTAACTAACTAAGTTTACAAGAATCTATATTTTGGCTTAAGTGGATTAAAATTTTTCATTGACGGCCACAAATACGTATACTTATTAAAAATCTTCAAAAAATAGTCGGAAATCGTTTAACATTTTGCATAAATCTATATTTGTTATGTAAGCTTGCCTGTCATCATTTTTTTCTCAAATTGGATTTGAAACTCTCAAATTCGACTGAATTTTCCGCAAAATTGGTACAAATTGTCTCAAAGTGTAGGATAAATCATCTCAAATCTTACATTAATATTAGTTTTTCATTGTAAAATTTGACAATAATGTTTTACAATTTTATTTGCCGACTGAAATCACTTCAAATTGTCGCTACAATAAATCCCCTCAAATTCGGCTTAAGTTTCCCAAAATGTGTGATAAATAGTTCTATTTTGTTTAATTTATCGTAATTATAAGGCGGAAATGCTCATAGCCGATAGCCTAATAAAGATTGATTCTCTCTCTCTCTTTCGTAATTTTACATGGAACTCAGTAATAATTCGATAAATGCAACAGCAACATTCAAACTTAATTGTTTTTTCGTCATTATAATATAGTTGGATTAGAAAATTAAAACCACTTAACGTGAGATCTATCAAATGTCGTACTTATGGAAAAAAAAATGAATCAAAAATAGTTACTCTCATAGAGAGTTGCTAATGGGGATGTTGCATTTAAGGAGTTGCATTTATCGAATGTTTACTATACATGGAATTTCTATGGACACCAGTGAAATTTCTGTTCAAATTTGTAGAATCTCAACAAAAATCTGATATTTACATGAAAAAATTGTAAAATATAAATAATACATACGGTTTTACATACATAAGCCGTGAAATTTCTTTAAAGTCTGTAGAATGTTAATAAAATCTGTGATTTAGATACAAATCTGTACTATTTAGGTTAATAGCGTCCAGTTTTAATGGATATCTTATAGAATTTTTATGGAAGTTTGTGATATAGATAAAAAATTAATAGATATAAAAATTGAACTATGATATAGTCTGTGATTGAAATCTGTAAAGTAGATATACTCTGCTCCATTTCTATTTTTAACTAAGAAGGCTGTGGTTTCATTTTATTAAGTTTTACACATGAACACCAACAAAAATGAACGGTGAAAAATTATTAAATGTCAGATTTCTAACAACGTTGCCTAATTCATATATTAAAATTATTAAATTATTGCTTCAATCATTCAATAGTTAATTAATTAGATTTATGCTTTAAGTAAACTTTAAACCTATCATCAACTATATTTTATATTATTATTTAACGGATTTGCTTCTGTAAAATAAAAATAGCAAATAAATTCTGTACTCAGTAGAGACTCAATTTGATGGCAACATTACCCACTGTCAGAAAATATAACCTCTTTTTTCAAATCTGAGTGACTTTTACATTAGCCAACAATACTGTCACCCTAACAGAGCTAACATAGTTAAAAATAAAAATGGAACAGAGTTTAAGCTATGAGTGTTGACTCAATTTCCCACAAGGATTTACATATATATCCCTATGTAAATTCTTATGGGAAATTGAGCCAAAACTCATAGCTTAAACTCTGTTCCATTTTTATTTTTAACTAGGGATTTTAACAATTTAGGTAAATTTGTACAAATATCACCTCAATTCACCGACTCAGAAAAAAATACCCCTAAGACCCCTAGAATTTAGACCCCTATGTAAATCCTTATGGGAAACTGACCCAGAACTCTCATAGCCTATCTACTCTGTAATCTCTCAAAATTTCTATGGATATCTGAAAAAATGTCAATCAAATTAAATCTCAATTAAATTCTGTGATTTAGATAGAAATCTGTGGTATTTAGATGAATTGAATATAGTTTGTATGTTGCATGGACATCTTCCAAAATTTTTATGAAAGTTTTTGGTATAAGTAGGTAAGTATATACAGGGTGAGTTTTTTTTTCTTCATTTTATGCATTGGGATCTCGGATACCATAAGACATAGAGATTCGGTTAAATGAGGAAAGAGTTCGTTGTTTGAAAGGGTTGTTTTTTGAAAGAAAAAAACACCGTTTTTGAGTTATAATACAAACTTTTTTTTTAAATGACAGTCATAGTTCGCTTTGGCATTTTTAAAACGGACAAATTTTTCTCTTTATAATGATACAAGGTTTGTTATACTTACTTTCATAAATAAATGAGATGCAGGAATTTTCGTAGTATAATTTGAATGGAAAAATTAATAGAATTTTCGTAGAAAGAGAAAGAAAAAGGTTTTCATGGAAAACTCTGTTTTTGCTACTCTCAGTAATTCTAATAGTCCTGTATCGTGTTTATTTGTCAAAGTAAGTAATAATTTTCATAAAGTTAATTTGCGAAGGTGGCCTTTATTTATCAAAATAAGTCAAGCAAACCTTGAATCGCTAAAAAGAGAAAGAAATTTACTTTTTTTAAATGTGTAAGCCAACTATGACTGCCATTTAAAAAAAAAGTTTGTATTATAACTGAAAAGCTGTTGTCTTTTTTCAAAAAACAAAAGCATATCATGCATAAGCTCTTAAAATGACAACTCTTTCCTGATTTAACCGAATCTCTATGTCTTATGGTTTCCGAGATCATAATGGATAGATGATGATATAGATGAGTATATATTTATTTACTTTTTATTATATATTATATATTATATATGTTTTTATCACTTTCCAAAATATTTGCACTTCCTCCTGAAACACCCTGTATATAAAAACTATTGAATAGAAAAAGTGATGCAGACTTCAGTGGAATTTCAACATAAAAGAATTTTTAATCGAATTTTATCAATTGTAGAATCTCTGTAAAAGTTCTATGAAATTTTATAAAACGTAAATTAAGTTCTGTATTGCAGATCAAATACTACAGAAATTATTTGGAATGCATAGTATTTCTATAGAAATATATATTTTTGTAGGAATCTATAGTCCCTATGTGTGTATTTGTGAACCTGCGGACTGGAACAAACAAGTTTTACATATTTTTTTGATATAATCCTAAAATGCTATATAAAAAATATACAAAAATAATGAAAACATTTCAGCATGGGTTTCAGTATTTTTCGAAATGCAATTTCAAATTACGCTTTATCTACGTAGGAAAGAAATGAAGTAATTATTTTTTTACATTTTTTTACATAAACTTTAAATGCTTCAAATGCTTAAATGTATTCAAAACATTAAACATTTTTAGCATCTTTTGTTATAGAAATAACAATTTAACCTATGAAATGTTTAAAATAATTTTCTCATTTGTTTCAGTATTTTTCGAAATACGTTTTTTCTAATTTTAATTGTGTCAAAAACTTTATCACACGCGTTTTTTTGCAAAAACAACTTAGAATTTGGGGAAGATTGGTACTCCTCCCATAAATAATATTGGGGAAATAATTGTAATTACGTATTTGCGCTAACTAGATGCCCAAATTTTCATAGTCAACTTTTGATTTTCTCATGGCCGCAATATTGGATTTTAATAGCATTCAAGAGAGCGAAAAATACCGATTTTTACCATGTATTACACATGGGTAATCTGATATTATTTACCACCAATAATCGATAATTTAAAAATTTGTTGCAAAAATCAAACTGCTGTGGACTGCTCTAAAAATCAAGTTGCCATGGAATACCAAATTATCATTTTGACATTTTTTCATACAAAGAAAATAACTAATAAGTAATTTTATTGTGTATAAAGTGCAAAAAAGAGATAATATCTTTGATTAGTTAAAATGGCAAGATTATCCTCAACATGAAAAAATTGGCATGTACAATCTCTCTAATGTAATATCTTACATTATATTTCCCTGGCCGAGATTGCAAATCCTAAATCATATTGTATTCATTAAATAATCAGATCAAATACCATTCTTGAATTAAAATTTAGGATATTTAATTGTTGCCATTTTTACTAATCAAAGATAGTATCTCCTTTTTTGCACTTTATACACAATAAAATTACTCACAAGTTATTTTCTTTGTATGAAGAAATGTGAAATTTGTTATTCCATGGCAACTTGATTTTTAGAGCAGTCCCAGCAGTTTGATTAATTCAACAAATTTTTAAATTATCGATTTTTGGTAGTAAATCAGATTGGTCAGATTACCCATGTGTTATATATGGTTGAAATCGGATTTTTTCGCTCTTTTGAATGCCATTAAAATCAAATATTGCGGCCATAAGAAAATCAAAAGTTGACTATGAAAATTTGGGCATCTAGTTGGCGCCGAAAATGTTTGGCATTGTGATCAGAAAACTGACGTCGAAAAATGTAAAAGTGCCAAGTTTCGTAAAATTTCATTCAAAAGTAAAACAGTTATAAAAGGAAAAGGCAAGTGCACTTTTTCAGCTTTTCAGCGATATTTCAGGAACTGTGCAAGATATACCGGATTTCGTTTCAGTATTTTGATAGGCACAAAAATGAGAAACTTTTATCCCATTTGACTAACTCTGTATATATTTCCGTTTAATAAATCCTAATGGTGGGCGTCGCAAAATGACCACCCTGTATACCTACTCTGAAAAATTGTTAGTTAAATAGTTTTTGAATGCAATTTAAATGTTATTACATTTAACTATTATTTTATTATATTAATTGAAATAACTATTATCATGAAAATTGATTTTTTCTTGAATTTAAATATTTCCTAAATCATGAATTTTATGATTTTTTTTATATATGAAAGTATCTTAGCTAAGGTTATATAATCAAATAGTAAAAATTAAAAAATATAAATTTCACTGGGCGACTTATCACAGACGTGAATGTCTAACCAGATTCTAACTAGAATTTTTGAATGTGCAGTACTTCTATTTTGTTTCAAGTATATAATTGAACAGAACAACATAGGAACATTTCATGAATTTAAATGAACTTGGTTTGAAAATTAAGAAAATTCAATAAAATCAAATAAGAACATTAAGTAATAATTTCTGAAAATTTCTGGAATTCCATCGAAATTTTCAAAGTGTAACAAAACTCGAAAACATTATTTTGCAGATTTTCAACAGCATTGCTTACGTAGGTTGTGCCATAAGTAAATGTCTAACCAGATTCTAACTAGAATTGTTGAATGTGCAGTACTTCTATTTTGTTCTTTCAAGTATATAATTGAACAGAACATAGGAAAATTTCATGAATTGAACTAGGCTTAAAAATTAAGAAAATTTAATAAAATGAAATACCTAAGAACATTAAGTAATAATTTCTGAAAATTCCTTGAATTCCATCGAAATTTTCAAAACTGTAACAAAACTCGAAAAAATTATTTTGCAGATATTCAATAGCATTGCTTTAATAAGTAGGTAATAAAAAAGATGTCGAAATTAAAAATTAAAGTTCTATTAAGAAACATTTTATCATATTGAAAATTATTTAATAGATATTCACCGCCGTAAAAATTGCCCTTGGTGATATAATTTGCATACATTAGTCACGTCAGATACCTATACATTGAGATCAATACTAAATTAATGCAATTATTCACACATCAGCTCCTCGCACCAATGAAAGAAGAGGTCGCAAACGTTCATAATTGGACAGATCCACTGAAAGAAATACTTATACATACATATATTTTGGATGTATTATTTTCGTCATTATTTCGTTACTTAGTTCCGCCAAATTGAAACGACAAAAACTCTGCTCGCATTAAAAGTGAAACGGGCCGACTTACTTGAGATCTAGTTTTTAGACCCATTTACGCTTCTCGCATTACACTTTGATTGAGCGACAGCCAAGTGCACTCTTCGCACCAGATGCAGCGGGTGGACTAATGAATCGAGACGAGGTTTCTCCCATTAGCTGCAATTCCAGTGCAAAACCGTAAAATTGCAAACAGACCAATTTGATTAAAACCAATATAATTTTCTAAATTATGTAATTATACCATCCAGCTACAGTTATTTCATGTCGATGTTACTGTAGATGTAGAACACGATAGCAATTAATTTTGTTTTAAATAAGATTGAATATTTTAAAGTTTTTAAAATATAGAAACTATATTTGGTTTGTTTGCTTTAAGAATAGTATAAGTTGTTTTTACACGCCGAAAATTTTAACCGATTCAACCAAATCTGAAAGTTGTAAAGTTCTAAAAACTAAAGCGCAAATTGTTATTTCATACATTTGATATAAATCTAAAATATATTTCCACTGATGTCATTTCATAAATTTGACACAAATCTAAAAATATTATTCCGCTGAAACAATGCGGTCAGTTGTGTTGTTAAAGCAAAATGGCCGAAATTATATAGGCTGTCTCGAATTTTCCACTAAAGCTTCAGGTAACGTTTTTCTATAATGAAAGGCGAACACAAAAAATCCTCAAAGTTGGTTATTTCGTACATTTGATATAAATCTAAAAACTATTTTCATTAAAAAACGCAGTCCGCTGCAAAAGTACGCTTTTGTATTTCATTCAAATATCAAAGTTATACAGTTATATCAAGTTATACAGTGTCCCGAAACTCCCACTACAGCTTCAGATAACATTTTTCTATAATGAAAGATGAACATGCAAAAAAAAAAACTGCAAAAAAATGGTCCTGAACAGCTTATAGTTTTCTTATAGTCATTAAAAATATTCGTTAAAAGTCCGTTTTTGCAAATACTGAATAAGTCTAAAGACAATATTAACATACCACGTTGTTTTGGGTAATGTTTAAAACTTCTCGTCGTTTCAATCGCAAAGTTTCTTAATATAAATATAACATTCTGATTAACATTGCAAACGTGTGCACTCACGTATGTAAATTCAATACCTTTTGCTCGTCAATTAATTGCGACCAAAGTCTAACTAAAATAAGGCAGCTTTTCCCATTCACGTGTATTTTGCTTCGCCAATTACGACGATTGCCCCATTTAATGGTAATTTATTTATAGTCCGGACGTGCCATTTCATTTTAATATTTAAATGGAACTTGATTGCGGAAAACCTACTTCGCTAAACCTGTAACCCATTATTCCTAATTCATGAAAATTTGACGGAATTATCTCTAAACGCAGTTTATGATCTAACGGCAGTCTGTTTCACGTGTTTTGTTAAATGACACAGTTTTCAGACAAGGCTGCGCTCACATGACCATTGTGATTCACCGTGCATATAAATTATGGAATTTGGTGCAACCGTGAAACTTGTGATTTTATTATTATTACATGGCCACAAAACGCATTGAGGCGATGTGATTATTTGGAATTAAAAAAAGTTAAAAGAGTTATATAATTAGTGTTTGAAAAAATGTATGACTGGTGAATTTGAGTTATTAAAATAACCAAATATTTCAAAATTATTGATATTCACGTATGACCACAAAAACTTTGCAACGCACTGTAATGAGGTGAGAATTAAAAACGGTAAAATTTTGAATTTTGACTCACAACATTTTTTTATTCAAAATAAAAATAGATCTGTTTTTATATTTCAAAATAAATTTGGGAAATAAATAATTTTGAAATTTGAAAAAATATCTGTAGGTACTTAATAAAATAATTATCAAATTATTGATTATTGATTGAGTGATTGAGTATTATGGAAAAAATATACTATATAAATGATGGCAGGTATTTATCAAATACGATACAATGTGCATACAAATGTATATGTGCATACAAATGTATATGTGTATACAAATGTATATGTGCATACAAATGTATATTTGTATACAAATGTATATGTGTATACAAATTTCAAATACAAATACACTTAAATAAAAAAAACTGTCATGTTTTTAATTTAATCATTCATCATCTTTTTTTTAATATTATTGTCATAATTTTGCACAATTTATTTGGCCTTAGAAAACTATTCGCAGATTTTTAAAAACATCCTGCTAACGCAATGGCATCCTCGGACGATTGCTGGAAGGCTAAAATCAAAATCTCAACGCTTTCGAAACTTCCCAACGCATAGACGCATGCAAAACCGCATTCAATTTCACTATAGACAAAGACGAGATTTCACTCGGCGTGCTAATTATCTATCAGGGCCATTAATTGAATTGCATAGCAAATTAATAGAACGAGCACCGATTTTAGACGATCCGTGCCATTGCATCGACACGAGACGACTTGTAGATTCCAGCAGGAACTATAAAACATTTGAGACTCTTAATAGAACTGGAATTCTAAATAGAAATTACTAGAACTGGATTCTTAATAGAACTTAATACATTCTACAAATAGAATGTGTAGAATAGAACTGCCCATTAATTTCGAGAATATAAAATCATTCTAACTATGTTAACCATGATGTTGTTTGACTTGCAACCGCTGCACAGTGTAGTATTTTGCGAATCTAGCGGACCAAAATACATAAAAACAGTATGCAATATATGCAATTATTATTCTCTCAAAATAGAGCTGACACACTAAATAAGACATTTACAAAATGTAACATCTGTAGGCAGCCACCCTTAGCGTCAATCTGCGGACAAAATAGGGTTTCTTCCTGCTCATTCCATAATCAGTCTCCTGTGGTTTGATACGCATTAAGTTGTACAGATCTTACTGCTATCGTATTAATTTGAGTTATCGTTTTCATCATGGATAATATACTTGAAGGTATGTAGTTTATATTTAGTACATAAAAAAGCTTCTTTAACCATGAATATTTAAAGAATTACCGTTGAAATGGATTGGAAAAATAGTCTCAAATTAACTAGATGTAGTGAATTCTTTAGACAGCCAAAATTTTTGTACACATTTCTACATCATGATTTTTTTTTTAAATAATTTTAGAAGTCATAGCAATTGTATACAACAAAATTTAAATGCAACAACATGCGTTTTTCCAAAATATCTGTATTTTTATAGGTATGCTACAAAGGGTATCAAGAAATGATTTTTTCCAAGTATTAAGAAATGAGGATAATAACAGCCGAACATCTTCTGTTAAGCCGGAACATACACTTGTGAATTATCTGAAAATGAAATTCAACATACACCACTGTTCTCAACGAATGTTTGTAGAATTGAACCGGATTACCCATTCATTTATGATTGGGTTCAATAAAAGATGGAAGACGTGCCATCGTAATAAGAATGTGTTCTTAAAAAAATATAATGATTGGTTGAATACCACGGTAACCATAAATGATCTCGATGCAATCAGTACAAGCGGTAAACATAGTGTAAAAAAAGGAGGGCGGTGAAAATTAGATTTCAGTTCCAGTGGTTTGGCAAAATCTGACCCATCTGGCAAAAGGGACGCTGCTTATATGCTGACACAATTGATTTCTAGTCCCAAAAGAGCAACTAAGGTCAAAAAAGCCTTTCACGGAGCAGCGCAACAAACCCCCCAGTATTCATCTGATGAAGCATTAGCTTTAATAACTGCAACAAAATTATCTTATCGGAAATATCAATTTATTAGAAAATCTGCAATTGGAAAAGGTCTGAAATTATACCCATCATATGAACAAATAAAAAGTGCCAAAATAAAGTGCTATCCACCTAACGATGATTGCTTAATAAATGATTCATTGGCAGAAATTAAGTTGCAATCAATAGTTGATTTGACTATAAAACGACTTTGTATTGTGCAAGCCGAAGTTTTGAACAGTATTCTTGTTGAAAAAATGATAGTACCAATGACTTTGACAATTATATTCAAATGGGGATGCGATGGTAGTCGTGGACAAAGCCGGTACAAACAAAAGGCAAACTCAAATGAATTCGAAGATTCAAATATTTTAGCAACGTCATTGGTACCTTTGCAGTTATATGTTCTTGGAAAAACAAACCAAAAAAACATATTATGGCAAAATCCACGGCCGTCGTCAACTTCCTACTGTAGACCTATAAGATTTAGATTTGCCAAGGAGACTGAACAATTAGTTCTAGATGAATTTATAAACGTGAGAAGGCAAATTTCAGAAATTTTGCCAACTTTGGTAGAATGCAATGGAATTTTTCTTGAAATCAAACATAAATTTGAAGAGACGATGGTTGATGGGAAAATATGCAACATTTTAGCGTCTAACAGAGCCACTCAAAAGTGCTATATTTGTCAAGCAACATCCAAAGACATGAATAATTTAAAAAATAATTCGACGACGTATAAGCGATCCGCAGACATTTTCTTGGGGCTTATCCACATTACATGCCCAAATAAGACTTATGGAATGTGTTTTACATATTGCGTATAGGTTAGATATACAGAAATGGCAATGCCGTACACCTGAAGACAAATTAAAGATAGCCAATAGAAAGAAACTCATTATAGAGAAATTTAGGTCGGAAACAGGACTATTGCTAGATACTCCGAAACAAGGTGGAGGCAATACGAATGATGGCAATAGTGCTAGAAGATTTAAAAAAAATCCTGCTCTGGCTGCTAATATAACAGGAGTCGATCAGTCTCTAATTGACCGATTTAATGTAATATTACGCACATTGACTTGTGGATATGAGATAAATATACCTGCATTTACAGAATACTGCGACGAGACCGCCACTTTATACATATCACTGTACAATTGGTATCCAATGCCCGTTACATTACACAAGATTTTGTTGCATGGGCCAGAAGTAATTCAGCACTTCATACTTCCTATCGGACAGATGTCTGAGGAGGCTCAGGAGTCTCGCCATAAAGAAATTCGAAAATATCGACTTGAATATTCAAGAAAAGTGACAAGGACGACCACCAATACGGACATACTGCACAATCTTTTGATTTCTTCAGACCCGGTAATTACGTCTCTAATGCCAAAAGAAAAGCATAATGTAGCAGATATACATCCTTCTGTTCAAAAACTCCTTCAGTCTCCAAATATCAATGAGCAAGCTAAAGAGGAGGCACAAGGAAATTGCAGTAATGCTTCTACTAGTGAAGCCAGTGATTCTGAAGATTCTGGTAGTGGTAGTGGTGGAGATACTGTGTGAATTTATATAATTATGTCTTTTTTTCCATATATGGGTTAGTTATTTCACAGTTGTAAATAAATTGATATAATAGATTGCTATTTTAGTGTCATATTTAATTTTGTCCCGCTAGATATGCAAAATACTACACTGTGCGCTGGTTCGAATGAGACAAATGGCAACAATATTGAACCGACGACGTTTCTCAAAATAGAAATTTTATCGGATTGTTACTGCTTTTTTAATTTCCAATTTTGAGGGCGGATATCTCGAGAACCGCTGAGGCTATAGAGCTAATGGGGTGCTTTTTGGAATCAGGAGGGCCCATTTAGTCTAAGCATGTGCCTTCTAAACCCGTAGGACCAACGTGAAAATTCGCAAAATCTAGTTTTTTTTGTTTAGTCATTTTGATCGGAAAATCATCATTTTTACATTTTCCACCTGTGCACTTAACCAAGTGGAACAATGGCACAATTATTTTTGTCAAAGGTTTAATAATCGTAGTCAGTTTTCAATTGTTACTCTCAGAATTCAGCGATTACTTCAAAAATTTCATTTATTACCATCACAATTTCAATTTGTGTAAAATATTCAAAGATACAATGTAATTTTAATTATTACTACCAACATTTCAATTACTGTAAAATATTGAAAGGTTACAACGAAATTTTTAATTATTTCTGTAAAAATTTCCACAATTATTTTCATAAAACGTTTAATAATCCTAGTCAATTTTCAATTGTTACTTTGAGAAATCAGTGATTACTTCAAAATTTTCATTTATTACCATCACAATTTCAATTTTTGAAAAAAATTCAAAGTTACAACGAAATTTTTAATTGTTTCTGTAAACATTTCGATGATAACTGCCATAATTCCAATAATTTTTGTCGAAATTTCAATTATTCGGTTCTGTTACAATGTCAATAATTATTGTTAAAATATCAATTATTCCACTATAAATTTCTATTATTAGTTTTTAAATTGGAATACTTTCTGTCAAAAATATTCTGGCATAAATTTATATTGTTAGTGTCAACATTTCTATTATTTGTAACAAAATTTCAATAATTTTTGTCGAAATTTTTATTATCCGGTTAAAATGTGAATAATTACTTTAAAAATTTCAAATACTCTGCCATACATTTCCGTTACTTGTGACAAAACTTCAATTAATTTTACTAGTATTACAATAAAATTTATTATGATTTTGAAATAAAGTCCACTAAGCAATTTTTAAACGTATTTTTCAATTGAGCTTATATGAACATTCGTTTTGACGAAATTTTAATTTATACTACAAAAATTTCATTGATTACTGTAACATTGCCAATTATTTTTGGCAAAGTTTTAATATACCCACCCTTATTTCAAACATTACTGTAAATTTTCAATTATTACTATCATAATTTCAATTTTTGTAAAATATTCAAAGGTACAACGAAATTTTTAATTGTTTCTGTAAACATTTCGATGATAACTGCCATAATTCCAATAAGTTTTGTCGAAATTTCAATTGTTCTGTTCTGTTAAAATGTCAATAATTACTATTATTAGTTTCTAAATTTCAATAATTTCTGTCCAAAATTCATTTATTCTGTTAACATGTCAATGATTACTTTAAAACTATATATTGAAAAATATTCTGTCATAAATTTCGATTGTTAGTGTCAACATTTCTATTATTTGTAACAAAATTTCAATAATATTTGTCATAATTTTAATTATCCTGTTAAAATGTGAATAATTACTTTCAAAATATCAATTACTCTGCCATAAATTTCCGTTACTTGTGACAAAACTTCAATTAATTTTACTAGTATTACAATAAAATTTATTATGATTTTCAAATAAAGTCCACTGAGCAATTTTTAAACGTATTTTTCTATTGAGCTTATATGAACATTCGTTTTGACGAAATTTTAATTTATACTACAAAAATTTCATTGATTACTGTAAAATTGCCAATTATTTTTGTCAAAGTTTTAATAAACATACCCTTATTTTAACATTACTGCAAATTTTCATTTATAACTATCACAATTTCAATTTTTGAAAAATATTCAATGGTACAACGAAATTTTTAATTGTTTCTGTAAACATTTCGATGAAAACTGCCATAATTCCAATAATTTTTGTCGAAATTTCAATTATTCGGTTCTGTTACAATGTCAATAATTATTGTTAAAATATCAATTATTCCACCATAAATTTCTATTATTAGTTTTTAAATTGGAATAATTTCTGTCAAAAAATCATTTATTCTGTTAACATGTCAATGATTACTTTAAAACTATCTATTCAAAAATATTCTGCCATAAATTTCTATAGTTATTGTCAACATTTCTATTATTTTTAACAAAATTTCAATAATTTTTGTCAAAATTTTAATTATCCTGTTAAAATGTGAATAATTACTTTCAAAATATCAATTACTCTCCCATAAATTTCCGTTACTGGTGTCAAAACTTCAATTAATTTTACTAGTATTACAATGAAATTTATTATAATTTTGAAATTAAGTCCCCTGAGCAATTTTTAAACGTATTTTTCAATTGAGCTTATATGAACATTCGTTTTGACGAAATTTTAATTTATACTACAAAAATTTCATTGATTACCGTAAAATTGCCAATTATTTTTGTCAAAGTTTTAATAAACCTACCCTTGTTTTACACATTACTGTAAATTTTCAATTATTACTATAACAATTTCAATTTTTGTAAAATATTCAATGGTACATCGAAATTTTTAATTGTTTCTATAAAAATTTCGATGATAACTGCCATAATTCCAATCATATTATCGAAAATTCAAATAGAACAGAATCTATTACAATGCCAATAATTACTATTATTAGTTTCTAAATATCAATAATTTCTGTCAAAATATCATTTATTCTTTTAAAATATCAATGATTACTTGCATACTATCAATTCAAAAATAGTCTGCCATAAATTTCCATTGTCAGTGCTAAAATTTCTATTATTTGTAACACAATTTTAATAATTTCTGTCAATATTTCAATTGTTCTGTTAAAAAGTCAATAATTACTTTCAAAATATCAATTACTCTACCTTAAATGTCCATTACCAGTGTAAAAATTAGTTTTACCATTATTACAATTAAATTTATTATAATGTTGAAATAAACTTCACTGAGCCATTTTAAAACGTATTTTACAATTGAGTTTATTTGAACATTTATATTTATGTGAACAAAATTTCTATAATTACTACCAAAATTTCAATTATTTGTATTAAAATGTAAAAATATTGTGCCAAAATGTAATTGTTTACTGTCAATATGCCCATTGCTGCCCATGTTTTAAATATTACTGTAAGTTTTCAATTATTTCTTTCTGGATTCTGTGATTACCTAAAAAGTTCAATTATTGCTATCAAAATTTTCATTACTCTAAAGTGTTCAAGGTTAATATCAATTTTTTAATTATTTCTGCAAAAATTTCAATCATTTCTGATATAATTTCAAACGCTTGCTTTCAAAATATCAATTGAAAAATGTTCCCCCATATGTGTCTATTATCAGTATCAAAATTCAAATATTTTTACCCTTATTACAATAATATTTATTCTGATTTTCAAATAAACTCCCCTTGAGCCAAAATGGCAGCACTCAAAAATTTCAATGATTACCACCTAAATGTCATTGATTACTGTAACATTTCTAATTATTTTTGTCAAAGTTTTAATAATCCTGCCCATATTTTAAATATTACTGTAAGTTTTCAATTATTACATCTGGATTCTGCGATTCCTTCATAATGTTCAATTATTACTATCAAAATTTCAATTACTGTAAAATGTTCAAATGTTACTATGACATTTTAATTATTTATGTAAACATTTCAATGATTACTGTTAAAATTTGAATCATTTCGAACAAAAGTTCTATTGTTCTATTAAAATATCAATGATTGCTTTTAAAATATCAATTCAAAAATATTATGCCATAAATTTCTATTGGCGGTGTCAAAATTGTCATTTTTTGTTACCAAAATTGAAGTACTCAATTGTGAGTACTTAAGTATGATTTTTGCATATTTATTGATTTACTTAGTAGTAGTATAATTCTTGTACGTGAAGTATTAAGTTTTAGCAGAAATGATTGAAATTAAAATTATTCACAGAAATTATTAATATTTTCACAGTAAACGTTGAAATTTGTACAGAAATAATTAAAAATATCATAGTAATCAATGAGAGTCTGACAGTAAGGGATATTTGGACGGTAATAATGGAAAATGTTGAAGTAATAAGTGAATTTTAAAAATAATAATTGAATCTTATACAAATTTAACTCACCAAAATAATTGGAAAACAGTAGTCAAACAGTAGTATGAAATTTTGGCAGGAATAATTGAAATTTTGATACAAATAATTGAAATAATTGAAATTTAAAATGTTGATAGAAATTTATTAATAGCTTGACAGTAAACATTGAAATTTTTACAGAAACAATTAAATATTTAATAGTAACGATGGACAGTTTTAAATTAATGATGGAAATTTGGATGGTAATAATTGAAAATATTGTTGTAATAAGTTAATTTTGAAAGTAATAATTGAAAACTTTCAACTAACTAACCTAACCAATAAAAATTATTATAAATTTGACACGCTATAAAGATACAAAAAACTTAATAATTAATGCCTGCGTCCGATTTGGTTTTTTTTGAGTTATTTGCTTTGTCATTAAAAAATATGAATATATTAATGTTGGGCCACCCTTGTTTTTGTACACAACCGGTCTACTAATAATAACAATATTATGTCAAAATATGAGTTATACCCGTATATAGTGTAATACCAAAAAACATCCAAATCAATGTAAACGTGTATACAGGGTGTTAAAAAAAGAGTGTAAAATATTCAAGGGGGTAGCAGTATAAACCAGAGCAAAGAAACAAGTCTTGATAAACATGGGTCCTCAGAGTAACGGTTTCGGCGATATGGTGGATTATTCGTTTTACCTCCTTTTTTTATTTTGCTAAAACTTGCATTTTCTTATCATAGTTGGCTGATGTTTTGTGAAATAAACATTCAGTATTTGACAGTTGCTGTTAGTGCACAAAGTCCTCAAAGTAACGTTTTCGGAGATATGTAGGATTATTCTTGTTTGAAACATTTATTTGCCTATTTGCAATTATTTATTACTTATTGATTAGGTGCAAACAAACAAAGGGAGCTTCTAAAAAAAAAACAAAGAACAGCGTTACAGAAGGTGTTTGAAGTGCCCTCCTTCCATTTCCAAGCAGGCACGATATCTTTGTCTGAAGGATAATCGAACTATTTCTAAAACACCCTCATTGGCTATTGGCTATTTACAGGAGTACCATAGACTAATCACACAATATCTGGTGAATTCTTCCAAACATACGATGTGAAGGAATCTGGCGATTTGGATAAGCTTCCAAGATGTCTTTAACGACTTCGATTTGGATAAACTTCCAAGACGTCTTCACGACTTTAAGACGTCGTGCTTCGGTGGCAAATCCATTAGCATGACCATACATGAAATGCATGTCGGCTAATTCTGCATTAGAGTAAACACCCATAGCAATGAAAACTTGTGAACTAACAACAACTGTCAAATACTGAATGTTTATTTCACAAAACATCAGCCAACTATGATGAGAAAATGCAAGTTTTAGCAAAATGAAAAAAGGAGGTAAAAAAGAATAATCTTCCATATCTCCGAAACCGTTACTTTAAGTACCATGTTTATCAAGACTTTTTTCTTTGTTGTCGTTCATACTACTACCCCTTTAAATATTTTACATTCTTTTTTTAACACCCTGTATACAGGGTCAGTCATGTCACCTCCCGTCTTCTATAGCTCAGTTACTAATTGAGTTAGGATTTTGATATTTTGCAGACTTTACTTGCATTCTGGGGCGTATTTCAGGAAAATATTTTTGATTTTACAGGGTGCCCCAAAATGTGTGACGTCAACATGTACACCCTGTATATTTCGATATATTTTCAACAATCGTGAATTTACTCTGATCCAGATTCAATTTCTATGGATACCATTGTGTCAACAATTGTATCCTAGATATCTGAACTATGATCAAAGTTAACCCAAGATAGTACAACTGGACCGTAATAACGTTGGCATCCCTACGTATCCAAGGTAACTGAACCATGGTCAAAAATAATACGAGTTTATACAACTGGACTGGAAGTGGATTATCTTTGACCATGGTTCAGTTACCTGGGGGGTATAATTGCTGACACAATGGTATCCACTGAACCTGAACCACGATCCAAGATAATCCACAATTGTACAACTGGGCTTTAGACTCAGATTATCTTTAATCGTATGGATACCATTGTCTGAACCATTATCATAGGTAACTGAACCAAGTCTCAATAAGTGTGTCCTAGGTAACTGAACCAAGTCTCAATAATTGTATCCTAGGTAACTGAACCATGATCAAAGATAATCAGATGTTTTATGACTGGGCCTTGGAATTTTAACCCATAAAAAGTGAATACCCACAAGATATATCTTTCCTTCTTATCTACAAGCATATAAAGAATATGAATTCCATTCATAGAAGTAGAAGTCTTAGAAACTAAAACTTAATCGCAGACTGTCGTAATCTGTGGTGCTAATTGAATATTCGAGTCATATTCTATTTATATAACAAATTTGTAAGAACGTGATGCTGCTGTAAATTTGGTGGTACGTGTTTAGTGTTATAATGGCTGGAAATATAACAGTGATAAATATCTTTAGAAATTCCGAACGTAACTCATTACGCTGCGTGTCAAAATTACGAGACAATTCCTTTTCATAATTGCGACTAATCATGGGAGAATGTCTAATAAGAGAAGAAAAAAAACGGATCCGCCGCAGGAAACTTCTCGCCATCTCTCTCCGTCCTGAGAACGGACCAACTCCAGGACACGCTGCTTCTTACCGTCGATATCGTAACTCCGCCAGCCGTACGCGACGTTCAGCTCCTTCTTGCCGCCGAAGAGGCCGTAATTGATGCGGCCGTTCGACTCGTGCGGGTTGAGGGTCCTCTTGGCCGCGGCGTTCACCCAATGTTTCGTCCCCAAACTGGCGACCAGCAGGGCGATCGCGATGCAGGACCCGAAGAAGGTCACGAATATCATGCCTCGCTTGAACATGTGCATTTTCGGTTAGCGACACTTTCTACGGGCACAATTTCCGCCTGGCATTGATTATTTTTAGCGGTGAAAGGTTCCCAAAATCATCGATAGCGTTCACTTGCGTAGGGGTGTCACTAGGTGATCACCAGTCTGTAATGTGGGCGCTTTGTTCACGTGGGCAGCGGAGCGCGATTCCTCCTCTGGCCCGCCGTTGAAATCCCTTCGTAACTGACCACTAGTAATCGATCATTTTCACTGACCGTCCGGTCCATCACGTAACGCATACTACCGCCGATGTGGTACCTGTGCACATTTTAAAACCGGCATTGATCACGCTGATAATTATTTCTGGACAACTCCCGAGCTCACAGGAATGCAGATACAACTCACTAGAGACACACAGCCGCCCATCGGCTTACATTTTGCCCGTACCACTCTTAACTGTACATACCACACGGTTTTCTGTGCGAACGTTGGAAAGGTGTGTACCTACTCTGAGAACAGGTATGCTCGTCTGAGCTCGTTCACGATCGTCCGGTCACGTTGGCTGCACAGGTAAATTTTTACCTGCCTTGTGCTAATGAGTGACAGGGCCCAGAGGAAGCATGCGTTTCAACATATTTGCATATTCACGTGTAACGGCGACACCCAATTTTCGATCGGATCTCTAGGAAGTCCACCACAGTGGGCGTCGAAAACTCTGCATCCGTTGCGAATTCTGCGGAAGAAAACTTCTGCTTTTTTCACAATTACAACGCACGTAGCGTATCAATGAATAATTTAACGTTTACTCACCTAAACAATGCAAATTGCATTTTGAGATGCAAGAACTGGAGTAACATCAAGATTAGTTGCATGCGGAAAGAGAAATTTGATTACCATTAGTTTTTTTATTTTTTTATTTAACACCAATGGTATAATTAGGCATCTACCCTAAGGTATTCAGCTAATGGTTTAATACAACTGCTAACAACATGAGGTTAAAGCTTACATTAAAGCTTTAACTTTGACTTCATAATCTTAAGTGATCATTGTTTAATATAATTATTATTATTTAAATGAAATAATTAAGTCTATGTATATGGTAGGTCCAGTATGTGTTTCCTCTTGAGGCGATACCTGGTCCTGGTACTATTGTCCAGGAGGTTCATAGCTAGCAAATTTGGGTGTACTTGTAGTCTTTTTATGTAGCGCGCACTCTTCCACTTCACCTCTTCTTTAATCGTGGGAATTTGGAGATCTCTATGTATTAAATCGTTGGTAACATACCAAGGACAATTTGAGATAGTTCGTAAAGTTTTCGATTGGAATCTTTGAAGGATTTCTGTATTCGAGGGACTCGCAGTACCCCACAGCTGTATCCCATATGTCCATACAGGTTTAAGTACAATTTTATACACTAATAGTTTATTTTCAAGTGATAGTTTAGAACTTTAGACTGACGTCCGAGTAACCAGGTGAGCTTCTAAAATTTCAGTCCAAGTTGTTTACGCTTTGTGAAAATGTGTTTAGTCCAAGTAAGCCTCCTATCAATATGCATACCCAAATATTTGGCTGCTTCGGCTTGTGGCAATGGTTGATGGTTAAGGTAAACTATTGGGCAGTTTCCTGTTCTCAATGTATATGTTACATGTACCGACTTGACTTCATTTGCTTTAATTCGCCAAATTTTCAACCATTTTTGTAAATTATCAAGTGATGTTTGTAAGTATTCAGATGCTTTAACTGGATTAGAATTTACTGCCATGATTGCCATGTCATCGGCGAAAGTTAATGTATTTGTATTAGGAGTTAATGGTATATCAGCCGTGTATATGAGATCAAAAATGGCCCCAAGGACACTGCCCTGCGGTACCCCAGATTGTATGGGGTACAATTCTGACGTTGTATCTTCGTATTTTACCATGAAGTATCTGTCACTCAGATACGATTTCAATAGTTGGTAGAATGGACGAGGAAGATCTCGTTTAAGTTTATAGAATATACCTGGATGCCATACCTTATCAAACGCTTGGGATATGTCCAAAAAAACTGCCGAACAATAGTTTTTGTTTTCCAAGCTGTTTCTGATTGTTTCTACAACACGGTGTACTTGTTCAATCGTGGCGTGTTTATCTCGAAATCCAAATTGGTGTTCAGGTATAATTTTTAGTTTGTCAAGTATGGGTTTTAGTCGTTTTACTAATAATTTCTCGAGGAGCTTGGATAAAATGGGTAGCAAACTGATTGGTCGATACGATGAGACTTCCTCTACTGGTTTTCCTGGTTTTGGGATCATTTTAATCTGGGCTACCTTCTACTAAGAAGGAAAATGTCCTGTTCTTAGAATTGCATTATAAATGTGAGTAAGGGTACTAATACTCTGTTTGAAAGTTGCTGAATAACTGTTCCTGTAATTAATTCATACCCTGCAGCTTTTTTGGGGATTAAGTTTTGTCTAATCATGGTATTTAATTATTTTAAATTTATTGCCTTTATGGGAAGGGCTAACTGGTGGGTCGATTCTAGATACTGTGTTATTTCACTTTCTTCCTCCAAGCTGATATCCCGAGGGAAGGGTTGGAATACTTTAACCAGGTGTTCTGTAAAAATATCTGCTTTTTCCTTGTCGTCCCTTGCCCAACTCCTGTCAGGTTTTCTTAATGGTGGAATTTTTACTTGGTGGTAATTGAGTTTGCTGGTTGCTTTCCATAGCGAGTAATCCGTAGCTTCACAGGGTGTCAGGTCTTCTAGATACTTCTTTATTTCTAGGTCTTTTTCGGTTTTTATTATTTCCTTTAGGTCTCTTATTGCCTTATTGAATTTTGATTTATCTTGTGGAGGTCGTGTCACTATCCAAGCTTTCCTTAGCTTCCGTTTTTTAAGAATTGCTTCTTTCACAGTATTTGATATCGTTTGTCTCCTTCTAACTTTGTCCTGCACCGGAGTGCAGTCCCAGGCCGCTTTTTGTATAGCACACGTAAGATAATCTACAGCTTTGTGGATTTCTTCTGCAGTTTTTAGTGAAATATTTAAGTCAATTTTATCGTCCAAATGCATTCTGAACAGCTCCCAGTTAGTACGTTTGTTGAGAAGTTTAATCAATTTAGGCTTCTCAATTAGAGTGCTGCTTAAGGTGACCATTGTTGGGGAATGATCCGATGATCTAGGTTTTGCTCCAACAAAAAGTGTCCTGTGGGAATACCTTTTGTGACACAGAAGTCGATCACGTCCGGTAAATTTTTCCTATCGCTTGGCCAATACGTGGGTTTGCCAGCTGAGAGGGCGTTAAGGTTATTATCTTTCATAGATTTTGCTAGTTCTCTTCCTTTGGTATTGGTAAGCCTAGACCCCCATATCTGGTGTTTAGCATTGTAGTCACCACCAGCTATAAAACGATATCCAAGTGTGGTAAAAAACTCCGTGTATTTGTCTTTCTTGTTTGCATGCCTTGGCGGGCAGTAAACTGCAGATATAGTCATTTGTTCTCGTGTGTCTTCAATTGTGACATTGGTTGCTTGGATATGATTGGTTTGAAATTTTCTACTTTCGAAGTGTTTGATTGATTTTTTAATGATGATAGCAGACCCACCATGGGCCTCTCCGTCTGGATCTTTAGTATCGTAGATGTTGTAATTATTGATTCTAAGATGACTTTTATTGGTATAGTGAGTTTCTGATATAAGCATAATGTCGATATCATGAAGCTTAATAAATTGAGTTAGCTCGGGTCCGTGCGCTATTAGACCATTAGCATTCCATATTGATATTTTAATTTGATAGGCCATTAATTCATTTTATCTAGAACTTTAGTAATGAGATTTAACATCATTCTCATTACTTTTGCTAAGTTTTCAACCATGTTTTCTAATCTATCCATTCTATCTTCAATTTTCTGGGATTTATGACTGTTATCGTGGCTACTGCTTTCCGCTTTTTTTACTAGTCGCGGCGGCATATGATGTTTCATCAGTGAGTCTTTCTGTATTAATTTTAGGTCTTAAGGTGGGGCACTTTCGTTGTTGTATTTCTTTAAATATTTTGCAACCTTAATAGTTGGCATGATGGTTGCCATCCTGCCATTACCATTAGTGGGAAGCACACGTTATTAAATAAAGCCCATAATTGAAATATTAGAACATATCGTCGTCTTATTATCGAAACCTCCTAAGTCGTTTTGACAGGATTTTACAGGAAACACAAAAAACACTTTTATCGAATTAATATAAATTAAATCAAATTCTATTATTGCAAACAAAGCATATAAAAATAAGTCTAAATTATTGCAATGAAACAAAATACATAATTCTTAGTTTTTCTTATTTGGTAACACTTAAGAGGTGTAGAACAAAAAAAAATAGGAACGAGACGTAGGTGTTTTTGTTAAATATAATTAATCGGCCACGTATGGCAAAGTATGTAAATTTAAAGAAATTCGGCGGGAATCACGTGTTTCAATTGCTGTAGATAATCAAATTTACTTTTTTTAATCGGCAAAGGTTTTTTGTACAGTTGTTCCATGTTGCCTATAGCTCCACTTTTTCGTAACTGTTGCCTCCTATCGAGAATTATACGGTCGTCCGAAAATTTTAACTTATAGCGAATTTCCATCTGTTTGGTATTGAATTGCACAAAGACTATTAACTATCATCTGCCTTAAAACCTGGACGGATCGAAGTATAATATTTCAGTTTGGACAAGTCTTTGAACAAGGTATGTTGTAAATATTGGATTTCATATGGCTTAGGTTTTATTCTTGCCAACTTGCAACTCGCCGGAGAATTGATTTCCACATTTCTTATTTTACCTTCAATTGTGGAGTGTATGCTATCGCACTCCATTTGGGTGTGCTGCGAAACTAAATATTTTTGGGTGATGATAATGTTTTTTTTATTTGACTAATATAACAACGCATTCGATAGGATCGAATGCCTATTTTGGTAGGAACAGCCATCACTGTATAGAATGATTTCGCCTTAACATTAATATCATTTTCTCATCAATAAAATGGTATAATATTGAAGCAAATTCATTAGAGGTGACACCACCTTCTGCCTCGTGCCACATGAAACAGAAGCCATCTCTGGTTTTAAAGTCAAATAGTGTGAAATTATGTACGACCAACTTTTTCTCGTAATATGTGACCGAAGCTTTCAACATCGTACAAAGCAATGTAGGTTGGTGATCCGTCGTGAAAATATGTTTCGATTTATCTTTATCTTCTTCTGTTTCCCTCCGAGCTTATTTTTTTCTGGTAAAATGTTCATTCTATTTATCTTCCGAAGTATTACCTTTTGCCATTGTTTCGATTTATCTTTATCTTCTTCTGTTTCCCTCCGAGCTTTTTTTTTCTGGTAAAATGTTCATTGTATTTATCTTCCGAAGTATTACCTGCTTAGAAGCTAACACAAAGATCACACTTATCCTTTTTAGGACTGAAAAGAATCAAATTGTTGTCACGGAACGCATCATGAAAAGTTTTGATAGACAATGGTGCAATATTCTGTGTACGACAACTTTGCAAATATTCTTGAAATAAGACTGCTTGGACGTCCAGATCGGCTCCAAATAAAGCTTGGCAGAGGACGCCCTACAATAACGAGACTCCATCTTTAGCTATTGCTTAAAAAAATCTATCAGACAACTTTTCTCTTTCTCCAATCTAACGTTTGTTCTTTTACTTTCTTTATTATCAACAGAAAATTCCGGTTGTTTAGTAGAAGTTACCCAATTCTGTAAACTCCAACTACCAAAGGACAGAGTATTAATAAACATCGCCTTTCATTCTCTAATTCGGATTCCATTTTTCTTCAAGTGGCAAATGAAAGTATGTGATCTACGTGATACTTCATTCACATAATTTTTCTTATCTTTGGGAGGCACAATGTCTACAATACTTGCAACATAAACTTTTCTCTGTGGCCAATTCATCTGACTCCAAAAAATATTGAAAATATTCTGTCGATTTTTCTCAGTAAACATTCCACATTTAATTTTTGTACCTCGCGCACTCTGTTTACAATTACATCTAGCTTTCATTTTGCGAGCTGCTCTGACTTTGTTTGCGATCCATTTTCCGCTTTCATCTTTAGTTAGTCCTTTAAAATCGTAACCTTTTTCTCAATTAAACTGATTTTATTTCCTAGTCCAGGAGTTGATGTCAGGCTTGCGTTTCCTTCACCTCTTACAACTTTCTTTGTCATCTAAAGTTGCCGCTACATCTTGATTTCTTTCTTCTTCATTCATATCTTCATTCGCTTCTCCGTTCACATCAGCTTCATTTTCAAATTATTTTGGATCACTTGACTCATAGTTACTTAGTTCATAGAGTTCGTCATCTTTATTTTCAACTTGTTCACATATTTCTCCCTCATTATTTTCTTTAGCTTCTGCACGATTGACATCCAAAGCAGGATTAAAAATTAAATAATATCAAGTCTCATTTCGCTTTGACATATTACCACATACTAGTTCTTGTGAAATGTCATCAACAACGTCAGTGTGTGTTGATATGTTGGTGGTACCATCAACTAAGCTGCTCCCTACGTTGTCATGTGAAAGTACATGAGCGGCTATTTCTATTTATTTTCCTAATTCAGTCATAACTTATTTGTACCTCTCTTCAGGAACACGATCCTCTTGGAATTCTGCATGGTTTTCCGAATTCTCTTTTGTAGCCATGGAAACCATATACTGTCCTCTAGAAGTAATGTTAACCTTTAACAACGTAATAATATGTAGAAGGCAGACTGACTGATATCTAACTAATTGAAATCATTTTTTTATCATCTTCATGAATTTACAATAATTGAATACCATTCTTAAAAACCCCTAACTCTTATATGGCGACAAAAAATAAACAATACCTTTATATCACAACCTTCTAAGTCTATTGAATAGAAATGGCCATAAAATAAAAACATAATCTAATGGTTGGTGTAAACTTTTCATACGTAATATAACAATACCCTTATTCTTACCTTACTTTTAATAAATTTGTCTATTTTCGCCAAATATTTTTCAAACAAATCGAAAGAAAAAAGGACCACAACACACTTTAGTGAGGTTATACCAGACATAGGAGGTTTTATTGCAAAAAGCAATTGCAGCGATATAAAAGGTTTCAATAAATACGGCTAGAGCTGGATACAATCGTGCTGGATGTAAGAGGTTTTACAAGGTTGTATGTCTGCATTTCAGGAACATGAATGATACAAAAACCGTAAAGTATCAAAATACAGACTTAGGAGGTTTCGACAGTAAGCCGACGATATCTAACAAAAGCTAATAATTTCATATTTGTATAAAAACTTGAAATCTTCATTCTACCTTCTATCATTATTATTATTAAGGCTTTACACTCCCTTTTAGGATTTACCCACTCCTAAGGAGTCTTCACAATCCAATTTCCGAGGTGAATTAGTCCTCATTTTATTCTTCTTCTATGGCTAAAGCTCTTAACTATTCCTCGCCATTCCTTTCTGTCTTCTGAAACCATAACAGGTTTCAATAAATGCGGCTAGAGATGGATACAATCGTGCTGGATGTAGGAGGTTTTACAAGGTTGTGTGTCTGCATTTCAGGAACATGACTGATACAAAAATCGCAAAGTCTCAAAATACAGACTTAGGAGGTTTCGACAGTAAGCCGACAATATCTAACAAAAGCTGAAAATTTCATATTTGTATAAAAACTTGAAATCTTCATTCTACCTTCTATCATTATTATTATGAAGGCTTTACACTCCCTTTTGGGATTTACCCACTTTTAAGGAGTCTTCACAATCCACTTTCCGAGGTGGATTAATTCTCATTTTACTCTTCTTCTATGGCTAACACTCTAAACTATTCCTCGCCATTCCTTTCTGTCTTCTACTTTTTCCTTCCATCTCTCTATTCCCATTTCTTTGAGGTCTTTTTCATCTTCATCCTACTAACGTAGTTCTGGTCTTCCTCTTCTCCGTTTACAGCTTGGTTTCCATTCCATGATAGCTCTGATTGCTGATTTTTCTCCTGCTCTCCATACATGCCATATCCATCTTATTCTTTGGGCTGTTAAATATCTTATTACTATCTCTCCACCTATCTTCTCTTCCAATTCCTTAATTGTCCTTCTTCGATTTTCATTCTCATTTATTTTTATTATTTTTATAGGTCCCAGTATTATTCTCGACATTTTTCGTTCCATTACTGCCATGTCATGTTTACTCTTCTTCCTCATGGTTATTGTTTCCGCAGCGTAAGTCATCCAGGTCTAATTTTTGTTTTATATATTTGCAATTTCGATTTCATGGATAGTGCTGTGTTATGTAGTAGCTTATAGTTTGCATAGTATACTTTGTTAGCGCATTGTATTTTCTCCATTACTTCAGTATTTCTTCTTCCTGTGTTTGTGATTGTTATTCCGAAATTCTTGAATCTCTCAGTTTTTTCGAATTCGCATTTTCCCAGTTTTTTTGTGTGTTGCTTCATTTTTTTCCGATTTGCATTATCTTGGGTTTTTCTACATTAATCATTAGTCTCATTAAGGCAGTAACTTCTTCCTCAATTTCTTTTAAAATGTTTGTAATTAATTTTCTCTGCTTTGTTATAATTATTAAATCATCTGCGTAGGCTATTATCTGTGCGCCTCCATTTCTCAGTGTACCAGATTTGTCTATTCTTCTTGTTACATGTTCAAGTGCTATATTGAATAACTTGCTTGACAGTGCCCTGTCTTACACCTCTATACAGGGTGTCTACGCTAAACAGTTCGTGAAAAGTTTAACGGGTTGCTGTTGTACTAAAAATTTCAAAAAAATCCTCGTCATACGGCTGAATTTGATATCCTCATGTGAAATATTTTCAACTTTCTATCACTTCCGGTTCCACCGGAAGTAGCATCAACTTTCTTATTTTAAATGGAACACCCCATATATTATTATATTTTTGAACTCCTCGCTTAAATTGGAACATATTTTGTAAGAACGTGTGTACACTTATCTCTTTTAGTTTTCAAGAAATACGTTTATTTCTAAATTTTTTACCTCTAAAAGGTAGCCTGAAATCTGTCTATAACTTCTCTTAGGAATAAGATAAAATTATGAATTACATTTTTAATTATACCTAGAGGATGCCTCTATGAGTAAAATAATTGGAAACTGTCAATTTTGATAATAACTGTTTATAAAATATCAATATCTAAGTGCCCTCTTAAATATCTCGTAATTCATTTTTTTTAATGGAATGACGCATTTTTTATCGCATAGCACGATTGGGAGAAAAATTTACTACAAAAAAGTATAATACAACCATACATCTAAAGCAAGTATTTTTTGAATTATTTCGAAGAAATTATAACTCCAACAGTTATATTTCGCATTTTGTGGCGCATTTAGTAAAAATTAAAGTCAGTAATTTTTGACTAATGACGGCATGGATTTTTTTTCAAATGTAATTCATTTTTTTTTAATTTTACAACTTTTGTATAGTTCTTAATTTGCCACATTTTTTTGCAGAAGTACTTATCCTTTCCTTTAGAAAAAAATTCTCAATAATTTCATGATTTCTATAGATTTCTCATTTATTATCAAAATTTCGAGAGATTTTTCGATAATTTCGAAATCATTTAAATCAGAAAATGCAAATTGGTTGGCACGATTGACACGATTATTACATACATTTTTCATTCTCAAAATTTCTCGATGATTCAAGATCATGATAATTATTAAAAAAATCGCTTGAAATCTTGATAATACTTAGAAATTAGATATTTTAATTAATTCTAAGTATTATCAAGATTTTAAGTGATTTTCCAATCATTTTCATGATTTCTCAATATTTTTCATTACCAAGATTTCTAGAGATTTCTCAATAATTTTACAAGATTCTGAGAGATTTTCCAATAATTTCCACGGTTTCTCAATATATTTCGATATTTGCACAGATTTCCCCGTAATTATCAATATTTATGGAGATTTTTCATCAATTTCGAGATTAAAAAATGTAGTTTTCTTTTCGTTTATTATTTCTCTATAATTTTCGATATTTCTACAGATTTCTCAATAATTTTATCAAGATTCTGAAATACTTTTCAATAATTTCCACAATGTCTCAATATATTTTGAGATTTGTACAGATTTCCCAATAAATATCATGATTTCTGTAGCTTTTTCTATAGAAAATAATTTTCTAGATTTCCACAGATTCCTCAACAAATATCAATAATTCCAAAGAGTTTTGAATAGTTCCCAAGATTTCCTAATCATTTTCGAGATTTCTAGAGATATTCCAATAATTCTTCAGATTTTAATCCAAATTACTCAATAATTTTGATATCATAAAAATCTGTAGTGATGAAAAATGTATGTAATTATCATGTCACCTACATTTTTCATTCTCCAAATTTGTCGATAATTTAAACATTTCTAAATATTGTCAAACTTCGAGATATTTTTCAATGATTTCCCTGATTTCTCAAGTATTTTTGAGATCTTTGCAGATTTCATATTATATATATAAACAATCTTTATTAGGCTATCGACCCCATAGGGTCTTTCCGCCTTGCCTATTACATTATACGTACGTTACATTGTACATTACATTACATTATATTATATAACATTACCTAGTGATTCATGAGTGATTATTTTGATAGTGTGAAGAGAGTGTTATGAAGTGTAATATGTTTCATGAAGCGTTTTTGTCGGATGTAATTTTGTAGTGCGTTTGTTTTGTCTTTTAATACACAATTCGTCGAGTATTGTCCTATTGTCCTGTTTTTGTTGAAATTTATTTCGTAGTTTGTCTAGTCTTTGTTGGATGGGTATGATTTTGGTGATCTTGTATAAATTTATGTTTGATATGTTATGAAGATGATTGTCCTTATGTCTTAATTTAGTGAGAAGTCTTAATGTCTTCCGTTCAGTTACGTCCGTAATTCGTTTGCAGGTGTTTCTTACATTTTTTAGTATGATCTGGCCGTAGTCAATCATGGGCCTGCAGATGGATTTGTAAATTTTTGTTGCTGTACTAATGGATATCCCTCTTCCTCCGTATGTCAGGCATCTAAAATGTTTTGCTCGTTTTTGTATTTCCGTCTTTGTGTTCCGTAAGTGTTTGTCGAATTTGTGCTTATTGTCAATCGTCATTCCTAAGTATTTTATCGTCGTTGTGGGGTATACGTTTGTTCCGTTAACATGTATTGTCGGTGAGTTGGTATTGATTCTGTGGTTGGGAATAAGGAGTTGGCATTTTGCGGGGTTGGGTTCGAGTCTCCATTTGTTGAACCAGTCCATTGTTTTGTCAGTCAGTATTTGAAGTGTGTCTATTGTGTCATCCAGTCGTTTTTTATGTGTTATTAATGCTGTGTCGTCTGCGTATTGTATGATATACTGTTCTAAGTCTGTCTGCATGTTGTCTGTTCCTAATATGTCATGGCAATATATGTTGTACAGGAGGGGCGAGAGAGGAGAACCCTGTGGCAAACCTTGTTCTGGCGAAAATGATCTTGAGTATGAATTGTATGTTCTTATCCGTAGTTGTCTGTCTGTCAGGAAGCTGTGGATGAATAGGATGAGGGATCTAGGTATTTGTAGGGTATGCATTTTGTATAGTAGTCCTGTGTGCCATACAGTGTCAAAAGCCTTTTTTATGTCCAGGAATAGTGCTGCGGTATGTCTGTTTTGTAAGTACGTCGTCTGTATGTTGTTCGTCAGAATGTAAAGGGGGTGTATGGTCGACAGTCCGGGTTTGAACCCGAATTGGTATTTGGGTATCTTTTCTTCTATGAGGTTCCATATCCTGTTCTGCATTATTTTCTCCAGGTTTTTCCCCAAAACTGGGAGTAGTGTAATAGGTCGATAGCTTTCTGGTTTTGATTTATCTAGTCCAGTCTTGGGGATTGTGATAATAATACCCTCTTTCCAGATTATTGGGTGTGTGATTTTTTTAGGCAGTGGTTGTACATTTTAACAATGTGATCGTGTGTTGTTGTCGGTAAGTGCCTTAGTAGATCTTTTGTTAGTGCGTCATGTCCGGGGGCCGAATTTTTTCCCCTATGCAGTACTGTGTAATATTCGTCATCTGTTATGTCAGGGATTACGTCGTCTGTCTCTGTTCGTTTATAAGCCTCGAACCAGTCATTAATGTTCGTAAAGGTCCTGTCGTCGAAAACTGGGTTTTGTGAAGGGGTGAAAGCATTTTCAAAATGTTCCGCAAATGTGTTGGCTATGTCTATGTCTGTGTATTTTTCTGTCAGTCCGTCTGTCAGCTTTTGAATGTTGTTTTTCTGCTTATATCTAGTTAGTTTTTTTATTTTTGTCCAGTAGGTTCTCCCTCTGTCTGCTTCAATTTCCTGGCAAACCTCAAGCCATTTTTCTGTCCTGTATTGGTGTGTCAGTTTTTGTATGTCCTTGTTTAGTTTGTTTAATTTGGGCTTTAGGTCTCTGTCTCCTGTCGATGAGTACTGTCTATATCATAGATAACCCCCTTATAGATAGGCCACTCACATTGCAAAAAATTTCAGACTTAGTTGTTGGCCGCGCTCCGCGAACGGCGCTGATCACAGGACGATTTTTGGCGGGAGCTTTAAACGGAATAGAAATTCAAAATTTGAAAATATAACTCTATTCAAAAACAATTTCAAAATTTATTGTGTTCACAGTACAAAGTTCAGAGAATCAACTTGGTTACACATAAATAATATGCAATCATAAATATGTACTGCAAATACAATAAATATTAAAACTGTTCTTGAATCTTCACATAGAAAATAAAATGCAATACGTATATGAGTAAGATCAATTTTATTAAGGACTGTTTTCAATTCTGAACATTAGTATTAACATTAGTAATGTTTACAAAGATTAGTTCATACATTTGTAAAAATGTCGATATTTATTATAGTAAAATAACTGAGATTAATAATTATAACAAAATCTGACAATCACAAACAAATTTCAGTTATAATTTGTATTTTACAAAAATTGACCGACTATCGCGAACTAAACCTTAAAAGCTATATTTAATACATACCATCTTCTAATGTATAATTTAGTTATTAACATTGGTGCAACGTTAGAGCATCTAGTTATTAGACAAACGCATTATTTGCCTCTAAATGTATTTATAGTTTACATCCCTATTAATTATTGGTAATACCTTTGATACTGATATTACAGAAATACAAGCCGTACTTTGGTAAATTACCTACATACTACATAAATATGTGCAATGTTAGCGTCCAAATAATTACTAAAATATTAGTAATATTACAATTAACAATAGTACATACTTTAATGTTTAAAATCAAATATGCACAATTATATTAGGTCAATTTTAGTAAGTAATAATACTAACAATACACAAAATACACATATTACATGAGGCATTTTCGGAATAGTAACAATGTTACTACACTTAAGTGCATTACCAAGTAAAACACGGTTAAGTTTAAAAGATTAAAATTATTAGATACATAATGTCACATTATTATAGGCTAGGGTATATGGTCAAGTCAATCAATTTAAACATCTTACTTTGTTTGTAACGGGGTGTTTTCCTTGGTGGACTCTTCGGTAGGTGAAACTGTGGAAAAAGAAATTTTAAGTAAATAGGTGAACGGTTTTATTTTCAATTTCGTACCTTTTCTTTTGCAAATTACTGGTGCAAAGCTAGGGGAACTATTACTGGTTGATGCTATAATTTCTTGCTGGATGGAACCGTCAACTAGAATATTTTACTTAGGTATTTATTTGGTCACATACATACAAAACAACAGCTACAAAGCACACTCAGCAAATGTCAATTTGTTAACACCAGCAGCAGGGTAAGAGATAAGGGGTAGATTATAACTAATAACTCTTACCTTCTCGTATCCACTTCATACTTACCGTGGCGTCTACGACTGTCTGCGAAGAGCATGTTCAAGGGTTATAAGTTGTTCCACATTTTTAGTAGGACGGAAATGTGCCGATTTTAAAATAATTCGTTAAACGTCAAATAAATCAAATAAATTCGTCATGCAACAGCCGGTAAAGCCATTAGCGAGCACTGCTGCCGATAAATAATTGTAGAACACTGCCAAATGCTGCCGATGCTAGCGACAAAGACGGAAAGTGGGTATCAACTAATCTCAAAATCGCAATATACAGGGAGTGCGTAAAGCCTGGTCTATATATTTTCCGTTTTTGTTTTATTAAAGCCAGAATAAATCTTGGTAGTCTGTTTTTATAGAATTTGTAACTGGTTGTGGTAGAGTATTTCTTTATTATGTTTGTCATTGTATCTTGAAATTCTGTGATATGGTCTAAGTCTATTTCGTCCGAGTTTAAGTTGGTCAGGTAGTTGCTTATGTCTTGTGTAACGTATTTGTAATTGTCCTTTTTAATTATGCTGGAATGTGAGGGGGTTATGGTTGCCGTCAGTGTATGCGTGTCTATTGTGAACTTTATTCCTAGATGGTCTGAGCATAAATCTGGTATTAGTGTCACGTCAGTTAAATTGTTTGTTAGGTTTTCTGTGTGTAGTATGATGTCGGGGGTGCTGTCATTGTTATTTGGCATGATGAATGTTGGGTCTGTGCGTCGTCTAGTGAAGTCGGAGTTCTGTAGGAATGTTTGTAATTGTCTACTTTTCTGTCCGGATTTCATATTATTTATCAAGATTTCTGTTTTTTTTTTCTATAAATCCAAATATTTCCCAATAAAACATTGCTAATAAAAGCTCCACAAGAATGTTTGCAAAATAAATTATGTCAGTGCGAATTCCGTTCAATTACGCCATAAGTCATAATTATTGTTGTTGTAGTTTTTTAAGAATGTCAGAAAACGTGTAATAAATAATAAAATTCGACCTATTTTTATTTTTTCGAACTATATCGGCAGGAGTGCTTTTGTTCCGTATTTCAAATAGTCCTTGTATAATGAAACTCCTCAAATTTGGCTTAAATTCTTCCGTAATTTGTGATAAATAGCTTCAGGTTTTTAATAAATCTTAATTTTATCCAGAATCGTTACATTTCCGTTATATTTTGTTTAAATTCATCTGGATTTTTTCAAATTTGATGCAACTCGTGTCAAATTTGGCATAAATCATGTCAAGTTTTGAAAAAACTTGACATGATTGATTGATTGATTGATAACTTGATGATGATTGATACAAAAAGCCAACATTTGGTATAAATCGATTAAAATTTTTGGCAGCCACATATAAGTTATAAAAAAAATTCTAATTCTACTTATACCTCCAGAAATTAGTCAAAAATTGCTTAAAATTTTACGTAAATCCAAATTTGATTATGTATTCTTGCCATGTATCTTAACTGTTTCTCAAATTGGGCTTGAATCTCTCAAATTCAATTAAAAATTTTGCAAAATTGGTACAAATCATCTCATGTTTGGGATAAATTATCTCAAGTCTTACATTATTTGATTTTTTTATTGTATAATTTGACAATAATGTACTAAATTTTGTTTCTAAAACTTTACAAAAATCTAAAATTTGGCATAAATCGGTTAAATATTTTCATTGGCAACATATACATCATGAATATCTCAAATTCGTCCCAAATCTCAAGAAATTAGTCAAAAATTGTTCAAATATTTACGAAAATCCAAATTTTGTTATGTATCATAACAATGCTTGTTATATCATTTTTTTTGTTAAATTGTGTTTCAATCTCTCAAATTCGACTGAAATCTTCGCAAAATTGATACAAATCATCTCAAGTTTGTGATAAATGAACTGAAGTGTTACATTATTTGAAGTTTTATATGACGCAAATATTCTGAAATTTAATCTGTCTCAAATTTGATGTAAATTGTCGCAAATTTTTGTACATTACATGTAAGCGAATTACATGTACCTACATGTATTACATGTATTAAATGTACCTTTAATTGTTACTTTTATTGGAATTTGAGTAGTAATGGAGTTTTCTTACATTACAGGTAAGTGATAAATTTCTAAAATTGTCAAAATTTGGCATTAATCCTTTAAAGAAAAAAATGGCGTAGGTAAATTTTCTTAAATTTGGCATAAATCATTTCAAATTTACAAACCGTTTCAAATGACAGCAATCTTTGGCATACAATTGTTCAGATTGTGAATGGCTCTATTCTTAATATTATTATGAATTTTCTCAATCAACTCGCTTCAGCTCAAATTTAACGAAAGTTTTATTAACCTAAAAATTGTCTCAATTTGGCATAAATCTTACGGAAGTCAGCAAGTTGGCACATTTATATCACAAATCTCTCCAAATTCAATTTATCATATTTGGCACAGGTTATCGTAAATTTTCTCTTGACATTTTGTAATGAATATTCTCAAATTCGGTATTAATATCTATTATCTATGTTATCATTAATACATCTTAAACGTGATTTTTTTTTTATATAATTTGACTCAAATCTTTGCCTACTATCACTACAACGAGACAATTTGTTGCAAATCTTTTCAAATTTATTATTCTTCGCCACATATATGGAATGATTATCTCAAAATCCTCTTAATTAATTAAAAACTTTTCAAATTGTGCATAAATCTGAAATAGATGCAGGTGAGTGACGATACAATTATTATTAACAATACAAAATAATATTAAATAATGTACAATAAAAGAAATTATAAATTTGGCTGAGTAATAAGACATTATTACACGGTATAACATAATATATTCATAAAGATTAATCAAATTAATTATGGATTTAATTAATAAAATTAATCAGTATAACATAATATTTTCATTTGTGTCATCTATGTCAATCTTGACTTGCGGTTCCATTTCGATACGATACTGCCTAAACCATAGCAGGAATATACTAACGATGTATAAAAACAGTGAAACCAGAAGAATCCTGTAAATGATATTAAATACATATTAAAATAATAATAATGAACTTAATAAATAGTGGCCTAAAATTGTCCAGTCCAGTTAAAATTCTAACGAGAATTTATAATCAAACCCAAAAAGGCCCATCAAATAGAAAATAAGACAAATAAGTTTTTTTTAAGAAAAGTAGGTAGGATATAAAAAATATATGAAATAAAAAATTAAATAAATTATAAAAATTCCAGTATGCTGTACTGAATACGCCACAATGCGTGTGGCTGGTTGGTTGCCTAAACTTCAGTTCTGTTTATTCTGGCGCATGTTGTACTTATATAAAATATTATTTTTTCTTCTTTATTTAAATTACTTAACAGATATAACTTAAATTAATAAATGCTCAAATAATTATTTTTTTTATGTGATGAATGAAGTAAATGTTGACCAGATCAAACTTACCAATACGAAAATCCTAGAAACACCAATCCTTGGGAGTCCACAGATCCAATGATTGTGTACAGGATGGCTGGATTATAAATTAGATTTGAAGCATATTCAGTGCCCCATATGCATATGGCTAGAAGGACAGAAGCTGCCGCCAATGCGTTAAAAATGTAGAGTCCCAAAACATTAAAAATTGCATGAATTGGATTTCCACCAGTATTCCATACGGAAAGAATGGTTGCAATCAATCCGCAAGCACCAGATAACACTAGGAATATCATAGTAGTCAGATAACAACCGGAATTGATGAAGGTCCTTTGACGATTTGCTATAATAATAATAATTAATAATATATGTAATAAAATTGAATCATTAAATGTAATAATTGAGGGGCCTACAAGTAAATGGGTTTAAGTGCATTTTTGGTAGTTCTGAGATATATGGCTTTAAAGTTGACTTGAATTTCAAAATTCAAGGAATAAGTTTAGAAAACTGTGTTATTATTTTAGTCTAAATGTTAGTCTAAAATATTATAATACAGGGTGATTCATTAATATTGCCCATTTTTTCAATTAATCATAACTTACAAACCACCCTATATTTTTTTGTAATATTTGGTACGTATGTTCTTTGTTCACTGTAGTGTCGATTAACATAATAAATGAAAATCATATTTTAAGTCTGGCCTAAAATAAATTAATATGTAGGTTTCGAAACAACACCCTGTATATCAATATTTAAAAATTTTGTTTGCATATTTGGAAAGAGCAGAAAAAAATAATTAACACTGAATGTATGTGGTACTTCGGCATACAACTTTGTTTCTTATTAACTTGAGTCAAATCTAGATGTTTCGATAATAAGGTGGCACAAAATTTAAAATAAATAAATTTCTTTTCCTAAATGATAATTTTCCAGCTTCAATCAATAAAATCATCAACTATTTCACATTCTCTTAATTTCTGGATCCTAACCTTAATGTAAAACGAGAGGACAGGTCCGTATTTGGGACAAAATATTATTATCAATGACAAACTTTCAAACACCCACATTTCCCAATGAATCACCCTGTATAACTAAATAAGTAAAATTAATATACCCCCGACCCCCCCTTCGTCAACACATACAACAAAGCAAAAAAAAAAAAAAAAATGGATATGGAGAACGAAAAGATACTTACGGTCACAAACAAAATCGTCCATTTCTCCCTTAAATGACCTTTGTACTTGGGGGCAACTATAGTCGAAGTCAATGCATTGATTTGTAATAAGCTGCGTAAGCTCCTGTTTGCGCCCAGATTCCAGATTCTGGCATAACATTGCGCAACTATTGTCGCCAAACGAGCAAATCACTGCAAAAGAAGAAATATAAAAATGTGATATAACCTTATAACATATTTTTTAAAATGTAAAAAAAAGAATTTTAAAAATCACATCAATGGTGAACTAAAATAATTATTTTGCTCAAACGTGGACTATGAAAAATGTAAAATTATTGGATTGCACTTTCAAGTAAATTTAATATTAATCGTTCTTCTATGTTTTTGATACTGTAAATTTGTAAGACGAAAAATAATTTAAAACATTTTATCCGCAATTTTGCAGTAATCAAATTTTCACCTAAAATACATAATCCTTAACTGTTTGTTCTCTATCGAATTGACCATTATGATTCTGCAGTGTATTAATTTAAGAAAAGACAAAATTTAGATGCACATTTAAAGAAAAAAATAAATTCTCAACTATGTTGCGTACTTTAATATAGTACTACTAGAACTAGAACTAGAAATAAATTCAAACTAATATATTAACGACTTAGGCAACTTTATTTGCATACAATGACCGCCATGAGGGAATGCACACGTTCGGGTGTTGTCGTTTAACCCTCATAACTCTGAATTACATTCACTAAAAAGAACCGAGCGTGTAAGCTGAAGCTTACTTCCTAATCTTAGGCAGCTGGTGATTAGCATATTAAAAATACTATTAAACGCTACTTAATAACTTACTTCTTATTTCGAACACTAATCCTGAAGGCTGTGGTTCTTCGAGTGTTCCAGAAAACAGTCCATACTTTATGCTAAAAGACTGGTCGGTGTTTTGCACAGAATAGCCATTGGCTACTATCCATTGCGATGTACCGAGGGCAGTTAATGACAGAATAACTGCCAGCCCAGAAGAGATGGATGTAAAGAATATAAATTCCCTTTTTATCTTGGCCATGTTTTCAGAGCACTGAGAACTGTTATCATTATGGCGTTTAACGATAGTAACCTATCTGATAAGCAACGTTATCTCGACTACCAAATTCGATGGAATCACTTGATACATATTTAATACGATAAGAATGCTTACACTTCAGAACTACTGAGTAAAACAATAGCTCTATAAATTTTCTATTCAAATATTTTTAATGTTTACTGTATATCCAATGAAAATTCTCAAAAAGTCAATATCTTGTCAAAATATTGTCAAGAATCATTAAAATCGTGAATCATTGCAAATTTTCAAATAAATATGATATCTGTCATATCGCAATGATTAGTGTCAAAATATTAATCATTACTGAGAAATTCCTCATATAATTGCAGCAGAATAATGAAACTGAAACATGAACGGACTGTTTTTGACAGTAATGATTGCCATTTTAACAATAAACACTAAAATTTTGAGAGTGGTAATTAATTCTGAGAGAAAAAAAAATGGAATTAAAAAACTTCAATTAAAAAATCTGAAACTTGAACTGAAAAACTAAAATTTGAATAGTAATCATTGATATATAGGCATAATATTTAAAAGTTTGACATGAATAAATGAAATGTTAACAATACACTTAATTATTATTAATATATTATTCTGTAAAAGTATCTGCGAAAATGTCAGTGATTAATAAGGCCCATTCATCTTAGGCGACGCAAGCTACGCTGTGACAATGCTGTCGCTACGAGCATTTTCAACTGCGTCAATACGCTGTTGAAAATGAATGGGCCTTTATTCTCAAAAATGTCATTGCTCAAAATTTTGCCAGTAATGATTGAAATTTTGACAGTGTATCCATTGATTTTTTCAAATAAATGATATATTTTGTCACAGTAATTATTGTGATATATTCATATCACAATAATTACTGTCAAAATGTTTATTATTACTGAGAATATTTGAATGATTGCCCATAAAATTTCAACAGAGTAATGAAATTGAAATATGGATAGAATAATTTTGAAAATTATGTTTGCAATTTAGACAATAAGCATTGAAGTGTTGAGAAGTCATTAATTTTACAAGAAAAAAATAAATTTACAACAAACATAATTCAAAATAACAATTGAGATTCGAATAGTAATCCTTTTTTCTATTGGCATAATGTTTAAAAGTTTGACGTGAATTATAGAAATATTAAAATAACAACAGACTTATTAAAAAGTTACATGTATCCTGTGAAAATTTCAATGATCATTCTCAAAATGTCATTATTCTCTCGAAATGTTCAATCAATAAAATGTTAAACCACCGCTAACCACAGTTTGATTTTTTATGAATTACGCTGTATGAATCAAAAACGGCCTATAAAAATTGAATACAATGTCGAAACTAAACTATTCAAAACAAAATCTTATATTTTATATGCTTGGGGAGTGTGCTGAGGGCACAATAAGTCAAAAAGTGATTATTGAATATTGAAGTTTCAAATTTGGACTTTGAAATAGGTTTTTATTCTAACTGCCATTATTGGCAGTCATGCCATTTACTGGCAATTTATACAATAAACCTTCCAAACGCCCACTGGTAATCTCTGAAGAATTAATGCACTTAAGGTAACACAGGTTCTACCAGCTTACAATAGTTGCCGCCAGAGCGCGATATTCATTGTTATGTATTGGCAAGCCTGTTCCTTGCATCGATTTTTCGAGTGGGAACTAGGAAGCGAAATAACTCCGCCGTTCTGTCAAAACAACGTCACCTTTGACGTTTTCTTTGTTTGTGAGCATCATAACAATGTTCTAAAAGTGTTAAAACAACTAGAAGTGCAATGGAGGTGTTGCCAGTGAGCTACATGCCAGGCGACCCTATGCTGATCGACAAGATCGTATGCGAGCTCAAGTCGCAAGGCATCTTCGATAGCTTCCGCAAGGAGTGCATTTCAGACGTGGACACGAAGCCCGCCTACCAGAACCTGCGCCAGAGGGTCGAAGGCAGCGTCGCGGGCTTCCTGAGGAAGCAGAAGTGGAGGCCCGACATGAATAAGAATCAGGTCCGCGAGATGCTCCGGAAGAACATATACGAGTAAGTACCCGGGGGCCGCAGTCAGTGCGGGCTTACCATGTGCATTTCAATTAAGATCCGGCTTCCTGGAGACCGGTGTGGAGAGGATCGTCGATCAGGTCGTCAACCCAAAGATGAACACAGTGTTCCTGCCAAAGGTCACCGATGTCGTCTACAAGTACCTCGGCATCGAGAGGCCGACCACCGACATGGAGAGGCGTCAGGAGAGGTGCGAGATCAGCATCGAGAACCTACTGCCGAAGGATTTGGAGGCCGTGTCGCCGGAATCGGAGCCGCTGGATAGGAGGGACGACAAGCTGGACGACTCGTACAATTTGGACGATTGCAAAATGGAGGAGGACGAGTCCCCGCCGTTTGAGCCTATCGACGAGCAAATCTTCAATGAGGAGAACTCGGTGGACTCGCACTTATCGGGCTTCTCCGGTCTGGTGAGCCACGACTCGAATCAGAGCGATGGGCAGAGGCCACTGCAAATCGACATGGACACACAGATGTCTAAGCAGAGTTCCGACGGACGGTCGTCTCTTGTGATGAACGAGGATCAGAACTCCAAGATGGAAATATCGGAAGACTCCCGGCTCGATTCGAACTCTAAAGGTTTTGAAGTTGACAGTAGTGACAAAAGCTCTGGCAGCGTGAAACTCGAAAATCCCGCTGATAAAGATAAGAAGGAGGAGAGGGTCGATAAAAAGGAGGAACGTGTTGATAAAAAGGAGGATAAAAGAGACGACAGAAAAGATAGGCACAGATCAGACAGACATAGGTCACGAACTGAGAGCAGAAGTGATAAAAAAGATGATAAAAGATCAGATCGTGATAGGAAAGATAAATACAGTTCCAAGGATAAAGACAGGAAAGATGATAAAAGCCGAAGCGATAGGGATAAAGATAGGCATAAGAGCTCTTCAAGTAAGCACAGTAACAGCCACGACAAAAGCTCGAGCAAAAAGGAATCATCTAAAAGCGATTCAAAGCATAGGAGTGAATCGAAAGATAAAAAGGAGCATAAGGAAAGGCATGACTCAACAAAAGATAAGGTTAGAGATAAGCCTTACAGCAAAGATTCTAAATCGCGAGACGATAAAAGCCGATCGCATACAAAACCAGACAACAAGGATAGAAAGAGTTCGACAAGTTCCAATTCGAACAGCCGACGCGATAAAGACAAAAAGGACCCCAAGAAACGTGCCAAGGATGACCACTACAGCTCGAAGCACAGGCCAGAACGCCGCTCGACCGACAGGGACTCCAACGACGGCTCCGGCCTGAAGAGCTCTTCCAGCTCGTACTCCGAATCGAACTCGTCTTCCCAGAACTCGACCACGCAGGTGAACAAGCCGCCGGACAGCTCCACCTCCAACTCCAACGACTCCGGTAACTCGGACGCCACCGAGCACAGGCAGCCGGTCACCCTAAGCTCCGAGGACCTGAACAACTCTGGCGAGTTCCTCATAAGTATTGCTCAGAACAGGCGGCTGATCAAGCCGAAGATCGCCTCCAACATACAGGAGGCACGCCGGCTAATGAAGATCCGGAAGCAGCTGAAGAAGATTGAGAAGCAGAGCGGCATTGCCCTCGATGCGCTCAACAGGAATCTGAGCCAGCGGGCTGCCCGGCCGGAACAACCCAAGGTTGAGCCCGTGCCCGAGCCTGAGCCGCGCCCTATCACGCCCCCGCCGAGCATCTCCGTGAGCATGGCGACGTGGGACGCCCTCGAGGCGAAGCTGAACGAGAGCGTGAACTTTGACACCTACTACGACCCCGAGGTGCCCGTCAAGGTCTGTGGGATCACCGTAACGGAGACCCTGAAGAAGGAAATTGAAAGCATTAAAAGTCTTGAGGCGAAATATGCTGGCGGTGGCGTTGCAAAAGCCGAAAGCGGTGAGTCAGCCAGTTCTAATTCGGCTGTCGATATTAAAGAAACCCAGGGGTTTGAGTCGGATGACTGCTTGTATTTTCCGGCGGAATCTGTTACTGCCGACGAGTCGTGTAGGAAGGGCTTCACCGATAGCTTGATCCAACTGGAGAGGGAGATCAATGAGTTGGAGTCCAAAATTGCACTGAGTATTTGCAATAACGTCCCAACTGCCGACGCAGAAGAGCTCAATAAGGAGAACAAGCGCATTGGGATGAAACGGAAAATTTCTGACAAGTCTGATAATTTGAAGAAGATGAGGAATAACAATAACCTTATTGATGGTAAGTGCTTCTGTCAATTTTTTTATTAATACCGAATAATGAGACTTTTTTATGTTGGTTCATGGTACATGTACCATGAAATTTGTGGTCAAGTCGGTGCTGGTTTGTAATTCTAACAGTAGTCAAGTATCGAATTGATGTCAATAATTATTTCTAGCCTGTGAGTGCTTTGTTAACTTAATATGCCTCAGCATTTACGTTGTTGGCTATTTCACTTGATAGTCTTATAATTCCTAGTATGTCTGTTTTCTTAATCAGACACAACTCATAAAATTTGATGTCATGTAAAAATGAACAAGCATCGACTTGAACATGAATTTTATAGTCCATTTTTAAACTAAATTGTGTTTCATGTATTAAATTTTTGCATGAAATAAAATTAAATATCTTGGGTATTTTTAGTGACGACACATGAGGAGAAATTTTCGTTGCCTTTAAGTCCTTCCGATAGTGACAAATCTGTTGACAAGAGGAACGATTCCGACGGACAGATACCGAAACAGAAACGTCAGAACAAGATATCAAAAGCACAAAGGTATTCCAGCGAGGACTTGTACAAACCCCGGCCCTTCATAAAACGTTCGTCTTCGAGGAGAGGGGACGTCAAGCTAGATTGATACATATTACAGGAGTCGACTAGGGCTCCCCATAGCATGCGAGGAATTAGCAATACAAAAATATAAGTCTTCTTCATACGTTTATATTTTGTTTCTTTTATTACTTCTTCAAATAATTACGTCAAATATTATTACATAATTTTGATTCTAGAATATGAAGTAGTTTGTACTTTCATACTCTGTTTTATATTATTGTACAATTTATATCAAGAATTAAATAATAAGTTTACGGTTTTTGGTATTTAGATAAATATTTAGCAATTTATATGCTAAGGCAAGAGTGTTATTTTGTGTGTCGATTGAGTACTCAGATTTTACAGCAAAAACTAAGTATTAAAGCAGAGCGTCTGGATATAGTGCATGCCCACTTTTGCACACAGAATGCTTACTGCAAAATGTGGAACTTTTGTGGAAGTGGGTAATCTGTACAACAATACATCTCGCCTTTTTAGATGAGGTTTGCATTAGTTGTATTCTACGTATGTGGGGATTAAAAGAAAGTCCGAACAAGGCAACAGTGGAAATACCAACAGATTAATTTAATCACCATTCAAATTTGCTATGTAAAAAAATAGTATGTCTTGGCCTCAAATATTTTGACAAGTTGTTCTCAAGTGATTTGACATGTGTACCTCATTTTGACATTTACTGTGAATAAATGTACTAAAACTGTAGTCTTGACATTTACTGTGAAGAAATGTACTAAAACTGTAGTTTTGACATTTTCAACTATAATTCATGGATGAATGCCAGGTGCAGGTCAAAGCAACCAAAAAAACTTGATCTTTCCAAATAAGTTGGCAACAATGAAAAAATATCTACAAAGTTGTTTTCATAAAAAAAAATTGTCCCATAACCTGTCGTTAAAGATCATAGAGTTTCATTACTCGGTCAAATTTGTCTTTTACTCGAAATTTTTTTAAACTGTACCTTACTTTAGACCCCCACATGTAGAACTTTGCAAAAATTTTATTTGGTGCCGAATTTTTATGCTTTTATCTAACAGTTCATCAGACATTTATCGTTTTGCCTTAATAGCAAACACACTAATTATGCTAAATGCAACAATCCAAATCAGGATAATTCCAATTCCGGTTAAAACTTCCTCATGTAAAATTCCATACCCTTTCTTAATTATATTCCTCAGAGATATTATTGGCAATGTGAACGGTAAACATTGAGACAGCCATCTAAGAACTGTAGGTTGTCCTTCCAATGGCCAAACAACACCTATAACAAAATAACAAAATTATTATCAAATGAAGTATAACATTTAATTAGCTTATTACCAAGTGATCCATTTAGGGTGAGACGTTTTTATGTTGGTAATGCAATTTAAGTACTACTTTGTGTTTGTGACTGCAATTGCTGCAGGTTACCAATGTAAATTACGTCTTACCCTAAATGGATCACTCGGTGTATGGTCGTCAAAATAGCACCCAGTACTGGTTATTGCTCTAGTTTCTCAATTCTAGTTTGATCACCATATTGTAGCGTAGCTATGTAACTATTTTATTTTCCATACTAACCAGCCAACAATATCATGGGATAGAACAATCCCGTTCCGTAAATATTAGCCGCATTATGCGTGTCACTTATAATGGAGATCCAAAAACCTGAAACGGGACATTCAAATCGGTCTCACGCCAACTCGTAACTCGTTGCTTACCGAAGACCATCCCCACCAAACCTTGCAGCGCCACGTACAAAAATATGAGGTACATTTTGCCGACGTACTCGATCCCAAATATCGCAAACGTCAGTATGACCACTTCAGCGGCCTGCAGCAAGACCAGGACGAACTGCGTGAGGAAGTGGGTTAAGACGATTTCCAGCGACGAGACTCCCGCCACAATTGACCTGTCCCAGACGCCCTCAAGGCGGTCCGTTATTATGATCGTGGACGTTAGAGTAGTTCCTAAGAAGAACATGACCCTGCAATTTTAAGTTCAAGGAGTTAATTTATCTTTAGATTAATTATAAAGTTAAGTTTGTTATAAAATTATGTCTCTTAATGCAAACTTACTACAGAGGGAGTGAACAATGATTGTGGTCAAGTCAAGTTAAGTTTCCTGCCGCAAAATCTAGGGATTTTTTTTTGCTTCAAGTAAGGAAGTAACTGTCAAAGTTGACAGTACCAAGTTAGAAAGTAATTATTGTAAAATTTGTTAGTAGCAAGAAATAAAGTAACTAGATTTGACACCAGCAAGTAAGAAAGTAACTAGATTTGGTAGTAGTAAGAAAGTAACTAAATTTGACAGTAGAAGCGTCGTATGTTTGATATGTTAAAGAGAAGCAATCTAGAGAATTTTTTTATCATATTTACACATGTACCAACATATATATTTAGTTGCCTACCCATCAAACTACTATCATTGTTGCTCACTCGATATACAGGGTGATTTATATTAGGTGTAAAAAACTTTGCCATCTTGTTGAGGAACAGTAATAGCCCGTTTATGTCCTAGAGTTTATGAAACCTATTGTCTTTTATGGTGGTTTTGAGATCATGTTATGTCTCTCAAAACGGAATTTTCAAAAAAATGTTGTATAAGGATATTTTACTTTTCATGGAATATGAACTACTTACGTTAACAGAACTCCGGGAACCATAAAGATCGTAAACGTTTCATCCTCGCTTCCGTACTCAAATGTGAACCTCATCGGCAGCTCGCCCACTTTCGGAAGCAGCTTGCAATCGTTGAAAGCGTCCACTTGGTAGTCGATATACTTCTTGAGCAGCTTGTATTTGATCGTGGATCCAATCTGGCGATCTAAGGCATGGAAATGTGACCTGCGGAAAATTTGATGTGGAGTACTCACTGGACATGTCGAGCCACACTTTGATTTGGCTGTCTTCGAGCAGTTCGTCGGTCACTTTGCGCCCGTCGTTCAGCCTCTCCTCGAAGGAATCCGTGAAGTTGGTGGAGAAGTGCAAGACGCCGACGATTTCGCCGTTTTTTACAGCATTTATAGCTTCATCTAATTCATCGAAGTAAATCTAAAACATAAAACACTTTAATTACCAAACCCAATCAATTTTGTATTACTTTAGTTTTTTAATAACCGTAAACAAATGTGTGGCCGAGCAATACCCAATACCGACCATTACTCAGACAGGCATTTGTGTTATTGTAAAGTAATCACTTAAAAAAAATTGGAAAACATGTGGCCATAATCTCTAGTACAGACTTATTTTGTTATTTATTTTTCGTCCTTATAACATAAACTACTATTGTACTGTCGGAATATTTTTTCCACTGCCAAAATATATTTTTTACGCCCCAGTATATTATTTACTACCCATGAATACGGATATGCTCTGATAATAATAATAATTATCCCTTCTGCTTGTATGGTGTAATAGGTATTTTAATGATATTGCCCAAAGGTTTTCCATACATCTATAATACCAATTTCTAATTTCAGCTCTAGTTATCCACGTAAATTCTCGCAGCCAATAAGAAAGGCGAAATCACGGGTCTTGCCTTTCTTATTGGCTGCAAGAGATCACTCGGTATTTATAACGTAAATTTTATCGTGTTTACCATTGAGAACATGGGATCCTTAAGCTCGTCCAAAAATCGGCATCCTAGGTCATGAAAGTGGCAACTAGAATATGAATACGGTTCCGCAGTTCCATTTTTGGTATAATTGCTGCAGTGTGTCATCTTGCTCTCGTCGTTTACAATGCCAATTTTGATTCCAGCCACATTTCCGCCTATTGCTAGCAGGAAGCACAGTATTTCCATCAACGGGAATAGGAATGTAAAGCTTAAGCCTCTAAAATTATTAAAATTGCAAAAACTTTAAGCATTATTACAATAATCACGCATGCATGAAATAGAATCATCAACCATCAGACTTTTTTCTTTGTATTATCTCTTAAATTCTTTTGATTCTATTTCAAATACTCCTGCAATAAGATCCCAATCAATTTATAAAGTATTCTGATAACTTTTAGTACTATTCAGTTATACGTTTTTAGCGACGTAATCTTAGAATTCTCTTATAATCTTCTGATAGGTTCTGATATTTGAAACAAATCAAATCTTATGATATTTGAAACAAATCAAATCTTATGATATTTGAAACAAATCAAATCTTTTGATATTTGAAACAAATCAAATCTTCTGATATTTGAAACAAATCAAATCTTCTGATATTTGAAATAAAACAATCAACTGCGTTATGTGTTTTCTCATTAAATCTTTTATAATTTTTAAATTTGACATTTTTTGGTTGCATGAAATATATGAAATTGTTTTTTTCTCATAAAATCTTCAGATGGTTTCATGAAATCTATTACGTTATTTTTATTTTGATAACCATTTATAAAATTGTCCTCAAAATATTTTGATGGTTCGCAATTTTTTTTTCTACGATAAAATTTTGTTAGTAATATTAAACTTTTTGTCATAAAATTCTACTAAAAAGCAGCTGAAAAATGTTCAATGGTAATTTGATGTGAAAATTAAAAAATATTTACAAAAACAACAAAAAATGCTATAATATAATCGAGGTTTAGGAAATATTACAACTTGAACTGTTAATAAAAATGCTACAAAGTCTACAAAATTAGAGAAAATCTTGATAATTAATAATCATATAAAGTTTAACAAAAATTCCCCAAAAATTCATAAGATGATCGTAAAATTGACAAGGATTCTCAAAACAGGCTCGTTCTGTGGGCCCAATGTCTTTGGTCTGACTCTTCGTGGAGGGTTTAGTTCCATTCTCACTTATATTATTATACAGTTATTCAAATTTCATGTAAAGCTTTATGCACTTTCAGGCATAACAATTTAAATACTCACAAATGTGAACTGTAAATGGTATGTTTTGAATGTGCATTTGGAAATTATTTCCTCGGACAACTGGAGACCAGTTTCGACCTAACTTGGCTCTCATCAGTCTAGTCCTTTATTTATTTATATGTTTAAAATGGTTAAATGTTTCGACATCAATTTAAAACCAACTTACCCAGTATTTCTAACAAACTGCTGGATGTTTTTCACCATTAGCGATTTCATTCTCTTCCTATTTAAACTAAGAGCACCAGTTGTCGTGTTAAGCTTCTTATCAGTTACCAGAACCTGTAAACATAACACGAATTTTCAAGAAAAAAATATATCGCAGACATCATCAAAAATTTGTGTTGCAAACAAAAACGATAATTTTTTATCTAAAATATCTTCAAATTTGTGTTTTATTTTATACGTTTTTTTTTTTTGTATTTCGTGTTGTGTGTAAAACACGAATTTAGAGAAAAAAATCAAAATCTGTGATCAAACATGTATTTTGCGAACATAAACGATAATCTAATAACTTAAACATCTTCAAATGTGTTTTTCATTGGTATTAATGACATCTTCATGTCATTTGATTTGTATTAATGACATCTAGAATGTAATGACATTAATAAAAATCTATTCTATTCTATTATAAATCACGATTTTTCACAAAAAGAATCACCATTATTTATGCAAAAAAAAACTATCGCCTAAAATGTCTTCAAATAAGTGCCAATAAGTAAGTCAAATAAGTGTATGTAATCATAAAATGCGATTTTTGTAAAAAATTGAAATCACCGAGTTATAAAAATATATTAATATATCTTTGCAAAAATCGCTGAGCCATCATCAAAAATATCTTCAAATATGTGTTTGATTTATGTTTTATTTCAAATTTAAGATTTCTTACTGCTTTTATAACAAAAAAAGGCTTTAAATGTTCATCCAATTTTTATTTGAGTATATTCCTTAAAATACATTTTAAAAATAATTTTAAACTTTGTCAAAATATCTCAAAATATTTCACTGATTATATTCTTTTTACTGTCAGAATAATTTCTGTAGTCATAATATTTATTATTTTTATAGTGCCATAATATTATTTTTCTAAGATGTTTTCGTCCAGATATTCATCCAGATATTCGAATTATAATATTATATTATTATTATTATGTTCGTCCAATTTTTATTTAGGTATATTCCTTAAAATCCATTTTAATAATAATTTTAAATTTTCTCAAAATATCTCAAAATATTTCACTGATTATATTCATTATATTCTTTTTACTGTCAGAATATTTTTTTTTTTAGTCATAATATTAATTATTTTTATAGTGCCATAATATTATTTTTCTAAGATGTTTTCGTCCAGATAATCGAACCGAAAAAGTTTATTAAAAATAAGGCTTCAAAACGTTGACTCTTTAATGTTCATTCTGAATTTGAATACAGTAAATGATATTATATTATTATTATGTTCGTCCAATTTTTATTTGGGTGTATTCCTTAAAATCCATTTTAAAAATAATTTCAATTTTTGTCAAAATATCTCAAAATATTTCTGTAATTTATGTTCGATTTGAAATTTGCGATTTCTTACCGCCTTTATAAAAATAATGCTTCCAATGTTCGTCCAATTTTTGTATGGGTTTTAGTCCTTAAAATCCATTAGAAAAATAATTCAATTTTTTGTCAAAATATCTCAAATATTTCTCCGATTTATGTTCGATTTGAAATTTGCGATTTCTTACCGCCTTTATAAAATAATGCTTCCAATCTTCGTCCAATTTTTGCATGAGTTTTTGTCCTTAAAATCCACCAGAAGAATAATTGAAATTTTTGTCAAAATATCTTACAATATTTCTTTGATTTATGTTCGATATAAAACTTGCGAATTCTTACTGCTTTGATAAAAATAATGCTTCAAATGTTCGTCCAATTTTTGTTTGAATTTTAAGTCCTTAATTTGAAAAATAATTTCAATTTTCTGATTTGGTTGTAAATTATAATATAATTTAGTTTTTCAGTCAAGCTTTCATTACCCAGTACACAAAAGAGTCCTTCAGTTTCGAGAATTTTTTTCTGACAGACTGATATTTGCAAATCTTTAACACTCCACCATTTTTTTTTTCTTTCTTTACTTCAAATTTTATTCACGTATTCACGTTATTAGTAATTTGACTCTTTACATTGTCAATATATAAAAGTTATGACTTCTATTAAAATTAAGAGTAGTAATCTTACGGTTATACACACTAAATTATGTACTTGTACTCATCTTATAAATTGCTTGTGAAAACTTATTGTGCACTGATTAAAATAATATCGATTTTTCGTCGTCATTACGAAAATTATATTCAGATTTTTGTTTGGTTCAAATTTTGTCTGGTTTTCATTTAAAAGTCGCGATTCGTCACTGCGCTTCTTAAAATATCTTCAAATATCTATGTGATTAGAGATTAAAATCAAATAATTGTCGACTTTATGTTTATATTTTACAGTAGTAAACCATTTCCGCCTTAATCAAAAATATAATCAAACATATGACTGATTTTTTTATCGTTTATCGTTGTTTGCCAAAATAATGTAAGCATTGAGTTATCATCAAAAAGATCTTCAAATATTTATCTGATTTATGTTCGAGTTTTGACCACACGAGACCTTAAAGACTTTTTGAAACATAACTTCTTTTTGTCTGATTCATTTGTGAATTATGAAATATCGATTTGCCATCTCCTTTAACAAAATATCTATTTTTTCACCGGCTATAAAAAAATCCATAAATATTTGTGTGATTTGTGCCTATATTTTAAATATCTGTAAGTCTTGTCTTCATATTTAAAAATCGTGAAGCATTTTCGCCCTAATCAAAATTATCAAACATTTGGCAGATTCTTTTTATTTCAGCAACAAAATTGTAATCACCAAGTCATCAATAAAGTCAAGTCAAAACATTTGTCTGATGATTTTTTTTTAATTTTTACAAAAAAGTTGTAAACATTAATAATAATAATTTATTGATGTCTCTGATACTAGTGTATCTTACAAAGGTCAAATTAAATTTCACATCGTAAGAATACAAATCAAAAAGGTCATACATTGACTTATCATCAAAAATATTTTCAATTATTTGTCTGATTTATGTTCGAGTTTTGATGTCACGAGTTCTCAAAGTCGATTGAATCATAACTTCCATTCCATTGTCTTTCTATTTCTACGTCTATTGAAACATAAAATATTTGGGTGTGAATTGCAAAATATCGATTTTTCATTTCCTTTACCAATACTATTAATTTCTTCACAGATTTGTATTTGTCTTAAAATACTCCTGAACTTTTTGATTTTCAAAAATTTTGTTTTTCTTATTTTTCTAATAATGAGGTAATTCTAAACATAGTATCTTAACCAAAGTCATCAAGTATTTGTTAGTTGTTTTTTTCAATTTTTCAAAAAATTAAATGGCAACCTCCGAGTCGTTATACACAATGTCTTAGGTCTTATGTCTATCACCGAGTCATTACAAAAATGTCTTATGTCTATTGTGTTGCATTATGTCTGATTTAATTTAATTTTTGCCAAAAAGCTTTGACTATCATCAAAAATATCTTCAAATATTTGTCTGATTTATGTTAGAGTTTTGATGTCACGAGTCCTTAAAGCCTTTTTAAAAAACATGTTTATCTTTGATTTATATTTCATTTTTAAAATCGCATTTTTTCATTTCATTTATAAAACAAATATTTTCATATTTGATTGTTTTCTGCTTCGTAACTTACGTCTCTAGAAGCGTGAGTACTTTGCATGACGCTGATGTTGGAGCTTGCTCTGGAACCGACCATCGAGTTGTTCTGGTCATCAGCCACCACTTGCTCTATGTCGGACAATCTTCCCTCTTCTTGCTGTTTGCTGAGGATCAAGAACACCTCTTCTAAAGTATCCGTGCCGAATAAAGTCAATAGCCGACTTGGGGATTCCTCGGCTAGCAATCTGCCTTCTCTCATCAAACCAATCTGAAAATAAAATGCTAGATGCGTAAATTAAATGGTTCAACATTTACGTGAGCAAGCCATTGATTATAAAAATAATCCGGAAATAAAATTCTAAATGTGTTAATTAAATGATTCAAAAATTACGTAAGCAAGCTTTTTATCAAAAAAATAATCTAACCAATCTGAAAATAAAATACTAAATTGTCAATTAAATGGTTTTAAAATGACGAAAAGAAGCCATTGGTTATAAAAATAATCAAACCAATCTGATATTTGACATCTGACTTTTCCTTTGAATTATCTCTTAAATGCTTTCGATTTTATTGAAATCCTAAGGGAATAAGTTCCTAATTAATTTCATCATTAAATTATTTTGATAAATTTTGGTATTTGGTTATAGGTTTCAATCGACGTTATGTTGGAAAATAAAATCTTATCTCTTAAATGCTTTCGATTTTATTGAAATCCTAAGGAAATAATTTCCTAATTAATTTCATCATTAAATGATTTTGATAAATTTTGGTATTTGGGTATAAGTTTTCAATCGACGGTATCTTGGAAAATAAAATCTTCTTATAATTTCTGATATTCGAAATTAACTTCATCTTGTTTTTTTTTTCTCATAAAATCTTTAGATAATTTCTGGTTTCATACAATGTATTACCAGTTATTTTTATTTTGAAAATCACTTCTAGAATTTTCCTCAAAACATTTTGCAAATTGTGTTGCTCTATTTCACTAAAATTCTATGATTTGTTTAATATTTTTTAATATCTTTAACAAAATTCTATCAGAAAAAAGTCAACATATGCACCATCAAAATATTTTAAGGACAATTCTATAAGTGATTTTAAAAATAAAAATAACTGGTAATACATGCCATGAAACCAGAAATTATCTAAAGATTTTATGAGAATAAAACAAGCAAGCCAATGAATATAGAAATAATCAAACCAGTCTGAAAATAATATACTAAATGTGTTATTGTTCAATTAAAAATTACGTAAGCAAGGCTTTTAGGTATTCAAGAAATAATCTGACTAATCTGAAAATAAAATATTAAACTTTGTTCAATGGTTAAAAAATTACATAAGGAAGTCATTAATTATTTAACATAATTAAAATGATTATGAATTCGCTAATTTGGAGCTTGTGAATGTTTCTACTTATTTTCCCATTAATTATTATATTTATTTCAATATGCATTATTCAGTTCTATTGAAATAGTTTAAATTAGTTTATTTTTGTTATGTTTGCTAATACTTATTAACTGGTCGAAACATTAACGAAGTAATTGATTTGTTTATAATTTATCTAAATGGAATTGTGAAAAACGTGCCTCCGAGTATTATTATAATTAATTTTATTAATTGCTTGAAAGCGAAACTATTACAAATGCAATTTAACATATTATGCAAATAAGTATATGGTGATTGGCAACATTATGTCAAGGTCCTGTAGTAATTAATCTGTGGTTCACTATCGACATGAAGCAAAATGCCTTGCAGTGATCGTGTCTTAGCAATATTAGTAAGGTAATAATTGTGTTTCTAGAAGTACTTAACTTCTGAACATGAATATATGTACTTTAAGTAAATTACCCTGTGAGCTTGCTTAGCCTCCTCGATGTAGTGTGTGGTTATGATTACTGCAATTTGTTCCTTTTCAGTTATTTCTACGAGGTAATTCCAGATGCTGTAATAGATGTAATATAAATTAAAATCTAATATAGGCACCACGTTCATTGATTATATTTATTTTAGTTGATTACTTTAATAATAATAATATAATAACAACAATAGAAACAGTATTTATCATATACAGGGTCTTTTTAATTTGGAGCCGAAGCGTTCCTGCCAGGATAACCGAAAAAATAAAAAAATCCTCGAACAAATCGATTTTTATTATTTATTCCGCATTTTCTGATGCACTTCTTGACGAAAAAAATATTGCGCCAGTAATGTTACGTCATTGACATTTTTTTAAAATCGAATTCGAGTTTTAAGTATAAGCTATATAATTACCTACATTCGATATAAGCAAGAAAAACTATTATAGTAATTAAAAACATTATAGTCCGGTCACATGAAGAAATGAAATAGAAATAATCTTATGCCAAATTTTGCAATTTATTGAACATAGCATTTAGGTTTTGAATTTTGGAATTAAAGTGTTTTTTTTTAAATGTTCAGATTTTGCCTGCAACTATTTTATGTTTTATATACTTACATAATACTTTTTACATTGTAAGCCTAATAAGTTTATTTACATACCTAGGTATCAGCCATACTGTAAAATGATACAAAGTACAAGTCTTCTAATTTATTTACGTATTTGTATATTTGATCACAATCTTACAATATATTTTTTTGTAATTAAGAAAAAGTTATTCAAACAACAAAACAACAAATGCTTGTGCTATATATATATATAAACCTTTCATTACTCACTAATTATACCTCAATGGTAATTAATATTTTAATCAGAATGGATGCAGTCTTGTGAGACCTGTGGGTCGTTGCAAATGTAGTGAAACGCAAACTTCATCATTTATAATTATCTGCAATGTCCTTACATCATCGGCGAGTCTTTAATTATCGAACACTTTTCCACCTGCTTCTATGTTTATGTTTACGCGTGAATTATGTCCTCTATGCATCCTGGTATTATAAGGTTTGACAGGAAAATTGCAGGGCTTGCGTCATCTATCAGCCGCATTTTTGCTTCATCAATTCTATTGTGATTGTGAGTAAGAAGTGTGTGTGACTGTTATTGTTTCTTTATTGCCGTGTCGCTTGGCAGGTGCATTATTTTCTCATTGAGAAAATTACTCACCGATACGATTACAGTCAGCAAGAAATAATTGGGCACACATTCATGCGAACAATCACCTTATTGAATTGGCACTTCGAAAGACTTAAAATTGATAATTAGTTAAAACTACATTTGAAATGTATAAATTTGCACTTCAAACAACATAAAGTTGGTAATTATTACATATAAATTTGAAGAGCACGTAAAAAAAATAAGTTGATGAATTATTACAACAAAATTTGAATTTTACATATTGTGTAGTAGAAGCTACACTTCAAACAATTTAAAAAAATTTAAGTACAAGAAAATTTGAATTGTAGAAATGAACACATCAAACAACTTAAAGTTGATGAACCATTACAACAAAAATTGAATTGCAGAAATTTGCACAACAATTTAAAGTTGATGGAGTACTCAACTTTGAATTGTAGACATTTGCTGTTCCTCCACCTTAAAGTTAATGAATAACAACAATATTTTAATAGCACTTAAAAAACTTAAAGTTGATGAATAATTACAACAAAATATGAATTGTAGAAATTGGCACTTCAAACATAAAGTTTATTAATTTATTAGATTTCTCATATTAAGGTTGTGAATTTAAATTTAAAAAATCTGTTCTTCCTTAATTTTATTATTTTTTTTATTTGCGACCTTCTTGAAAGTAGCATGTAATATTTATGTTGAAATCAATTTTAGTTTTGCCTGATGATGGTTTAAACACCGAAACCGGTCGCAAATAATTTTTTTAACAAACTTAAGGAAGTACAGATTGTTTTAATTTAAAGTTCATGAATTACAAGAAAATTTTAATTGTAGAAATTAGCGCTTTAAACAACTTGAAGTTGATGAATCATTACAACAAAATTTGTATTGTAGAACTTGGCACTTCAAACAACTTAAAGTTGATGAATTACAACATAATTAAAAAAAATATTGTAGAAATTTGTACTTCAAACCACTTAAAGTTATGAATAATTACAACAAATAAATTGCAGAAATTGGCACTTCAAAAACTTGATAAATAATTACAACAAACTTTGAATAGCACTTCAAAATACTTAAAATTTGCAAATAATTATAACAAAGTTTGGTTTGTAGAAATTGGCGCTTCAAACCACTTAAAGTTAATGAATTTCAACAAAATTTTAAATGTAGAAATCAATGACCCAATAGATGAAGTCATACTTAATGGGGTGCAAATAACAGGATTATCAAATCAGCTGAAATTTGTTACAAAAACTGATCCACACTAAGATTATAAAGTCTTCTGATGCATACACAGATTATAAAGTTTGCTGATGCATTCGTCCTAAAGTAACTTACGCCCACTTAAATTGAATCTAAAATTGTATGCATACCTGTCTCTTAAAACTGGGTCCAATCCTACAGTTGGCTCGTCTAGGATGAGGAGCTCTGGTTTATGGACCATAGCAGCTGCAAATGACACCCTCCTCTGTTGACCACCACTACAGTTTTTCACATACCTAAATAGTAACAGTAATGAAAAGTAAAAAATAGAGCGTAATAGAGTGTACGTTTCTCTTATTGTAGAAATTCATTTAATCAAATAATTTAGGGAAGTTCTGTCGTAACAGTTTAAACATGACAAATGAATTCCAGAATATATGCAAAATACAACAGAAATAAAATTTAGAATAAAATTGTGACGTATACAGATTTTCATAGTTAGTTTAAACATGACAAATGAATTCCAGAATATATGCAAAATACAACTGAAATAAAATTTAGAATAAAATTGTGACGTATACAGATTTTCATAGTTAGTTTAAACATGACAAATGAATTCCAGAATATATGCAAAATACAACAGAAATCAAATTTAGAATAAAATTGTGACGTATACAGATTTTCATAATTGTGAAATTTTCATATTTGACCCGAATTTTTTTATAAAAATTCTCCAATTTCGCGATAATATACTGGAAATTGTTGAACATTTCCAAGTGAACGCATGTTCAAGGTATTTAAAATATTCATACATATCCATATCCCAAAGAATTTCGCAGGTTTGTTAGAAAATTCATAAAAATTCTCAAATATTTCGCAAATAAGTTGGCAATTATAGAAAAATAATTTAAAAAAAACGAAAATTATGGTAATTGAATTTTCGTGAATAATTGGAAAAACCACACAAAATGCCAAAATGTACTAAACAAGTGCTAAAATATTCTGAAAGCAATGAAATGTTGAAACTTTCATAGTTTTATGAAATTTCCATAAATATTCGAAAACTCCACAAATATTTCAGAAAATAGACCTTAGATATAGAAACTTTTATTACGCTAAACATTGTAGAAAATGCAACAAAATTATGAGCATATTTTTGCAAACTTTGTATAAAAAAAAATAACATAGCCCAGCCCAACTATCAAGAAACACTTCTGAAAATTCTATAAAACTTCTTAGTAATTTCTATCATCTTTATAATCTCTGCAAATTTTTGAGGAAATTGGTTCAATAGTGTTAAAAATTCCACACATATTCCAGAATATATGGAAACACCAGAATATCTTTAATATTTTTATTTCATTTTGAAAGTTGCATAAATATGCAGGACAGTTCCGCAAAAGTCATGGAGAAATTTATAAAAATTTCGAAAATGTGCCGGAAAACTGTATGTAAAACTTCTGGACGATTTAATTGTAGTTTATACACGTAAAAAAATCATAAATATTCTGAAGAGTTCCATAAAATTGGTTGAAAATCTAAAAATTGTGGTAATTTTATTTTCGTAAATATTTGAAAAAAACCCACAAAATGCCTAAATATACTAAACAAGTGCTAAAATATTCTGAAAACAATGAAGTGTTGAAACTTTCATAGTTTTGTGAAATTTACATAAATATTCGAAGACTCCACAAATATTTCAGAAATTTTCTAAAAATAATTTCCAACTTTTATTACGCTAAATATTGTAGAAAATACAACAAAATTATAAGCACATTTTTGCAAACTTTGTATGAAAAAAATAACATAACCGAACTATCAAGAAACAATTCTGAAAATTCAAGAAAACTTCTTAGTAATTTCTATCATCTTTATAATCTCTGCAAATTTTTGAGGAAATTGGTTCAATAGTGTTAAAAATGCCGCACATATTCCAGAATATATGAAAACACGAGAATATCTTTAATATTTTTTTTTTAAATTTTGAAAGTTGCATAAATATGCAGGACAGTTCCGCAAAAGTCATGGAAAAATTTATAAAACTTTCGAAAATGTGCCGGAAAACTGTATGTAAAACTTCTGGACGATTTAATTGTAGTTTATACACGTAAAAAAATATCATAAATATTCTGAAGAGTTCCATAAAATTGGTAGAAAATCTAAATATTGTGGTAATTTAATTTTCGTAAATATTTGGAAAAACCACACTAAGTGCCTAAATGTACCTAACAAGTCCTAAAATATTCTGAAAACAATGAAGTGTTGAAACTTTCATAGTTTTATGAAATTTCCATAAATATTCGAAAACTCCACAAATATTTCAGAAAATTTCTAACAATAATTTCCAACTTTTATTACGCTAAATATTGTAGAAAATACAACAAAATTATGAGCACATTTTTACAAACTTTGTATGAAAAAAATAACATATCCCAACTATCAAGAAAGAATTCTGAAAATTCTAGAAAACTTCTTAGTAATTTGTATCATCTTTATAATCTGCAAATTTTTGAGGAAATTCGTTCAATAGTATTAAAAATTCCGTACATATTCCAGAATATATGGAAACAAACACCAGAATATTTTTAATCAAATTTTTTAAAACTGTCTTCAAACTTTAATGATTTTGATAGTTGCATAAATATTCAGGACAGTTCCGCAAAAGTCGTGGAAAAAATTATAAAAATTTCGAAAATGTGACGGAAAACAGTGCGTGAAACTTTTCCTGGAAAATTTAATTGAAGTTTATTGATTTCAAAATTTTCACAAATATTCTGAACAGTTCCATAAATTTGCTAGCTAGGAAACCTAAAAATTAACGAGACTATAAAAAATATGATGTACACATATCATTACAAGATAATCTTTTATAGATTTTAACATGACATAACATTGTTTTTCCTACAATTATTAGTATCCTATAACTATAACTTCTTCTGAAAAATTTAATTGAAGTTCATTGATATGAAAATTTTCATAAATATTCTGAACAGTTCCATAAATTTGCTAGCTAGGAAATCTAAAAATTAAGGAGATTATAAAAAATATGATGTATAAATATCATTAGAATGTAATCTTTTATAGATTTTAACATGGCATAACAATGTTTTCCTGCATGTATTAGTATCCTATAACTATAATTTCTCCTGGAAAATTTAATTGAAGTTTATTGATATGAAAATTTTCATAAATATTCTGAACAGTTCCATAAATTTGCTAGCTAGGAAATCTAAAAATTAAGGAGATTATAAAAAATATGATGTATAAATATCATTAGAATGTAATCTTTTATAGATTTTAACATGGCATAACAATATTTTCCTGCATGTATTAGTATCCTTTAACTATAATTTGTCCTGGAAAATTTAATTGAAGTTTATTGATATGAAAATTTTCATAAATATTCTGAACAGTTCCATAAATTTGCCAGCTAGGAAATCTAAAAATTAAGGAGATTATAAAAAATATGATGTATAAATATCATTAGAATGTAATCTTTTATAGATTTAACATGGCATAACAATATTTTCCTGCATGTTATTAGTATCCTATAACTATAATTTCTCCTGGAAAATTTAATTGAAGTTTATTGATATTAAAATTTTCATAAATATTCTGAACAGTTCCATAAATTTGCTAGCTAGGAAATCTAAAAATTAAGGAGATTATAAAAAATATGATGTATAAATATCATTAGAATGTAATCTTTTATAGATTTTAACATGGCATAACAATATTTTCCTGCATGTATTAGTATCCTATAACTATAATTTCTCCAGGAAAATTTAATTGAAGTTCATTGATATTAAATTTTTCATAAATATTCTGAACAGTTCCATAAATTTGCTAGCTAGGATATCTAAAAATTAAAGAGACTTTAAAAAATACGATGATAAATATCATTAGAAGATAATATTTTATAGATATTAACATGTCATAACAATGTTTTTCATACATGTATTAGTATCCTATAACTATAACTTCTCCTGGAAAATTTAATTGAAGTTTATTGATATGAATTTTTTTATAAATATTCTGAACAGTTCCATAAATTTGCTAGCTAAGAAATCTAAAAATTTAAGAGATTATAAAAAAATATGATGTACAAATATCATTAGAATATAAGCATTTTAGATTTTAACAAGGCATAACAATGTTTTTCCTACATGTATTATTATCATTTTATTTTCTGTATATTTCCAGCTAATTTAGAGCATAAATGAAAATCATATGTTTAGAGCATAACTATCCCTGACCTAATGATTATTTGGGTTTAAAATATTTTGAAAGCATCGATGAATAATAAGATCTTGCATGAGTTTGTTTTTTTTTACTTATTATAAAAAAAACATAAATTACTGTTTAATCTTGATGTTGATGTGTTACAATAAAGCTTTACAAGGCTTCAGAACTTGAACCTCCGGAAATTTTTTTGGCTTGCCACTTAGATCGCAAATTCAATTTTTGTTTGTTACTATTGATGAATGATAAAATGAAAGTTTAATCCTAATAGCACATGTATCTTGAAAGCTTTTGGTTGTTGCAATTAAGATTTGAAAGTCTTTAGGAGCTTCGAACCTCCTGAAGATTATTAGGCTTGCCACATAGATCGCAAATTCAATTTTTTAATTGTTAATATTGATGAATGATAAAATTGAAGTTTAATCCTGATAGCACATGTATCTTGAAAGCTTTTGGTTGTTACAATTAAGCTTTGAAAGTCTTTAGGAGCTTCGAACCTCCTGAAGATTATTAGGCTTGCCACATAGATCGCAAATTCAATTTTTTTATGTTTATATAGATAAATGATAAAATTAAAGTTTAATCCTGATAGCACATGCATCTTGAAAGCTTTTGGTTGTTACAATAAAACTTTGAAAGTCTTCAGAAACTTCTAACCTTCTGAAGATTATTGGGCTTGCCACATAGATCGGAAATTCAATTTTTTAATGTTAATATTAATAAATGATAAAATTAAAGTTTAATCCTGATAGCACATGTATCTTGAAAGCTTTTAGTTGTTACAATAAAGCTTTGAAAGTCTTCAGGAACTTCGAACCTTCTGAAGATTATTAGGCTTGCCATATAGATCGAAAATTCAATTTTACAGTTCTGAATCATCAGGCTTGCAGTACTTACCTATCATCTGGTGGAAGATCGAGTAATTTCTTAAGCTTCTGAAAACGTTCGTGAATCAAATCATCATCCATATTCAGGATCCTCCCGAAGTAGTACACTGCATCACGTACAGTAAATTCGCCCACCAGCGCAATATCCTGCAAATAAAAAATCATCATTAATACACATTATAATAGTATCGTGCAAATTAAAGTACATCAAAAGTCATCATCATTGCATGTTATAACAGTAGTGCAATATTGTGCTCGGTGCTTTTGGCGTGCCATTCATCAAAAACCCATGTCAAAATTAATAACACATTCACGTATTGCCACGGTCACATCTGCTACGTCTTCAACTCATGTATAATAAATATTAATTCAACTGTGTAATCAAATTTCCCATTGTAATTATTTACGGAATGATACACACTTCGCAGAACTTATACGCACATTACTTATATTAAATACAGCTCATTAAATTAAATGAACACTTGATTCTTGATATTGTGCAAAATTTAACGCAAATATAATATATTCAAACTATTAATTAATTATTTTCTTAATTATGTGTGAATCACAATCACTTTAACAAGACTCCTATTAATTATAGTTCATTTATTAGCATTCATCATACACGTGTATTTTTTTATAAGTTGGTTTTTATACACTTGATATATATGTAATAACATAATAAATGTAAATTAAATAAAATAAAAAAATATGCAATTAAAATAAAAGTATAAATTCTTGTACAATTTACAAGAAATTATTACAAACAAATTTGTACAAAATTTACAACATTTACAACCAATGTTGTAAATCATATATATTCAGTATGTCCGCGGTAAAGTGGATAAAATCGATAAATGAAAAAAACTCAAAAATACCGTTCGAAAACGGCGAACGTCGAAAGTTTTTCGAAACGTCGAATGTTTTGTTTTAAAAACTTGCACCTACTAGTGTAGAATAGTCAACTTTTACTTAATTAGTGGAAGATTTATCATCGGTAAATCGATTATTTTATTCAAAAATCAGCATACATTTGTACAATTGAGGCGTCGAAAACCTGAGTGCTTAAAGTCCTTTTTTTAATTCAGGGAAGTCCAGAAATCTGAAATATATAAGGGTCACGTCCTTGATCAATTTCTGGACTTATCTGGATTTAAAAAAAAATGGACCTACACCACTCTGGTTTTCACCGGCTCAAATATTTGGACAGTGCTAAAACGTTGTATAATAAAAATAGAAAAGATGAGAAAACAGCAAAGCTTGAGAAACCAAAATCACGATAGAAAATGAATTTATTGATCACAGCAAAATCAGATTATTACTTTCTTTCAATCCTATATTGCTCAAAACTACAGTCACTTGTTAATAACCTTAACAAGTCGAAACTTGAATTGTGAATTTTGAAAATTTGAAAATTTGCCCATATTTGGATAAACAGCACTGATTTTTGAAAATATGATTGCTCATGTAAACTATTTCGTAGAACAGATTGTTAAATTTTGATCAATTTTGTACTCTTTTTACTCTTATATTTTTGTATAAGAAAACCCTATAAGGTTAGAGGATTTTATAAATCAGTAGTCCTCAAAAATTAATAGTAAAAAGAGTAGAAAATTGATAAAAATTTAACAATCTGTTCTACGAAGTTGTTTACGTGAGCAAACATATTTTCAAAAATCAGTGCTGATTATCAAAAATGGGCAAATTTTCAAATTTTCAAAATTCACAATATAAGTTTCGAATTGTTAAGGTTATTTGATAATAACCTTTGATGATGAAGTGACTTGATGTTTGTAGTTTTGAGCAATGTAGGATTGAAAGAAAGTAATGATCTGGTTTTGCTGTGTTTTTAATACTGAAACTTGATCTTTTAAGTATCCTATGAATGTGTAGATCTCAGTTGAATTAAAATGAAGCAACGAAAATGATACCCTCATATACCGTGCGATCAACAATTATTTAGATAAAAGAAGCCATTGATATGTTAGAATTAAGACGTCTGTTAAAATCTGGTGGCACCAATTCATGATAAGCCTGTATTTTGTAGGGATGCATATGCAAGTCCTTCTTCAAATTTTTTTTTGCAGGTTCCATAACACTGACACAGTCATAACCGCCCCTTATCTAAATAATTGTTGATCGCACGGTATGTTTAACTAAATTGAACTTACCTGGGGCATGTAGCCTACCCTTGGTCCTGGAACTCCACTGCCTTCGCTGCCAGGTTTTCCTCCAAGTGTAAGGACTACTCCTGAGTCTAGTCTCTTCCTGCCAACAATAGTACTTAGCAACGTAGTTTTTCCACAGCCACTAGCGCCCAAAAGACCATAACTGAAATTCGAAATTATCAGAAATAATATAACAAGTGGCTTGGACATTGCCGATTATATTTCGACTTGAACTTAACGAGTTGCTATAATAACGGAAATGCAACGAGATAAAACGAGTTGCATTTCCTGGGATCATCGATTTTAATGACGCGAATATACAAACGTTTGTATAACCGCTTATACAAAGGTTCGTATAATTGATGTCGTCTTGATTACTCAAATAACTGTTGTAATACGTTTACCTAAAGAACTTCGCGCATTCTAATTGGTTTATTAACTAGTTAATGAAATAATCAATATCAGAGAGAGAAACAGATTTATACAGCAATCATGATACATACACATAAATACAAAAATAATATGATAGCGAAAAGGCTATAAGCCCGCACTGTAATGAATTTAATAAAGCGTGTAAATTAATCTAATTAATTTAATAAAGTACCAGAGAGAGTGAGAGAAACATATGTATACAGCAATAATGATACATACACATAGATACAACAATAACATGATAGCGAAAAGGCTATAAGCCCGTACTGTAATGAATTTAATGAAGCATTTAAATTAATTTAATCAATTTAATAATGCATAATTTTCAAATCAATATGAAATTAATTATAACAGTGATCTATTCAAATGTAAGAAAAATCTGACATTGCCTGAGCATTTGTAATCATATAATTAAAATAATTACAAAAAAATACATTCAGAGGCACTTATCACGTTATCAGTGCAATTAACAGCATAATTCAAAAACAAAATGTGTTCATTAGCAATTTAAATAAATTAACAAATATAACACGAATATAATAGCTGTGATAAATGCTGTGTAAATATATTTTTATGGAGTGAACAGAAATGTACATAGCCAAGTAAGGAAATGAAATTTAGGTAATCTTGAGCCGAGCCAAAATTACTATGAATTTTGCTGCACGTAAAATTTAGTTAATACATTCATGTAGTGTGGCATCTGAGACCAGCCTAAAAATTAATTATAAAAATGTTTTACGTAAAATAAATAATATTGAGACTAATTCAGATCATTGCAAAAAACTCTATTTACATAGTTAAAATGTATGTATATATAATAATATTTAACTTTTTCCTATACAGGGTAGGCCATTTAATCAATCCACGCAAATTACTCCGAAGCTATATTCGATAGCGAAAATTGATCCTAACAAAAGTTGTATGGCTATAAGGGGGACATCTGATGAGTTTTAACTTGACCTTGAAGTTGACTTTCAAGGTCATTTCAAGGCCAACTTGTAAATTTTAAATGGTCACCCTACTTTTTAAATTTTAATTTTTAAAGTGGGTCATCATATTAGTACAGCTGCGTAAAAATTTCAATAGCTTTCAAGTCAAAAAATTATGGAAAAGTTTACTAGAAGACTAGTTAAAAGCTAAAAAATCCGAACCGCCAGGACTTTCAATTTTGCGCTGAAAGTCAGTTTATATATCCAGCAAAATGGAAATGTCTTCGAACATGTTTTTTTAATTTTTCTTAATTGTTTAAAAATCTTATAAATTTCTTTATTATTTATTATTGTCAATGGCTTGCCATGTGACAGCTTTATTATGTTGGTAACCGGAAATATCATTTAGTTTCCTTTGAAAGTGAACTTTTAAAGTTTTGAATTAGTCTTTTAGTAAACTTTTCTTTAATTTTTTTCTCCGACATGTTCTAATATAAGGTATTAAAATTTGTACGCCGCCGTACTAATATGATGACTCTCTTTAAAAAAAATTCAAAAGTAGGGTTACCAATAAAAGTTTTTGTTGGCCTTGAAATAACCTTGAATTAACTTTTTTCGTTTGTTTGGAAAGGCGGAAAATAATGATTGGCAACTATCAAATATTTGTCTAATAATAATTAACTTGTTCCTATATATTCATATTTCACCCTCTCAAAATTGTTAAAATGCTTCATTAACGTAATTTACAATATAGAAAAAGTTAATTATTATTGGACCAATATTTTGATAGTTATTAATAATTATTTTTCGCCGTATTTAAAATAAAGAAATGAAAAACGTTCACTTTCAAAGGAAACTAAACGATATTTCCTGCTCCCAACATAATAAAGCCGTATATGGCAAGCCGTTGACAATAATAAAAATAAAGGATAAACTTTTTTTTTTCCTTAAAAAATGTTTTGAACTATTACTAAGAAAATAAAAAGTAAAATTAATTTAAAAAACTAGAGAAAATATGATTGATAGAATCTGTAACCTCATAACTATCAAACCTCCCTCCCTCCCTTCCTCCCTCGATCAATCTGTAACCTCTGTCAAAATAAAAATTCATAAAGTAGGGTTACCATTTAAAGTTTTTGACTTGGCCTTGAAATTGCCTTGAAAGTAAACTTCAAGGTTAAGTTAAAGGTCATCATCAGATGTCCCCCTTCTACCCATATAAGTTTGGTTAGGGTCAATTTTCGCTATCGAACATACCTTCGGAGTGATTTGCGTAGATTGCTAAAAATGACCCACCCTATATATTCGTAATTCTAACCTCTCAATATTGCTAAAATGCAAATGAAAAACGCCGAAAAAAAAAGATTAATTGATTATCAAAACATTTGTCCAATAATAATTAACTTTTTTCTATATTGTAAATCACGTTAATAAAGCATTTTAGCAATTTTGAGAGGGTGAAATTATAAATATAAAAGAACAAGTTCATTATTATTGGACAAATATTTGGAAAGAAAATCATTATTTTTCGCTATTTGAAACAATCGAAAACGCAGCATTTTAGTAGAACAAAAAAATATAAATATTGCGGAAAGTGTTAATTATTATTGGACACTTATTTTGAAACTTATTAATTATTAGATTATATTTCGCAATAAATAAATGAAAAAAGTTAATGAAGCATTTTAGCAATTGAATTGTATATTTCAGAAACCCGCTAAGTGTACTTTTGCAAATTTTTGGGAAACAAAGAAAAAACACTACATCTTTCATATGTAATATATTGTAATTATATATCCCATAAAAGAGAATATCAGTTGAATTGATCAAGCAGAAAAATATGCGTTTTGATTCCACTGATTCCATAAGAAAATAAATATCTATAAGAATGTTTGTTGGCGGATTTCTGAAGAAACGATTCAATTCTGAGAGAATGAAAATATGAAAATTTGAAACAATCGAAAAACGCAGCATTTTAGTAGAGCAAAAAAATATAAATATTGCGGAGTGTTAATTATTATTGGACACTTATTTTGAAACTTATTAATTATTAGATTATATTTCGCAATAAATAAATGAAAAAAGTTAATGAAGCATTTTAGCAATTGCATTGTTTATTTCAGAAACCCGCTAAGTGTCCTTTTGCAAATTTTCGGAAAACAAAGAAAAAACACTACATCTTTCATATTTAATATATTGTAATTATATATCCCATAAAAGAGAATATCAGTTGAATTGATCAAGCAGAAAAATATGCGTTATGATTCTAATGATTCCACAAAAAAAAATCTATAATAATGTTTGTTAGCGGATTTCTGAATAAACGATTGATACATTTCTGAGAGAATGAAAATATGAAAATATATGAAAAACTTAAATATTATTGGACAAATGTTTTGAAAGTTATTACTAATTACTATATTTCGCTTTTACCAATGAACAAATGAAAAAGTTTTTTTTCCATATATTTGTAATTTCGTCCCCTCTAAATTGCTAAAGTGCTTCATTAACTTTTTCATTTGTTCATTGTCAAAAGTTCCATACTGCGGTACAAACGTGAAAAGCAAAAAACAATTATTTTTGACGCTTATCCTTTTTAAAAAAGAATGCGTCTATATATTTTTTAATAATGATTCTTGAATAGTCAGTTTATTGATTAATTAGGTGTCAGTCCAAATCGTTATTGCTGTAATTATTCAATCAAATAGGACGTTTATTACTCATTGCTTTACTGTAAATATGTAATTTTAATATTTTAAAATCACATAATTTTCAACACTTTTAGATGCACTATGACTTTTTTTATATATTTCTAAGTTAGGACCAAGACCAATATATTTGCAAATTCACTTACATGCAACCTCTTGGTACCTTCATGCACAACTTGTTGAGGATTCTCTTTTGACCATATGACTTAACAGCATCCTTAACATATACGGCGTATTGGTCCATGTTGTTGGTTACTGCAAATAAATCGATATATTAATAGTTATTTATATACCAAGGGCGTTATGGAGATCACAATGAATCATAACCAGAAGACGACAATGTTACTGCCAAAGAGCATGTCACCTGTTTATTTTTTAATAAAATTTCAATATCTATGAAATTGAACCAACGTTTTGAATAATGTAAAAATAATGAAACAATGATTTTGTTAATGTCACATGCAATGGTACGTGATCTTATCGCAGTAATTTTGTTTTTCCGTTCATAAAAATGTATGTGGGGAAAAACCGAAGGTCGATAGCCAATCAAATATCGTTATTATATACCTACTACTAAAAATGTACTATGAAGTAGGTCACCACCTTTAAAAATATTTAATTGTTTCATTTACGAGTTAATATTATTTTTTGCACTACTAGTTAACTAACTCATAATTATGTCATGTATCAAAGCACTGTGAAGTTGATTTTTGTGACTAGTGGTTAATAAATTATTCTTTTTTACCAAGGTAAAAAAGTATATGTTGGTCCGAGGCTGCGCAGCTAAGCTCCGCCCACAGGTCCTTTACAGTTTGCGACAACCCAATCCCGACAGCAGACAGTCAACAATTTCACTCGCAGTCACGGATGTGAATACTATATAGTATCGGGTTATGTATCACATACCTCGGCTATAACTAGTAAACCTACTTCACAACTTTAGTGTACAATATACGTACTTTTTTAATAATTAATAAAACCTTTTTTTAATAAGTAATAAAAATAATTTACTGATTTTTTAATTCGTACAAATTACAAAGAATTTATTTGTATGGAGTTTAATATATCTAATTTTTTTATATTTAAGGATTTATAGCAAATAATTTTTCTGTTGAATTTTCGATGCTTTCATGTTTTATAACCCCTGATGTTTTATGCAGTATTTAATACTCAGCTGCTAGCATTCTTACAACATGGCACTGCACCTGCGAAATTTCATTATCAAATATTCATGCAGAAGTTCAAATACCCTCTTATTGATTGCCATAATTCGTTAGAGAGCGATTGATTGTTTTCGTAATTGACGGCACGAATTTAATAAATCAATAAATTGCCACTTCGCCACTATATTACAAGAAATTCCATATTATTTTAATCTGAACTCAATTCAATTTATTTGTAGGTATAAAAAGTGTATCTATAAGTGGAATATTTAGCTGCTGTAGCATTTTCATAATTATTCAAAAAACAAGTTTTATAAAACAAGAAAATTTTCGAAAATTCTTTGCTATTGTCAAGAAATTGGAGTTGAAATTTGAACTTTCTTCAATTATTTATGGCGATAAATTGTCTCATGAAAAAGTTTGTGCAAATATATATATATATATATATATATATATATATATATATATATATATATATTTATTCAATTCTGACGTTTTAAACTGATATTAATCATAATCAGTTGGTGTAGTACGTGTAAGATGAAATAAAATTTTCCTGAATCCACTAGTGAATTAAAAACATTAAATTCGCTCAAAATTAAGAACATACTACATTATCACTCGAATAAATTAGTCTACTCGCCCCTTCGGGCTCGTGGCCTAATTTTTATTCTCGTGGATATCATCTCGTAATAAACATAAAAAATGTCTCTATGAGTGGAATATTTTGCCGCTGTCGCATTTTCATAATTATTCATAGAACAAGTTTTGTAAAACATGAAAAATTTCGAAAATTCCTTGCTATTGTAAAGAAATTGGCGTTGAAATTAGAACTTTCTTCAATTATTTATGGCGATAAATTGTCTCATGAAATAGTTTGTGCAAATTTATTTTTATTCAATTCTGACGTTTTAAACTGATATTAGTCATAAACAGTTGGTGTATGTGTAAGATGAAATAAAATTTTCTTGAATCCACTAGTGAATTAAAAACTTTGAATTCACTCAAAATCAAGATCATAGGACAACATCACTTGAATAAATTAGTCCACTCGTCCTTTCGGGCTCGTGGCCTAAACTTTATTAACGTGGAAAACATCCAATTAACTCACTTGTTATATAAATATCTATTCGTAGGTATTTCATCTCGTAATAAACATAAAAAAATGTCTCTATGAGTGGAATATTTTGCCGCTGCAGCATTTTCATAATTATTCATAAAATAAGTTTTCTAAAACAAGAAAAATTTCGAAAATTCCTTATGTAATGCTATTGCTATTGCTATTGTAAAAAAATTGGCGTTGAAATTTGAACTTTCTTCAATTATTTATGGCGATAAATTGTCTCATGAAAAAGTTTGTGCAAATTTATTTTTATTCAATTCTGACGTTTTAAACTGATGTTAGCAGAGTCATAAACATTTCTGTATGTGTAAGGTGAAATAAAATGTTCATGAATCCACTAGTGAATTAAAAACTTTGAATTCACTCAAAATCAAGAACATAGAGCAACATCACTCGAATAAATTAGTCCACTCGCCCTTTCGGGCTCGTGGCCTAAACTTTATTCTGGAAAACATCTCATTATGTATATTGAATCTCATCATTAAAACAACACTTTAATCGAAAAGGTGAATAAAACGTGAATAAAGTAAAAAATTCGTAAATACGCACTATCCTTGAAATTTTCGTCACCTGACGATGTGACACTTAACGCAAATTCTTCAATTCTGATAACGAATTGGAAAAAATCTTGTATGATACACGTGAATAAAGCAATTTTATCCACTCGAAAACATTCGAGTTTTCGGCTTCGCCTCTTGCGCTAAACTGTTTTTTCATGGATAAAATTCGACTTTATTCAGTTATACCATAAATTGCTATTTTCCAATTCGCATTATTAAAATGCTCATTATGTATATTGACTCTCATCTTTAAAAGAACACTTCAATCGAAAGTGTGAATAAAATGTTTACATTTGCACTTTATTCACTATAACCATTGACAACGTAAATAAAGTAAAAGAATACGTAACTTCACACTATCCTGGAAATTTTCGTTATCACCTGACGATGTGACACTTCACGCAAATTCTTCAATTCTGATAGCGAATTGGAAAAAATCTTGTATGGTACACGTGAATAAAGCAATTTTATCCACTGGAAAATATTATCGCACTCGGCTTCGTCTCTTGCGCTAAACTGTTTTTTCGTGTACAAAATTTGACTTTATTCACTTATACCATAAATTGCTATTTTCCAATTCGCATTATTAAAACGCTCATTATGTATATTGAATCTCATTATTAAAACAACACTTTAACCGAAGGGGTGAATAAAATGTCTTTCGCTTTATTCACTATGACCATTGACAACGTGAATGAAGTAAAAAATACATAAATACACACTATCCTTGAAATTTTCGTTGTCACATGACGATGTGACACTTCACGCAAATTCTTCAATTCTGATAACGAATTGGAAAAAATCTTGTATGATACACGTGAATAAAGCAATTTTTTCCACTCGAAAACATTATCGCACTCGGTTTCGCCTCTTGCGCTGAACTGTTTTTTTCATGGATTAAATTCGACTTTATTCACTTACACCATAAATTGCTATTTTCCAATTCGCATTATTAAAATGCTCTTTATGTATATTGAATCTCATCATTAAAACAACACTTCAATCGAAAGGGTGAATAAAATGTTTACATTTGCACTTTATTCACTATAACCATTGACAACGTGAATAAAGTAAAACAATACGTAACTTCACACTATCCTGGAAATTTTCGTTGTCACCTGACGATGTGACACTTCACGCAAATTCTTCAATTCTGATAACGAATTGGAAAAAATCTTGTATGACACACGTGAATAAAGCAATTTTATCCACTCGAAAACATTATCGCACTCGGTTTCGCCTCTTGCGCTAAACTGTTTTGTGGTGGATAAAATTCGACTTTATTCACATATACCATAAATTGCTATTTTCCTGTTCGCATTATTAAAATGCTCTTTATGTATATTGAATCTCACCATTAAAACAACACTTTAATCGAAAGGGTGAATAATATGTTTACATTTTCACTTTATTCACTATAACCATTCACAACGTAACTTCACACTATCCTTGAAATTTTCGTTGTCACCTGACAATGTGACACTTCGCACTAATTCTTAAATTCTAATAACGAATTGTAAAAAATCTTGTATGATACACGTGAATAAAGCAATTTTATTCACTTATAGCATAAATAGCTATTATTCAATCCTCACTGTTAAAATTGCACATTATTTGAACCAAATGTTTTAACACTAAAACTAAATTAGTTATAATAAATCTTCTTTTTTTGTGAAAAAGGTGTTCTGATTGTTATTTACATCTCTGAAATTTATTTTTAAAAATGCAATTCAATTTTGTTACAACAAAATATTTTTTCTTTTTCTTTTTTTTTGAGTTCTTGAGTTTTTTTGTTATGTGATTTAAGGCAACGGTTTTTGTGACTTTTATTTTCGTAAAATATCTTATAGACACCCACATTTCGGAAGACAATTTTATGATCAGTGGATGAGAATCGCACTCAAGATTATTGAGATAATCGGAGCCTTAACGCATCGCTCAGCACGACCTCTTCATTAGTTTTTTCGGTATTTCTCATACCGCTAGCTGATTGATACAATGTAGAAATTTCATATGGGTCGAAATGCACCCAGGTTTTCGTTAAGAGAAAGTCAAATGTCAAAGCCATTAACAAATGGGATGAGGTTGTCCCTAAGGACATTAGTTCTTGCTGAATTTCAACGTTATGCCATTTCAACGTCACTTTAAATAACATGATAGGCAGATTGATTCAGTCGCAAAGTATTCCATGGTCGCAGCTGCTCTCCAAGTATGTCAGAACGTTCTAATTTATGATTTGAGGAATTGAACAGCAAACTTGCAAATTTATTTTGACATGAGTTCTTCTGAATGCACATTTCGATCGCGAAGGGAGCATCTTCAGTTTACTGTTGATAATTGTGTAGGAAAATGCTACACATTTCAGTCGCCAAGAGAGCATCTTCAATTTGTTATTGATAATTACAATAAACAAATAAAAACAATAAAACTGCAATAAAGGCAATATCAAAACAGTTTTCTCTGATATTCGGAGATATTCTGATCAAAGATATTCTCTGATTTAAGTTTTTTTTTTATAATACGTTTCGAAAAGATTTATTGTAATAATGATAAGGAACACTTGCATTAATCGAACAAATTTTAAGACGTCATTGAATTAAGACGTAATGTTATTATGGAAGTAGGTAAGGACGAAAAATGTCAAGGCGTTGGCAATAAAATTGAAACGATTATAATTTCTATAAGATCATTAACAATTACGCAATGGAAAATGTTTTTTTGGTGTGTTATCGAATCATTGGTGGCGTTCGCATAGGTATGAAAATATTCGAGGAAGCCATAAACTGAGCCGGTTAAAGATAGGAACCTGATTTTACAGACATTAAAATCTGAATAAAAAAATATTCGCCGGGCTCCTAAATCATCTGACGTTTTTACCTGTGGAATTTTTTTTTCTTATTTCCAAGGCAGTTATTAAATATTTCTCAGTAACTAATAAATCACTCAATTATGATGGTTAACGAAAATGTGGCAATTCATTTAAATCAGTTTACACGCGCAGTACCAATAAATCTCTCGATTATGATAATTGGTTACCTATAAAAATGTGCTAACCTTCTGCTAAAACAGAAGCTGCGTACGCCGACCACACAATATATTGGTGCATGCATCCGTTGCCTCACACGTTACTTTGCGACCTTACATCGTGAATGTGAATGCAAGGAATTGTACTTGATATTGAACTTGCAATGACATTATGAATATCAATCGGTTTACAATCACCTCGGTAATTAATTACGTGATCGAAGAGATTTGCGTGCTAGCTGTAATAATTATTGCACGTTCTTTCGCTGTTACTTTTTATTGTGTACTGTACATGCAAAAATCGCTATAATAACTGATAGAAAATAGACCTTTTGTTGATTTCAACTCTTGACAAACGTAATAAATGCGCATAATAAATTGCGAAACTTAATAAGGATATTTAAATTTCTGGATGATGAAAAACGTTTTACAGATGATACTCTAATAATTGTTGAACTGGCTTCTGGTTTCCCAGGAATAAGTACAGTACTCGAAAGAATATTTTCGATTACAAATTCGGTATCAATAGATGAGAATAATCGTTTCCTTGTAGAGAATATTGAAGCACTAGTAGTTGCAAAACAAATATTAAAAATAGGGCAGTGATTACTACAATTATCATCTGATGAAACCCAAAATATCACAAGGCAACTGGCGTCAAAATTGATATATATATTACTATAATATTTAAAACAACCATGTAAACATTACTAGTTATTTTAACCAATATTTAAAAAATTTGTATCAAAATTGCTAGTTATTTCAATCAATATTTAAAATTTATCTGTCCAAATTACTAATTATTTCAATGGATTTAAAAAATACGAAATGTAAGTTTTAAAATCTACAAATCGGTCACAGCATTGAGAGAAAGATTCACTTTCTGAATAATGTTCTCTTGTTTTCTATATCACAGGATTACGAATCATTCATGCAAATACGTACTATGATTTTATTTGAATTAATAAAATAGCGATTAGATCCTTTTAGAGGTCACCAGGGTGGTGAACTCTGGTTTAAGTTGGTTGAAATTGTAGTGGGCCTTTCTGAATTAGTCTTCAATATATACAATCAATACAATATTGAAACTACTTATACTTGTATTTGCTGGTATTCGAATTCATTATGGTAATGAATACATTTTTTATGTTGTTTACACATGCCAAAAATATCCAAATTTAGTAATTAAAATTATGTTCTCGTATATATAATCGGTCTTTATTGGGGCTATCGACCCCTTGTGGGCTATTTCCGCACGTGTAATTTATACAAATATTTAAACATATATTAAACAAATCTACTCTAAAAAATAGTTGTGAAACGCTGTTTCTCTTTGTTGTGTATCGTAAAATTATCATATAAGAATATAAATTATTTATGTCGAAAAAATTGCGTCCTTGATACTGAAAATTGATACTGGATTGAGATTGTCGGGCAAGGACCAATTTAAACAACTTTTGTTTGAGACAAAGTTGAACAAAAGTTGTTGTTACTATAATATTACAATTTTCGTAAAATCAGCTCTACTGCAATATAAATAAAACTTTTTCTACTCATATATGTGAAAGAAGCAATTTTTCAAAGCGGCTCGTGAACAACTGTCCACTTATGAAAAAAAAAACGTTGTTTTTGTCCAAAATAGTATATTTTGGTTTGATAGATTTGTAAACATTCTTAGGTCACTTGGTTGCTAAAATTCATCCTAAAGCAAAAATATAACAAAAATTAGGGGTTTCAATTACAAGATTTTGTAATTTATTTTGTGATTACTAACAACTTCGAGCAGGTATTTTTTTTTGTTTTGAACAAATTTGAAATTATATTTGAGGTTGTTATATTGAGTACTTACTGGTAAGAACTATTTATTTTTAATTCATTTTTTATTTTATTAATTTTACCGACTGGTTTCTGTTTTTATATAACCATCTTCAGAGGCATGATATGTATGTTGAAATGTATATATCTTGATCTTAATTTGATGATAAATAGTTATTATTTATTTGAATTAAAAAAAAACAAATTAATAATAAATATTTATCATCAAATTAAGATATATATACATATCAAATACACACGAATATATACATATTAACATACATATCATGCCTGTGAAGATGGTTATTTAAAAACCGAAACTAGTCAGGTAAAATAAAAAATAATTAAATTAAATTAAAATAAATATTACTTTACCTCCTCGACGCCCAATGGGTAAAAGAGGGATGGATTATGTATGTATGTATGTATACTTACCTGTAAGTACCTACTCAATTTAACAACCTTAAATATAATTAACTCGTCATATTGATGAAACCTTAAATTTAATGAAATTATATAGTTTGAAAAATTGGTAAATATTTGAGTACAAAATAGCAAAAATTTAAAACTAACATCATGTAATGATTGTAATCATTTTATGTGACTAAAATTGAGCTATAAATAAGATGTAGAATGAACTAATTTTTGAGATACTTGAAATTTTTTGCAGACGTTTTATTAACGTCACAAAACACTAAACGCTAAAGTAACCAAATTTTATTACAAATAAATAAAATTATTATTATTTTGTTTAACAAAACAGTTAAAGGTTATATTTATTAGGGTCATCTGCTTATTTTTTGATAAACATATTTTATACTTTTATATTGTTCATGTTCATCATTGAAATAATCAAAATTACAACTAAATTTTACATTCATGTTAAACAACATTTTTAATGGTAGGAAATATTTAAAAATATTCGACATTAGTGGTACATAAAAAAAGTTGAATACATTTTTCTATCACCCCAATAACATATTTTATCTTTTCCGATTTGTCCATATCAAAAGTGCCTAATTAGGTATATTACTGGTTCATTTTAATCAACACAAAATTTAAATGTTGTAATTATCAAATTTTAGATGACGTGTCTTGAAAATGATATCACAGGTATCAAAAACAAAAAACGTGAAAAATAGGTACCTATTGTGATTAAATAAAATTTTAGATCATTAATCTAAAAAATTGGCAAATACTTGATAAGTGGTATAAAATATCAAACAAAGCTAGTCTAAAAAATATTTCTGGAATGCCGTTGTTCTTTATTTTATATCGTATAATTATGGTATAATTATCATATACCTAATCAGCATTACTACAATATAAAAAACGTTATCGGTTTTAATAGATTTGTAAGAATTCTTAGATCGCTTGGTTACAAAAATTCGTGTTTAAAACAAAATAAAAGTTTTAAACTAAAAGATTGTGTTAAATCGATATTTATGATTCATTTTAATCAACACAATATTTAAATGTTGTAATTAATAAATTTTAGATGACGTGTCTTGAAAATGGGATTGTATCAAAAACAAAAAAAAAACGTGGAAAGTAGGTACCTAATATTGTGATTATTTTGTTTAGTAAAAATTACAGATACAATTTAACAAATTTGAGATCATTTATATGAAAAATTGGCAAATACTTTATAAGTGGTATAAAATATCAAACTAATCTAGTCTGAAAGATATTTCTGGAATGCCGTTGCTCTCTAGTTTATATCCTATAATTGTGGTATAATTATCATATAATCAGCATTACTACAGTATAAAAAACCTTATCGTTTTAATTGATTTGTAAGAATTCTTAGATCGCTTGGTTACAGAAATTCGTCCATAAAACAAAATTAAGGTTTTAAACCAAAAGATTTTGTTAAATCGAGTTAGATTTAACCACCATGAAATTACATAGTTTGTTGGCAAATATTTGATTACTCGTACAAAATAGCACAAGTTTAAGCGTTGACTGATTCGATTTTTGTAAATATGCTTTTATATTATATTTATTTGTACCCGACGAATGTAAAGCACACTGTTATAACATGAATAAATTACTTAATTACTTACTTACTAATCAACGGTTTAGGTTTAAAATTACCAATATTGCGAAATTTTGTAATCATTTTATGTGACTAAACATGAAAATCAAGCAATTTAGTATCCGCTTGGAAAATATTGCAAATGTTTGGTTTACGTCACAATGAAAATTTTGCAAATGTTTTGTTTATGTCACAATGAAACTAAAGGCTGAAATTACAAAAAAAAATTATTGTTTAACAAAACATTTAAAGATTACATTTATGGAGTCATTTACATATTTTTTCTTTTAAATATTTAATACAATAATTCATGATTCACGATTAAAATACTGAAAACTACTAAATTTTGCATTAATTTGGTTTTATAACAGTTTTAATGGTGAATAAGAGAAGCATTAAGTGCCATCTCCTTGTGAAATCTAATTACCTTTTTTAATTAATTTTAATGGTATTTAGATCGTATAATAAGAAATTGTTGAAAATATTTGATCAGTGATACAAAGTACTAAAAGTATGTGATGAAAATTTCATTTATTGTGATCAACAAAAAATTTAAAGGTTGTAATCATTAAATTTTAGATGGTTGGGCTCGAAAATGGCAAAATATTTCATCAAAGATACCAACAACCAAAAGAGTGAAAATTGCCTAGTTTTAAGATTATATTGTTTACCTAAATGGTGAATAAGAGAAGCTTTAAGTACCATCTCGTGGTGAAATCCAATTACCTTTTTTAATAAATTTTAATGGTATTTAGATCACATAGTAGGAAATAGTTAAAAATATTTGATCCATGATACAAAATAGTAAAAGTATGTGATGACAGGAAAAAGTTAAATTAATCGAGGCAAAGTTCCACGAAGTTCCATTCATTGTGATCAAGAAAAAAAATTTAAAGATTGTAATCATTAAATTTTAGATGATCGGGCTCGAAAATGGCCAAATATTGGATCACAAATACCAAAACCCAAAAGAGTAAAAATTACCTAGTTATAAGATTATATTGTTTAGTAAAAATTAAAGGCCCAATATAAGCAATTTCAATCTTAAAAATTAGTATAGAAGTGGTATAAAATATCTAAAGTAAGACTAAAATTATAAAAATTGCCTAAATTTTCAAAAAAAATAATAGCTTTACACCGATCTATTTTTTTTTCTTTGGACAAATTTACACATGTATTATTAACGTCACAACAAATTACATGTTAGAATTACTTTTTTTTAAATTATTGTAACAACAAAATTAAAGCTTGATATAATCAAATAAACTAGTCATTTTTTTAGAAATCTGGCTTTTTTATATTCGATCAGTGGTACAAAATAGTTATGATTTACGATTAAAATAGCCAACATTGCCGAATTTTCCCATAGTTTTGGTTACCTACAATTTTAATGTTTTTTTTAGATCATATTGTTACAAATATATAATCCGTGCTACAAAATACCAAAAATGTATGATAAAAATAACCAAAATCGATTGACTTTGTATTCATTTTGTTAACATCAATATTATATATTTGTTATATAATATAACAATATAATTATATAAACAATATAACAACATAATTCAAGAATAATTATTAAATCTTAGATCTTGTTGCACGAAAAATGGCCAATATTTAATCTGTGGTACAAAGATTAAATTGAAAATTAGCTAGTTTTGTAATTATATTGTTTCAAATTTTAATCGGTCTCGAAAAATTGGCAAATATTCGATAAGTAGTACAAAATGCAAAATGTACATATTGACAAAATTGCCAAACATTACTGTTTGGCTTTTTGAACTTTTTTTTTGAACTTTTTTTTAGTAGATACATTTTTAAGTTATTTTATTCGTAGTATATACTTACTACTATATACTACTTATTAATATATACTTTGGTGAAACAATGACATACGTGTACATTTTCAAAATAACAGGCAAATATAAAAAAAACAGTTATTAATTGCACAACATTCCTGAAACTCAACTCTATCTGAGGAAAGAAAGAAATAATTGTGATTTTTTCCTTTTCCAATTTGTAAAATTTGATTTTGGAATTGTCAGATTTTTCCAATCTTTTGCCAAACATAATTAAAAAAACTTTAAATGCGTGTTTTAAACACTTCATAATTTTACAATCATAATAATAAAGATATTCAATCTAACAAAGTAGTAATAACAATCAAACAAGAATTAATTCTATTCTTATAAACAAAATTCTAAGTATCGTAAAGCATAAGAAATATGTAGAAGGATAAGTCAATAGAAGAATTAGATAAGTATTATATAAATGAAAATAATGGAACAAAAATTAATGTTTTATAGAAACCGTTGTACAGGATATGGACGGACAAAACACACGTTATTTTGTCCGTTCACATCCTGTACAACCCTTTTTTTAATTCCCATTCACAAGGACTATTTAATTAAAGTTTTATATTATTTCCTTATACGATTTTAGAAAAGTTTGAAAACCAATAAATCGTATGATTAAAACATAGCAAGTTTTATTCTGTGTTACTATAGTTAACTTCAAATAACTTACCCTCCATTATAACAAGACGCTCGCACAGTCACACAAAATTTTTAACGTCCAGTATTTTCGATGTCTGCCGCTGTACTGAAACCGGTGAAGTCATTCGCTTTTTCGCCACAAGATGACCTTCGCGCGCGTCGTTCACGATTGAAGAAAATTGAGAAAAACGAAGGTAAGCGATAATGAATTTGTTATGAGCAGTTGCACTAGTTGGGTATGGATTGTGTAACGTGTTGTGCAACGTGATGCTCATGCCTTATAATTCCAGCGAGTTTCATTTCACCACCTTCATTAGCTTCTTGTTGGACATTAAATGGTGAAACTTGCGATATCTAAGAGTAATGCATATAATCCAAAATCCGTTCGTGTTTGCGCGCTGTTTTTGCATTTATATAATTTTCTGTTATGTAGACAATATTTGGCGAAAAAAATTAAACAATGTACCGTAAAACATTTCAATGTTTCAATATGCTTTTGTCATAAGTTAGAGACAATTAATATCAAAATGTTTAATTTTTGTTTGCTTTAATTTTCTTTAGTTTCCCCTTAAAATTGAAATCTATGAAGACAAAACTATGTATATATATATATATATCATGATTGCTGAATAAATATGTTTTCTCTTTAACAACCATTTCTATAGTCTTTCAAAAAAACTCCGAAATTTTCAAACTCATGAGCATTTTCTGAAAAATTGTCAAAAAAACCCTCTCCGGTAAACTTAAGCTAATGTACTTCTTTTTGGTGAAACTTTTGATGTGTAAGAGTAATAAGTATAATTCAAAATTCTTTTGTGTTTCTACATTTATATATATATATATATATATATATATATATATATATATATATATATATATATATATATATATATAATTGTATGTAGGTACAATGCATTTCGTAAACAATAGATATGAATAAATATAGAAAAATATAAAATAGAAAAAATATGTTTTAAAAAACTTCATTACTCTGCTTTCAACTATGATTCAAAATGTACCTGCACAAAAAATATATGAAATTAATAATTTCCGTCTCTCATGCCCCAACGACTGCCCTTTATCTTTTTTAAGAGTCATCGGCCTAACTCACAAAATTAAATATGGATATAAAATAAATTACGAAAAAAAAATCGTGAATCTTCAAACTTTTTTGAAGAAACTCAAACTGTATCTCTAGCGGTTCTCAAGATAAATTTGGAGAATGTACGAAGACTTGGGCACGAAGAACTGTGCAGTTTCGAACCCCAAAACAATGAATCACTTTGGCTTCTAAGTTATATGAAATTTTCTTAATTGCTTCAAATCCACCAGAAACTTACGTAAAGGGATACTGTCGTTTCCTATGGGCCATAAATCTTCTTGGCCAGTTCCAAGGTCGCAAATCGTTTCATTAGCATCGTGGGAGTATGTTGATGGTAGGAAGCTAAATATATACAATTACGCAGTTTTCTGTACTACAAGTATTATTTGAAAAATGTTTAATTCTACGAGCCAGAAAAGGCGTATAATACCGTGCGATCAACAATTATTTAGATAAAAGAAGCGCTTGAGATGTTGGAAGTATCTTCCTTCTTTATTGACTTTCTATTTGAAGATGGTACAAGACATCTGTTAATATCTGGTGGCAACAATTCATTATAGGCCTGTATTTTGTAGGGATCCATATCCAATCCTTCTAATTTTTTTGGCAGGTTCCATAACACTGACACAGTCATAATGGCCCCTTATCTAAATAATTGTTGATCGTACGGTATACAGATTATTTGGAGCTATCAACAGTAATTATAAATTAACATTCCAAATACATTCACCAAATTATTCATAATCCATTAATGACCGTGTAACTATAAACAATTGACATGTTTTACAGCGTCAACTTTAGAACTCTTCATGGTCAATGTAATTAATATCGGTAAACTAATATACTTAGACGGCTTTCAAATATGTGATACTGGCAAATATAATTTTAAACATGTATTTGTTAAAAAAAAAACTGTCATAAAAAAAATGTTGTGAGTTTCCTCGAGATTTATTAATATAAAAAATGAGAAAATTAATTGATTTTAATACTCTTGAATGTGTGAACCATTTCTAGTATTGTAGTATATATTTATAGTATTTTGAAGTATGCCAGCAAAAAATGAACCACCTTAGGCAACTCTGTTATCCTCGGAAGCTACAATCTTGCAGAATTTTCTTATACAGGGTGTCCCAAATTGAGTAGGCTTATGTAGATATATTTCTTACTATTAGCTCGGAAACCAACATATTTAATTTTATTTTGACATATTTTTTTAAGTGTATTTAATCAACTCAAGCAACTTTTAGAACACTGAAGTTTTTTTGTATTGAAGCACAATATTTTCTTATACCATTTGACAAAACAAATTTGGAACCGATTTGCGTCTATTTTGGGATATATTTCAATGATTTTCAAAATTTTCATGAACTTTTACAACACTTTGTCATGAAATGTTGCAATATTTTTATGTTGAAAATGTAATTTTATTGCACATAATTTGCCAAAACAGATTTGAAACATACCATGAGTTTTAGTGATCAGGTTTAGGATATTAGTCTTTTTGATGCTTATGAGACATATCTCATGAATTTCAAGAAAAATAATGTGTAAATTTAATAAAAGGAGCAATGTGCCGAATGTTTAGAAAATGTTGCAATATTTTTGTATTGAAAGTGCAATATTTTCCCATATAATTTGCTAAAATAAATCTGGAAATAATTTTGTTTTTTAGTGAATAAAATTGGGACGTTATATATATTTTTTAAATATTTTGGGACATGTTTCCTAATTTCCAAAAACCTATGTAATTTTGCAACATTTTTATGTCGACAGTGCAAATTTATTGTACTAAATGGTCAAAATAGATTTGGGACAAACCTAGCGCCCAAGTAATCAGGATTTAAGACCTTTTTGTCTTTTTTTTTTCATCACTTTGAGACATGAATTTCAAGAACATTTCTGTTAACATTTGTAAAATAGTTGCTACTATGGGCAAATATGGCAATACATATATTCTCTTTTGGAACTAAATAATGATTATCCTTATTATTATTAAATGTGAAATTGTGTATCACTTGTAACTGTGCATCGATGAATTTTGGTATACAGAATTTGTGTTTTCTTGGAATTTATCAGAATGTTTGTAAATATTCTGATTTCTGTTCGAAATTTAGTGCATTAGCTAAGGCTTTAAAGCTATATTGAAATTGTTTTCTATACAAAATAATTACAAAATCTGGTAGATCAAACCTTTTTTTTTTGTTTCATCTTTGAAACATCTGCTTAAACAAACTTTTTTTTAAATAGTAGTAGAGATGAAAGAAATAAGATATATAAAATAGAGAACAATACAACATTGCAGAAATGTCTTTTAGTATCTTAAAGAGCAGATTTTATTGATATTATGAACGGTGCTTTAATAAACAAAATACAACACTTAATAAATAAATATTTAATGACTACACTACAATTCCTCTTTAATGTTAACATTTTTTAAATTATGCATCATGGAGTCCATTGCTTTGTGCACGTCATCATCATTTAACGATTCCTTTTTCATTTTCACCAATCGGCTTATTAATGACTCTGAAACATAATTTCATATCATTAATTATATTTATATTAACTAATATTTAATGAATTCATTTATAAAAAAAAATCTCGAGTCTCTTCAGATGATATTGTAGATTTTTTTTCATTACATAACTTATAACATGTAGGTGCCAAGTACTTAATATTACTTTTTTTTTTTTTATAGAAGCACTTATCTGATATGTATACTTTATTAAAAACTATCTGTGTGTGAACGAAAGTGCAAAATACCTGAATCATTGTCAATACATTCTTGACCGACAACTTCCATGGCTGTCTCGCACAATAACTTCCCATCGGACTCAAATTCTTCCTTATCAAAGGATAGCCCGTTTATGAACACTTTAGCTAAACTCTCGCAATATCCTAAAGCGACTAGTTTCGCCTTAAAATTTATTTGACGGTACTGCAAAAAATGCTCGTTGCTGCCCTCATCTGTTACGCTCAATTCTTGCTCCTGAATTAAATCATTTAGCAACGTCACAATTTTTAACTGCAGTTTAATATCACCGGAGTCTAAGCAATTCATCAACGTGACCAAGCCACCGGTTTCCAGAAACTTCAGCTGCGCCCAAGGGAACCGCCTCAGCACGCTTCCTAAAGCGAATACCGTTCTGTACTTGATGACCTTGTTTTTATCCTGCATCAAGAGTCGGAGGACATTCAAGCTCCCAGTTTCGACGGCATGAATCTGCACCTTGGGGTTGTTCTGCGCCAAGGAGCCCATCAGGATTAAGGCCTGCGCTTTCACTTCATCGCTTGTCGAATTTAAACTCTTATGTATCACGTTTGCAAAGCCGTCCTGCCGTATAAATTCCAAGGCGTTGTCGTACTGATGGGCCAGGTACTCCAAATCCTCTAAGATTCGCAATACATACGCGATGTCTTGCTGCGACTTCTGGTACTCTTCCAACAAACCGGTGAGGACTTCAAAGTCGGTTTTGGCTGCCAAATTGATGTCCTTGAGGTCCTGCTTGATTTCTCCGTATGTTTTAAACTTGTTTGTTTCGGGCTTCTTCTCGTTGTTCGACTGGAGCTTTCCTATTTCGCTCAAGTGGGCCACGTTTTTGGGTATCGTTATTGCGTTGAGTTTGTCCTCTTTTTCGTTGGGGTCGAGCAGTTTGGCTTCGGTTATGCTAGTCTCGAAGTTTATGCGGACGTGGAGGCCCTTGGGGATTTTTTGTCCTGTAACCGATTAATGCGAGTTATACAAATATTTGGAGCTTGTAAAAGAATCTTTAAATGGTAGTAAGAACAGCTTTTTCACAAAAAACAGTAAAAAAAAAATGTGAAAAAGGTTTTCTGGCGAGTTATGCTGTCTTTTAATCTATGGATAATTTAATTGAAATTAAAATGCTTGATAGAATTTTATAATTATTTCAATAAATTGCTCGGTAAAGGCTGATTCATACATTTCTATGCGACACAACGCTATGCTGTGGCAATGCTATCGATATAGGCATTTTCACTGCATATTAAACGCTGTTGAAAATGCCCATAGCAATAATATTGTTACAGTATAGCATAAGAAATCTATGAATCAGCCTATGAATCAGCTATTGTTCAATGTTGACCATTATCTACATACAAATTCATTTAATGGCGACTTATGTACAGACATGCTCACATAAATCTAGTACAAACAATTTGACATTGCTATATAAAATTGCTATTGTAACCTAATTTCTTGTATTACATTTATGTGAGCATGACTGTACCAAATAAAATTCCTAATGGATTCATATGTTGGGATTTCTGATAATTTTATCTATCGTAATCATTGAGTTCTTATTTACTATGAATAAACATTTTTCTTTAAACTTTTTAGTGATATGAACGGAGATTTTAGGTTTTAGGTACATAGTGGAGAATAATTGTGTAATTCAACTACATTTGATCATCCTGTATATATTTCTTATATTATGCAACTTGTTCTCACGCAATATTATTTGGTTACCTATCTTAATATGTATAAAAAAAATTGATATTTTGATTACCATGTTCTTATTTTTCATTTTATTCTCATGTCATTGTTTTTTTATGTATAAATTTTTATTACTATAATTATTTCAATCATATTTTACATATATAATTTATTTTGTTCAGATATTCTATTGACTAGCCTTTGGCCGTTGATTAAAGAGTATAAGTTTCAAGCAACGGTTTGTCTTAATCGTAATAATGCTGAATTGCATGCAGTTCTAATAATTTCTGAAAGATTAAATTTTGCTTCATCACGTCCTACTAAAATTAATTACAGGCAATTCAAAACTGTACAAGGAAACCGTTCACTAATCGCGTCCTAAATTATTTCTAGTGAACACCAGTACATACTAACCTTTCTTTACTACTTGCCATTCGTTTGTAGCCACAAAAACCTCCTCTTTCTTTTCGCCATTCTGCCGGGTGCTTTCTAGCAATGAGACAAAACATATAATGCAAAACACAATCTTGAGTTCCATGTTATGGACAGCATTAACGAATTAACGTGAATCTACGGATTGTAGATTGGAAGGAAATTTGTTTACAGGATTTGTGTTGGACCACGTGGATATTTATTACAAGTTTGACACGTGGTTGCATATCATAAGTTAATCAACTTTATCATAATTATTCCACAGTTTATACCACGAATAAACTTAATTTGACTTGAAATAATTGTGAAAATGATTTTATCGTTGATTATAATTGTTTCTTTTAAACATTTTGAAGTCATTTTATAAACTGGGCGTTTTTAAAATATATGTTACGCTACTTTGATCAAATATTTAGTTAAAAATTATTTCATGGACATATTTTAAACTTTTTGCAAAATTGGAAAGATTTTATTGCCTGTGTTTCATGTAATATTATAAAATTAACCATTTTTAAGTTTTTATTTTAATTTTATATATTTTTGTGCAGTTGTTTTAGTTTATTTATTTAATCTTTTAACCTTTTACCTTTCGCTGTCAGACTTTTGAAAATTCAAAATATATTGTTTCTCTGTTTTGCATCATTTATCACCACTTCAAGAACTATTCCCTGCATTGATTCTGACTCGTTTTATTCAATTACTATTGGTAAAAATCGATGAAATTATCTGAGCACAAGCAGTACAGATATGGATCAGTTGCGACGATATTTTTCAGGGGTTTAGAAGGGCCCCTAATTTCTAAACCGTCCTATTGTGAGCGGTACAAAGGCTATGCATAAAAGGGTCCCTAGCAACCCTAGTTTCAGCTAGGAAGGTGCAAAAAGGTAGTTCTTGGAATAGAGGTTGAATGATTCGACGGTTATTTTTTTCTTCTGTAAATGTATTTACAGGGAATCGATACAAGATTGTTTGATTTAAATATTTCAAATTCGGCTTAATATCTTCCAAAATTTGTGATATATCGCTTCAATGTATGATTTTTTTAAATTTGTATCATGAATCTTTAGTGTCCTATCATAATCCGCTCAAATTCAGCAGGATCTTCTCATATTTGGTACACATCGTCTCGAATTTAACATAAATTGTGTACAATTTTATTATTATTGTCCCAAATTTGGCTTGAATTTGACCCCACTTTTCTTAATTTGCATATAAATCACTGAAATCTTTCACATTTTCACAAATCATAAATTAGGCATACAACGCACCCAATTTAGATTGTAAATAATTATTAACAATCATGAATTGTCACCATATTACAGCCGTAATGAGAAATTTGTAATAAATCCACCGATTATTTGTAAGAAAACGAAGAAAAATGTACAAGAAACTAAAAGAAATTTGCAAGAAATAAAACGTAAATGTGCAAGGTATTAAAAGAAAATGTGTAAGAATTTTACAGAAAATGTAACTATTTTAATCATGTTTAAATTTCACACAATTAATAAGTATACTCTCTAGATTTTCCTGAAATTTAATCTTAAGTCAGCAGAGACAATTATATAATAAAACATCTCCAATTCGGCTCAAAATCTTCCAAAATTTGTGATACATCGCTTCAATGTATAAATTATTTTTATTTGTTTCATGAATCTTTAGTGTGATGTTATAATTCGCCAAATGCAGCTGGATTTGCTCATATTTGGTACAAATCGTCTCAAATTTAGCATTAATTATGTACAATTTTATAATTATTATCCCAAATTTGTCTTGAATTTGACCCCACTTTTCTTAATTTGCATATAAATCACTGAAATCTTTCACATTTTCACAAATCATAAATTAGGCATACAACGCACCCAATTTAGATTGTAACTAATTATTAGCAATCATGAATTGTCACCATATTACAGACGTAATGAGAAATTTGTAACAAATCCACCGATTATTTGTAAGAAAACGAAGAAAAATGTACAAGGAACTAAAAGAAATTTGCAAGAAATAAAACGTAAATGTGCAAGGTATTAAAAGAAAATGTGTAAGAATTTTACAGAAAATGTAACTATTTTAATCATGTTTAAATTTCACACAATTTATAAGTATACTCTCTAGATTTTCCGGAAATTTAATCTTAAGTCAGCAGAGACAATTATATAATAAAACATCTCCAATTCGGCTCAAAATCTTCCAAAATTTGTGATACATCGCTTCAATGTATAAATTATTTTTATTTGTTTCATGAATCTTTAGTGTGATGTTATAATTCGCCAAATGCAGCTGGATTTGCTCATATTTGGTACAAATCGTCTCAAATTTAGCATAAATTGTGTATAATTTTATAATTATTATCCCAAATTTGTCTTGAATTTGGCCCCACTTTTCTTAATTTGCATATAAATCACTGAAATCTTCCACATTTTCACAAATAATAAATTTGGCATACAGCGCATTCAATTTAGAACGTAACTAATTATTAACAATCATGAATTGTCATAATATTACAGCCGCAATGAGAAATTTGTAACATATCCACCGATTATTTGTAAGAAAACGAAGAAAAATGTACAAGAAACAAGAAGAAATTTGCAGGAAATAAAACGTAAATGTGTAATATAACTATTTTAATCATGTTTAAATTTCACACAATTAATAAGTGTACTCTCTAGATTTTCAGGCAGTTTTATCTAAGGTCAAAAGAGAAATATTGATTTTTTCAAAAACAGTGACTTATGACATAAAAATGTTCAATGTGTTGTTACTAAGTACACTTAATACTGTTCAAAAAAATAAAAAATAAAACAGAATATGACCTCATCTTCAGTTTTTCCAGAATTTTAATCTAAAACTTTAGTAGCAATATTGTAACATGTACATTTCACAACTTTTAGATTGATTTATGATTTTTTTTTACTTCCTTTTGGAAGTTTAAAGACATTCAAATTTAACAAGATTATTAAGTAGACTTGAGACTATTGGAAAATAAAATCAACAAAATACACCCCATCTCGAGATTTTCCGGAAAATGAATTTGAAATCAAAAGAAGAATAATAGTAGATGGGGCATATACATTTTTTATTTAATTTTTTCAAAACTAGTGGCTTATAAAATTAAAATATTCACAAGGTTATTAAGTACACTTAATTATACTAGAAAAAGCAAAAATCAGAATAAATACCGTCACTACTTTTTTACGGAACTGTAATTTTAAACGTTAGAAGCATTATCGTAACGTATGCATTTTATAACTTTTAGAATTGTTTTTTTTTAGTCTAATTTATTCTAAATTTAGTCTAGTGATATTAATATTGCAGACAATTATTAAGCTGATTTAGAACTATTAGAAAATGCAATAATCAGAATATATCCCATCTTTAGATTTTCCGGATATTTAATCTGAAGTAGGAAGAGTAATATGTAAGCAAGGAAACTAGTGAAGATTTCGGATAATTATTTTCAAAACTAGCGGCGTATGAAAATTTTCAGAAGGTTTTTAAGTATACTTAATACCACTAAAAAATGCAAGAAACAGAATATACCCTATCTCTAGATTTTCCGGAAATTTCATCTGAAACTTTGGAAGCAATTTTGCACCATATACATTTCACAACTTTCAGAATTGATTTTTTTTAAATACTTTTGGTCGTTTGATAACATTCAAATTTTACACGATTATTAAGTAGACTTGGGGGACTATTGAAAAATGCAAAAATGGGAATATATCTCATCTCTAGATTTTCTGGATATTTAATCTGAAGTCGGAAGCGTAATACATAGACAAGGGATATACTGAACATTTTCGATAATTGTTTTCAATATTAGTTTCGTATGAAATTAAAATTTTCACGAGGTTATTAAGTATACTTAATACTACTACAAAATGCAAAAACCAGAATATACCCCATCTGTAGATTTTCCCGAAATTTAATCTGAAACTTTAGAAGCAATTATGCACCATATACATTTCACAACTTTCAGAATTGATTTTTTAACATAAATTTTACAAATTTTACACGACTATTAAGTAGGTTTGGGCCACTATTGGAAAATTCAAAATTCAAAATGTTTCGGATATTTAATCTTAAGTCGGATGAGTAATATGTAGACATTTTGTAATTTTTTTCTATACAGTGTGTTCGATAAAAATGGCCCACGAGTGTAGCGACTTCATTTGTTATTTAATCATCAACAAACATATATATCATTAAATGATACAGTATTAGCTACAAGTTGGTGAAAAAAAAAACCTTTTTAAAACACCTTAATTTATTTTTAGTGACGTCAAGACATTTTTTTTTAAATGGTTCGGTATAATATTTTTCGTGTATTAAGTAATTTTCACAGGTCTAAATTTTTAGTAGGGTTATACTATAAAATATTTGCAAAAAATGTAAAAAAACCTGAGTTGTAAAATACCTGTAAGAAACCTATTTTCAAGATTGTCCCATTTAATAATATATATTATTTGTTGATGATTAAATAACAAATGAAGTCGCTACCTACACCCTTGGGCCCTTTTTTTCGAATATACTGTATATTTTGTTTAAAAAATATGTATTATAATGCAATTGATGTATTTTCTTACAATAATTTTATTTTGTTGTTGAACTTCACTGATAATGAATGGCTCGCGGACGTCTTACATTTTGCAATATCGTCAAATATTTTGATGTTTCAACACAAAAATTTTGGAGGTTGTGAAAGAATCTTTTAACAGTACAGTTTTCCTACTGAATATGATTGCGTCGCAGTTGAAATGTACATTTATTTCAAATAAATGTTTTTTGTGAAAAAGGTGTTTAGACTATTATTTTTGAATTTTCAATTTGAATTTCCCGCCGCCTGCAGCTACCGGCGCAAGGGGCGCTGTCTGATTCGGCAGCACTGCGCTTGCGCCCGCCATTTGCCCAGCATCTTTCTTTACTGGTGTCTGCCCGTAACGCCGGCTTCTAGTCACGTGCAAGTAACAGGAATCGACGAACATCCACAAGGGAAAATGGCAGATGAATACTTTTTTGGTGAGTTCTAACAAGTAGTGGTGCCCCACGTCCCGTCCGGCCGGTATTTCGCGCCGTAGTTTCGTAGTTACAGAAAAACTGCGTCGGTCGGTGGTAATTGTTCTGGCCGGTGTTTTGCGCGCCATTTTAGTTTGTCATTTGTTTACCGGTCGGGCGTCCGCCGTACTCCGCCAAGGGGGCCTCGCGAGGGTCCCGCGCGTCCTCGGGGGCCCGGGCAGGGAGCCTCGCGCCAGATACTTCTAGTTGCCCACGTCTCGCTGGGGCTTCGGCGCCGGGGAGTACGCCGACAATGTTTGCCGGGAACGCCGGCCGCCCCGGCGCCAGAAGCTGAGTCACCGCCGGCAATTTGGGGCCCCGGCCTCCGGCAAACACCCCGAGCCCGGCGATAACGTGGATTTGTGGAGTAATCCTGTTGCTAACAGGAACGTTGGAGCTGGGTTGACGGACGCTTGCTTGGGTTTCAGTGAACCGCTTTGTTTGACGAATTAACATAACAGTATCGGTTTTCACAATATAAATAAATACGTTGTTATTCCTAGAAATTAAATGGATCATATTAATGCGATAAAAATTTCCAGTTCACAAAGCTTTTAAAAGATACACAGCTTTTGCCTCCATTGTTGTTTAACCCAATACCAATCAAAGCTACTGGATGAATGGCATAGTTGCTATAGTAATTTCTTTATTTTTACATGTAGTTATTCCATTTGATTACATTTTTATCTCGTATTTTCTGAACTTAATATTTAATGCCCATTTTCACCTATACATATTATATTTTCCACAATAGTGGAATATATAACCACAGCCCCACCGAATTGTGCCAACATCTGATAATACCTGATAAAATAACCAAAAGAAAACATTGTAAACATAAGTAAATGTTTTTGAGTTATCGGGGAACAAATGCTTTCAATCAATTTCCAAATAAAGTTTGTTTACATATTTTGAGGGGCATGGCTCGGCAGCAATGTGTGCGACTTTTACTGTCTGTGATGATGTGACAACTGTGTTTCACCACTTTTCTCCCCCTCGCATCGTCTCAAACAAAAATACTTGACCGAGCAAGAATTAATGGCTCGCCAATGTTTCAACATGAAGCTTTTTATTCCCTCACATTTTTGCAGTCATGTTGCACCTACAATATACTCAACGCACATAATACAGAACTGACTAAGTGAACAAATATATATTTTTTTAAACAAGCTAATAAATATTTGAAGTGTGTTCCTGTGAATCTAAGAATTGTGACATACGCAGCTATGCCTTCTTGCCGCAGAAATAATAAATACTATATAAAAACTAACTTTTGTGGCTGCATTTGTTTTTGTAACTTAATATTCAAGTCTTCAACTTGCCATGACGACGGTAAACTTCCACTACCTACCCCAGGGGACTCTTCCCTCCAATTGGACGAAATCCAAATCATGTGGCCTAATTGAAACACAAGAGTATTCCTGGGCAGATTTTTTTTTCCGCCAAATCGTGCCGGTCCGGAAACGAGCAATGATATACTTTAGTTTGCTCTTCGAAATGGTACGCGGTGATTTTGTTCTTGTCCCCGAATTTCACGCCCCAAATGTCTGAATGCAGCTTTGACACTGGAGGGGCCCAAGGCCAGCGAGGTGTGGGACCCCGAGGCGAAGGGCGCCGAGGAGTACCAGGGCGGACACAAGCTGATAATCAAGCAGGCGCTGCTGGGGCCCGACGCCACCGACGGTGAGGTGAACGTCATACAGGTGGAGGCGATGACGTGGAAGGAGTCCATAAAGATCCCGGTGGCGACGCTGAAGGCTGGCAGCGCCAACAGCCAGGTGCTGCTAGATCTTTCGTTCCCGGATCCACCAGTTACATTTAGCCTCATCCAGGGCAACGGGCCAGTCCACATCATCGGCCACCACTTAATTGGTGGTCCTGTCGAGGAGTTCGACGAGATGGATGAAATGGAGGAGGAGATGCTGGACGATGATGAGGGAGAGGAGGGAGCCGTAAGTTATATTTTTGTAACTATTAAACAACACCCACAAATATCATTGACACTAGAATGGACGGTACTTATAAATATAATATAAGCAATCAATTTTAAATTGATTATTATTTTTGTTTGCCGGCACAGAAATGTTGTGTTTCGAACTATACTAATCTAGATTCACATCTCCCAGTGTCTGGCTTTTTGGAGAGCAACGACAGTCCTACATTAAAATTTTGATCATTCTCAAATGTTTGAGGATTTACGAAAATTAGAAATCATTAGCCAGGCAGGCACGTATGGTTTTTTTTAACCGATCTAGCACGCCGTCACGTTAATTTGGGACAGATCGGCGTGACAGGGATCCCAAACATGACAGGGGCGGGCCAGATCGGTTCGAAATCTTGTACTGCTAACGCCTGAAAATCGATTTACAATTAAAATTTTCTAGTTTTAAGCGTAGGTTTCTTAAAAACAGTCAATTTTCTTTTTAAAAATATCCCAGGACCGTCTCTTAAGAGGTCCATGCTTCATACAAACCTCAACCCCTACCCCCGGCCCCTCAAAAGTTGTAGCAAAAACGCTTTTAGCACAAAAGTGATATCGGCTGGTACTTTATTACTATTATTTATAAATAATAATATATAAATAAAACACAATTGGTGTGAGTTTCACAAAATATTTAATGTTGTACTGCAACAATTGTTTCGCCACACAGTGGCTTCATCAGGCAGATGAAAACTGATGATCAGTTGCAGTACAACATTAAATATTTTGTCAAACTCACACCAATTGGGTTTTATTTATATATTAACATGGAGTTTCATCATGTATCTGCCTCATCAATCCGATAATTATAAATAATACTGTACTGGCAGTGTTATAGGTCGATTCATATTTCTTGCTAAAAAGTTGCTTATTTCATTGGCCAATATCATTTCTTAAACATTTGCTCAACGAAGCCTTGTGCTAACAAAACAGTCATGCGACTGCTTCTTTGGGTAACTACAAGTGCAACATGGTCAAGCCACGATGTTGGCTAATTTATTCTGCAATTGTTTTCGGTGAGAAATTTAAATCCAACTCAAACATAGATGATAAATAGTTTGTACTGTTTATCAAGGCAATTGGGCACTTGATAAGCAACATACTAATTAGCATATTTATGATAGAATTTACATTTGATTTCATTACAACCTTTACGTTCTATGATAAGGTGCATCCGCTATCAAGTTTATATTTTAATGAGGCAAATTTTAATAAGAGTATATGAACTCTAAAAGATAAAAGGTCATTATCACTTCCTATTTTCTTCCATATTCCGAAGTTGTTTCCGTGTGTTACCTAGAAATTAGTTTGATCGCGAGCTAGTCGACATGTACAAATGCCCCCAAGTAATTGTTTTGCGGTTTTCAGGATATTAAACGGAAACGAAAACTGGAGAATATCGATGAGGATGAGGTGTGATTTTTTGAGCACTCGAGTATTTCTCTTCATGTGTGTACTAATGTTTGTTCATTGCAGGAGGAGGACGAAGAGGAAGAGGAGGGCCCAAAAAATAAGAAGGCAAAAACAACCAATAACACAAAAGGAAAAGGAGCAGTTACAAAGAATAATAAAGCTAAGAAGTAAAGCATTTACGGACTGAACATTTTAATTGATACAATCTTTTATAAGTTAGTTTAGTTTCCTCTGTATTTAGCTAGAATTGCACTTAGCTTTTGTATGTTGAGATCTTTTAAGGGCAATTCTAGTTTTATACGCGTCTCAGTTTTTCGTTTATTGCGTTATTTTGTGTCTGAACAATTCGAAAACTATTTTACGTGTATTTAAATCTGAATTGTGTATTTTTATGTCATGAACGTAATAATAATTTCATACAGTAGTGTTTACTTTGTAAATAATTAACCGCAAAATTCTTTTCTAATAAAACATTGATGACGAATTGAAATATTTCCATATAATCAATGATGTGTACGTTTTTTTTTTGTAAGATACATATTTTGATACGAATTTGCCTCCTGAGTTAGAATATAAATGTTTTTTAATGAAACCTGTTCTTTTTCCAGTTCCGTAGAAAAATAAGTATTATTAAAATATCCTTTTATATAACTATTCTTTTTAATGAAATACCACCTCTTGAAATATTCAGAAAGTGGAGTTTGAAATGATGTGTTTAAATACGTCATTTAGCTTCCGTTGTCATCCATGTCTGTGTGTAATTTGATACTGAAATGTGTATATACTGTAATATTCCATATAGTGTTTTCATCGGTAATTCCCAGAAGTACGCAAACTTTTGTAAAACATGTTCGCCACTATTTGGTCTTGCAGCTAGCGCATCACCTCAAACTTTTAGGGTTTAGATAGAAAATAAAACAAAGTTTCCTACAAAACGTCCTCGTTATTTCATACAATTTCTTAAAATAGTATACAAAAAGTATTTAGCGTCATGACCTTTTAAAATAATAGTGTTAATTATCAGAAATACCTAAGCTAATCACAATTTCAGATTTGTTTCTCTAAACAATATTTCGTGAGGTTGAGTGGAATGAGTTTAAGGGCACTTGCGGTCAATCTGAACCTTTCCGGACTCCTGGTACTCCTGCATCGACACCCACATCTGCTGGAAGGTACCTATAGAAGCCAAAATTGACCCGCCAACCCACGAGCCGAAGCGTCTCTCCACGGTTCCATTCGCTGCGATCATCTTCAGCCGCATCGAGCCTGGCGTCCGCGACGAAAGGTCCCTACTCAGGCGGTCGCTAAAACCCTGAAAAATGGTTTTAATTCGTGAGTTGGGTTAATGAAATTTCAACTTCGTAACGGGAGGCTTACTTGCACAAGGGAATTTCCACCGGTAAGGACGACCGAGCTGTACAAGGCAGGTCTCACATCAACGTCACACATTCCGGCACTTGTAGCGGCTGAAAAATAGTTTTCTTGTAAGCAATTAGGTAGACTGCAAGTCAACCTAGTCGCTTACATATGAATTATATTGCTACAATATTATTAATTTTTAATTACACAAATTATTTTAGTAATATCTGTGAAAATTAAATTTTTATCAACATTTCAAATTTATTTCAAAAAATACGGGGCGATCTATTGTGATATTTTTTTAATGTTGGTAATAGAATTTAGTTACCACTTAGATTTTTTCATTATCTAACAGTGTTATTCATAAAAATTTAAACCGTGGTTTAGCAGTGTTTTACAAACGGTTTCTAAGATTACACCGTGGCTTCAATTTTTATGAATAATGCTGAAAAACACTAGTTTATAATAAAATGCTAACCTCTCTACATAATTTTTGACCCCCACAGCTACCAATTGTTGCAGGTTACCAACTTAAATTAGTCTTATAAACCCCTAAATAGATTTAGATTTTAGATCGCAAAATAGATCACTCGGTATTTAAAAAAAAACCTTATTACCTATGTAACCAGCACCGAGCATTGCGTGGTCAAACAGTCCTTCGGCTAATCTGTACCTCTCTGGACCAAAGTCTTGGTGGTATCCAGTCGGAAATTCATAGTGGACAGCAGGAATACCTGCAGCTACTCGTTCATCATATGGTGCTTCAGATACCTTAAAACATCGACAGATTTAGGGAGAAAATGTTTCTCCAAATGGACTTTTACAATAATCCAGAAAAACTTAAACGCCCGATATTATCAACCTTTTTTAACATTCCTTTAAATGATATTTACTTTTAGTACTTTAATCAGTTGGCAATAGATCTTACCAAAAACTACAGGGACTTTTTGTAAATTAACTTGCAGAAGTTGAAAACAATTACGTTGATTTGTGCTGCAGATAGACTGCAGTATAGAAATTAAAATCAGATATTTTACTTGCGATTGTTGAAAATTCACCTGTAGTACAGTCTGTTGAAAATCTTGAACCGTCTTCTTGGTCATGTAGGCCATCCAGCTGGCGGTCGGCGTGAACGAGACGTTCTTCTTCGTGTACTTGGCCTTGTCCTTGTCCCTGATCACCTCCTTATTGGCTATTAAGGCGGCCGGCGTGAGGTCGATTCCCAGGCTTTCAAGCAGTTCCCTGGCCCTGAGGATGAGGTAGTCCCCACCGAGCGGGGACTTAACCACGGCGTTGGAGATGACGTAGCCGTCGAGCACGGGTACCGCCGACGTGTGGGTGGCGCCGCTGTCTATTACCAGTGCGGTGGAGCGACCATTTGCGAAGGCGGCTAAGGCGGCGTTCTTGACGAGGAAGAACGCGGGTACTTTGTACTTTTCGAACATGATCTCCATCAGCTTCTCACGCTTGGGCCGCTGGTTCCAAGGCGACTCTGAGAAGAGGACAGGGTGGTACTCCGACTCGGACTGGATGATCTTCTGGTAAGAGTAGTCAATGACCCGCTCGAAGAAGTCCCAGTTCTCTATCATGCCGTCTTTCATGTAGCTATGGAGCTCCATGTTCGGCCGGGGTGTGTGAAGGTACGTCGTGTCAATGAAGTGCTTCCATGCTGCAAGTAACGGAAATTACGGGATGGCTGATCGAGGGCGATGGGGGCTGAGGAGACGGTACCTGCCGGTGTTTGGGTCACATTGCTGGTTTCTGCTTTGGCTTCCGGCTCCAATTTTGGGCTGTTGTCGGGGGCAACACCGACAACAGCAGGGATTTCTGCTTTGGGGGTATCCTCTTGGGCGTAACCTACTCGCAACGAGTGATGGCCTGGGTCAAACACTAACGCTCCGATTTCGTCACCACCGTACAACATTCCAGACATCTTACTTGTTTGGTAAACAACCTCACCGAATTAATTTAAAGGTTAGAACATTTTGGGGCAGCCATTTGCCGGCGTCACTTTCAAGGTTACTCTCAGGAAGTATAATTTAGGCATTCATAAATAACTATATAACTTCACTTAAATATAATGTAAACATGTATAATTCACCGTACTATTTACACATTTATCTCGTATACGAAAATAATTAATCAAAAATACGCCCTCTATCGTTGAAATACCAACTGCGGCAATTTACATATTTATATGCTTTCTATTGAAAAATTTCAGAAACTATATGCAAGGCATCGTTGAAGTTCTTCGAGTTGTATTCTCTGCAATGAATGTGAGTAAATGTAACATATTATTAATTAACATACAGAATTTACTAATCACACAGGTGTAGTACTAGTCATCTAGGGTATTTTGCAGTTTAGGTGCATAACACGAATTTCGCTAAAACCCCATTTCCCCCACCCCCTATTTAGAGGTCGCTGATTACGAAAATGTAAGTTTTTTTCCGCGGAAAAGCTTCCTTCACCCTTAAATAGGGGTCTGAAAATTGAGAAAATTTGAATTTCGCGCTCAAATTGCAGACCGGTTTTTCAGCTATATGTACCGAAAGCAGGCATAATCACTATTAATAGTGATGGTATTTAGTAATTTTCATCATCACTGATAGGAAGAATATTGTTTTATTGTGCGGATATGGTTTTTTAACACTATTTAACACTTTAACTATCGGTCTGGAAATGACAGACAATTGACAATCGCGGTGAAGTAAGTTTAACTGTTCTGTAATTTCTTGTAATCTTGTTGTTAGTTTAGGTTAGGTTATGTTATAGGGGTAGAGTGAGATTCAATTAGTTTAGGTTAGATTAGTTAGGTAGGGCCTACTTTGAAAGGTAAGTGGAGTCCCACACACCCCTGCATGAAATGGAAGGTGCTTAACGCATTCTTCTCTCAATAGTAATAATAAAAAGTAAGGGTAGTTTTTGGTTAGGTTAGGTTTAGGTTAGGTTATGTTATAGGGGTAAAGTGAGGTTAGGTTTAGGTTAGTTTAGGTTACGTTAGATTATGTTATAGGGGTAGAGTGAGATTCAATTCGATTTTGGTTTAAAATACATTAGGGTGAATTCCGCGTAAGTCAAAAAAACCTGTTTTTAAGCGTAGTTTAGAACATTTTGAATTAAATATTCGTGAAGTTTCAACAGAATTAAGAATCTTCGCTAAAAACACATAGAAATTCGTAAACAATTATTTCGCAACAGCCCTGTATCCGATAGGTAGCCACGGCGTGTGGGCTGAATGCCGACAGAAGTCGGTAACGTAGGAATTACAGAACACTGAAAATTGTGCGCGAAATTCAAATTTCGTCAATTTTCAGACCCCTATTTAAGGGTGAAGGAAGCTTTTCCGCGGAAAAAAACTTGCATTTTCGTAATCAACGACGTCGAAATAGGGAAAAAAATGGGGTTTTAGCAAAATTCGTGTTATGCGCGTAAAGTGCAAAAACTCCATAAAATCCATCGAAAAACCGCAAAACATTGCAAAAATATCTGGGAAATGCAGAATTTTTCAGCTTAATGTATAACGTAATCGATGTGCTTACTAGTACCTGTTCCTCAATTATCCTTTACAGAAGTTCCCCACAGACAGGAATAGCACGTAAAGAAAGAAACAGATCCATAACAGCACACTGAAATCAAAAACAAGATTAGTTACTTACAAAATAATAATAACCTAATTTCATGTACAGTCATGCTCGGCATTGAAAATGCGACGAACGCGATACCTGCCGGCAGAAAATGTGAACTATAAAGCACCACAGAGACATCTGTTCACGCACCGGTGAACCAAGAAATAAATAATGTGTACAGGTTTCTAATTTGCGAGGTAAAATAGATATCCAGATACCTTTTTTACCAACAATTCATTAAGAGGTCATACAAATATGTGGTAGATGGCGCCAAAAATTAAAAACTCGCTATGTGCAATTCAAAATGCTCGCAGTGACAATAAAACTCAAATTTTAGTGTTCTAACTACAAAAAACGTGGTATTGAGAAGCAAAATACCCCAGCAATAATTATGTTTGAATACCAACTCGAAGGTTCAAACAAGGACTTCCAAATAAAATCTCCACAGTTCAAAACCAGCTCTGTATTAAGAACATTATTCATGCCACAGCATATTCTAATCGAGGTATAAACTGTTCTAAAATATCTTCGGAAATGAAGAATTATTCATCCCACAGTATAATCTAATCGACGTGTAAATGGTCCTAAAATATCTGTGGAAATGAAGAATTATTCATCCAGCACTATAATCTAATCGACACATAAACCTTCCTAAAATATCTGCAGAAATGAAGAATTATTTATGCAAAATTATAATCTAATCAACCTATAAACCATCCTAAAATATCTGCGGAAATAAAGAATTATTTATTCCACAGTATAATCTAATCAACCTATAAACGGTCCTAAAATATCTGCGGAAATGAAGAATTATTATTCATTCCGCAGTATAATCTAATCGACTTATAAACCGTCCTAAAACATCTACGGAAATGAATAATTATTCATCCCGCAATATAACTTAATCAACGTATAAACTGTCCTAAAATGTCAGCGGAAATGAAGAATTATTCGTCCCACAGTATGTCTTTCCAATTTTATGTATGTTTGTTTCAACCTCTCAAAGTATACTGTTGGTCCTCGATTCGAGATCGCTTACTATAGCTTCTGATGTTTAATATCATTTATGGTTTACACTAAATTTATTTACACATAACATAATTATAATGAGATTAATGGTACCGGCCTTAACGTGTTTAAAAAAATATTAAAATTTGAGACTGAAGCCACCGCCCATTGCTAAGCGACGACTATCTGCTGCCGAGATGCCAATTCTAAATCCATAACCATCGTCGTCGCCATCACCAGCCTGCAATATTAAATTAGTGTTTAAATGGTCAACTATAATCCTATAATCAAAGACGAAATAAATTTACCAATTGTTTAAATTCCCGTCCTCCTGATGGTGGCTTGGGACTCGCTGCTAATGCTCTCCTCTGTCCAAGTTCACTCTTAGCAGGCCAAGTGGGAAACATGGCGGGATCAATAGGCAGCGGCACCTCAGTGAAATACGGATGAGACAAAGCCGTCTCAGCGGTGCTTCTCTGTTCAGGATCGTACGTTAAAAATCCGCCAAGCAAAGACTGCCCAATATCTGTTAACATTCCAAATCGTGTCCTCAGATTGGAAACTGGATAATCAGCGAACTTCATCTTCTGTACCGTCGGTAATTTATTGAAGCCTGGCCATATTTTCTCGTTAGGTGTGCCCAAATCCTTAAAAATCCTGTTCAACTGGTCTACCTCGCTTTTACCCGGGAATAGAGCGTTCATGAGTAAAAGTTCGGCAAAAATGCATCCAACCGACCAAACATCGATGGGTGTTGAGTATTCTTTAGTGCAGAGGAGGAGTTCCGGTGCACGGTACCACAACGTAACTACAATTGGGGTGTAAGCTTTTAACGGAGATCCATATTCTCTGGCTAACCCAAAATCACCCACCTTTAAAATACCCTTATGAGACAGTAAAAGATTAGAGGTTTTGAGATCGCGATGAAGTATCCAGTTGTCGTGAAGATGTGCGACTGCTTTTAATAACTGTTTTAGTAGACATTTTACTTCACCGGCGGTAAATGTTTGTTTTTTATGCCGCATTGTTTCCATTAATGACTTCAAATCGTGTTCCACATAATCCATGACGATGAAGATCTTGTCCATGTTACTCCCAACTACAATTTCACGCACAGTTACAATGTTTGGATGCTGCCCTTTAAGTAGAGTATTAATTTCACGTAGTGACGTAATAGGAAAGCCTTCCTTTTCTTTTTCCATTTTTAAGCGCTTTAACGCTACTATGTCATCCGTTCGTTTATCACGTGCACGGTAAACGACGCCATACGTTCCTTCTTCAATTCGATTTAGACACTGGAATTCCTCGACTGACCTGCACCCTTGTATGGCAGGATAATATGGTGGCAAATCATCATTGATTTTCTTCTCCTGTTCGGTCGGTTCGCCCTCATTCTTCTCTTCCTCCTTCCCATTGCTCTTCGGACTTACAGAACGTGACTTCTCCGTGCTCCGACTTCGGGACCTCGACTTCTCATCGGATACATTCGAGACCGGCGAGTGGTCCGTGGACCTGGATCGCGACCGGTTGCTTACCCTCGACTCGTGCCCACTGCTTTCGGCCTCGCTCAGGCTGCGATCGGGACTCTCAGCCTCCTCTTCGTCGTCCGCGTACTCAGACCCCTCCCGTTCCTCTTCGGAATTATCTGAAACTGTCACTATGTTATCGTCGATCTTTGACCGTTTGATTGACGTCGATTCGTCGTCCATTTTACGCTTCGCCTGCTTCTCCATGTGGCGCCGCTCTCTCTGTTCCTTCTGCCTCGCCATTTCCCTTTCTGGAAAGTAAAACAGCGCTAGTTAACAAAATGAGAATATTAAAAGTTTCTATGGCAGGCTCCACACGAAGTATGAATAATTAAAGATGAAATATGAATTCACTTCTGTAAAGCATTAATACAGAAATCAATTGAATACTCTATTTAATAGTCTGGGGAACATAAATATGTTGAAGTCGATAAAAAATATTCCTATAACTGCAAATTTTAATGTGACTAGTACAGTAATGAAACTGAATATATAAAAAAACAAAAAAAAATGGAATCAGTTTTCATCAAAGACATACTGTTTGAGTGGAGCTCCAGTCAACTCAAAATGAACATTTTGTTTTCGTTGTGAGAGGAAATTTATTGACCTCACTTAGGTTGGGTTAGGTTTAAGTCATTCAAGTGAAATAGTTGGTTTGATGTATCTTTATAACAAATCATTGCAAATACCTGCTTCTAAAAGTTTCTCCCTCCTCAAATCTTGCTCGGCACGTTCCTCTTCCGTTAATTTATCTTCGTCTCTGAATTTCTCGTCCCTCCTGTGCCTCCTCTCCTCACTAGTACTGATGCTGATAATTTCCTTAACTAGCATTCCGGCTTCGCCCTGCAATACACTGTCAATGCTTTCGGCTTCTCTGTACTTCTTTTCCCTGTGCGAGTCGCTCTTTTCGCCCCTGTACACTTCGCCCTCGTCGCCCTTGCTCGTCCGCTTGCTCAACAGTCTTTCCCGCAGGTCCTGCAAAGTCTTATCACCAGACGTGCGTTTCTCGTCCTCATACTTCTCCCGCCGATGTTTACCCTCTACATACCGAGTTTCCTTTACCTTTTTCTCCTCGTACTTGCGCTCCGAGTGCCTCCGTGATTCTTCCTTTCGCTCCCTGTAGGCCCTATCGTTAATATACTGGACCTCAACATAATTGTCTTTGTTGTACAGGCCCTGCTCGTAGGAAGTTTTCTCTTTGTAATACCGCTCTTTCTCCCGTTGGTAATGTTGATCCCTCTCTTTCCGCTCTCTAAAATAATTAATGTCAATATTAGTCAATTGGGGACGATACTAACCTCACAGACGTTACGTTGTAACACACAATGTTTGATGAGCAGTAATGATAATTTAAATGAGCAAAACGACAATTTTTACGGATTTTTTCTATTAAAATATAAATAATACCTGTGGTGCTTGCTCCTATGTGAATGTCTCTCCTCTCGATGCCGTTCTGAACGTTTGTGGTGCCTCTCATGCCCCTCTCGCCTTTTGCTTCTGGAGCTTTGTCCCGCAACTTGTGCCTGAGGTGGTTTTATGTCTAGTGCATCCATGTTGTCTGCATCATCCTCAGATAAACTGGAACCACAAAGAGGTACAATGCAGCGACTATTCAAGAAATTGATATAAGGATTGCACTAAACGGTGAGGCATTCAAAGAAACAATTTTTAGAAAAGATAGACATAGTAACGGTCGCAAAAACTCGTTGATTAAGACGATAGATGTTGCACAATATGTACAGAAACAAGTGCTATGGAGTCAGAGTCGATAGGTAAATTGCCCAACTCAAACTCTGACACCCTATTTTTAGAATCTACGAGTCCGACTCTTGACTCCCGAGTCCGACTCTTTATCAACCCATTTTGTTTAAATTGAACAATCATATAATACTGTAATTGTTTAAGATGTTTTTGTTAGAAATATCCTGCTACACTAAAATGTTAACATGTGAGTTTGAGTCTGCATGAGGCACATGTGTAAGTGGTGGTAACATGTATTCAATTGAGCCAGGGCGGTGAAAATTTTCCGATCGTTGAGTCGCTAATTTTTGCCGACTCCACGACTTAAAATTGCTCAACTCCAAGTCCGGCTCCAGAGCCCTGATAGTAACTACTTGTGAAATGCTTTTCTAGAGTCATTGTAACTTAACCATTAGATAAGTATTTGCAACTTTATTAGTGGAGGTAAAATACTAACATAGATATTGTCACGCACAAGCACTGCTTCAGCGACATACACATTCATAAGTGTAATATGTAACATGTAAATGTAATGTTTGTAAAGAATATGATTCATAATAATAAAAACTCAACTCAACTCAAAAAGCGGCCCATAGTGGTTTGGGCTATTTAATTATCAATGGAATGATCTTAAATTTCTAATTAATAATTATATAAAGATATATAAAGATTCTTTATGGATGTGAAATCTGTGAAAACACATTAGGAATACCTGAATGTATGTTTTTATAAGAATAGAGACCAAAAATTAAACTTACAATAACGAAAATGCCGCAGTGTTTAACGTCAGCAAAATGCATGTTATCACTAATTCTGTGTCAAGCATATATGCAAATTTATGCTTTTATACAATACATTTTGAACAGTAAAAATATCGGTAGATAACTCTTAGAATAGTATTTGCAGTTACATTTCTCATAATAAAAAAATGTATTCTTCTGTTGAAGACTTTAACATTTGTGTGCAATTTCTAAGTGACAAATTAAAATTTTTAAATTGCTTTATGTAATATCGATTATAAAAGTAATCAAATAGGTGACATTTATTTCTTAAAAAAAAAACGATATCACCACAGATAGTTGAACATTTAAGTACAAGCAAATATAATTATCACTTCAGAGAGATCCAATTTTCGACGACTTAAATGGTCGATAAAAATGTTGTGTTAAGATATGACTATTTGCACTAGATTATATAAGTGTAAGGTCCAATAAGATGATTAAATCTTGACAAAACATGTTTCAAATTGAGTAAATACAATTTTTTAGGGCTTGCTACTTGAACTTCACGGAAATTTGACTGCTCTGTCACTGAGCTTGGTAGTATATACAATTAATGAATTTTAATTTGCCCGAACGAACCAATTCCAAAGCAATTATTATTCTCTAATTCAAAATTTAATGATCTATAAAACGCCAACTAGGAAGGCGCCCCTTGATTTGACGTCCTGAGGGATATATTACAATAAATGCTGCCGGAAAACGAACTAAAGTTAACAGTAAGGATATCGTTTATGATTGAGTTTCTCAGAAAGGAGGTGCGATTTTATTGGGCTCTGTTTTATGGCATTTGTTTTGATACCGATGCTGCGTAATTGCAGCGTAATTTCTATGTTATTATTGGTAATAAGAAAACATTTCACAATACATGGTGCGATTTCATGTGTACATAGAGATCGGTAATTAATAACATCAAACAAACCTGAAGTCCATAGTGTCGGATTTCTGTCTGGCTTCGGCGGGGCTTTGACGCAACTCCCCATCTTCGCTCTGTTCATCCCCAGAACCGGTAAAAGACATATCGGTGCTGTAAGGCTGTTAATTTCCTCCATATATGTACCCAATCAACGTTAACAAAGCGTCACCTTTTCAGGTTATGTTTTGAGGAGCTCTCTCGAATGTTGATAGCTGTGAAGATTGCAACGAACGAGGCGTCCCCAGCACTTCTGTAAAGCGGCAAATTTAAATTCTTTGAAGAGTATAAAGTTGATGGGCAAAGCCTTTGCTATGTGATAGTGGATCATGTTGTGATGAATAAAAATAATATAAAACGTAGTAAAATGTGTATTTTTATTCCCGATAACAACATTTGCCAAGTGTTTTACTTGTAAGGCTTACTTGTTGTATTTCAAAGTTTCTTAAACGATTTGTCCCCTTTTTCACGATAAGAATTTATCCCATAGAGTGAGTGCCCATAGACAGTATGTTTTATTCATTTTCTGTGGAAATTATGAAAAGCTTTCAAATGTTTTAGTATTTTCATCAATTCAACAGGATATTTTGAAATATATATATAAATTCAAAAATGTATGAGATTTTTTTTACAGTTTTTCACGTTTTCTATGATCTCATCACGATCTACATGAGGTAATGTAAACATTAATCGTTACAAGGTGAAAATTTCATAAAAGCTTCAAATAATTTACTGTAATTAGTCTAAAATTTCAGTAGAATTTAAAATATCTTTACGAATTATATGAGAAAACAGGTATTTCCTCGAGAGCGATGTACGATATACGCATTATATGAGGAAATTTAAACCTAAATAATCACATGGTGAAAACTTCGTAAATAATTTAAAATTATTTTCTATTGAATTTCATTGCTTTTCTAAAGCTTTAAAAATTTTCTAATAATTTCACCAATTCAATGGAATATTTTGAAATATTTATATATACGGGGTGGCCCACCTGTTCTCGCTCGGACCATTGCTGCTATACTAAATGAAAATTGAGGAAACATCTGATTGGAAGTTATGAGACACTTGATGTGCTACTTTCTAAAATTATTTTCCAGTGTACAGACTGTACCATACATCCGACCCACAAAATTTGGTCCCTTTTTTTAATGAATCACCCTGTATATTATTTCATTTTTAGAATCTGCTTTATGTGGGCTTCACAAATCATTTACATTTTTTGGAATCAGATGCAATCAGTTGCCAAGTTATTTACATTTTAAGCAAATTTTAAGAGATCAATGAAAGAATCTGGGTATGCAAGTATCCAAGCAATGTGCTAAAACATACACAATATTTGAAGTCATGTTGAATACACAGGGTGTTCTGAAACAACGATCGAATTTTGCTATTCATATGCTACCATTAAATAGCTCATTAGATGAGCACTCAGAATATGAAGCTATATACTGGGTGTACCATTTGAAAAAAAAAGAGTTTTAGCCATTTAAAAATAGCTAAATTGTATCGTTGTTTCAGAACACCCTGTATATTCAACGTGACTCCAAATATTGTGAATATCTTGGCACATTGCTTGGGCACTTGCATACGCAGATTCTTTCATTCATAAGGTGACCAGATTCTAACAATAGAAAAGCGGGATGCGGGGTGGGGGAGGGGGGTAGGGGGTTTGATATTTAAATTAATTAACAAAGAACGCAAAACGCAAAATATACAGGGTGTCTCATAAAAACGCCGCTGGCCATAACTCCCTAACTATTTATTGCCCGATTTCAATAAAACAAAAATAAAATTTAATGTCTCCACATGTTCCAGAAAGGGGCCCTAATTTTCTTTTTTTTGCAAAATCAACTTTCATTTCAGCGATAGCCTGCTAGATTTTGCAAATAAAAATAGAACAACTTGGTAGAACATGTGCAGCCATTAAGTCTTGTTTTCGTTTTATTGAAATCGGCCAATAAATAAAGGACATTTTTTAACAACATGAAACAATGTCAAATTTACAAATATAATAAATACGAGGCATGTTTTTAAAGTACCGGTTTGTATTTTGACCGCTGCAGCGCTGCTACCAAATACAGATTTTGGCGAAATATATAAGCTGATAACTTCAAAATAGCGAATAAAAGATCACCCCGAAAAAAAAAACAATCTTTCAAAAGTCGGGACTTTTTTCAAACGTCGCGGGACGCGGGACAAATTTCTAAAAATCGGGACTGTCCCGCGAAAATCGGGACGTCTGGTCACCTTATTCATTCATCTTATATAATAAGGATTTGTTGAATATTTTTCCACGTCCATGATTTTTCCTTAAATGTGATTAAAATGTCAATTACTTGGCAATGTTGCATCTGATCCCTGAAAATAAAGATGATTTGTGAAGCTCTCATGAAGCAGATTCTGAAATTGAAAGAATATACAAGGTGATCCATTTCAAAAAGAGACCAAATTTTGTGTCGGTGATTTATGGTAGGAAAATATTTTTAAGAAGTAGCACATCAAGTGTCCAATAACTTCCAATCAGATTTTGTCCACAATTTTCATTAGTCTGGCAGCAATGGTGCGAGCGAGGATAGGTGGGTCACCTTGTATACATGTCAATTTAATCAAATTTATGGGAATAAAAAAATTGAGAATTATGTGGAGGTGTCCTTTTTACGAATGCAATTGGAAATTTTTCATGAAAAAGGAATATAGGAAGCTTTTGGACCCTGGATAAATTATTTTCACTAATTCATGGGAAATCTTCAAATACTTCTAGTACTGTACGAGGGTATTTAACTAACACAAAATTACTACACTAGTTTGGTGGTTCTTTTAAATTTTAGTAAGATTAAATTTTTATATTGAGTTTCATGTGATTTTTTTAAGGTTCATGAGTTTAAAGAAAATGACGGGCGAAATGTTTCTACTGGAGAATTTTACTGCTTAGTAATTCTGCAGTAGAAACATTTTCTCCATTCAATCACGAATATTAAAATATCCCAAGGAACACAATATAAAAATTAAATACAACAACTTTAAATAAAAATGAAAACTTACTAAAATTACTGAATAAAATGGTAAAATAACAATTGAGAATTGAATATATGTGCATATAAATGATTTTGCTTAATATGTGGCATTTTCTTGAACACCCTGTATATTATTTCTTATTTAAAGTAATGGCCATTATTTTTCACAATATTAATATTTCCGATTACCAAAACTTGTGCATCGTGATCTGAAAATTTTATTGGTATATTGAATGTGATCATCTCAGTAACATCAATATTAGATATGATATTATCCAAGCCCTGTATGTGTTATGTTTGGACGTGTGGGTTCATTAACAGTAACAACTAAATACTGATGCTATGTGGTGATATGATAAAAAATGTATTTCTGCTGTTAAATGATTTGCAAAAAAATGATGAAAATTTAATTTAAAAAATCAAGGCTTTCAGCTATCTGCAAATATGTGATTGACGGTTATCAATATCACTACGTATTCACGCACGTCGCACTGGCGAACAATTAGCCGTAATTTCACCTTGGGAGTTCACGTGTAATCGAAAACAAAAATGGGTTTGGCCTTCATGTGCGATCCACTCGAAGAGCAGAGGCTCGTCATGTCATAATCGAGCAACATTCAGTCGCATCTTTGAATCGTGAGCATGCGGGTGTTGAATTTGCTGCCTCTGCTTTTAGCACTTGGTTGCGCGCAATCTCTTCGGATTTTGGGCGTCTTCCCCGTCGCCTCGTACAGCCACTATGCACCAGGAGCGAGGCTCATGGGGGCTCTTGCAGAGCGCGGCCACGACGTCACTGTGATCGCTCCATACACTGACAAGTCTTCTAAATTCAAAACCATTCATCTGACAGGCTTCGAAGAGGCCATGGAAGGTAAATAACGCGGTAATTTACTAGGCAATTAAACAGTTATGAGGCTCCGGTACAAACTGTGTACGTATTTCTAGCGTTGTAGATTATTTATGTCTTTATGTCTAAGAAAAAAGAAAAACAAATATAACGCTGTATTTCATGGATGTTTAAAAAGTACCATGGAATTCGTGAAAACTCTAATAAATTCCCACGAAAATCAATAACAAATTTTAAATCTTTTAAAGTTTAAAGTTGGATACTTTAGAAAACTTGAAGAATTCATGAATGTCAAACTCAATAGTAAGATTAAATCATAATAATAAAGTTTTAATTTCCTTAACCATTTCATTTGTGAAATACTTTAGGGTGAAGAGTGAATTTATTACTCAAGAGAGCTACGCTAGCGAGGGAAATAAATGAACATCGACGGATTAAATGATGCCTCAGTCCCGCGCATTTTTTTGCGCTTACGAAGTATTTATTTACGTGTTAAAAATTCAAAATGTATCCTTGTCGCAGTGATAAACGTGTAGTTTACAAGTATAACACTATCTACAAATTCCACTATCTAAAATGACAAAAATAAAGCAGAGTAACTGCTTGTCAATTTGAATTTTCTTATAGGTATGTATTTTAAATTCTTAATCCCTAGGGATTAAAGTTATCTCGTAAATTAAAAATGTTTTTTTTTACTAAGTTTCATGGAAATACTCTGAATCAAATTCCATTTAAAATAGTACCACAAAAATAGTGATGAATTTTATTGGCAATTCTTTAGAAAAGGGAAATTTTAATCCCTAGGGAAGGGAATCCCAAACAACATATATAACGTCGTACTATTGACTTATATTCCTTAGGAACAAAATGAATAACAGAAGGGGTCAAATGGGACCAAAACCGGAAACGGTCCATTTTTGACTTATACTCTTATACCTAACACGTGAGATAAATTGAGGCGTTTATTTTATAAACAACACAAGTCCAAAAATGCACAAATCGAGTTAATAACAGTAAACAGCTCTCAAGACCAATGTCTATGCACTAACAAACCAATTTTCTCGAAAAACAATACATGTCGCGTGTAACAGGCACATGAAAATACAGCAATTCTTTAAAAATGACACATGTCCATCGGGTTTCTTTCTTAAGTGTCAATGTCTAAATATAAAGCAAGAAATATCATCTGCAAAACTGAAGAATCTTAAGGATTTAATGGGTTTCTTAGAGGAACCCCAAAATATATAATTTTATGAACCGTTTTTTGCAGAGGAATATTTAAGTGTTGTTGATGAGGAAACCGAACTGGACGAGGATGACAACAGTAGTGGTTATGAAGAGTTTTAATTTTCATTTAAAATTTGTGAAAAAGTTAAGTTTATTTTGTATTTTAACTTTATTTTGTATTTTCATTGGTACGCATTAAAATATTTCCACCTAAAAACAACACAAGCCCAACTTTTTTTTCCCGTTTTTTCTCTTGTTTCACAGTTCTTATTTAAAATCAGTTTTAATCTTAAATTAGTTGAAATAAATACAACAAAAGAGATTCCCAGTACTTTCAGTATAACTGCCACTGTAACTTTTTTTAAATTCCCACAAAACATTGGACATGTGCACTTTTTAAAATGAACGCCTTAATTGCAAGAATCGGTGTTTACCACTTGGCCAAATATATTAAATATAATGACTGAATAAAATGACTGAGTTTCATAATTTTTAATTGAAATTTCGATCTATTAATAATTATGAAACTCAACCAAGTGCTTTTATTCAACTATTTTAAATACTTAATATCCCGATTCATTTCCAATATCATCTGCAAGGCCAAGACAAAATTACTTTTTATGACAGCTACCTATTTTCGCTTCAATTAATCTTACTGCTCGTTGGTTTCTTAGCTTGTAATTTATTAAGCCCTTTAATTCAAATTTATGTGATTAAATCCTCATTATAAAGGCATACATATCTGAGATGGAACAGTAAAGATTCTTACTAATAATAAAATAGACTATATTAAACAAAATTTATAAAATTAGAAAATAGAAGATGATATAATACTACTCGCGTCTACGTTATCAATTAACTAATGTGGAAAGTCAAGAGTCACTTAAAATTTGATAAACTCGTGTATTTGAGAGCACTTATCTTATCTTAGAAGCAGTTATAGTAAGAGTTTGTATTTTGGTTTTAAAACATCCGAAGTAGGTAATAATTGTGTAACAATACACATATATAATTATAACAAAAATATACCGAGTGCCTGGGTTAAGGGGCGAACATAGGAATTTAATATGTAAAATTAAATAGGTTTAATTATTAGGTCCCCTATTCATTTTAAGGAAAAATCGTAAAGGAATATTTTTTTTAAATGATGACAATTAATTATAAATTCATGCTTTTCCATTTGGATAAATCATAATAATAACATGTAATTAGTCGAAGAAAGATAATTTATTCATTATAAAAACAGTTTATAGTGGCGTCAGTTTAAGCAGAGTTTGTGACTTCTTTTCGGTTAAATTTAACAATCCACCAATTCCGTCTGTATCAACAATTAGAAAGTTTGTGAAAAAGTTTGAAAATATAGCAAGTGTAGCGGCAGATGAATCAAGAGGTATTTTAATACTCCAATTTCAACAAATATTATTTCAAAAACATTAACATTACAGGCAAACGGAGCAGAAGAAGCAACGATGAATTGGAAGAAACAGTTTTGAAACTCAACACCCAAATCCCAAAACCCAAAACCCGAAAAAAAAGAGTTTTGGGTGTCCTAAAATTACAAAATGAGGAGAATTAATATTTAATAAATATCGATTTTTTTTAAATCAATAGTTGGTGACCAGGAGTGAGTCTTTAAATTATTCAGTAATCCAAAACTAAAATGCAATAGAAAAAAAGTCTTTCTATTGGGTTTTGGGTTTTGGGTTTTGAGTTTTGGGTTTAATAAAAGCTGAACCAACAACTAGTTATTGGTTCAGAATTTATCAAACCCAAAACTCAAAACCCAAACTGGGTGTTGAGTTTTGTAGGTTCAGTGGAATATCTCAGATTATTGGATTATTGGATTATTATTTATAGGAATTGATATCTGACTAGCAACATTATTTTCACTATAACATGACATTTGTCAAACTCATGGCATGGGTTTTTATGGTACATAGTTCAATATATTTTTATTATTTCTGAGGTGGATTCTGGTACAAACGTAAATTAAATGGATGATGCTTTTACAGATTTTAATACTCTAATAAATATTCCTTTGCGATTTTTCTCTAAAATTAATAGGGGTGCTAATAATTAGACATATTTAATTTTACGTGTTAAATTCCTATGTTCGCCCCTTATCCCAGACACTCGGTATATGTAGGTACTAACGAGCTTTGTTGTTTAAAAATTCTTATCTTCTCACGTTTTATTGCTATTTGAACAGTAATTTAAAAATTGTCTAGTTTTTTTTTGTAATACTGGCTAGCAAGGTTTCATGTTATGACATTCTTAGTTTTTATAGTTTTATTTTGTATTACTATTTTTAAAAATGGCAGTAGTTTATAAATAGTACTTATGGCAGCCACTACATTGTTATAAAAATAAATTGGTATTTGTTTACAACATTAACAGACAAACTAATCCCTGCTACGCCTAAACAGTTGAAGGAATTTACCTCAATAAATATTGTTAAAAATTTAATTTTCATGAATTGGTTAGTTAAAGTTAGTTTGTAATTTAAAGTTAAATTCTGTTTAAAAAACAACATATTAAATTAATTTAGCTATTATTTGAGTACTTTAAATGGTTATCAATCTTTGCCTAATATTAAAATATCTGTTTTTCTACCTTATCACTATAATTTAGAAAGGACTGTTGAACTTTGGTCTTGTGGTTCTCATATCTTATTATCTTTATTTCTCTACCATTACCACTGTAAAGTAAGTACAGTTAATTTGCAAATAGCTTAGAAGCCAAATTGGTAATTGTTTCCAAGGTTAATCCAGAAATTACATCATAACGGCGGCGTAGTACACACTTCTACACGCATTACGATAAGTGATTCTTTTCAAATATGTATTGCTATACACTGAAAAAATGCAGTTGTCATGTAATCATATCGTTACATTTTTATCGTAAAATTACGAATAAAATGATAGTTTGCTTAAATGTGTGTCAATGTGGGATAGTTAAATCCTAAACGAAAATAAAGAATGGCACTGAATATATTTTTGAACTATTGAAATGAGCTTTCAGCAAACAAAAAAAATGCTGATATAAATGTAAGTTTGCTCTTTTTAAATGGGCTTATCCTTGTTTCCACAAATAATTCAAAGTATTATTTTTGAACCGAAATTAAATCCTACATGAACTCCTTCTGCCACTGATCACTTATATGAACCACTGATCATTTATATGAAATACAATAATACTGGCAAAACAATTCGTAAAAATAAAGTTTTGCTATATTTGGTCCAAACATTAATGGCCTCGAATGCACTTGATTCCCGTGCTAAAGGTTGACGACCTTCCGCAGAGTCAACTATGTAATCAAGCTGCTTTCATTTTTCATTCACTTTGAGTGCAGTTAGGAAGACATGTGACGAATTCTGGCTGAATGAATTTGTAACTTAATACCAAAGGATATTTGATACTTTTTTGTGCTTAACGGGCGTTTCTTTTGTATTATGTATCTATTTGCTTGGACATCGTTTATATTTTGGCCAAATCAACCAATTTATGTCGAATTTGTGCTAATAGTTATATAACAACTTTTTAACATTTAACATATCGTCGGCTTACAAGTGAAATCACTTAAGTCAAAAACTATAAAATGTGAGAAACTGCAATTAAAGTTTTATATTCTGCTGTTACCTTTCCTAGTCAGTCATTTAATAAGTTAAGAATTTGGAAGTTCTGCTACAGGACCCTTTACTATATAACTACTGAGCCTGAGATTTGTTACAATTTAGTAAACCATCAAAATAAAACTTAACTAAAAACAGCCAAAAATTGTCATATGTACAAGTTCACTTGTAAGCCGACGATATAACATTTACTTTTTTTGTATTTTTATGACTTATGTAAAACATTGGTTATGACTTCTGTAAAAGATTGTTTATTATGACACCAATAAAAGGCATTTTAGTTGCATAAATTGCATGAATGCTATAAATTATTTAAAAAAATCAGTATAATATAACATGTTTACTTACAAACAAATGTAACCTATTGCATAGTGCAAATCCGATATTCAAACTAAATACCGTTACATTCAGAAATTTAAAAATATTTTAGGTGTAATTTTGAACAATACGTAATTGTATACACATTGTTACGTTCCTAATAACACGGAATTATTTAATAAATTACATAGATGTCATTCGTTATATGAATACTTCTGCAGATTAACTTGCACGAGGTTTACTCTGACGTGGCAGTATGACTAATATTACATATATGTACAGATCACACATGGTGTTATGCAATCAGAACTAATTGCGCAGAAATTTAATTAGCAAATAGCATTCTTCACACTTCTAGAACTCGATGTTTTAAATAAAGACACTGAAGGTATTATTATTATAGTATATTAGTTATAATATACCTGTATATAGTACATTATTTCGTAATAATTTCATGATATTGTTTTAAATTTAAAATTTTAAAATTCTAAATTTTAAATTATTCCCATATGTTCTTATTATTATGTAATAAGTTGTAGACTGTGTATGAATAAAGTAACACATTGAGTATTTTGCTTTGTCATACGTGAAATTGTTGTAAAACTCCCAGAAAACTCGCTAACAATATTTAAATCTAATAAATTCATGAAATATCTTCTTTGTGAAATTCTTCGTGATTATTTATAAAAATTTCTGTGGAATTCATAAAACTATTTAAAAATCCCCATGAAACCCAACAGGATGTTAAAATATTAACATGTAAAATTCGTCACTCATTTATGTCTTGAAATATTGTGTATTTAGCACTAAAAAAAAATCACATCATAACTTTAAGATTCTAAAATTTAAATTACTGAAAGTTTCATATTATGTATGATGTAATAATATCTGTGGCTGTGTAAATAAAGTAACACATTAATTTAGTATTTTGCTTGTCATAAGCGAAATTGTTATAATATTGTCTTGTAACTATGAAACTGTCATAAATCAATGAAATTTGCAAAATGTACATTTCAAAAATAAGACAATTTAATAAGTGCTGAGACCACACATGTCATAAACAGAAAATCGTTAGCTTATACTGATAAGTGTAACAACCTAAGGGTGGCGGTTATCAGTGTGCTGTGAAAAATGTTGCGTCTTGGTAATAAAGGTAGTGTTAAGTAGAAATTGCTTAACTGATTTAACCTCGTGCTCCAATGACAAATAAAAAAAATTAAAAAAAGAAGTAAAATATCCATGAAACATATTCTCTGTGAAATGTTTCGTGAACATTTATTAAAAATCTGTGCAAATCATGAAACTTTTTTAAAATACCCATGAAACCCAATTATGTTGCTTGTAATACCAAGAAACACATTGATGACAAAAGTTTTGCAATGACTATGAGTTCCCTTGGTTCATTATAAGTGATAATTATTATCTAACAAAATAGCCACAACATACATCCAATGAAATTTATGTAAATAATTGCGAGAAAAAATCCTCTTTTATACATAATTGTAAGTCATGTAGGTAATTGATAAATTAGCATGTTATAGCACATCAATTATAGATAATTTTTGGCTAGCGAGCAATAACATGACGATGCGTAAGTAATTGTAATTGTAATTCAATAGCATTTAGTAAACAAGTATCATTGAATAAATTTACACACGACATTGAGTTTACTTTAAGAAAGTAATTTGTGATCTAGGCTAATATTGTAATCAATAGATAATCAAATCGATTTGTAATTAAGTAGGGAATTATACAATTATACTTCATTTTATGAAAAAATTTCACAAGCTCACCATTTGATAATTATTTGACATATTTTAATAATATTGGAATAACAAATACTTAATCACTCTATTAATATACTAAGTACCGTGCGAGCAAAAATTATTATCATCAACGTTTGCTCTGCATCTAAGGCCTTACAGCTTAGCTTAAAATTCATCAGTTTGGCATATTATATATATGACACAATTTTAACCTAGATTTGGTTAGATATATCGTCCCCTTGTAATTGTCATCTAAACCATCCAAGCCCTCTTGGATGAAAATAATTTTTGCACCCTCGGTATATTACTCACACTATACAGGGTGTCCAAGATAAGGATCAACAGCATGGGGATCTCGGGAACCGTAAAAGTTACAAAGGCGGTTAAATTAAAAAAAAAAGTTGCGCAATTTAGTAGCCAGTAATATTCAATTGAGAAAACCAGAAAATTCCCCTCACTTCCGGAGATATGGTTTTATGGGTTTCTAAAGTTATTTGAAAAGGTATAAAAAACAAAAGACACTTTCTCATTACCACTTTTTTAGCTCTAGAAGATAGTGTTTATAAATTTTCAGTCCAACGTTTCGTTCCGAAGAAACCATTATCAACTTTATTTTTTTATATAAAGCACATACTGTGTAAAATAGCATTTCTTATTACGAATTCTACGATTTATATCATGTTTTTATTCTGAAAAAAGGCTTGTTAATACATTTCGAACATTTTGGTGTAGCAGGGGTTGAAATGAGCGACGAATAACGATTTTCAAATAACGAAATTGCAAGATTTCGGATTTTGTCGAATAACTCCGGAAGTAAGCGAAAATTTCTGGTTTTCTCAACAGAATATTACTAACGACTAAATTGCGCAACTTTTTTGTAATTTAACCGCCTTTGTAACTTTTACGGTTTCCGAGATCCCCTGCTGTTGATCCTTCTTGGATCTTCTTGGATCTTTCTTGGACACCCTGTATTAATCACAAATGATCACAAATTGGTTAATCATTTAGTGAGGTATTTGGAGAGTTGTGAAAGTATGTAACGTATGTCGAGAAACGTAATATGGAGCGATGAGTCATTATCAGCTTTCGACGGGACGAGTACAACTCTAATTTTTAAATGTGTATACACATTGAATATTTTAACAATAGTAATATTGTGTAATTCACTCTTATATGTCTATATTTAAAACATTATCTTCATAGTAAATACAATAATCCGAGTAGTAATCTATGCTTATTTTTATCTGTTATCTAATTGTGTTATTGGTTCACCTTATGGTTATTGGCATTCCAGGAAAAAAAAATGGTATAAAATATCGGGCAAAACGTGATAATGTTAAGTGGAAGCAGTCGGTATTTGCAGGCACACGAATTGCCGAAGAGATAATTTTTGTTAATCAAATAGAGTGCGTTCAACTCTAAATTTACATATAATCTGGTTCAGGCACTTTGATATAAAATGTATGTAATACATAAGGAGGTAATCAAGAAGTAATTGCTTGTGAATGTAATGTATTTAATTGACGCTTTTTTTATTATCATAATTAGTGTGATATTTTATTTATATTGTGATACTATAACTTGTACTAGACAGTATCCATCTTTCAGTATATTTTCTGATAGATTTCTATAGAAAATATAGAATATATTTTATTCACAAAATGACTTTCTGTTTTCTAAACATGGGATTGAAGAATAGGTACTGGGCCAAATCTGATTTTTTTTTGCGTTTTGCGTTAAGATATTTTTTTATGTTGCAGAGATGAAGAAGGAAATGAACATGTTCGAAATTACTTCCCGGAATTGGTTCGATAGAAGTATCTTCATACACTTTATGGGATACGGCCTGACGAACAGTACGTTGAACCACGAAAATTTCAAGAAGCTGATGAATTCCAAGCAACAATTCGATGTTGTGGTAGTGGAACACTTCGTGAATGAGGCTATGCAAGGAATTTGCAACCATTTTTCAGCAGCATGCGTGATATACTCAGCCCTGCCATCATTGTACTGGACTAATTCGATGGTCCGAAATCCGGAGAACCCATCTTATATGCCGCAAATGGCGCTCCAAGCCACTGGAAAAATGGGATTTTGCGAACGAGTGCAGAACACTTTGTTCTTTATTTTCTCGTACGTAGCGTATAATGCATACTTTTTACCACAACAGGGAGCACTGATGAAGGAACATTTCCCGAAAGCGCCGCCACTAACCGAACTGTTCTATCAGAATGACATAATTTTGCTCAACTCCCACCCGGGCATGTCCGAGGTAGTTCCGCACGTTCCCAGCATGATCGAAATCGGCGGTTTCCATGTGAAACCACCGCAAAATCTGCCAAAAGATCTACAGACGTATTTGGACGAAGCGAAGGAAGGCGTAGTCTTGTTCAGTATGGGTTCGGTGCTTAAGAGCAAGGAAATGCCGAAAGAAAAACTTGCGGCTATCTTCAAGTCGTTTGCCAAATTGAAAGTCAAAGTGCTGTGGAAGTTCGAGCAGGACGATCTCCCAAACAAGCCGAGCAATGTGAAGATTATGAAATGGGTGCCTCAACAAGACGTATTACGTAAAACAATATATTACCGAAAAAAAAACAAATCTAACTAGTTCTATTGTAGCTCATCCGAATGTGAAAGCATTCATCACTCATTCAGGCCTCTTCAGTACCATTGAAGCCATGTACTTTGGCGTCCCAATTATCGCCATTCCAATTTTCGGCGATCAAGAAATGAACGCAATGCGCTCGGTAGGCATGGGAATTGGAGTGCAGGTAAATTTCAAGGATCTTAACGAAAAGTCCCTCGATGGTGCCCTTAACGAGATTTTGGGTAATAAAAAGTAAGTTGATGATTATTCGTATGTATCGTTATGAGAGATCGTCGAACATAAAAAAAATGACAAGACCCACCAGGTCGAAACCGGTCTCGTGTCAAAATGTACAAACATCAAAGATTGAAATTAATTTAAAAAAAAAGTTTTACAATTTTCGAAAATAATAAAGAACCCCATGTGGGTCAAACAATGCATCAAGACTCAACAATTTGCTTCGTCATTTTTATAGGTTCTGAATGGCTATATTTGTGTTATGTTTACGACTAATTTGCTGGCTATTACTCGGCCGATATATTAATTGATATCCTTAAAATCTTAGGTATTCCGAGAACGTTAAGCAACGCTCTAAAATGCTGCAGGATCGTCCAATGAAGCCGATTGACACAGCAATGTTCTGGGTTGAGTATGCCGCTAGACACAAAGGGTCAACGCACATGAAGACCGCTGGTCTTGCCATGCCGTTCTATCAATATGCCCTCGTGGACGTTTTTGCCTTCCTCTTCGCCATCATGTTTGGAATAATTGGAGCTATTGTCCTGGTGCTCCGCTGCGTCTGCGGCTCACGCTCGAAAAAAACGGTCGATAAGGATAAGAAGCGCAAATGATCTTATTTGCGTCCACAATCAGTGCGGTTGATTGAGGCAATGACCTTTTCAATATCAAAAGGTCGTGATGTAGAACATCTGTGTTTAAATAATGTTCATCGTGCAGTTTCATGATCTTGTTACATTAATAAAATGTTACTGTTACCATTAATTTGTTTGTTTGTGGTATGGGGAGAGCATTGCTAAAGAATACTGCGCGTCCTACCCATTCCATCTTATAGCCTTTACAGCTTCATCTCTTAATTCAAAGGTGTTAACACTCCTCAATAGCGAAGATATGTCTCGGAGGAATTATTTAATGGAAGTATTAGCTGAGGGAAGACATCAATTTACTGTTGTGAGTCCGATGGTACAAAAATTGAACATTTAAAGAAATAAATATATGAAGAAATACCTACAGAAATATAGCAGTTCAAATGAAAACCCTGCCATCAGGCAAACTGATAATAGTTGCTCATGCTAATTTTTTTAATCGTCCATTAGAGCCACAACCAGTACATTGGTATATATTATTATTATCATTCTCATTATTACAATAATGTGAGCCGTTGAAAGTAGGGCAGGCCTTTTTTTTTTTTTAAATTCAGATAAGTCTAGAAATACACAAGGAATGTCGTCCCTTGTATATTACTGGACTTTTCTCAAGTGAAAAAATGGGGCACAGGAAGGAATTATGTTGCTAATGAGATCTGTCAGAATGCTCATAGTTGAAAGGGTCAGAATTAAATTGGAGCAAATAGCAAAATCGAAGAATTAAAAAAAAAAGTGGTTTAAAAAATGTGTGTTTAAAAATTTATGTGGTGATTAAACTAAAGTATTTACATCTATACAAATCCTGAAGAACTACAGTAAAAAAAAAGTATCACATTTCTTGTATTTTAGCAAGTACCTATTACCATTTTTCATTCTTATGGTATTTTCACATCATTTTTATGTTCAAAGTATACGCAATTCTCTTTACCACAATCAATTGTGATTCACAGAGTGTGATAGAAATAAGCGACCCTTTCAACAAAATTCGAAAACGCAGCAAGGTATTTTTGCGAAATTTGGAAATACTTTCTTTGGAAACATCTTGGAAATTATTTTATTAGTCTTAAAACTATGCCTAAGTACTTTTGCATCTATTACCTATTATTATCTTATTATCTAACTAAATTGCACGAGCGCCATGGGGACAAGTGAATGAAGTAATTTCGATTTTTCCAATCTTTTGTTTTCTGAAATTTGTATCGATGGTTTTTGGCGACTTCTTCAAAAACATACTTGATCTACCTCCAAAACTTTAACGACCAACAAGGTGATAGGGATGAAGTAAGCAAAAAGAAAAAATAAATTTAATTTAATTTCTTTAAAGAAACTCAAACAAAATTTGTTATGCTTATTTTTACAGACAAAATTAAATATTTTTTATCAGTATCACAAAATCTTCTTCAAAAGACTTCTTCAAAATCGTAGTTGAACTACCTCTCAAAACTTTAACGACTAACAAGATGATAGGTACAAAGTAAGCAAAACGAAATAAGAAATTTAATTATTTTAAAGAAGCTCAAAAAAGATTTGTTATGATTATTTTTATAGACAAAATTAAATATTTTTTATCAGTGTCACAACTCCCACTGAAAACTTTTGCGACTAACGAACTAATTGAGCCAATTCTAGTAGAAATTGGGCATGGAATAGTTATTTAACAAGAATAATATCACAATTTTTTTTACACTATTTTTAAAGAATATTTAGAGAATAGATATAAAAACCTTGTATGAGGAAATGCGATTTCTGGAAAGATATGGGAAATGGGAAGAAATGGGGATGAAGAAACGGGATATGAAGAAATGGAAGAAATGGGAATGGGATAATATGAAGAAATGGGATGAAATAGAAGATGGGAAGATGTGAAATTTATTATCTAATTCAATATCAGATAACACAAAAATATATATTTAGCACGCAGAATTGAAAATTTAACCTTTCAGTGAAATTTTGCAATTTTTTTTATTGATTATCAACATTTTTTGAATTTCTGATAAAATGCTCAATATCTGCGTAGAGAATTTGAAAAAGTTATAGTTTTGGGAGACAAACATATTTTACTAAGATCACAAAGAATCTAAGGGATACTAATGAGTAGGCCCTTAGAAGAAGACATTTTTTTTTTAAATCTTAACAAAATTTGTTATGATTATTTTTATAGGCTAAATTAAATATTTTTTATCTGTATCACAACTCCCACTGAAAACTTTTGCGACTAATGAACTAATTGAGCTATCGAGTAGAAATTCGGCACGGAAATGTTTATTAACAAGAATAATATCACAATTTTTTTTACGCTAATTTTCAAAGAATATTTTGAGATTAGACATGAAAACCTTGTATGAAAAAATGGGATTTCTGGAAATATATGGGAAATGGGAACAAATTGGGATGGAGAAACGGGATATGGGAGATGGGATATGAAGAACTGGAAGAAATGCGAATGGGACAATATGAATAAATGGGATGAAATAGAAGATGGGGAGTTGGGACATTCTTTATCTAATTCAATATCAGATAATACAAAAAAAATATATATTTAGCATGCAGCAATGAAAATTCAACCTTTAAGTGTAATTTTTCACATTTTTTTATTGATTATGAACAACTTTCGAATTTCTGATCAAATGCTCAATATATGCATAGAGAATTCGAAAAAGTTATAGTTTTGGGAGACATAAAAATATATTAGTAAGATTACAAAGAATCTACGGGATACTAATGAGTATGCCCTTGGAAGAAGACCTTTTTTTTAAAGAATCTCAAACAGAATGTGTTATGATTATATTTATGGGCAAAATTAAATATTTTTTATCAGTATCACAACTCCCGTTGAAAACTTTTGCGACTAACGAACTAATTAAGCTAATTCTAATAGAAATTCGGCATGGAAATGTTATTAACAAAAATAATATCACCATTTTCTTACGATATTTTTTTAAAAATTATTTTGAGATTAGATATAAAAACCTTGTATGAAGAAATGGGATTTCTGGAAAGATATGGGAAATGGGAAGAAATGGGGATGGAGAAATGAGATGTGGGAGATGGGATATGAAGAAATGGAAGAAATGGAAATGGGATAATATGAAGAAATGGGATTATATAGAAGACGGGAAGATGGGAAGATGGGACATTTTTTTTATCTAATTCAATATCAGATAACACAAAAATATATATTTAGCATGCAGAAATGAAAATTCAACCATTGACACATTATATGATTGATTATCAACAAATTTCGAATTTCTGGTCAAATGCTCAATATCTGCGTAGAGAATTTTAAAAAGTTATAGTTGTGGGAAGATGGGACATTTTTTATCTAATTCAGTATCAGATAACACAACAAAATATGTGTTTAGCAGGCATAAATGAAAATTCAACCTTTTTCAAAATCAACAATTTTCGAATTTCTGATCAAATGCTCTATATCTGCATAGAGAATTTAAAATATGTATAGTTTTGGGAGACATAAAAATATTTAATTAAGATCACAAATAATCTAAGGGGTACTAATGAGTAGGCCCATAGTATTAAACCTTCATTTAGTAATTTAAGTTGGCATAACATTACTCATTGATCCATCTTTGATCAGATTGCAATAATTATAGTAAAATACTATCAAGTGTTTTGCATAATAAAGAAAAGGATCTCTAATATCTCTCAAAATTGACAAAATTGCCCTTAAAACGGATATTTCTGCTGAAACTTTGAACTTTTGTCGTGTTCGTATAGTTCTATTAAAATATTTCGTATTTCTTTAAAAAGATAACATTTTTTTTTAAATTTTGTTTAACCAAATCCATCCCATAATACGTTAAATTAACACGTTATATAAACTTATTGGTACTTGTCGTATTTTTTATAACTTGTTATCACACTATTGCCAGACAATTAAATATAATTAATCTCTACTTCATCTACCTTGCAAGTGCTGGACGGCAATCACAAGTACTCCAAGATGAACCTATGAAATATGTAGATAAGGCTATTTATTGTACTGAGTACATAATAACAAAGTACTTAGGAACAAAGGAGCTGACTTGAGTGGGCATCAGAACTATTTACTGGATGTGCTGGCATTTATTCCTCAAATTTTATAATTGAGTAGCAAATTTCGAAAAGGATTCATCACCGAAAATTAACATTTTTCGACACAGAAAACTGAGTTCCTGTGGAACCATTTGACTTATTTGATCAATTCGTTTTTAGATTACTCTTTCTCCACTATGAAAACCAAATATGAAATATGGGCCTGTCTTGTTAAAAAAATATAGGTCTATTACATGAAAATCATGAAACTAATACGTGTAGTGCTAATAATAGAAATAGTAATAATAATTGTAATTAAGTTTAAGGTTTTATCCATAAAATACCAGTTATGTATTTAAGGTTGTTATATTATTATATTTATAAAAGTACTTTCTGGTAAATAATTATTTGTATTTAATTTTATTATTTATTTATTTTATTTCGCCTGACTAGTTTCGTTTAAAAAAAAACATCATCAGAGGCATGATATGTATTTTAATATTTATATATCCTGATCTTATTTTTATGATAAATATTAATTATTAATTTGAATTTTGATATTTGAAAGTTACAGATGTCTGTTTGAAGTTTTAGTTAATTAACTTAACCTGACTAGTTTCGTTTATTTTAAAAACCATCATCGGGTTAGCTTAATTAACTTAAATATTTGTATTTTGCATTTAATTTTATTACTTATTTATTTTATTTCGTCTGACTAGTTTGGGTTTTTTAAAAAAAACATCATCAGAGGCTATTTTAATATTTATATATCCTGATCTTATTTTTATGATAAATTTTTATTATTAATTTGAATTTTGATATTTGAAAGTTACAGATGTCTGTTTGAAGTTTTAGTTAATTAACTTAACCTGACTAGTTTCGGTTTAAAAAAAAACAATCATCGGGTTAGTTAGTAATTAATTTAAACATCAGACATCTGTAACTTCCAAATATCAAAATTCCAGTTAATAACAAATATTTATCATAAAAATAAGATCAGTACTTATAAATATTAACATACATATTGTTATTAACTTGAATTTTGATATTTAAAGGTTATAGATGTCTGTTTGAAGATTTAATTAATTAACTTAACCTGACTAGTTTCGGTTTTTTAAAAAACCATCATCGGGTTAGTTAATTAACTTAAATTTCAGACATCTGTTACTTTCAAATATCAAAATTCAAGTTAATAACAAATATTTATCATAAAAATAAGATCAGGACATATAAATATTAACATATATATCAAGCCTCTGATGATGGTTTAAAAAAAAAATCGAAACTAGTCAGGCGAAATAAAATAAATAAATATTAAAATAAAATAAAATAAATTATTTACCAGTAAGTACTTTCAAAAATATAATAATATAACAACCTTAAATAATAGTAATAGTAATTGAAAAACCTATAATGCGGGTTTCAAAATTTCAGTAACAAAATGTGCGTCTTATTTGGACCACTGTATACAAATAATTAATAAAATATGAAGAATATGATTTTATTACCCCTTAATAGGTTCAACAATTCTCTCTTTTTAAAAACCATACAAATAAAATTTGTAGTTATCAATCAACATTTCGACAATATGTAACCTTATAATTTGAAATATAATAAATGAAATTTGGTTCACAATTTCTAAATTTGTATTAAATGCTGCATTATATTTTTGTGCCTTACTTGTATTGAAGAACATTTTCAGCACTTTCACCATTATTGAAACCGTTTATTATGGCAAGCCATTTTTAGTGATGCCGTTTTTTGACACCAGAAGTTAAACGTATTATTAGCAGAGGCCAAAGGCTAAGTAATTGGCTTAGATTCCTTGACTTGATGATCTCAATGAAAATCATTAACGCATGCTATTGTTGATACAATGAACAACTCGATGGATTCAAATAATAAGAACATCACTTCCAATGCCTAAGCCTCATGAGGCATTGGAAGTGATGTTGTTATTATTTGAATCCATCGAGTTGTTCATTGTATCAACAATAGCATGCGTTATTCAGTTAGGGCTCCAACTGATTAATAATAATAATTGCCTACTTTTTAAAACAATATAATTAATTACAATTAATATTTACGCAATTATCGATCAACATTTCGTCAATTATAATTTGAAATATAAAAATGAATCAATAAATTGTGTAAGATTGAGACACTTAAAATTATATATTGATATTTTTAAACTAGATATTTAAGCGCGTTACATTATCAATTTTTATTTCTACACTTCATTTGTTATCGATCTCTTACGAGTATCACATGGCGTTGGTATCTACTTTATCTACATTATATAACCTTCACACAGCCACATAAATGAATCATCAAATACACATCAAATTTAGTCTGTGACCGCAGTCACTGTGAGTTGCTACAATGAGGTTACTGAGCGCATTATTCTCAACATTGTGCATGCTCTGCTTATGCAATGGAGCTAAGATTTTGGTTGTCTTCAATTTAGAAGGATACAGCCACTACATTTTGGGGCATACGCTTGCCGTGGAGTTAGCCAATAAAGGTCATCAGGTGACTCTGGTTAGATCTAATGAAAAAGATGTGAGCCATCCAAATTTAAAAATTGTGCAGATGGAAGGAGTAATGGATGAATATAAAGGTATTATATTTTTGCAGATGTCATATGATTAATAACTATGTATTAATATGATACACTTTATGTAATTAATTAATAATTAAATAATACACATTAGCTATTTTAAAATAATTATTTATTCTTCTTGCAGAAAAAATGAAAGACGTAAAGTTTACCCCTGAAGATATGCTGAACTTTTCTCCGCTATCAATGATATTCTTTATATCCGAGTTTGGGACGTATATCTCAGATTTAACTATAAACCATAAAAATGTGCAGAAAATGCTGCAAGAAGAAAGCCATTTTGATTTGGTAATCGTCGAAAATTTTTATTCTGATTCCTTAAGAGGTTTTTGCTATCACTACAAAGCTCCTTGCATTTCGTTCAGCACAGTTGGCGCGTCGTCTATTAATAATTATATAGTGGCAAATCCGGCTCCCTCTTCATACATAGGGTCCGTATTCCTTGGTTACAGCAGCGACATGTCACTTCTGGAAAGAATGCACAATTTTCTGTATGAAACGGTCGTAAGTGTCATTAATCATGTGTACTACAGACCGAAGCACAACGAAATAATCCAGAAGTACTTCCCCAACGCTCCCCATATTGATGAAATAACAGCCTCGCTGGCATTCTTGAATTCGCACTGCAGTGTATCGTCACCTGTCCCACATGTAACCAACATGATTGAAGTGGGAGGAATTCACATAAAGCCTTCTGCAAAGTTGCCTGAAGACATCCAGAAGTTCATCGATGACGCCAAAGACGGCGTCGTTCTCTTCAGCTTAGGATCCAACTTGAAAAGCAACGAACTGCCAATTGAAAAGCGCGATGGCATCCTAAAGGCCCTATCAAAATTGAAGCAGAGAGTACTGTGGAAGTTTGAAGGTGAAGGTTTCTCCGAAATTCCTAAGAACGTTAAAATCTCGAAGTGGCTACCTCAGCAGGATATTTTAGGTACATTTTGGCGTGTAATGTAACGGTAATTGGTGTTTTATCTAACGATTTTAATGCATTGCAGCGCACCCTAATGTAAAATTATTTATATCACATGGTGGACTGCTGAGTCTAACAGAGTCAATTTATTATGGTGTGCCGTTAATTGGAGTGCCCTTCTTTGGAGATCAACCGATGAACATGGCTGAGATTGTAAGGATTGGAGCTGGTCTTCAGATTAAGTACCAAGATTTAAACGAAAAATCATTATCACATGCACTAAACGAAGTTCTATCCAATCCATCGTAAGTTAATAATAATTATATTAGTTTATCCACTGAGTAATAATATATTATGTAACGAGCATATACTGATAGCTATTATGACATAAGTAAGACACTCTTATTCGTGTCTTGATAGGCATCACTAAATGTGAGTTGCATACGCAATTTTTCTACTCTTAGTCATAATAATGATAAATAAACACAAATTGATACATATTTGTTGTATCAGTAGGTATTCAGATTGATTTATTGATTCCTGCAAAAAATATGCAGTTAAGATATATTTTAATTAGAACAGTTTTTAAATCCATTTTTGAGAAATAGAATAATTTGAGAAAAACTAGTGTCTTGATAGATTTCATAAAATGTGAGTTGCATACGCTATTTTTTCTACTCTCGGTCACAGTAATGAGAAATGAGCACAAATTGATACATGTTTGTTGTATCAGTAGGTATTCAGGTTGATTTGTTGATTCCTGCAAAAAATATGCAGTTTAAGATAAATCTTAATTAGAACGAACAGTTTTTAAATCAATATTTGAGAAATAGAACAATTTGAGGAAAACTCGTGCCTTGACATGTTTCATTAAATGTGAGTTGCATACGCTATTTTTTGTACTCTCAGTTATAATAATGAGAAATAAGCACAAATTGATACATGTTTGTTGTATCAGTAGATATTCAGACTGTTTTATTGATTTCTGCAAAAAAAATGCAGTTAAGATATATCTTAATTAGAACAGATTTTAAATCCATTTTTGAGAAATAGAATAATTTGAGAAAAACTAGTGTCTTGATGGGTTTCATAAAATGTGAGTTGCATACGCTATTTTTTTTACTCTTAGTCATAATAATGAGAAATGAGCACAAATTGATACATGTTTGTTGTATCAGTAGGTATTCAGGTTGATTTGTTTATTCCAGCAAAAAATATGCAGTTTAAGATAAATCTTAATTAGCACGAACAGTTTTTAAATCAATATTTGAGAAATAGAACAATTTGAGAAAAACTCGTGCCTTGATAGGTTTTATTACATTTGAGTTGCATACGCTATCTTTTGTACTCTCAGTTATAATAATGAGAAATAAGCACAAATTGATACATGTTTGTTGTATCAGTAGGTATTCAGATTATTTTATTGATTCCTGCAAAAAAAAAAATGCAGTTAAGATATATCTTAATTAGAACAGATTTTAAATCCATTTTTGAGAAATAGAATAATTTGAGAAAAACTAGTGTCTTGATGGGTTTCATAAAATGTGAGTTGCATACCTATTTTTTCTTTCTACTCTCAGTCATAATAATGAGAAATGAGCACAAATTGATACATGTTTGTTGTATCAGTAGGTATTCAGATTGATTTGTTGATTCCTGCAAAAAAAATATGCAGTTTAAAATAGATCTTAATTAGAACGAATAGTTTTTAAATCAATATTTGAGAAATAGAACAATTTGAGAAAAACTCATGCCTCGATAGGTTTCATTAAATGTGAGTTGCATACGCTATTGCACATATTTGCGCTATTGTTTATACTCTCAGTTATAATAGTGAGAAATAAGCACAAATTGATACATGTTTGTTGTATCAGTAGGTATTCAGATTATTTTATTGATTCCTGCAAAAAAAAAAATGCAGTTAAGATATATCTTAATTAGAACAGATTTTAAATCCATTTTTGAGAAATAGAATAATTTGAGAAAAACTAGTGTCTTGATGGGTTTCATAAAATGTGAGTTGGATACCTATTTTTTCTTTCTACTCTCAGTCATAATAATGAGAAATGAGCACAAATTGATACATGTTTGTTGTATCAGTAGGTATTCAGATTGATTTGTTGATTCCTGCAAAAAAATATGCAGTTTAAAATAGATCTTAATTAGAACGAATAGTTTTTAAATCAATATTTGAGAAATAGAACAATTTGAGAAAAACTCATGCCTTGATAGGTTTCATTAAATGTGAGTTGCATACGCTATTGCACATATTTGCGCTATTGTTTATACTCTCAGTTATAATAATGAGAAATAAGCACAAATTGATACATATTTGTTGTTTAAGTAGGTATTCAGATTGAATTGTTGATTCCTGCAAAAATATGCGGTTTAAGATAAATCTTAATTAGAGCAGCTTTTAAATATATTTTTGAGAAATGATTTGTAAAAAAACGAACATCCGCTCCGCTTGGTGATTTTTTTCTATTTTTTAAACTTTACAGTTTCTTCCAAAATTGTCTGTTTCATGATTAATTCATTTATTTTAAGTTATGGTTTTCATAACTAATTTCGAAAATAAGATTAAACAATATTTTAATCAAATTCAGATAATCTGCATATACAGTGTTGTCAACTTCTCAGAAAATTTTATTACTTCAAAAAGTTGCTGCATTATTTCATATTCAATAATCGATGGTTGAAGTAAAATTATCTGCTTCCGTATACGAGATATAACCAAAAATAGTTAAACTGCTTAATAGTAAACTACCCTTGTTTTTTAAGATATATGAAATTGTTATTTGGAAAAGTTTCTTAGAGCTGACATAAGGCTATAAATGCAAAATTAGAACCACACGACGAATATATTTTTAATTTTCTGGTATATAGATGGGCTTTGTCATTTGCAAAGTCGGTTTAACCTAATATTATGGTTCTAACTACGAAATTAGAATTACCTACGACAACAATATTTTCTTTTACCATTTCTGGGTAAAGATTGTCATTTGCAAAGTCGGATTAACCTAATATAATCGATAATCAAAACACTTGAATATTTTGACGTCAAAATAATTTGTCTAAATCGCTATAGGTAACATTTTATAAATCATTATTTTCATGTATTTTCAATAATCACCTTGTATTAATACAATTTCTGCCTTTTCTTATGAACTCAGAACTGAAGCCATTTTCAATTGATAAATGAACATGAAGTCAAAATAATTATTTATAAAACATTTATAACTATATAGACAAATTATTTTGACAACATCAAAATATTCTGGTGATTTGATTATCGATTATATTAGGTTAATCCGACTTTGCAAATTACAATCTTTACCCAGAAAAGGCAAAAGAAAATGTTGTAGGGATTCTAATTTCGTAGTTAGAACCATCTGTCAATTCTAACTAACTTTTCCAAATAACATTTTCACATATTTAAAAAAGGGTAGCTTAAATTTACTTCGATGATCACTTTTTGAGTTTGAAATAATGTAGAAACTTTTTGAACCAATAAACATTTCTGAGAAATGAATAATAAAATTATTTTTCCAATTCGCATTATTAAAATGCTCATTATGTATATTGAACCTCGTTAAACCTACACTTAAATCGAATGGGTGAATAAAATGTTTACATATTCACTTTATTCACTATAACCATTGACAAAGTGACTAAAGTACTCACTTTGCAAATTCATAAAATCCCAAGAAATCTAATTATTCGTATAATTTAATTTGTTCTAATTTTGTATAGAATAGATGAGTTTCGTAGAATGTTATTAAAGTTTTCACTATTTTTTCATCACTGTTTCTGTCTATTAATCTTTGTTCATATATTTTTTAAATAATATCAAAATTTAGTATGGAGAAATTGAATTACTTAACATTTTTTTAAATAAAATTCAATAACACTGTATGTATTGCCACAATGATCAGCAACCTCCGACGCTGCTGAACCAAGAAGAAGAATGTCACTATTGAAATTGCGAACAAATCCTGATAGAGTACTATAACAGTTATAATTAGTTATGTTTGAAAAATTTTAAAAATCTTGATTATTAGCCGTAGACTCTGTAAATCGTCAGAAATTAAATAAAATTCCAAACACAAGTTCTCTAGGCAAAATTTGTACTTGTTTCAAAATAAAAAAATATAGCAAAAGCTAAAGGAAACATTGAAAACTGTAACAAAATTATGAACACTTATAAATCATTTGGAGGATTCTACACCGATATTGTAGGACTGAATTCAAATGTAGGACTGAAATATTAGGAAATTCTTCATAATCCATACTGAATTTAGAATTTTTGTTAAAAAGAACATGGAAAGTCCAGTATTATTCCATAGGAAGTACTCAAAAATTTAACAATTTCTTTGGACAAATTTTTACTTGTTTCAAAATAAAAAAATTGTAACAAAATCCGAAGGAAATATTAAATGTGAATATTTCATACGCTAAATTAAAAAAAAAACACGTCGAATTGAAATGAAGATTTTCATCACTACATAGTACATTAATGATCAATTAGTTAAACAGGAGTTTAGTTTTAAATTAGGAGTTTTAAATACCCATATAAACAATAGAAATATAATATAGTTAGTGCATTGATAACAAAAATGCTAAAAAACTTGAACTTATAATATGTATTATCATGATCATTATTATTGCACAGTCATACAATAATATTTTAATAGGAATAGGAATAGGAATTTTACTTGGTGCAGTCATGCTCACATAAATCTAGTACAAGAAATTAGATTACACTAGCAATTTTATATAGCAATGTCAATTTGTTTCCACTAGATTTATTTGATCATGACTGTACATAATATACATTCACGACCTTTTTGCAACCGAGTTTTCTGTGTTTTCTTTTTGTCATGTTGGACAGACTGATTCAGTGGTGCAATGGAAGTTAATTATTTTTTTGTGTCCATGTCTAATAGACATTTGCTTCGTACCACATTGTCAGATTTATAATTTCCTGCCGTTCCATTTTCATCTCTAATAATTTAAGCTTTACATCTGGCAACAATGTTATTTAAAAAATATAACCTCAAATTGAAAACAACTTAACCTAAAAAATTTGACATGTTCCATTAGGGTATTCTGTTATTTCCGAAACACTACCAACAAAATTACTAGATATTCCCTGATGCAAAAACATCGTGAATGGAGAGTATTGTATTGATACAGGGTGAGATGATTTATGTTGCCATCTTTATAGGTACACTGAAACTGCAAAGAGGAGATCAGCGATTATGCGCGACAGACCCATGGCACCTCTGGATTCTGCGGTGTATTGGTCAGAATATCTTCTGAGGCACAAAAGTGGATCGCACATGTCGTCTGCGGCTTTACGTTTAACTTGGTACCAACATTACAACCTTGATGTCATTCTACTCTTGATGCTGATTGTTTGTACTCCCTTGCTAATAATTGCCAAAATTTGTTGTAAATTCTGCAAATGCAAGAAACAAGCTTGTGTGAACGAAAAACTGAAGAAAAATTGATATTAATTTTAGGTGAGAGCTCGACAAATCAACTGCCTTAATACATAATGATATATTTATTTTGAAAATATTGCAATTTTTTATGCTATTTACGTTTTGTACCTGTAAGGCAACTAATGCTATAATGATTTGTAATTGAAAGAAGCAAAATATTAAATAGAAAAATATACAGTTTAAACTCAATGAAAACCTATAATTCCTCTATTCTGAAGTTATTGAGACTAGTCATCCTAGCCAATAAGTACTGTGTTCAACTGGTATATATTTAAAAATGATTTATTATTATATAATAGCTATTTATGTAATAAGTACATAGTTACGACTTTATGGATGAGCCCTAAAATGTAAGGTCCGAGCGAGCTTGTGAGCGAGGACTATAAATAGGGCAAGGCGAGTCCATAAGTCCTATTATGTACGTATTACATACAAAGCTTTATGTTCGACGGCTTTTAGCATTTTATGAATACTTTTGAAATAAAAACGGAAACAATATACCGTGAATTCGACATAAACGGCCCAAGAGTGTAGCGACTTCATATGTTATTTAATTAGCAACAAACCATATATATATATATATATATATATATATATATATATATTATTAAATGGAATAGTATTAGCTACATGTTGGTGAAAAAAAAAAAGTTTTTAAACACCTTCATTTATTTGTAGTGAAGTCACCGACATTTTTCTTAAACGGGAGCAGTTTAAGTAATTTTCACCAATTTTTAGTAGGGTTATACTATGAAATATTTGCAATAAATGTAAAAAACTGATTTGAATTAGTAGGCTGTTAAATCCGAAATTCTCTGGAACAAACAATTGGTGATAATAATTCGGTTAGCTCAAACTATGTATATTCGTTTTGCAGCATCATTCAGTTGTAAATTATGAACTAGGTTGACGAAATGAATAAATAAAAGTAAATTTATATCGTAAGTAATAAATATGTAATGCACTTTACAAGGACGTAATTCATGTTTTCTTAAAATGTGGCGAACCGTGCTAACAGATACCTTAGTGTTACGTCCACTTTCACGAACCGACGTTTGTGGTCTTTTTTTGATGCATTATTACGATCACCAATTGTGAACAAATAAATGAAGGAGTTGAAAAAAGTTTTTTTTTTCTCCAACTTGTAGCTAAGACTATCCCATTTAATAAAATATATGGTTTGTTGATGATTAAATAACAAATGAAGGCGCTACAGTCTTAGGCCCTTTTTATTGAACACACTGTATACTCACATATTTTTATCAGGTTGTCACACTAATGTCCGTCATTGTAAATTAAATATAAATTGGATGAAATTACAGTTGCAGAGGAGATTGCAAGCCAAGCATTAGATGCAAGAGAATCACTACTGTCAACTAAATCTATTTGTATTGTATTTATTTGATGTTTTCCTGGTTAAAATTAAAAGCTGCTATTTCTGACATTGACAGTATTGAAAATTAAGTTACTTTATCCTATTAGAACTATAAAGAGGCACTTTATGGCCGCAAAACTATACCATTAAGCGAACTTTATCATTTAGTCGGACATAAAAATATTTATCTTTAGTGCAAAATTGTCACTGTGACACATAAAGTAGCACATTATTAACTATTTTGACATTCATAATTATAGCTTTCTAATACTTGTCGACGATACATAATATTATCAATATAAATTTTATCTTGTTCAAATGTAATATAACTCCTTAATTTACTATAATTTAAATATTTGTATACAAGCACGAGTTTAATCAAATTCGTGGAAGATTGAAACAGCGATGTCATTCTATTTAAAACTCACCTCGCAATCTCTGTCCTCCACGCAGTTATATACACATTATTAGATTGCTGTACGTATAAACATTTAAAAAATAATTTAGAACCTATCAATTCTATTATATTATATAATTATATGTTCTGCTAATTGGAAGGTCTTAAAAATATGTACAACAAAAATTGATAAATTGCCATGACTTAACAGTCTATAGGAATCAATTGTGTTTCAAGTACATGTCAACATGTAGGGTAATGGATCACAGATAATGCAATACAAGTAATGCAATCGGATTGAAAAATTAAAATCCAAGCATTTATTTACACTAAATGATTACATTAATATTTTTTTTCATTTAATTGATTACAGACTGAATAAAATATTATCAAAAACAATAATGTAAAATTACAAAATGGTAATAATTCTACAAACCTTCAACGCACGATCTGATTGGTATCAATATATTTATCTGAGATAGAGAGGAATGATACGAACGAAGATAGGTCATTAGATGTAATTATTCTTTCAGTGTACATCGAGGTCGTTGACTACTGCGGTACTAGAAATGAAGCTGCTCTGGGTGTTATGCTGCGTACAAATTTTCGGACTAAGCCAAGGCGCGAAAATCCTTGGAGTTTTCCACGTGGACTCCTACAGCCATCACATTCTCGGGCACCGATTAATGGAAGAACTTGCCAATAAAGGGCACCAGGTGACGATGATAAGTGCCAGGAAGAACGTGGAAACGAATCCAAACTTTAAAAGTGTATATTTGGAAAACATTCTTCAGACATATGAGGGTAAATTATGACTGAATATTTTATAAATTGAAAACCAGAGATAATTTATTCGAAAAGTTATAGATTTTTATACATGTATAGATTCTATAGATTTAACTGTTCATTTTCAATGGTATACTGGTGAAATATGTCGAAATTATAGTAATAATGTTAACTGGTTTCCTGCTGCTCATCCAACTGAGGTATAATTGATTGCTTTTATATTTTTAACAACTGGTTTTGACCCAAATATTTGTAATAACTGTTAGATATGTTTAAATAGTTCAGGTTCAATAGTTCATTTCATAATTATAAATAAAACAAATTACTTGGTGAGTATCACATAGAATTATTTATTGATTTATGACTCTACTTTCGACTACTTAAGTAATCATTTCCAAACAAATTACTTAAGTACAGATTGCTTAAGCAATCGAAACTATAGTCACAAATCAATAAATAATTTTATGTGATACTAAGTAATTTGTTTTATTTATTAATAAAATGTATCACAAAATAGACGCCATAACCATTCAAAGTTCGTTTAATATTTAATAATTCAATTAATGTGATGAATAAAAGTGTACTTCCTTAGTTGTTATTATATTTGCAACCGGTTTCGATCCAATTAAAGAATTAAATAATGATTTTGTGTCGCTTGTAGTTTTTACCTGATAATGATTCATTAATTGGATCGAAACCGGTTGAAAATATAAATTGTCTAGGATAAATCTGTTTAGATATCAGTTTGTCTGGATCGATCTATTTAGATGTTTATTTGTCTTGAGATATATGTGCCTAGATGTTAGTTTGTTTATTAAATGTAGGTACTTTCCCACCAATCATGTATAATTTATAGTAGATGAGAGTAATAAGAATAATGGCAATTTATTTAAATCTGCATACTAACAGTTTCAAATTATATTTAAAATGCCATTTGATAATTCAGATAATACCAATAAAGAAATCTATATATTGTATAACAATATATTGTGGAACATTGTAAATAAGTAAATAAAATAAAATAAGTTTGTTATTTCCACTCACACTTTTATTTTTTTAAAATATTTAGTGACTGCTAGTACTAAGTACTTAGTTTGACAATGACTACACCTTAGTCGAAACTGCAGTCACAAAACATTTTTCAAAAATAAAAGTGTGAGTGGAAATAACAAATTTGTTTTATTTAATTTACTTACAGAAATCTATGTTTATCATTTCAGTAAAGTTTCATTAAGTTAGCCATCAAGATTTTCAGATTTGAAATAATTGGTGTCTATTGTTACGTTGTAAATATAATGTTTCACCATGGGCATGAAATTGTACAATTTGTATCAATTGGGGACGTGTCTCAAGATTGCTAATAGGCTTACATTTGGTTTAATTATTTTATCACTCAGACGAATTAATTGATAATATAATGATTATAAGTACTAATTATATAATTTTAACGATTTTGATTGCTAACCCTTCATAATTATAGTCAATTTTGATAAAAACTTATTCCAGGAAACTGAACAATTTTCCTAACGTTGTTTTTTTTTAATTTTTGATTGTTTACAAAGTTATTTGGTTAGAAACAACATAACATGTGACAACCGTTCCGAAATAGCACAAACATTGTACATTTATGTAAAGAAAAAATCTTATGTAATAATAATCATGTACAACTGGTAATTAATTAAGTGTAATAACAATGACACACAATTTTAGTTGACTGACGTCACTTTATAAGCATTTAATAGTCACGCAGCATTCGAGCTGGTTCGGTTAAATTCGGCTTCGTAATGACCAGTGGCGTGTTATTAATTATTAAAATGTAATATTATTATGAAGAGAAAACATCTTCATTAGCCAATTGCCCTCACCTTTCTGCCTGATACCATTATATCTATATCTATTATAATATAATATTAATATTATATTACATCTATAAAATCATTATTTAGTTCTCGCAGAGATCAAAATCTCATCCGTGACTAAGCAATCTAAAAGTTAAAAAAATTCAATTCGATTGTTTTTGTCACCACATAATTATCGCGATTGGTACATTCATCTAATTTTATTTAAATTTTGAACTACTCAGTAACTACACAACTACACTTAAAAAGTCATCTAACTTAATTCCGCAACAACAGAAATTCCTGTAATGTTTCTGTCGTGAATTTTATTTATCTCTAAATTCTGTGACGATATCATAATTAATCAAATCATTATTTCTTGCCTATTTGTTTAATTAGCTATTAGCATCATCCATATTTATGATTTCGTTTTAACAAAACAAAATAATGATATGTGCTACAGCCGGATCAATTTAGAAGATAGTTATAGTGTGACCACCACCCCTATCTAAATTATAAACAAAGTAATGAATTAGATCACAATTTTTATTATCCAAAACTTACAAAATATTATTTTATGCTTACTTTTCCCATTCATCAAATTTTATTTAAATTTTGTACTACTCAGTAACTACACAATTACACTTAAGAAATCCTCTAACTTAATTCCGTAACCACATAAATTCCTATAATGTTTCTATCGTGAATTTTAATTATCTCTAAATTCTGTGACGATATCTTAATTAATCAAATCATTATTTCTTGCCTATTTGTTTAATTAGCTATTATCATCATCCATATTTATGATTTAGTTTTAACAAAATAATAATATGTGCTACAGCAGGACCAATTTAGAAGATAGTTATAATGTGACCATTACCCTCTATCCTTTGTTTGTTACAAACAAAGTAATGAATGAGATCACAATTTTTTTTCCAAAACTTAAAAAATAGATCCCTTTTCCCATTCATCAAATTTTATTTAAATTTTGTACTACTCAGTAACTACACAACTGCACTTAAGTAGTCCTGTAATTTAATTCCGCAACAACAGAAATTCCTGTAATGTTTCTACCGTGAATTTGAATTATCTCCAAATTCTGTGACGACATCTTAATTAATCAAATCATTATTTCTTGCCTATTTGTTTAATCAGCTATTATCGTCATCCATATTTATGATTTAGTATTAACAAAATAATGATATGTGCTACAGCCAGACCAATTTAGAAGATAGTTATAGTGTGACCACTACCCCCTATCCAAATTACAAACGTAATGAATTAGATCACATTTTTATTGCAAAACTTAAAAAAGGGATCTAATTCGTGTCCTTTGTAATTTGGATTTGTAGTTCTTGCTTGAAAATCATGTTTGTCATCATATTCATCAATCAATTCATCAATCAATCGTGTCACAATCTTTACATGTTTGTAAGGATCTGCTGGAATCTATTGCTTTTACTTTTATGCAAATAAAATTTTATGAATGTAAATTTGATATTATTTTTTTTTAAATCGCGAAATAATGAGATTTATGATGGTTGGAAGAATGCCATGGAATTTTAATTAAATGGTTTAATAGAGTTACAATGTCACATACTGATTTTTATAATAAATGTGTATGAAGAGTTTGTAGTTTGGGACCAAGATCTGGTCAACACAGGTTCATAAAATGTAATAAAACGATGGTATTTCAAAATTTCAACATAAGTTTAATGTGCATTAAAAATTTGAAAAAAAAAAAAAAAATGAACAAATTGTACAAATAATGCCAAATTGTTACTAATTCTGATATAGTAACTTGAGTTGATGCTAAACATTCATGTCCATATGCATATTTGACCTAAAGCTTAGTAGCTACTAATGCTAATCAGAATGTAATTTACGTGGAGAATTGACATTCAGTGATGTAGTTTCAAACCGCTTTTAGAACCGCTAATCGATTTTTCTGCTAAAGTTTAGTAGCTACAGGTAGAATACATATGTTCAGCATAAATTTAAAAAAAAATGTTTCAATTAGATTTTCGATTGTTAGTTTTTGGTAAAAATATTTCTAATATACATAGTTTTAATATGTTTCTGAAGTTGTTTTTTTAATATGACGTTATAACTATGAATAAGTTCATCATGCATTTGGCTGTAAAAATTGAATGACGAATTCAAACTATAGGTACTAAAAAGTTAATCAGAAATTTATTTTATATATATGCTAAAGTTTAGTAGCTACTGGTAGAATATCTACGCTCAGCAGAAATAAAAAAAAGTTTCAATTAGATTTTGGTTTTTAATTTTTGGTAAAAATCTTTCTAATATAGTTTCAATATGTTTCTGAAGTTTTTTTTTTATATGACGTTTAAACTATGAATAAGTTCATTATGCATTTGGCTGTAAAAAATGAATGACGAATTCAAACTATAGGTACTAAAAAGTTAATCAGAAATTAATTGGATATATCTGCTATAGTTTAGTAGCTACTGGTAGAATATCTACGCTCAGCAGAAATAAAAAAAAGTTTCAATTAGATTTTGGTTTTTAATTTTTGGTAAAAATCTTTCTAATATAGTTTCAATATGTTTCTGAAGTTTTTTTTTTATATGACGTTTAAACTATGAATAAGTTCATTATGCATTTGGCTGTAAAAAATGAATGACGAATTCAAACTATAGGTACTAAAAAGTTAATCAGAAATTAATTGGATATATCTGCTATAGTTTAGTAGCTACTGGCAGAATACCTATGCTCAGCAGAAATTAAAAAAAGTTTAAATTAGATTTTTGTTGGTAGTTTTTGGTAAAAATATTTCTGATATAGTTTTTTTTTCTGAAGTTGTTTTTTTATATGACGTTTTAACTATGAATACGTTCATTATGCATTTGGCTGTAAAAAATGAATTACGAATTCAAACTATAGGTACTAAAAAGTTAATCAGAAATTTATTGGATATATCTGCTAAAGTTTAGTAGCTACTGGTAGAATATCTATGCTCAGCTGAAATATAAAAAAGTTTCAATTAGATTTTGGATGGTTAGTTTTTGGTAAAAATCTTCCTAATATAGTTTTAATATGTTTCTGAAGTTGTTTTTCTTATATGACGTTTTAACTATGAATAAGTTCATTATGCATTTGGCTGTAAAAATTGAATGACGAATTCAAACTATAGGTACTAAAAAGTTAATCAGAAATTTATTGGATATAGCTGCTAAAGTTTAGTAGCTACTGGTAGAATAAAATCTCTATCTGCTCAGCAGAAATAAAAAAAAGTTTCAATTAGATTTTAGATTGTTAGTTTTTAGTAAAAATATTTCTAATATAGTTTTAATATGTTTCTGAAGTTGTTTTTTCTTATATAAAGTTTTGACTATGAATAAGTTTATTATGCATTTGGCTGTGAAAATTGAATGACGAATTCAAACCATAGGTACTAAAAAGTTAATCAGATATTTATTGGATATATCTGCTAAAGTTTAGTAGCTACTGGTAGAATACCTATGCTCAGCAGAAATAAAAAAAAAGTTTCAATTAGATTTTGGTTGTTAGTTTTTGGTAAAAATCTTTCTAATATAGTTTCAATATGTTTCTGAAGTTGTATTTTTTTTATATGAAGTTTTTACAATGATAAGTTTATTATGCATTTGGCTGTAAAAATTGAATGACGAATCCAAACTATAGGTACTAAAAAGGAAAATCAGAATTTTATTGGATATATCAGCTAAAGTTTAGTAGCTACTGGTAGAATACCTATGCTCAGCGGAAATTAAAAAAAGTTTCAATTAGGTTTTGGTTGTTAGTTTTTCGTAAAAATATTTCTAATATAGTTTTAATATGTTTATGAAGTTGTTTTTTTTCATATAACGTTTTAACTATGAATAAGTTCATTATGCATTTGGTTGTAAAAATTGAATGACGAATTCAAACTATAGGTACTAAAAAGTTAATCAGAAATTTATTGGATATATCTGCTAAAGTTTAGTAGCTACTGGTAGAATACCTATGCTCAGCAGATATTAAAAAACAGTTTCAATTAGATTTTGGTTGTTAGTTTTTGGTAAAAATCTTTCTAATATAGTTTTCATATGTTTCTGAAGTTGTTCTTTTTATATGACGTTTTAACTATGAATAAGTTCATTATGCATTTGGCTGTAAAAATTGAATGACGAATTCAAACTATAGGTACTAAAAAGTTAATCAGAAATTTATTGGATATATCTGCTACAGTTTAGTAGCTACTGGTAGAGTACCTAGGCTCAGCAGAAATAAAAAAAAATGTTTCAATTAGATTTAGGTTGTTAGTTTTTGGTAAAAATCTTTCTAATATAGTTTTCATGTTTCTGAAGTTGTTTATTTCTATATGAAGTTTTAACTATGATAAGTTCATTATGCATTTGGCTGTAAATATTGAATGACGAATTCAAACTATAGGTACTAAAAAGTGAATCAGAAATTTGTTGGATTTAACTCCATGCATTTTACTTTCATTTTCATAGTAAACGCACCGCCATACAAACTATAATTTATATTTGTTCATCTTTATGTTGCAGAAAATTCAAATTCTTCAGTAAACGATATGGAAAGATTAGTTAACATGTCCCCGTTTAAATCTGCTATATTTGTATCAGAAATCGGTGTGATGCTTTCTGATTTGACACTGAACCACGCAAATGTGCAAAAACATCTGAGTGAAAATCACCATTACGATTTGGTGATTGTGGAGCAATTCTTAGCGGATGCAATAAAAGGTTTTTGTTATCATTACAAAGCGCCTTGCATTTCGTTCAATTCAGTTGCATCTGGGATCTTAGTGGACTACGTAGTTTACAACACAGCACCATCCTCGTACATTCCGAATACGTTTACCAAATTCAGTTCCAAAATGACGTTTTGTGAAAGAGCGTACAATTTAGTACTAAATAACTTCTTCGATTTTATCACACGTGCATACTACGTTCCAAAGCATGGAGAAATTATGCAGAAATACTTTCCGGGCGCTCCTGATATGCACGATATGTTAGCCAATATGTCTCTAGTATTCCTGAATTCGCACCCGAGCATTAGCCAGCCTGTTCCAATTCCCCCTAACATGATTGAACTTGGTGGGATACACATACAAGCACCCAAGAAGCTTCCAGAAGATTTGCAGAAGTTTCTGGATGGTGGCAAGGAGGGTGTAATTTTCTTCAGTTTGGGTTCCAATTTGCAAAGTAAAGATTTACGCCCGGAACAAAGGGATGATATAATTTCAGCACTGGCTCAGCTCAAGCAAAAGGTTCTTTGGAAATTTGAGGACGATACAATCAAAAACTTGCCCAAGAATATTAAATTGGCTAAGTGGCTTCCGCAAAATGAAGTTTTAGGTAAGCTGTATTTTATTTTTTATATTCTTATGGTTCCATTGCTCACTAGTGGGATTAGGTGATTTCCCCGTATACGTCAGTGAATTTATTTTTTATAGCATTACGAAAACAAAGATATAAGGCCCTTCAATACTCTTTTATAACCATATTTTGCTTGTTCAATTGCTCACTAGTGGGATTAGGCGATTTCCCCGTATACGTCAGTGAATTGATTTTTTATAGCATTACGAAAACAAAGATATTAGGCCCTTCAATACTCTTTTATAACCATATTTTGCTAACTAACGTAAGTAACAACATATTCAAAATATACTATTTATATAAGAATAAACTGCCAATTTTAGAAATAATGCAATTTTGGCAGATTTAGACTTACTATACTTTGGAAGTGTTACTAAGAACTATTTATTTGAACGTCGTTAACTAAAATTTCTAAATAAAAATGTTCCCTACACTGACGTCACTTTTCCAAGTATTTAGTTATGAACAAAATAAAAAAATTGTAATACTTTTATATATTAATATTATTACTTATTATTATTATTACTTATTACTGTTATTAATACTTTGATAAGAGTGTATAAATAACTATCTTCAATACTTTTCAATTATAATTTTGATTTTAAAACTTTGAAACATAACTGCATGCTAATTTAAATACCGTTATATTGAAGCTCATCCAAACGTCAAGATTTTCATATCACATGGGGGATTCCTGAGCTTCTCGGAAGCCATGCATTATGGAGTGCCAGTTGTAGGTATACCGTTTTATGGGGATCAACGGAGGAATGTGGCCGAGATGGAAGTCATGGGGGTTGGAATTGGAATTAGTTTTGAAAATTTTAACGGCAAATCAATTTTATCCGCCGTACAAAAAATGTTGCAAGATGAATCGTAAGTAGAATCAAGTCAGAGCAGAGAAAATTATGTTGCGATTTAATTAGTTCAGTAGTGTTATGCGACAAAATATGTTATCTGCCATTTTCGTTATTTTACAGGACAAGCCAAAACAGTTTTGTATTTATAATTGTGAATGTAGATTAGCATGTATCATTGCCATAGCTATTTATAATACAAAGTATATAATTTATATAGATTTATATATAATACAAAAATAAATACAACACTAAATGATCAATTTAAAGTATACTTTATTTGTGGCCATTTAATGCTAAAAAGAGCATTTTGAAAACATGGCAGATAGTTTTGCCATAACACTACTGAGTTCTTACCTATAATTTTTAATGAATAATCATTACATGAATATTATGTGAAGAATGGCTGTAGAATACATTAAAATAAACAACTTCACGAAGCATAGATAAAAACAATGTTAGAGCCATTGCTTTTTGTAACTATTGAAGTAAAAATTAATTTAAAAACTTAATTTTCATGCAATTTAATACTTGTATAGAGCTATACCCAGGTGCCCTCATCAAAATTAATATTTAATATATAACTTGCGTTTTGCTTCCGGCAATGAATTGCCTCGTATTTACTTTTTGCTTTATTTTAGTTATACAGAAAATGCCAAAATGAGGTCCAAACTGATGAAGGACAGGCCCATGAATGCTACTGATACAGCAGTATATTGGGTTGAATATGTACTGCGAAACAAGGGAGCAGAACATCTAAGGTCTTCGGCTTTCGCTTTAACTTGGTACCAGTATTGGATGCTGGATGTCCTTTCAGTGATGCTTATTATATGTCTGATCCCCGTTCTTGCCATTTATTACGTTGCAAAGAAGATTGCAAGATGCACGTGCAAACAAAAGAAGGCTGACAAACAAAAGAAACAGTAAAATTTGATGTTAGAATTATTTGTTGATACACTTCAGAATGTAAACCTGCTGCAGGAGTTAGGTTTGGTTAGGTTGGGTCAATTTACATCTTAATTGTTGAATAAAATACTTTGTTTGTTTATTTTTGTTTGAATTCTATTCCTGTACACCACTAAAATTAAGTGCAATGCAGCAATGATAGATTTATACTTTCGACTTATACTTTTGACTTATAGCAGAATTTTCAAGTTAACACTGGTTAGGTTAGGTTAGGTCAATTTAGCATTGACAACAGACCAATAAAATTAAGTGCAATGCCAACGATGCAATGCAGCAATGATAACACTTATACTTTCGACTTATATGAGTAGCTGAATTTGACAATTGATAGTAAGGCATTTAATGACGCATTAAAATTAATTAACAAGGGAAAAACTTTGGTATATCTACACAATAATGTAACAGTACCAAAATATATAAACATATATTAGTATTATTAACATAAAACAACGCCTCAATGTATAAACTTAATTTAGTTAATGTTTTTCAAACATTTTTTTCTATAGCATTACCCAAATTCATGTCGCCATCGATTAATAATATTAATAATTATAATATTAATAATAATAGTTTATTGGTGTTAGTAAAATAAAACATGCTTACACAAGTGAAATGAAATCATGTAATATATTTAAAAAGACGAAAACGATTACAACAATACAATATCTAGTCGAGTCCAATCTCCAAGAACTGCAAATTTTGCAACAGAACTTTAGATATTTTCAAGATCTGTATTTGTATAAAGATACAAAAAAAAAAGTATGTGTTACAACACTGCATTTCACGTTAATTACAAATAATTAGCTATTGATTATTTATTGAGAGCATTATTATTATTATTATTTATTTTTACCGATTAATTTTCTCGTATTTAATTTAAGTTTGTCAGTAATTTGCTATTTCATTGCGTATCATTCTTGTATCTATTACGTATAGTAGCCCGTCTAAAGCTGACGATGACGCATTCATTTTCGAATAAACAATCGCGTTTTTAATGCTGACTCCTGTGCTTAAGCTAAATGTAATAGAATGAAATAAAATTAGAAACGTATGTCGAATTCATGCAATATGGATGGATGAGTCATTTTCAGGATGGGACGAGTATACAAATAACTATAAGCAAACGATAAAAAAATAAATTTAGTGTTGCACATTTTATTAAATATTTATGACCATTTTCTTTTGCATGAAAAATGCGTATGTAAAATGAAAACAATTTTTGGTTTGGTTTTCCATGTATTTGAAATGTATCTAGTCGTATCTAGATACTTCTTAAATGTATCTGTATCTGTAGCTAGATACATTTTCAAATTTGTATCTAGATATGTCGTCGGCTTGGTGTTGTATGTAACTTTTTTTTAATTTCTAGTTCTATAGCTTTGCAGGGCTATATGTTTTCAAAGCGGGACCTTTCAACTTGTTGGAAGATTTAAATTGGAACATTAGGAACCTGTGATAAAAACATATAGCAAACATATTTAAAATCCTTATTCCCAAATTTACAAATTTGCACATACAACCTTGTAACATTAAGCCTACGATGTATCTAGATACATTTTTACTAAAGTATCTGTATCTAGATACAAAAAATATGTATCTGTTACAACACTGATTTTCACCATAAATAAAACAATTTATTTACACTAAATGATCTAATTACTTTAATGTTTTTTCATTTTATTTTGAGTTGGGATTTTTGATTTAATATACAGTTCTCAGACTGCATAATCAGAAAATACTATTATTATTAATTAAATACTAATCATTGATACACTTAATATATGTTAAATCAACTATTTATTACTATTAAAATAATTAAATAAATTTAAACAATAGAATAATACCACACACAATCAACGCACAATGTGATTGGTATCACCAAATTTATCTGAAGTAGAGGGGATGATACGAACGAAGATATGTCGGTAGATGTAAATATTCTTCCATTCTATAACGAGGTTGTGGACTATAGAGGTACTCAAAATGAAGCTGCTCGTAGTGTTATGCCTCTTGCAAATTTTGCTCATGAGCCATGGCGCGAAAATCCTTGGCGTTTTCCACGTGGATTCCTACAGCCACCATATTCTCGGACACCGATTAATGGAAGAACTCGACAATAAAGGGCACCAAGTGACGATGATAAGTGCCAGGAAAAATGTGGAAACGAATCCAAACTTCAAAAGCGTTTATTTGGAGAACATTCTCGAGACATATATGGGCAAGTTATAACTGAATATTTAATAAATTCAAAATCATTACATTAGGGATGACCCAAGAACAAAAAGTAATAAGTACGTCTATGTTACTGAAATAAGCACGTTATATTCAGCTGGTGGAAATAAACAAGTTTTGAACACTCATGTAACTTTATTTGAACGTCGATGTTATCGCCGAGAAAGTTTCAAAGCATTATTAACAAACTTGTTAAATTTATTTAAACTAGTTCGATTTTAATAAATCTAATTACTTTAACTGATCAATAATGTACATTTTGAGAATTTAGTGTAATTAGAGAACTTAGGGCTTTGCTCATCTTTTTAAATGTACATAACAACAGATTTAAATAAATTTATAAAGTAAATTTTGATATTTTAGTTAATACCTACGAAGTAATCATTTCTAGTGATCTCACGATGTACAGCCGTCAAGTTACACATATTTGGAATAATCAGTGTGACACTCTATGTTGTAAAAATAATATTTCATCCTGTAGACTAATTTGTATAAATTCCATCAAATGGAAGCATGTGTGCCAATACTCTTACTAGGTGTTTATTTGAATTATATTATCTTATCATTCAATCGAACACAGAAGATAATATAATGAGTAACGTACTAATCAAATAAGTCTAATGCTACGGTCGATAGTCCTTTATCATCAATAATGAAATTTATTACCACTTAGCAATAATAAAGTAATAATTAATCCGGAGTCCTGATGATTTTCAGGATGGCCGAATGTTACACATCAAATATTCTTATCCAAAATTTATTTTTCATCTTTATGAAATATAATACTTATTTTTATTTACACTGCAATCAATATTAAAATAACCGATCACGTGATGTTTTAATAGACACATTGAAAACTAGAGTCATGCAAGTCCTTAAAAAAAAAGAGATAAGTCCAGAAATATACAAGATACCCATCCCTTATATATTTCTGGACTTATCTAAATTAAAAAGATAATGGACTTGCCCAACTCTGATTTTCAACGGCTCATTTAGCGCAGTATAAAAATATTTTTTTATTATTCTCATTATTATAAAAAATAATAAAGTATAAGTATTTCTAAAACTTCAAACAATGTCACTGCATATTATAATTAAAATAAAATAAAATTTTAATAAACCGCAATATAAATATATAAATAGCCTCTGAAGATGGCCATAATCGGTCGAAACTAGTCTGGCAAATAAATAAACATAATAAAAAAAAATTATAAGACCTATTTACTTTACTAGTAAGGACGAGAAAAGAAACATAATATAGTAAAAATAAATGTTATATTTCATTAAAGTGAAAATAAATATTTGACAGGAATAACGGATGTGTATCAGTCAGGATTGGAATAAATCATGATTTATTAAAAAAAAAAAAAACAATTGTTTAAAAAAAATTAAATAAATAATGATTTATTTCATTTTTTATAATTCTGATCACTTTTTACCAGTTAAGATGTTATTTATAACAATTGATTTACATCGCGATTTAAATCATATGATTTTATTAATAAATTTTAGAATTCCAACAAGAATTGATGATTAAAACAAATTTCTGTGTATTTGAACCATGTGATGGACCAAAAAATTGAAAATAAGAAAAATACTTTACTTTCTTACAATTATTAACTTTAAAGCATGCTAACTCTACAGTTACATTATATTTTTAATTGTTCATCTTATGGAATGCACAAACTGTGCAAAACCAATGATTAATTAAAAAAATAAATAATCAATGATTTATTTAAAAAAAAAATAGTTGATTGAAATAATGATTTACATCGTGATTTGAATTAATTGATTCAAATCACACCAACCCTGGTATCAGTACATTCTCAAATTATTAAAATTCGTCGAACAATTATACTAATTACGCAAAATTGTTTCTAATTATAAAGTCTCATGCAATGAATCTTTCAAAATTCAATGCCGAATTACTAAAAGACTAAAAAGTTAATTATAAATCTAAATTTAATTGATATAATTTTATGTATTTTGCTTTCATTTACGTAGTAAATGCCAGGACCTTTCAAACTAGTATTTATGTTTGTTAATTTTTATGTTGGAGAAAATACAAATTCTACACCAATCGATATAAAAACATTAGTGAACATGTCTCCATTTATTAAAATTAGTTGATTTAAATCATGATTCAAATCAATTGATTTAAATCTCACCAAGCCTGGTATCAGTACATTCCCCAATTATTAAAATTCGTTGAACAATTATACAAATCACGCAAAATGGTTTCTAATTGTAATGACCCATACAATGGATCTTTCAAAATTCAATGCTCAATTACTAAAAGACTAAAATGTTAATTATAAATCTAAATTTAATAGATATAATTTTATGTATTTTGCTTTAATTTACGTAGTAAATGCCAGGACCTTTCAAACTAGTATTTATGTTTGTTAATTTTCATGTTGGAGAAAATTTAAATTCTACACCAATCGATATAGAAACATTATTGAACATGTCTCCATTTATTAAAATTAGTTGATTTAAATCATGATTCAAATCAATGGATTTAAATCACACCAACCCTGTTATCAGTACATTCCCCAATTATTAAAATTCGTGGAACAATTTATGCAAATTACGCAAAATTGTTTCTAATTGTAATGACTCATGCAATGAATCTTTCAAAATTCAATGGCCAAGTACCAAAAGCATAAAAAGTTATATCTAAATTTAATAGATATAATTTTATGTATTTTGCTTTTATTTACGTAGTAAATGCCAGGACCTTTCAAACTAGTATTTATGTTTGTTAATTTGTATGTTGCAGAAAATACAAATTCTACACCAATCGATATAGAAACATTAGTGAACATGTCTCGATTTATTAAAATTAGTTGATTTAAATCATGATTTAAATGATGATTCAAATCAATTGATATAAATCACACCAACCATGATATCAGTACATTCCCCAATTATTAAAATTCGTTGAACAATTTACACGAATTACGAAAAATTGTTTCTAATTATAATGACTCATGCAATGAATCTTTTAAAATTCAATGGCCAAGTACCAAAAGACTAAAAAGTTAAATCTATTGTATAGATATAATTTTATTTATTTTGCTTTTATTTACGTAGTAAATGACAGAACCTTTCAAACTAGTATTTATGTTTGCTAATTTTTATGTTGCAGATAATACAAATTCTACACCAAACGATATAGAAACATTAGTGAACATGTCTCCATTTATATCTGCTGTGTTTGTATCAGAACTTAGTTTGTTTATGACTGAACTGACATTGAAGCACGTGAATGTGCAAAAGCATCTTAGCGAAAATCACCATTACGATTTGGTGATTGTGGAGCAGTCTATGTCAGATGCGTTGAAAGGTTTTTGCTATCATTACAAAGCACCTTGCATTGCCTTTAATTCAGTTGCCTCAGGGATTTTAGTGGACTACGTAGTTTACAATACAGCACCACCCTCGTACATTCCGAACACTTTTACCAAATTCAGTTCCAAAATGACGTTCTGCGAAAGAGCGTACAATTTAGTGCTAAATTCTTTCTACGAGATTATCACACGCTCATACTACGTTCCAAAGCATGGCGCACTTATGCAGAAGTACTTCCCAGGCGCTCCTAATATGTACGATATGTTCGCCAATATATCTTTAGTGTTCCTGAATTCGCACCCAAGTATTAGCCAGCCTGTTCCAATTCCTCCAAATATGATTGAAGTTGGGGGGATACACATACAAACACCCAAGAAGCTTCCGGATGATTTGCAGAAGTTTTTGGACGATGCCAACGAAGGTGTAATTTACTTCAGTTTGGGTTCCAATTTGCAAAGTAAAGATTTACGCACGGAACAAAGGGATGATATAATTTCAGCACTGGCTCAGCTCAAGCAAAAGGTTCTTTGGAAATTTGAGGACGATACAATAAAAAACTTGCCCAAGAATATTAAATTGTCTAAGTGGCTTCCCCAAAATGAAATTTTAGGTAAGCTTTTACAACCATATTTTGCAAAGTAACGTAAGTAATAACAAATATATAGCATTTATATTAGTTTTGGGCTGTATAACAATAAGCTGCCAAACTTTCGTTTTAGCAATAATCAAATTTTGGTGGATAAAAATAAATTTTTGACTTATACTTTGGAAGGAGCTGCAATACTTAGAACTATGTACGATAACGTAATTAACTCAAAGTTCTAAACAACAATATACCTTACACTTGCGTTACTTTGCTAAATACTTTGTTATGAAGAAAATAAAAAAATCTCGAGTATACAAATAACTATTCTTCAATACTTCTGCAATAATTTTGAGTTTTAAACAATAAAACATAACTATATGCTAATTAAAATACTTTTGTATTCAAGCTCATCCAAACCTCAAGATTTTCATAACACATGGGGGATTCCTGAGCTTCGCAGAAGCCATGCACCATGGAGTACCCGTAATAGGCATACCTTTTTATGGGGATCAAGGGAGGAATGTGGCCGAGATGGAAGTCATTGGTGTTGGAATTGGAATCAGATTTGAAAATTTTAACGGCAAATCAATTTTATCCGCTGTACAAAAAATGTTGCAAGATAAATCGTAAGTAGAAACAAGTTATAGCACATCATTACGTTGGAAAATTATTACTCCTTGCCTATAATTTTAAATAAATAATATTTACATGAATATTATGCGAAGAATAACTGTAGATTACATTAAATTTCACGAAGCTTTGATAAAAAAATAGTAGATTAATTTTTGTGAATATTCTGTGAATTATTAATATATAATAATTACATGAATATTATGCGAAGAATAACTGTCGATTACATTAAATTTCACGAAGCTTTGATAAAAAATAGTAGATTAATTTTTGTGAATATTTAAGTAAAAATTAATTTGACTTCAATATGCATGAAAACTAAATTTTCATGAAAGTTAAATACTTGTACACTTATAGAAATTAACGTGATTACCTCAACAAAATCATTTAATAATTATTAAACATTTAATATAGTACTTAAGTAACAAAAGAAGGCTGACAAACAAAAGAAACAGTAAACTTTGATGTTAGTATTATTTGTTGATACAATTCAGAATGTAAACCTGCGGCAGGAGATAGGCTTGGTTAGGTTGGGTCAATTTACATCTTAATTGTTCAATAAAATACTTTGTTTGTTTATTTTTGTTTGAATTCGATTCCTGTAGACCATTAAAATTAAGTACAATGTCAACTATGCAATGCAGCAATTATACAATTATACTTTCGACTTATACGAGTAACTGAATTTTGCAAAAACTTTGCTATATCTTCAAAATAATGTAACAGTCCCAAATATATAAAAAATTATTAGTATTTTTAACATAAAATAACGCCTAATAATAAAATAATAAGGAAAAAAAAAAAACTTTGGTATATCTACACAATAATGTAACAGTACCAAAATATATAAAAAATTATTTGTATTATTAACATAAAATAACGCCTCAACGTATAAACTTAATTTATTTAATGCATTTCTAAACAATTTTCTATAGCTTTACGCAAATGAATGTCCCCATCGATAAATAACGATAATAATGATAATATTAATAATAATATTGGAATGTGTGTGGATCGATTCTGAGTTTTGAGTTAATGAAAGAATATTTATGCACTCTCAGGTGTAATGTAATGAAAACCTTGGTTTTTATCAAATGGTTTCGACTTCAGCCATCTTCAGCATTGAAATCTGTTTTAATTAAAAATATACAATTGCATTTAAGTTACAGGACAAATTTTTGGTTTTCTAAACCTACAGTCATTATATGTTCAAATCCGTTGGTGTTTTTGTTACATCGTTTTTTATCAGGAGACATATGATGATGAATTGGGTGAAATGTAATGGTTATTAGTTTGAGTTTGACTAATAATAATAATTGATTGGTGTACAATAAAACTTGTTTACACAAGTCAAATGAAATCAGGTAATATATTCAAAAAGACGAAAACTATTACATCAATATAATATCTCGTAGAGTCCAATCTCTAAGAATGCAAATTTTGCTACCCAACTTTAGATATTTTCTACATTTCATTTCACTTTATTAATTTTCACCATAAATCAAACCATTTATTTACACTAAATGATCTGAATGATATAAGAGCTTATTTGTTGATACAATTTACAATGTAAACCTGCGGCAGAAGTTAGGTTTGGTTAGGTTAGGTCAATTTACATCTTAATTGATGAATACAATAATTTGTTTGTTCATTTTTGTTTGAATTCTATTACTGTACACTACAAAAATTAAGTGCATTGCAGCAATGAGGGTACATTTGGTACCCTCACATACATATATGGATACATTTGGAGAGTTCGAAGCAACAACCAAGCAACTCAATGTTTTATGAAAATTAAGTTAGTTATGGTAAGGTATGTGAAAAAATGCACATTTTTCAGTGCAACATCAAACTCAGTCCAAAGTTTGATAATTTGCTACCAAAATGCGCTAGTTTGTTGTTGCTCTAACAGGTGACAGCGAGGTCTCACAGCAACAACAAACCAACTCCAATAATTCTATGTTAGGCTGTAGTTTTTTGTTTTGTTATGTTTTGTCTTGATGAAACAATACATTCTGGTGATTGGTCCCCAGAAAGTCACGAAGCTAAGTTTAGAAATATATAATAATTAACCCTCACATTTAAAACAACCACCAGTTCAATGTCATTTTGTAAGCAAAACTTTTTTCAAACATTACATTTTCGAAATAGCCACTGCTATTGTGATTTAAAGTTGTCCAGGTTAGGTAGGAATAAATCAAAGTTTTGGCTCACCTTATTATTTGATAAAAAGTAATTTGTTTTTATTATATTCAATTAAAACATGCATTAAAGACATGCAGTCTCTTTTGCCTTTCATCCCCGCAGTCCACCACCAGTACTTCTACCTCTACCTCTTAATCTAACTCCAAATCTACCTCTTGAGGTTGCTACAAGAATGTGGGGAGAATAATTTGAAGATCAAGATTGATGTTGATGAAGAAAACGATGAATTTTCTTACTTGTAACAATGAACCTTTTTTTCAATGTAGCCATGATTTTCAGTACTACCGTGCGTAAAGTGTGATTTTTTTGTATTAATCCAATATTAAATTTGACCTCAATTTCAAAATTGCGTTGTTTTTCATAACAACATGTTTTAGAAACATTGAACAGTTGTTTTAAAATAATAATAGTAACACAAAAAATCAAGCTCAGGTTGCTGAGAAAGTTCAGCGCAACAAACAAACCACTCCATTAAAAAAAGGTTAATAAATTTAAAAAACTAAATTTTATTTAAATACAACTTTGCTTATGCCAAAATTTAAGTAGGAATGTGTTGTATACCATTATTTTTGTCTTGTTATTCAACTGTCATAAGTAAAAAAGTAATGTTTTTTTAGCTTTTAACTCAGTTTTCTCAGTTTTAGTTTTTTGCAGTTGGTTGGTTGTTGCTTTGGACCATCCATTTAAACTTTCGACTTATAGCCAAATTTTCAAGTTAGCACTGGTTAGGTTAGGTTAGGTCAATTTACATCTTAATTGTTGAATGAAATAATTTATTTTTAAATTTATGTTTTAATTCCATTCCTGTGTATCACTAAAATTAATTGCAATGCAGCAATTATACAATTATACTTTCGACTTATAGCAAAATAGATAGCTACTTATAGATAGCTTACAGCAGAATTTCCATGTTGATAGTTGATATTAAGGCATTTAATTATGCATTAAAATGAATTAATACGGTCATATAAAATTTAACTTTGGGCTGTTTACATTACACAATAGTGTAACAGCACCAATATATATAAAAAAAATATTTGTAGTATAAACAATTAACATTAAATAACACCTGTACAAAATTAAATTAGGTAATGTTTTCCAAAATACTTTTTCTGTGGCTGTAACTTTACGCGAGTTAATGTCGCCATGGATTAATAATATTGACAATATTTATAAAAATAGTTTATTGGTGTTAGTACAATATAACATGCTTACACAAGTCAAATAAAATCAGGTAATATATTTAATAAGTCGAAAACTATCAGTTATAGAAAAAAAAAAACAGTTCTTGGAGATTGGACTCTGGCTGGACTGTGGCATTTAATTGATACATGATATTTTATTACAAAATATTTTAACCGATATGAGATATTGTTTTGATGGATTTCAAACATCAAAACAATATCTCATATCGGTTAAAAAACATTGTAATAAAAATCACGTATCAATTAAGTACCACAGTCTAGCCAGAGTCTAATCTCCAAGAACTGTAAATTTTGCTACCTCAATTTCAGATATTCTGAAGACTTAGCTCCGGTTTTACAATCAGAGGATAACTTTAATTGACGCTCATTTTGCACTACGGCATTTATGGCGACAATAATTGTATCCAATTATTCCCCGATTTTAGTTAATTTTAGATTGTAATACCTATAATACTGAGCCTTTGTAGTTAGTGATGATGATGTGTATTACTTGCTCTTAAAAGAAAATTGATCATCAGGATGGTTTCGACATTTACTACATGGTAGTCCATATTAAAAAACAGAGAAACAACTTGAAAATGACCGTAAGAAGTCGAAACTCGAGTCGTTATTTTATTGTATATGTCTATATATCAATAAACATTTTGTGTAAAATCATAGCAAGTTGTTTCTCTGTTTTTTAAAAGAAAATTGGGTTGCATATGGCGTATATAAGAAAATTGGGTTGTCTATGGCCGATAAAAGAAAATTATGAATTATTGAAGCTATTGTCAAACGAGATTTTTGTTCGAATTACACTTACATCGAAATACTTTGAGTTTGATTATATTTTTAATATAATTTCTATTTGCTTTTAAAATATATTCATTGTTGTTCCGCTTAGAGTTTTTATTTTGTGAATGGCTATGTCTCCGTAACAGACTCTTTGTATTATTTTGAAATGTTTTATATGTTGACTATTACACTCTTTTTTATTTATGCACTTCTGCAATTTATAGCATTCATTTTTATTGACAACATTTGAACAACATTGACATTGTTTTTATTGCGGATCATTTTATACGTTTACATGTTTTGCTTAGTCTTAGTGTTGGTTTTAAATACTATTGAATTTTGAAGTCTACGTGACCTGTGTAAACCATTATGTTCTACCACCAATAAACTATTATTATTATTATTATTATTATTATTATTGTCCTAGATCTACATAACACGTCAAAAATAGCACATCTGTAGTTCCAGTGGACGACAGTAAGTCGCATTTTGTTGAAGACGAGATAGTAACATTCAATAACGAATCTCGATTTAAAAAAAATGCATCAATAAAACACTTTCTTTTACCACGTAAAATAAATTATGAACAACTGATCCATTTGAGAATAAAGTTGTCTATATCATTGTCCAATATTTGAGAATAAAGTTGTTTATATCATGTCCAATATTTGAGAATAAAGTTGTCTATATCATTATCCAATATTTAGAACATGATATTTGGAAATTTTGTGTGTATTACTTCTGTTGAAACTAATGACGAAAGCCATTAAAAAAATGCAAATTAATAAAACAGTTTCCCACATGTTACACACTTTGTGGCGATCAATTCTGACAAATATTATAGATATAACGAAATTTCCACGTGGAAATACTAGTAATTAATAAATGCAGACAATTATCTAATTGATAGTCTGGCCATAGTTTAATACATGATATAGAATGTAGTATCAATTTATTGTTAACAAGTATTTAGGAATTTCGAACAATATAAAGAATACTGCTGAAAACTGTTTTTCTATTTGACTTTTTAATGAATATTTTCTGCAACCACAGATACGTTACTGAAATAATATAACGTAAATACTTAATTAGAGTATGGCACATCAAAATACATTGAGTTCTAAGTGTCCAAGTGTGGTGAATTTCATTGTGTAATCATAGGTGATATAGGTGATGTGAAATAGGTATAATATCTCACAGTAAATATTATGATGTTTGCGTTTCTCATTTGTAGTTTTATAGAATGTGTCTTAGTCAGGGGATCTAAGATTATCTGACTGCCAGTATGTGTTAGATCATTTAGCATGATCCAGGGTGCACTACGAGGAGGCGAACTAACTTTACACCCCAACGTGTACAAATATCAGGTTACGTTAGGTTAGGTTAATATCTGAAAATAATTACGTACATGACATTTGTGAAAATGAAGTAATTATTTAGCTTCTTGTTGTACTAGCGTCAGGTGTGACAATTATGGCATTATAACTATAAGCTTCACACAAGAGTGTAAACCGGAAAACCAGAATTCGTTTGGAGGCAGAACACCGCGATCAATAATTTAAGTAGCAATTTAGTGGAACGTAGTAATTCCCAAATTGCTTAGACGACCTCGTCACTTAATTAGAATCAGAAATTTGACGCTTGCCGGAAAGTCCCGGAGCCAATACTCCAGTCCAATCTCGAATCGATAAGATTTCGAAGAAAAAACTGACGTAGCTGCACTGCAGGCGATCGCTCTCGGTTTTTACCATTGAAGACTAATCTGGTTTGAGGAGGAAACCAGTTTGCACTCGACGGGTATTTGTTGTTCTCAAAATTATTCAAATGCAGATAATTTAATTTATGCCAACGACCTCGCCCATGGAGATGCTTCAAGATATAATTACTTATTAAGTATCCCGTGATGGTGTACTTTGTTATAGTTAGAATTGTTACATATACGCAAGTAGTGGATTGTCGTCAGTCAAATGAATCAGTTTTCTCCAAGGTGCCCAATTGAATGTAAATCTAAGATATGTGTGAATATGGAAAGTAGGACACATTTTCGAAGTGTTTAGAAGATCATTTATTGGCGGTGGTTATTAGCTGTACCAGCTGAAATTAATAGCCAAATACATAACTTAAACTGAAGATATAAATTATATATAGTGCGTGCGAAAAGTAAAAGCATACATTGTTTGTTTCCTGTACTTAACAAAAAATAAACATTTGGAGAAAACGTCTCGTTTATAATTACATTCAGTCATATAAAAAAACAAAATGTTTGAAGAAAAATCCTTATTTTAAAAATGATTAAAAAAGATGATTTCTTGATGACCTTATCATCAATATTTTTAGTAAGATATTTTCTTCAAATCCCTTGTTTGTTATTTTTAGTTTATCATAATTTTCCTGAATTTCCTTGTTGAGAACAATGTTAAAATGTGTTCTGCTTCACCTAAATGTGTTATAATTACAATTATTATTAACTTTTAGTGAATTTATAAAAAATAATAATGATTGTGTATTCAATAAAAAAATGATTATTTTCATGAGGAAAACATCTGATGATCACCAAGTAATAAACTATCATTATAAAGTGCAACTTAATGATGACTCTAAAACTGTTAAGAATACAAAGAAAAAAAACTGATGATCACCAAATGACCAACAATCATCCTAAAGTACAATTGAAATGAATTTCCTGAAAAATAGATTATGGTTTAAATCGTCTTTAAAAAAAAAATTATAATGGGAAAGTTACAATCATTTCTTCAACATCATTTATCATCAATCATTATTAAAAAAACACAACAAAAACGATTTAAAGAAAAATATATTTTAGAAAAATGATGATAATGTCATTATATGAAAAAAAAACAAATAACTGATTTGAAGCAAATATCTTATTACAAAATTTGATGATTAGGTGATAAGAGATCGGTAATAAAGAAGGTTGATGATATTTGATGACAAAGATACAAACGATTAGAAGCAAATATCTTACTAAAAAATAAGATGTAAATGCCATTATTCAAAAAGACAGACGTATGGAAGTTAAAATATCACTTAAAAAAAAATAACGTCACAATGTGAAAGAAAGAAAAAAAAACTACAAGAACAAATATCATTTACAAAAATAATAATGTGAATATAAAAGCAAAACATTTATTATTCATATAAATTTGTTTGAATGCGCCAACCACCATTCTTTCAAATAAAAACAATTTATAAAAAAAAATGTACATCTGTATATTGAAAATATACAATGAAAATTGTGTATTTAAGGAACATATATTATCATATTTAAATCAAATAATAATTTAAATCATAAATGTTATATCTCAGTTTTTGGCCCTGTTATGGATATTTGTATTGGGGAATATGTACAAATTTTGTATTTTCTCATATTTTAAAGGACTATTTCATCTTATACTCCTTACACTAAAACTACGAATAACACAGATATAATTTTAAATGAATTTTATTTTATTTAGCAATTTATTGCTAAATAAAATAATTATATATAAAACTATTCCCATTTGCTGATAATTAACAAAAATGTTCTCTATGAAAAAATCGTCTTTATTTAAATACAATACGAATAACGAGGTTGATGTATCGATCATTTTAATTACTGTAATTACGTTTTGTAATCATACAGGTTTTGCCCATTAAATGTTTTAAATACGTAAAATTATTTATAAAAGGATTCCATTGAAATTCGAATATGTTACAGTGTGACGTTAAACAGGAGAAAGTTTTAAATATTTCAATGCAGCGGAAATAAAATAAAACTTCTTTCGCTTTTTATGAAGGTTACATTTTGTACAGATTTAGATTTATTTTGAGAATGTTGCAATTTTGTAATATTTTGTGTATACTTTTAACGATATTCTGTTTCTGCTCCTATCAATAGTAGCAAATAAAATACAAATTAATAAATATGTCCAGCTTGAGTTCGTTATGGCCGAAACTCCCACCCAATAATTAATATGAATCTGAGAATCAATATGCCTAAAAAAAAACAACAAATGCAATATTAGCAAATTCAAAGAACCATATGCACAAATACAGATAACAATAATAATAACACCGGTTAATATTAATGTAATGTAAATAAATTGTAATAAAATCTTGTATTAAACAATTTTGATCAGGTTATAACTATCAAAGAAGAATTGAAACTTTAATAAGATTATCACATATATTAATACATCACAACAGAAAATAATATTGAAGACTGTATAATTAAAACTAATCCTGATAAAAAATTGTAAAAATATATTTAAATATAAAAATACCATTAATAAAAATATTTATTTTAAACTATTGAATTATTAAAAAACATATTTTAAGTAATATTATGAACACAAATTTTAGCTTTATTTCAAGTTTGAAAAAAAAAAGTGTTTGACTTATAGACACTAACATTGATAGACCTAATACACTCTCACATACTCTTAATGATAAGAAAATTATTCTAGAGTAAGGTCGAAATTAAAATAACTTCAATAAAAACATAATTTATTATATGTATAAAGATAAAAATAATAAATTAATGAAAGGGATCAATACGACAGTCTATTTATGCTGCTATCGACAATAATATTGGTATGGATCAATTTAATTGTGTAATTGCAGTCACAAATCACTAATTGAACTATAATTGTTTGACCATGTGCGATTCTTTGTTCACACCATGTAATTTAATATGTAGTATTCCAATTGTTCATTTTTTTTCAACATTGCGTGATTATGTAACGTTACTTTGTTACGTTTCCGATCTCGTTGTTTGCTGTAGGCCATATTTGCATAATAGACATGTTATTATTATAATTGCAAATATGGCTATGGCGCCAACATAGATTTAAGATTTTCTTCAATTGAAATTTTACCCGAAAACTAGAATCAGATTATTTTATGTAGCTAGTGTTTATACATAAAGTTGCATTTGATTAAAGTCAATTTTTAATGCATTTTAAGCGTTTACTCATGCAGCCATATTACATGAAATATGGAATATGGCAACAAAAGATGTGATCATAAAAGAAGAAGAATGATAATAGAATCTGATTATTTTATGTAGCTAGTGTTTATTTATACATAAAGTTGCATTTGATTAAACTCAATTTTTAATTCATTTCAAGCCTTTACCCATGCAGCCATATTACATGAATATGGCAACAAAAGATGTGATCATATAAGAAGAAGAATGATAATATAATCTGATTATTTTATGTAGCTAGTGTTTATTTATACATAAATTTTTAACTCATTTCAAGTCTTTTCTCATGCAGGCATGTTATATGAAATATGGAATATGGCAACAAAAGATGTAATCATAAAATGTGATAAAGGTCATGATTTAATAATTTATTTATTACATTGGTGTTCGTTATATTTAACGTAGGTACTTCTATTATGATATAGTTATTACTAATTTTATAAAAATATATAATATCTCTATAATATATTTCATATTGAATTTATATCACATTCAATTTCCATCAATATTTCTTTTAGAGTAACGACGTGATTTACTTTAATTGGTAACTCTCTATTTTTGTATTTAATTTTGATAGTTTATTTGATTGTCAAAAAGACATCATCACGACATACATCACACATCAAAAGACACACAAGTGTGGGTACGTAGTTTTAAATTTTTACACAGAAAATATCTAAAATAATTGTAGATAATAGCTATTAAAAAACAAACAAAAATTAACCAATTTCAAATTTAAACAAATGTTTTTTTTGCAGCTACATACTAGAGCCCCCAATTAGATGGGATTCGAGATGGAAGAATAAGAATGATTGCAGGACTTGCCCAAAAATAACCTGAGGCGTAAGTTAAGGCTCCGACTAATTAATAGTTGTGTGCTTGTTTCTTACGTAGCTCAATATAAAAACTCCCTTTGCATAAAATTAGTTTGGATTTATATTGATTTCTCTATAAAATTTTATAACGTCATTTCGTCGAAGTGGGTGGAAATTTTATTACCCCGAATTGATTCAATGTATACAAACTTAGACACATTTTATAGATACAACAAAAGTTTTTTTTAATAACAGTAAAATAAGGTGTTAAAATTGTTTAGAATTATTTCGAAATTTCGGACAATGTGAAGACAATGGTCAAGAATACTATTCGAAGAAAATGTTTCTGATTATTGTCTTTAATATTTTTTACTAGAACTACATAAATTATACAAAACTAAGAAAAAAAAAATTATTGCATATTAATTACAGAGACGATATCTATTAATTTAAATTTTAGAAAAATAAGTATTGATTACAATGAAGTGAGATAGAAATTTAAAACAATCAACAAATATTGTAATTATTTTTTAACAAGACTTTGTAAATCTTCAAGAAATGTTAGATATTCCATAAAATAAAGAAACAGAAATTTTTAATTTCTGTGAATATAAAACTATTTATTTTTACAAAAGTTGATAATAATGAAAAAAAAAATCCATTCAATTTGGAAAAAAATCAAGATTGATATATCATTCAAATACTAAAACAAAAATCCGAAAAGAAAACTTTTATTACAATGGAATGACAAATCAAAAGTCGATAAATTTTGTAGAAGTTTTACCAAAATAAGAACTTTTTGGTAAGGTTTTCAAAAATTACAAAACTTTTAAAGATTGTACAGTTTATACATATATACAAAAGAACCTCCATGGAACACTTAGTTTTACCAAAACAGAACATTTTGGGTAAGGTTCTCAAATATTACAAAACTTTTAAAGTTAGTACATTAAATAAAACTAAATTAAAATAAATAAAACAAACACTTTACTTTGTTTATATCATACTCGTTTATTGAAAACGAGTGTGATATAAACAAAGTAAAGTGTTTATTTTATTCAATTTAAAAATGAATCACGAAATAGATGCCTACAACATTGACCAATTAAAGTTAGTACAGTTTATACATATACACAAAAGAACCTCCATGCAGCACTTAGTTATACCAAAAAATAACATTTCTGTAATTTCTCAAAAATTACAAAACTTTTAAAGTTAATGCAGTTTATACATATACACAAAGGTACCTCCATGCAGCACTTAAATAAACGCATAAACATAACCAATATTTCAGTAATTCTAAAAATGATTCAATTCTTTCGAATCTAAAACTGTTCTTACAAGACTTCTTAGTTATGAAAAATAACATTTTCATACATTTTGGAAAAAAAATTATCATAGCCGATTGATATTTCATACAAATGCTGATGTAACAACATATGTAGCAACGAACTCAGATAGAAATTAAAAAAATCCACAAATTATTATACATAATTCTACCAGGGCTTTATAAATCTTCAAAGAATTTCTGAAACTTATTGAAAACAAAAATAGATTTTTTAATTCCTTCGAATCTAAAACGATGCAGTTGTTAATATTGAAAACAAAAACTTCTATGCATTTTTGAAAAAAAAAGTTATTTATGCAGAAAAATATCCTAAAATCACAAAATTTCAAAAAAATAATTTGTTGAAAATAAAAATTAACCTAAATTTAGCACTAAAATAAACGCATAAACTTAATTATTATCCAAACAATAGATAAAAATGATTCAATGTCTTCGAATCTAAAACCTTTTTTTTACAAAACTTATTAATTTTTAAAAAGAACATAATATATACAGGGTGAGTTTTTTTTCGTTTTAAGCATTGGGATATCAGAAACCATAAGACATAGAGATTCGGTTAAATGAGGAAAGATAATGAGGACAGATAATTAGATAATGAGGAAATATAAAGAGAAAAAATTGTCCATTTTAAAAATCAAAGCCAATTAAGCCCGTCAAAGCCAACTATGACTGCCATTAAAAAAATGAAGTTTGTATTATAACTCAAAAGCTATGTTTTTTTTTTCAAAAAACAAAACCATATCTTGCCTAAGTTCTTAAAATGACAACCCTCTTCTTATTTAACAGAATCTCTATGTTTTATGGTATCCGAGAACCCAATGCGTAGAATGAAAAAAAAATCACCCTGTATATACATTTTTCAAAACAATTTATCTAACCGATTGATATTTCATTAAAAGTAACAAATGGAGTGAATTAGTAATCAATAAATTGCATTCTTTCTTAGAAGTTTCACCAAATGGAGAAACATTTTTGTAGGTTCCCAAATTTACAAAAAAAAACTATGAAAAACTTAGTATAAAAAGTGAAAACCACTCAGCACTGAAATAATAACTTAATAAATATTCCAGAAATTCCAAAATTGATTCGTTTGAAGTTTAGGAAACTAAATCAATAGATTCAATTTCTTCGAATCTAAAACTATTTTTTACGCGGCTTGCTAATATTGAAACAGAACAGAACATATACATACATCTTAGAAAACAAGCAATCAAAACCTATTGATATTTCATTGAAATTATGAAATTTTTCTGAAAAAGAAACGTTTGTAACAATGAAATGAGATAGAAATCAATAAATTTCACAAAGTTCTTAGAAGTTTTGCCAAAAAGATAACATTTTTTCTTCAAGGTTCTTACAGATTACAAAATATTATGAAAATTCTCGGTTTATAAATAGTTGTTAAAAATTGAAAACATTTATCACCATTTAGCATAAAAATTTATAAATATTGGTTGTAAATTAAAAGAAACTACCACTTAGCACTAAAATAATAACTTAATAAACATTCTAGAAATTTCAAAATTGATTCAATTCCATAAAATCTAAAACAATTTTTTACGAAGCTTTCTAATATTGAGATAAGAACGAACATATACATACATTTTAGAAAACAAGCAATCAAAGCCTATCGATATTTCATTTAAATGCTGAACATTTTCTGCAAAACAAACATTTATAACAATGGAATGAGATAGATAGATTGATCAATAAATTTCACCAATTTATTAGAAGTTTTGCTAAAAAGATAACATTTTTTCTAAAGGATCTTACAGATTATAAATTATTATGAAAATTCTCGGTTTATAAATAGTTGCTAAAAATTGAAAACAATCACCATTTAGCACGTAAATGAATGCAAATATTTTAGAAATTTCAAAAATTATTTAATTCTATCGATTCTAAAACTATTTTTTACAAAAATTGTTAATGAAGTTAATGAATGAATAGAAATAACAGTTCAGGTAATTTGAAAAGGAAACCTATGATAGTAACTAAATTAACAAATAACAATGTTCAAATATACAATGAAACAATTCTATTTTAGAATGTTTTACAGAACATGATATTTGATAGAAAATAGCTAATAGTAGATTGTTCTACAAGTGAAGAAAAGTGGCAGTTTTCCAGCGAGTGTAAATTTTTGATTCACGAGCGAACGAAGTGAAGCGACTGAATCAAATTTACACGAGACTGGAAGAATCACTTTTCTTACGTGTGAAACATTCAACTTTTGCGTGTACTCGTAGCACGCCATTTAAATGTACTTTAAGTACACGAAAAAGTTGCATGTTTCACACGTAAGACAAGTGATTCACGTTTATGTGGTTGCTATGAAGAAATGTGTAACTAACTGGTAAAGAAGCATATTTCTTCACTCATTTCTATCGAGGCATGACTTACTTTTCCATTAAGTATACGAAAAATAATTTTAAGCTTGAAATAATTTGAACATTAGCTATTTTATTTTGATTTTGTTTCTGTTGTTCCAACTTTATGAATTCCATCCAATGAAAATGACCAAATTAAGAACAATTTTCAAATGTACAGTCATGTTCACATAAATCTAGTACAAACAAATTGAAATTGCTATATAAAATTGCTATTGTAACGTAATTTCTTATACTAGATTTCTGTGAGCATGACTATATATTTGAAAATTGTTATTAATTTGGTCATTTTCATTGGATCGAATTCATAAAGTTGGTACAACAGAAACAAAATCAAAATAAAATAGCGAAAATTCAAATTATTGCATGCTTACCATGAAATAATTTAATATTAGAAAATTATAAAAATTGATAAGTGATAACAGCGGATTAATTTTAAGCTAAGGATAATTTGAATTTTTGCTATTTTTTTTCTGTTTGTCTTGTTCCAACTGTGAGCTTGCAATCAAATGAAAATTACCAAATTAAAAAAATAATTAAATAGTATATTGAAATAATTCAATTTCTGAAAATTGTACTTATTTAAATATTTCTTGAATTTAGGGATGAAGTTCCATACGTATATTATTTTATGATAATATCGAAATAATTTTAAGCCAAAAATAATTGTATTGCAAATTTCGAAAATTGCTTATAACCGAAAACTAATTTTTTTTAGGAGACACAAAAACGGAATTTATTTGACTTATTCAGCAGTATAGTTTCTAATATTTCTCGTTCGCCACTATGAAAACAGAATGTGAGCCTTTCTCGCCTATAAAGTATTGTTTATAATATGTGTACCTACATGAAAATATTCCATTTTTAATCATCCCTTGATATTTGCGATTCAATTGTAAATTTTATCATTTTATTTTTTTTTGTTTTTACTTTGAGAACGTACCATAGCATTCACAAATACATTTAATTATTTAATTATACTCAGAAAGTAAAATTGTATTCTGTGTTTGGTATTAACAAAGTTAACGTGCGTTTTATTTATAATAAATAATTTCTTGTTTAGAAAAGTTACATAATTTGTAAATCACACATGAGATAAGGGGCGCCAATAACCTCAGTATGTGTACATAAAACATATATTGATTCAAATAAGAAAAAAAGTTACATATTTATATTTAGTGGATAAGGACGTAACAGGTGGGTTCTATCGAAAAAACTGGTATTTAATTATATCAATTGCACGAAATGTTGAATACGAATTAGCAAGTCTGCAGGCCGTTACTGCCGGAAAACCTGATTCCGTGTTTCCAATAAAAAGCATTGCGTGTACCAATCAGTCTTCTTGGCTTCTTCAACGTCCTTGAACCCAAGGTTCGTCTACACGCTTACGAGGGTATCCGATTTCATTAGTATCATATCAGGAGCGATTATGGAAATAATTTTTCGTACAGCCGACGCCAACGTATCGCGTTCCTTCTCGTTTTACCACTGATAGGTTACGATATGCGCATTGAAACACAATCAAATAGCAAATAACCGACTGTTTGATTTACCTGCGCCTCGTTTCGCCACTGATGATAATCGCAGACAGCAGGTGGCAGCCAGAAGAGGAGGCTTAGTCAAGGGATAAAGGGCCGATTCTAGTGCAGAGGATACGAGCAGTGTTTAGTCCGTACAGTGCCGAGTCCCATAAATCATCATGCTCCCGTAAGTACGCTGAGGAGAGAATGTCAAACGGTGGAATTTTTATCGGTTTTCGGCGATTTTGTCGTTATATTAATGTTTCCAGTTTGGACCGCGCGAAATAACTGTCTTATAACAGTCGAAACAGGTTTCGATTTTTTCACATTTCTTCCTCCTTTTCGCCGCGTTGTGAAAATGTTGCAGTTCGTTTTTGTACCCTGAAGACGTACTTTTAATCTTTGACTGAGTTATTAGCAGCGATAGTGATTGTGTCATTTAGTGTAAATTATTACAATTTTTTTCTTTTAAATACAGCAGTTTATTTATTACAAACTGATATATTTAATAACATGAGTGATAAAGCAACATGACATTGTGTATCCAATCCCGTTTATAATAATACTACACGTTGTATGATTTTGGCAAATATTTGCGGTATCAAAAAATTAGCGGGCTCCTAATAATCAAGCGGCGGCCTTGAAAAATTACTAACTGCAGAATTGACAACGTTTTCGCTGCACGTTACATGTAAGTAACCTCATTATATATAAAAAAAATTCAATCAACCATCAAAATTATATAGCTGAAAAACCATTAATTTTTATAGGTCGTGTGTTAAATACTGGCGCGGCCCCTAATAACTGCGATTAATAAAAAATGTAGGACACATGCGGTGCATTCGTCAAAATTGCTTAAAGTCAGAAAATAAATCATCTCAGAGTATTTCTACCTCTTCTCAGGGTAGCTCTTTAGCGCAGGGTAGCGCAGGGTAACGCAGGGTAGCGCAGGGTACCCTTTATACCTCTTGTTAGGGTCAACACAGTATATAAACATTTCATTGTACATAATATAAAAATAAATTAATTCAAAAACTTGCAAACAAAAATATTGAAGGATTAAATAATAATAATCCTAAACATGTTTTAAATCAATTTGAAGAAAGAAAAATTGAGTAGGATTTAAATGAGTTTATATAATTTTCAATAACATTTAAATAGTTTATATACTATTTATTTGGTATCATTTATACATGCAGTACATTCGAAAAATGTCATTAACTAAGAAAAAAAATACATGTATACTAAAAATTACTTAAACGCAGAAAATAAAACATATACAGTGTTATTCATACAAATTTTAGTCGCGTATTAACGGTGGTTTAGCATTAGTAACCTTGGTAACCCTTTGTAAAACCCCGCTAAACCACCGCTAAACCACGGTTTAAATTTTTATGAATAACGCTGATACTGTTTACAAATCTTATCGGGGTTCAAAAAATCCAAATAAATTTGTTATCTATCATTTGCAATTTAATTTTAAATGTTTATAAACGGTATTTTTTTTTATAATAACATAATTTATTATCATTCGTACATGCAGTGCATTAGTAAAAATTGCACAAAATTGTAAAAATTGTAAAAATTGCGAGAAATTGCTTCTCGAACACTCAATTTTACAAGTCTAAAATAAATCTACAGGCCCAAATGAATTTGTTATCATTTTTAATTCAATTCAAAACATTTATAAACTGTATGTTTTATAATAACAATATCATTTATTATCATTTGTAAATGCAGTGCATTAGTAAAAATTGCATTAACTAAGAACAAAAAAAAACCTTTTTGAAGACTCAATATTCCAAGTGTAAAATAGATCTACAGGTCCAAATGAATTTGTTATCATTTTTAATTTAATTTAAAATATTTATAAACTGTATTTTTTATAACAACAATATCATTTATTATCATTTATAAATGCAGTGCATTAGTAAAAATTGCACTAAATAAGAACAAACAAAAAAAAAAAATTCTTTTAGACTCAATATTCCAAGTCTAAAATAAATCTACAGGTCCAAATGAATTTGTTACCATTTTTAATTTAATTTAAAATATTTATAAACTGTATGTTTTATAAGAACAATATCATTTATTATCATTTATAAATGCAGTGCATCAATAAAAATTGCATTAGCTAAGAACAAAACAAAAAAAAAACTTCTTGAAGACTCAATATTCCAAGTCTAAAATTAATGTACAGGTCCAAATGAATTTGTTATCATTTTTAATTTAATTTAAAATATTTATAAACTGTATTTTTTATAATAACAATTTAAATTATTATCATTTATAAATGCAGTGCATTAGTAAAAATTGCATTAATTACAACAAAAAAAAAACTTCTTGAAGACCAATAATATTGCTTAAAGTATAAAACAAATCTTCTTGAGGGGTCTACAGGTCCAAATAAAATTGTAATCATTTTTATGTTAATTTAAAATATTTATAAACTGTAATTTTGTATATTAATCATATCATTTATAATTATTCATGCAGTGATTTGCATAAATTTATTATCATTTTCGGTAAAATCGGTAAAAAACTTATATTCTTATATTATATAAACTATTCTCCGTATTTTTTTATAATAATATCATTTATTATCGTTTTATTAGATAAATAATTATCGAGTTTCCAGCGTTTTCCGGTGAATTCGGGTCACGGTCGAGCGCGCGCTCTTTTTTCCGGAAAATGCTTCGAGCGGCAACTTAGCAAAAGCGAAAGTGATTTGCCTCGTGATGCTGCTACCGTTCTTCGCTAGCGGGAAATTTTCAGGACGTATGTGAAAGTGCGCGACGAAGTAGTGGGATAAACCCAGTGCGTAGAACGCATTTTATAAGGTGCTATTTTGAAAAATGGAAAAAAAATGCATACCTCCGTAACTAGTCTGACGTGGGAGCCTTAGATAAGTGTGGCATAAATTTTCTCATTTATTACTGCAGGAGATTATTCCAAATTGAAACGAATTTGACTGAGTTAAATATATTAATTGAAATAAAAGTTGAGTAAGATTTACCTATAAGCAATGACATTAGATAGATAGATATATAGATATGTAGATAGATCATGTTTAGAAACACACAAAAATACTCAATTAAATAAATCTTCTTGTGCGTCAACAGATCCATATAAATTTGTTATCTATCATTTTCAATTTAATTTTAAATGTTTACACTCTGCATTTTTATTATAATAACAATATCATGTATTATCATTTATACATGTAGTGCATCAGCACAAATTACATTTATTAAGAACTAAATAAGACTAAGAAAGACTAAGATTTTTTTTTTCTTTAGATCAGCACCTTTCCTAAACTAGAGCACAATCTATATAATAATTGAACATTAAAAGAATAGCTGATTTGGTAAAATGGAATAACGCAAACTTGTATTACAACAGGTTTAACGAATCTAATTTTATAAGATATTATTACAAAAACTTCCGGTTTGCCATTTCGTCAATCACCAGCTGACCAGACTGACAAGTATACCTTTACAACTTATCTTCGTTGAAACATTAGGGAAATTGCACTTACTTTGGAACACTTATGCACTTAGATACAGTAAAGTGCCTTATCGATTAAAAAGAGCTGATTTCAATTTTAAGAATAATTATGTTTGTTGTTCTTTATACTTGAATGAGTTTGTAAGAAATTACTTAGATACAGTAAAGTGCCTTATCAACTAAAAAAGAAGCAGTTTTCAATATTAAGAATAATTATAATTGTAGATCTTTACAAGTGGCCCAGTTCGTAAGATATTAAATTAACATAAAATGACACAATCACAATATTTAGATGAAACTAAGAAAACTTCGAAATAATGCCTTTAAAAGTTTCAAATGTTTAAATTTGAATGCTAGAAATACTTAAAACAGTTGAAAATTATAGAAATTTTGAATCTATTAAGAATTTAAAAAAATATATTATGCACCACCCAAAAGAATGATTCTTTATTGCATATTCCTAAAGTAAACATATATTATTAATACATATACATTTTTATAATTGCCATAATATATTGTTGGTATTTAGGAGAAAGTGATAATTATTAATAATTTAATGTTATTATTTTCTCCTGTACTTTTTTCTTGAACAATGGACTTGGCCAATTATGAATTTACAGAATACAGAACGAATTTCTTAGAAAATGAATTTAGTAAATATCTCATAAAAAGATAATAATAAAAACATTTATTTAGCTCGTACAGCTATAGACTTACATACTTACATACTATACATACTTACAAATAAGTATGTTTTAGATATATTGATGTTAAATATAAAAATATTTAAATTTTGGACTTTGGCCACTTTCTCCTATATACCAACGATATTATCATTAATAATAATGAATATGCATTCTTTTGATCAGTGCAGATAGAGGCAATAGTATACTATAATTTAACGAGCACATAATGTAGATTTACTCTGATGTACTCGGATTATACACTTGCCATCGGCTCGTATATAAAATTCAACCTCGTGAATAATATAATAATGACCTAAAAAAAAAAACTTATTATCAAATTTTTGTCGATAAGAAACCAATTGTTAGCAACCAAATGTACCAAATCTAAATGTAATGTATATTACATGTGATGAGTGAAAGCTAACAATGACAACGTACAAAGGGAAGCGAAAAATAATGAGATGTGAAAAGCGTTACGCATATTATAATTGAAGAGACCGTACAATATTGTACTATGAAGTCATAATACAATGCCAGTTGTATAATGAAGTCATTATACTACCCATTTTATATAATGAAGTTTTTTGGATAAGCGCATCACTATCTATGGTCATTCGCTCTTGTGGGAAACTTTAGAAGCAAATTAAACTAAGCATCTGTTATTATCCAAACATTATAAAGCTTATATGAAATTTAAAAAAAAAATGTGAGAAATGTATGAAACTAATTTTATACTTTTATACAGTTTTTTTCAAAATAAATTACAATTTCAAAGAATTTTCACAATTATGATCAATTGTTCAGCAGTTGTAATTAATGAAAATTTGTTGTTACAAATTTTATATTATATTGTTGTATCATAGATTAATTGAACAAATAATGAATTTGGAATAGAGGATTTGGAGATGTAACAAATAAAAATCCAAACTCTAAAAATAACAACCCTGTCCAAATGTATAAAACTTTGGAAACAAATGAAATAGACAGTCTGTTATTGCTAATGTTAGAAAGAATATATAAAATTTGGAAAAAAAATGTGATAAATATAGTTGTTAACATAGTTTTATAGTACTGTAAGTACCTATAGATGTAAAGATGTGACAAATATGTTTTATAGTTTTCCAAATAAATTATAATGTCAGGGAATTTTGAAAATTATTATCAATTATGAAGCAGCTGTAATTTATTGTAAATATTGATTTCGATATATAAATATTGTATTCAGTTAAAAAATTCAGTTAAAAAATTTAATTAAAAATTTATTAAAATTTGCCTTCTTGGATTATACATATAAAACAGGGTTGGTGTGATTTAAATCAATTGATTTAAATTATGATTTAAATGAACTGATTTTTTAAAATAAATCATTGATTGAATGATTTTTTTTAAATTAATCATGGTTTTTACAGTGTTTGTGCATTCCAATAGGCGGACAATTAAAAATATAATCTAACTCTTGAGTTATCATGCTTTAAAGTTGTTACAGATTATTGTAAGTAAGTAAAATATGTACAGATACAGAAATATGTTTTAATCATCAATTCTTGTACAACTTCAAGAATTTATTAAAAAAATCATATGATTTAAATCGTGTTGCTATAATCAATTGATATAAATCACATCAAAACTGGCAAAAACTGACCAGAAATATAAAAAAATTAAATTAAATAAATAAATCATGATTTACTTGATTTTTTTTAATCATTGATTTTTGATTTTTATTTAAATCATGATTTATTCCAACCCTGATATAAAATATTATATTATAGCAGTAATGAATATTTTCTATTCTTTGTAATGAAGATAGTACGTGTAACACCTTAGGACCATTTTTATCCAAATTTAATACAATTTTTATTATTTAAAAAATGAAAGACACTTAATTTAATTTATTTTTAAAGTATTATCATATTATCTCCGAATTTAAATCAATTGAAAACTTTAATGAAATTTGAAAAAAAAAAACATGTAATGTAAATAATATTCATGTAAATAATCTGCAAGTACTAAGGGAGAAAAGTTCACGGCAGATAGCCTAATAAAGATTGTTATCTCTCTCTAAAATATACCAAATTTAATTTGCTTTCAAAGTTTCCCATACTACCCCCAAATTATGCAAAGTCCATATGCAAAGTCGACCCTAATAGCTACTAAACCTTGGTACCTACTAATACTAATCAGAATGTGAATTATCTTGCAGATATTACATTCAGTGATGTACTTTCTAATCATTGATAATAAGTATCTACTAAGATTTAGAAGCCACTAAGTTCACAATGCATTAACTGTTTTAATAATTTTTGAAAAATTTGAGATATTACTTAAAGTTAAAATACTTAAGTATAAGTATTAAGTTTTATATAATAAGTTTTTTATAAGTTTTATTAAAAAGATAATAATTACAACATATTACATAGCATGTCATAAAATTACAATTATTTTCTTGATTTGGATTATAATAAATAAATTGCACTTCGGTTTTGTCGTATTTCAAATTGTTGTATGTCTATGCTTTATGTTGTATGTCTGTGAATGTTATGTTTATATGTTGCCTGCACTGGTTGCGAATAAATATTTTATTAATTTATAGGCAAGTAATAGTTATTATAAAACTGAAGTCTTTTCAGAAACTGAAGATCAAATTTTCTTGATGGCACATTGCGTATTAGAACTTTTTGTATTGAGTATTGCAGTGAATTGATCGCTGCAACGTATGCATTCAGGGTGTTAAAAAAAGAATGCAAAATATTTAAGGGGGTGGTAGTATGAACCACAATAAAGCAAAAAGTCTTGATAAACATGGGTTCTTAAAGTAACAGTTTCGGAGATATTGAAGATTATTCTTTTTTACTTTCATTTTTTATTTTGCTAAGACTTGCATTTTCTTATCATAGTTGGCTGATGTCTTGTGAAATAAACATTCAGTATTTGACAGTTGTTGTTAGTGCACAAGTTTTCATTGCTATGGCTGTTTACTCTAATGCAGAATTAGCCGACATGCATTTCATGTATAGCCGTGCTAATGCAATTGCCACCGAAGGATGACGTCTTTATGTAGAAGCTTATCCAAATCGCCAGATTCCTTCACATCGTATGTTTGGAAGAATTCAACAGAAATTGTGTGATTAGTCTATGGTACTCATGTAAATAGCCTTGAGTAGCTGCATCTAAAAATTTATCAAAAGTGCCAAGAAATCCTAGCCAATGAAGGTGTTTTAGAAAGAGTTCGAATATCCATCAGACAATGATATCGTGCCTGTTTGGAAATGGAAGGAGGGCACTTCGAACATTCTGTAACTCTATTCTATGTTTATGCTAGAAGCTCCCTTTGTTTGTTTGCACATAATCAATCAGTAATAAATAATTGCAAATAGGCAAATAAATGTTTAAAAGGATAATCTTTCATATCTCCGAATTCGTTACTTTGAGGACCCATGTTTATCAAGCCTTTTTTTTATTGTGGTGCATACTACTATCCCCTTAAATATATATATTTTTTTAAGTTGGCAGCGTAAATGAGAAACATTACCTACTATTTAATCCGTATCTATTCAAATTCAGGGCTACATTTGATAATCATCCATTATCTTCAGAATTAGAAAAACCTTCAATGATTTATTCGATAAGAAAACTATTATAGTCTCAAGGTATAGGTACAATACTTTAGGCAAGGTTTTGAAAATTGCACAAGGATCAAGGAAACTACTCAACATTATTCATGATATTATAGAAGTTTAATAATTATAAAGTAGAATAATTGTAATCTATAGAACGTCCAGTTAATTTGTTAAAATATGAAAATGCCAGAATAAATATTTAAACATTTAAAAAAGTCTACAAAACTGCAAAATCTGAAATTGCCTAGTTTCAATTCATGAATAAGTTCATACAAAGAAGTAAGAACCATCACGAAAGTTGTTTAAAAAATATTGTATACAATAGGTACTTGAAGATGACCTGAAAATTTCAAAACAATAGCTGTGCGAATATGCTTGCTATTGCAATAAATATATAGTACATATTATGTACCTATAGTACCTAGTATAATATAGTAGTATAGTACAGAGAAAGATGTTTTATTTGAATAAACTAATTTAAAGATTTGAATATTCCAAAATAGAAAAAATGTTAAAAACTGTAGGAAATTTTTAAGTCATTTAATTATAATAAAATAATAAAACAAATAAATATGAAGAAAAAAATTTGAGATGATTCAGAAGAGATGGCAAAATTTCATTGAAATATCAGAAAATGACCTCGTGAAAGTTTTTGTAAGTAGTTTAAAACAAATATGCACTACCTAATAAAACATCCTCTAATTAATAGCGTTAGCAATATAAATCATTCATTAACTGTAAAAAGTTCGGTTAATCGATTAGTAAAAATATGTATACGACAACGATCTAATTGCATTGAGATACAAATATACAGGGTTGTTCAAGTTCGATTATTAATCACTATGGGGACATCGGAAACGGAGATACGAGATAAATTGGGGCAAAGTCGCGAAATCCGACAGGGAAGAATAATAAATAAAGATACTTCAATCATTTCAATGGTTGCTGAGATTAAAAAAAATGAAATTTTCGAAAATGTTATTTACATTTTCTGCCGTTACTTAAAGAGATATTAAAACAAAATAAACCATTTTCAATGCCACTTTTTCTCATCTCAAGTCATTTATATTTACTTGGTAAACATTGCTCCCAAGAATGATTCAAAAACAATTTTATTACAGAAAAAATGTAGAATGAAATTAATGAATTAATGAATGAAGTTGGGGAAGATACGCAGAACAAGACTTTATATTAAATACGTGTTCAAAAATTGTGTGTCGTAATGTATTAGTATTGAATATGTATCTTAAAACTCATGGTTCTATGTGTTAACATCAGTATTTACCTAGATAATTCGAGGAACCTTCAATATTTTAATCGATAAAAACGATATACTTATTTCTGATGTAATTGCATTTTTTTAATCAATAGATAAAGCAGAGAGATGTCTAAAGTATTAAATATACTTTACCAGATATTCATTGATTTACAATTTTGTTAAATACATTTATATATTATTGCAAAATACAGAATCATTTTTCAAAAATTTCGAAATACCAAAGTACTTTTAAGTACTTAGTACCTACTGTAAATCATTTTTTTTTGTATAAAACATGTTCTGCAAATTTAGCCTTTATTTGAAAAAATAAATGCCAAATAAGGATCCACGTTTCAAGTTTGAAGTTTTAAAAGTTTATCAATAATACGTTGGAGTAAAAATATTTAGGAATCGAAGTGAATTTTCAATAGGTAATAAAATCTTAATTAACATCAGAGTGTTTTCAGTATCATTTGAAACTATTCTTAATAATATATTTTAATTGTTTGCGTTATAACTGATTTTGGTAAATTACCTGTACCCTAGATATTAAGTGTGATAAATTGAAGTTTAACTTCGTTTCGTAGTAATGTAGATAGCAGGTCAGCTTGTGGTAATGCTAAACAGATTTTGGTTAGTTTCAATGTCAAAGGTCAGTATCGAGATGATATCCGCAGCCTTTTTTCGCAGTGACAGATGGGTTTTTAATTTCCTGGCATGGGTGCGAAACTGAGTGCGCACAATGCAATGGACGTCCGTCTTTATTTCGGGTACCATTCCCGTTCTGTGCATGCCGGTGGACGGCAGCCAGGTGGGATCGAAACGTCGGCGTCCCGCCGGCTCAATAACTCGGCTAAAACAAAATATCGACCTTACTCCTGCGGTACGCTAGGTCACGGATATTCCTGCTGCAAAACAGCAGGCACGTAGAGGTTACGGGGACTATCTCGCGTACGTGCGCGCAACGTCACGGGCGAACACGTAACAATCAGGAATGCTCAGGGGCCGCGCGAGCCCCCCACGGCTCGACCACTGTCCACCCACCGCCTCCACCATCGCCACCATCACCAGCAGGAGGCGCACAGTTACCCGCAGCGACCGTGCCAGTCCCAGGCGCCGCGACGCCGCCGCCCGACGCCCGCCTCTCTCTGCCTGCCTCCCCCACGTCGCGCGTTCCTCCGCCGGCGCGCCGTCCCATCTTCGGCGTCGCCCCCGTCTGTCTCTCGCCTGTCTCGCCTGCTGTCCCCACGTTTTCGGCAGGGAGATTAAGATTTTCCATGGCGGCCGGCGGTGTGTGCGTGTGTGCATGTGTGTGAACCAGCCAATTTCCTGCGATGTTTTACTCACTGTTATCTCTTGCTGCAGTCTAACACGAGGTGGGCTATCCTGCTGAGCGGCCGCAAGGATGAAAGAAATGAACCGAATTAAGTTGTTAGAGGGAAACGTGCCGCAGATCGTGGCTGTTTTTGCCGGTAAGTTTTTCTATTTTATTATTTTATTATTTTATTAATTTATCAAATTTTTCTTACGCCACCAATTTATTTTTCTCCAATAGTCTTACAAGAATATTAACTTTAACATGTATACAAACAGGTGATAATACAATACTACATGCAACTATTTATGCCATTCATACAAGCAACGTTGATAACTATTCCTGTATAGGCGGCATATACTGATAATTATTTTCACATTCCTACATTTTTTGCATTTTCCGTTACTTATACCTTTAATCATAGTAAACCTTATGCGGTACGTTATTTTCGTTTTTCAAAAATTGAAAAACTTGCCAACATGAAAACAAAACTCATTATACTGAAGAATAAATTTATTTTCCAAAAGTGCCCACTTATTTTACTTTCACTGGGCACACTTCAAAGATGTTTTAGTATCGGCCAATTTTTTTAACTTTTCCTTAAAACTTTTTAGCATCACGAAGTTTTGACGTTACAAACAAAAAACTTTAAAATCAAGTTAGAATTAAGTGTGTGTCCATACAATCTTAAACAGGGTCGGTGTGATTTAAATAAATTGATTTTGATTTTAGATTTTTTTAAATTAATAATTGATTTAAATGAAAATTGATATTTTTAAAATTAATCATTGGGTTTCCATTGTTAGTGCATTCCAATACGTGAACAATTAAAAATATAATGTAACTATAGAGTTAGCATGCTTCAAAGTAGGTAATTGTAAGTGAGGTAAAGTTTTTCTTTTCTTTCATATTTTGTTCCATCACATGGTATATCACAGATACACAGAAATTTGTTTTAATCATCAATTCAGGACAGGATTGGTGTGATTTAAGTCAATTGATTTTGATTTTTTTTTAATAAATCATTGATTTAAATAAAAATAGATTTTTTTGAAATTATTTATTGTTTTTTTATTGTTAGTGCATTCCAATACGTGAACAATTAAAAATATAATGTAAATATAGAGTTAGCATGCTTCAAAGTAGATAATTGTAAGTAAGTAAAAGTTTTTCTTTTATTCCATATTTTGTTCCATCACATGGTACAGATACACAAAAAAATGTTTTAATTATCAATTCTGTACAGGGTTGGTGAGATTTAAGTCAATTGATTTTGATTTTTTTAAATAAATCATTGATTTAAATCAAAATTATTTCTTTAAAATTAATCATTGTTTTTGCATTGTATGTGCATTCCAATATGTGAACAATTACAAATAGAATGTAATTATAGAGTTAGCATGCTTTAAAGTAGATAATTGTAAGTAAAATATTCATCAATTCTTGTTCAAAATAAAGAATTTATAAAAAAAATAATATGAATTAAATCGTGATGGAAATCAATAGATATAAATTTCATCTAAACTGGCAAAAACTGATCCGAAATATAAAAAAAATCATTGATTTTTTAAAGTCATGATTTATTCCAACCTGTCTGTAAAACATAGTAACACATAATAAGACAGTATTTATGCACAAAAAAAATATATATTCAGCATTTTTTATTTGCATAAATATAAATTTTGCTCAAATTTTCGTCCACCAGTGTTTGCTATAAATGCTTTCCATAGAAATATTATTTAAGGTTTTTAAGGTTTAGTAAAAGTTTTTCTTGTCTTCCATATTTTGTTTCATCACATGGTACAGATACACAGAAATTGGTTTTAATTATCAATTCTGAATAGGGTTGGTGTGATTTAAGTCAATTGAGTGTGATTTTTTAAAATAAATCATTGATTTAAATCAAAATTGATTTTTTTTTAAATTAATCATTGTTTTTGCATTGTATATGCATTCCAATAGGTGAACAATTAAAAATATAATGTAACTATAGAGTTAGCTTGCTTTAAAGTAGATAATTGTAAGTAAAATACTATTCTTTTCTTCTATATTTTGGTCCTTCACATAGTACAGATACACATAAATTTGTTTTAATCATCAATTCTGGTTCAAATTAAAGAATTTATAAAAAAAACCATTTGAAATCAATTGATATAAATTTCATCTAAACTGGCAAAAACTGATTCAAAATATTAAAAAAATCATTGATTTTTTTTTAAATCATGATTTATTCCAACCCCGTCTTTAAAACATAGTAAGACATAATAAGACAGTAAGCTGCATATTTTTTGAGGCAGAAATAAAAAAAAATGCAGCATTTTTTAGTTGCATGAATATAAATTTTGCTCAAACGTCACTTTTTTGGTATTTGCTTAAATTTTCGTTCCACCAGTGTTTGCTATAAATACTTTTCAAGAAAAATATTTTCTTAAAGTTATATTTAGTACTTACTGGTATATACTAGAGGTATATACCAGTGCTGGTATTACTATATACAGAGTTGATCAAATAGGATTAAAGTTTCTCATTTTTGTGCCTTTCAATATACTGAAACGAAATGTGGGATATCTTGCACAGTTCTTGATATATCGCGGAAAAACTGAAAAAGTGCACTTTTCTTCTCCTTTTATAACTTTTTTACTTTTGAAGGAAATTTGATGAAACTTGGCACTCACTTGGCAGTTGGATTTTTGCCAAAAAATAAATAAATTATCGATTTTTGGTGGTAAATAATGTCAGCTTACCCATGTTTTATACATAGTTCAAATCGTAGTTTTTTGCTGTTTTGAATGCTATTTAAGTAAAAATATTGCAGACATAAGAAAATCAAAAGTTGACAATGAAAATTTGGGCATCTAGTTGGCACAGAAAATGTTTGGTACTGTCATCAGAAAGCTCACGTCGAAAAATGTGTGCCAAGTTTCGTAAAATTTCCTTCAAAAGTAAAAAAGTTATAAAAGAAAAAGCAAAGTGCACTTTTCAGTTTTTCAGCGATATTTCAGGAAATGTGCAAGATATCCCGGATTTCGTTTCAGTATATTGAAAAGCATAAAAATGAGAAACTTTTATCTCATTTGACCAACTCTGTGTGTGTATATATATAAATATCTGTTTAATACATCCTAATGGTGGACGTCGTAAGAGTGTCCACCCTGCATATAACTGGTAATTTATGGATAAAACCTTAAACTTAAATAAATATTTTTGTTTCTGAAATACATTAGAATGTATGAAATAAACTATGTACGAGGGCTGTTTGACGGAAGAGTGACTTTTCAAAGGTTGGTAACACTTTCGTTATAATGATTATGTTGCTAGCTCCTGAGGTCTTTCGGAGGTCTACTGTCAAAATTTGGCACCAATCTGACAGATAGATTATGTTTTATACTTATTTGAAGGAAACTGTTTTCGTTGTTTTGTAAATATGTAAAAAAAAAAAAATTCGAGTGTTGATTAAACATTATTTTCTACGTGAAAAAACAATTACAGAAACCGAGGAAAAGTTACGTAAATATTATCCAGAATCTGCTCCGTCCCATGGAATGATTTGTAAGTGGTTTCTGCTTTTAAAAGTGGCCATATGAGCACGGTTGATGCAGATCGTCCGAAACCATCATTTACTGTGACTACTCCAGAAATGGTTAATAAACTCTATGGCCTTGTAATTGGCAATCGTCGAATAAAAGTTTGTGAGATAGCTAATGAAGTAAACATCTCAACCGAACGGGTATACAATATTTTGCATGAACATTTCAATAAGAAAAAGCTATCCGCGAGATGGTTGCCGCGTTTGCTTAATGGTGATCAAATGCGCGCTCGCATTAAGAATTCAGAAGAATGTTTTGCCGTTTTCAACGTAACTCAAAGGATTTTTTTCGTCGATATGTCGCAGTAGATGAAACTTGGATACATCATTATACTCCAGAAACAAGAATACAGTCTAAATACTGGATTTCTCCATGCGAATATGCTCCCAAAAAGGCAAACACACTTTTTTCGACCAATAAGGTCATGGCCACAGTTTTATGGGATTCTAAAGGTGTAATCTTTATTAATTGTTTACAAAAAGGAAACACCATAACTGGCCAGTATTATGCTGATTATGCAGACATGTATTGATGCCGAACTTGAAAAACAACGACCGCATTTGATGAAGAAAAAAAGTGTTGTTCCATCACGATAATGCGCCCTCTCATTCGTCTGCAATTGCTACAACTAAATTGACTGAATTGCATTACGAATTACTGCTTTATCCGCCATATTCGCCAGATCTGGCTCCCAGTGATTTCTTCTTATTTCCAAATTTAAAAAAATGGCTTTGTGGAAAAAGATTTCAGGCAAATGAAGAGGAGATAACCGACACAAATGCATATTTTGAAGACTTTCCGAAAGATTACTTTTTGGAAGGTTTAAAAAAATTGTAAACTCGCCGGGCTAAGTGTGTACACTTGAAAGGGTGTTATGTTGACAAATAAAATATATTTTGAACAGAAAAATAACGTTTTCATTAAAAAGTCACTCTTCCGTCAAACAGCCCTCGTATATCTGATTTTTTTGAAAAAGTACAGTGATTTTATTCAAAATTATTTCATGTTTACGACCCCTTAAATGAAGAAATAAGTAAGTAAAATAAATAAAACAACTTTGTTATTTCCACTTACACTTTTATTTTTGAAAAATATTTAGTGGCTGCAGTTTCGACTAAGGTCTAGTAATTATCAAACTAAGTACTAAGTACTAAGTACTAGTACTAAGTACAAAGTACTAAGTACTAAGTTGTTTTATTTAATTTACTTACTTAAAATGTTCCACAAAGTAATGGCTACCAGTATATATTATTTAGAACAAATAAGTTATAAACAATTCTTTAATATAAGTATATCCCAAATTTTCGATCGATAATCGAATTGTGAAATTGAAATTGAAATTACAATATTGCTAACAGTACATAGAATTCAAACATTTTCAAATGTGTTTGCCTAAATGTCAAAACTTCAAAAAATCAATAATATTTGGAATTTCGTAATTTCAATAATGCATTAATCTTGAATTTTTTATCCATCACTGGCTCACTTGGTATAAACAAACTGATAATAATTTGTATCAGAAAATATTTTTTCAAATAAACGAACATATTTTTACGACCCCTTAAATGAAATATTAAGTTATAAACAATACTTTAATGTAAGTATATCTGAAACTTTCCATCGATAATCGAATTGTAAAATTGAAATTACAATATTGTTATGTATCCATCATTGGCTCACTTGGTATAAATAAATGATAATAAGTTGTATCAGGAAAGATATTTTCAAATAAACGAAAATTTGTTTAGTAGGTACAAAGTTCATCATTAATCATATTAGATGGTAAAATAATTATTTTGCAAAAAAGTAACTTTTTTGGAATGTTATCTTTTCATTAAACCAAACCATTGTTTGATGTAATTTTTTATATGCAAAAATAATTATTTTGCAAAAACGTCAGTTATTTGTATGTAGATACTTGCCCGTATATACTCGCCTGCGGCTCGCCAGTCATTTTCTTGTATCGCCAGTAGTAACGCACTTACCCGACTTATAGTGTAAAATACTAATTCTAATCCTCTTTTTGTCATTGTGAAAAAGGATAATTTGTTATTTTTAATATTTGTTAATATTATAGTAATATATGTGTTAATATTTCCCAAGCTCCAACCAATTATTTTACTAATTCTACCCTATATATTTTATTGTATTTTCCCAGATTTTTTATAATTTGATAGATCAGCGTCGCTGCAATGACACAAAACAGATATTTATGTCGAAATCTATACTTTTGTCCATATTATGTAAAATAAACTCCAAAGTTTGCGAATAAATTTGTGGAAATTGAAACGTGTATTGAGCGACACGTGCGCTAATCATCCGGCTGCATGAATAATTAAATCGTTGACAGACTGTTTACATTTGCCACACCAAAGACAACACAATTTTGGCTTCAGGTGGCCTGTCAAAACTGCTAAATTTAATACCCATCGACCTTCAGCAGTCCGGACGGATATATTGTGTGAAGTAATCAGGAAGTGAATCCTGCAATTCCTCAAGCAGACCATGCAAGTGGTGATGAAACACGAAATTGCATGCCGTGGTATTCGTGTCTGAAAGCAGTTGTGCATTACGGTTATAGTCAGGGCCAGATTAACTGGGGTGTGACACTTTTGCGGGAATTGGTTGTTAGTATTGATGTGGCATTGATTATTACTTTTCTTAATAAAAATACATATTCAAAACCTCAATGTTATCATTTCTTTGAAAACGAAAACCCCCAACTTCACATTAAACTTTCAATACTCGCTCTAGTACCATCTACGCTCATACATATTTTAAAACTTATAATTTCACATCATATTTTTTATATCATTGAGAACGAAAAAACTCACAATTTCTCAAGTACAGTTGACGCAGAAAAAAGTATGATAACTCAGACCGATTCGTGTACTAAAATCTAGTGGTGTAAATGAGGCTAAACAGTGTGTCTTACTTATTTTCTGCATCGACTGTAGTTGGTACATACTAATTTTAAATTACTCCTATAGTTTTGTTTAAAATAATTTTAACTAATAATTTTTGTTTACAATATTAACTTTCGATGGCAATTTACTTCCAAGTAGTAATCCGCATCTATCGGCTTCTTAATTCCAATTCTGTCTATTAACTTTACAATTTTATAACACGAATTCTGAATGGGAAATGGTCCAATAATATGAAATATGTTTGTACATTCCTAATGTAGGCAATACCTGTATATAATTATTCAATAATTTTAATGAAATTTATAATTATACACTATATCGTGGGACTGCAAAATCTGTATTTCAACGATTATTTTTGATTTACTGCTTAATTTGTAAAACTACTCCTTACGAGTTAGGTTTCCTCGATATTAGATCAGGTTAATTTAGTTTCGTTCAGGTTAAGTCAGGTTGGGTAAGGTTCACCAAAGTTTGCAATCAAGTGTATTTCCGTGAAACTATAAATAATATAATTGGGTCAGAATTACCTGTCAAATAATGATAGTAACCAATTACGCCATAGGTAGAGAAGCGATAAGAATTATTATTATTGTTATTATTATGTGTATAACATGTTTCTTATGATAAATGATAATCCATCTTAAGAAAATATGTTGCTATGCCGCTATAACTATCATATTTTAGTTATTAATTATTCGAGATTAAAAAAAACAACAAAATATTAATGAGCATTAATATTCCAAGCAATTTTCTTCGTAATTGAATAATCACTTAGATGACCGCATTATGCAATCATACAGTATAGTTTGATATGAAATTATGTGATGTACTTTATGCTATTTTGATTCCAAGTTAAAATATTTATATATACATAATGTAGATATGCGACATAAATAATCCATTCATAGCATTATCGGTAGCTAGCAATTGCATATTCATGGCATTAATGCTATCTGCAAAAAAAAAACGTACGTATATCAAATGTATGCCAATTATTTGCATAATTACGTCAATATTCAAATATGTAATTAATATCGATGTATGTTTACTTTATCATGCCCAATAAAGTAAAGAATTGAAAAAGAGTAAAACAATTCAAAAATCGTTGCATCTTCCACGAAGTTATCTAAAATTCTGCAATTATAAAATATGAACTATAACTTTATTAAACATGTAGACATAATGCCAAGGACATAATATAACAATAGTTCTTGAAATAGCCTCCTATCTTAGGATTACCAAGTCAATAACACAATATATGTAAATAGTACAGAAATATCAGCACATCAAAACTAGTGCCATAACATATGTGCACTAAAAGTATACTATCCACAATAAATCCATAGGTCTATGACAAATTCCATGCAAAATTTGTGAAGAATATTGAAAATTTCAGAAATTAATCGCTTAAAAATCTGATGCAAAGGTGCAAATTTTTGCAATTCTTCGAAAATTACATATTGGACAATAAATGTTTCCAAATTTGCAAAATTCCAAGAATAATTAAAGAGAAGTTGCAATTAATTTTTAAAAAATGCAAGAAAGAGCAGCCAAACCATCCTAATATCTGCAAGCTGCAGTAAGAAATTGTACACAAAAATATATATTTTACGAAAACTAAAAAATGGCGCGAAATCCTTAAATCGAAAACTGCCGACATATTAAAAAATTTGCACCCTATAACCAAAAAAATTGTGCACTGAAATTTGGTTTTTGCTGTATTAACGCTATAATTGGTGAGTGAATCGTGAGTTAGTCTTGATGGTTTGTCAGTCTTTCGTACAATGTTTGGCAGAGATATTTGAATTTAGGAGTTTAGTTGATGTTTCGGGTATGGATGAAGGGCGAATCTATTCAAAATTCGGTGAAAGGTTTTTAAGCCCTTTCACCGAATTCGGTGAAGCGATCCAAAAATGTCAACTAAACTATGTGCAAGGTACAAATTATTGAAACTCTTCGGAAATGATACGTTGTTCAATGAATGCTATCCAATTTGCATTCCATGATTCCATGGCAAAGTTTGGTTGATGTTTCGGGTATGGATGAAGGGCGAATCTATTCAAAATTCCATGAAAGGGCTTAAAAATACTCAGCGATTCAAAAATGTCAACTAAACTATGTGCAAGGTACAACTTATTGAAATTCTTTGGATATGATAAGTTGTTCAATGAATGCTATCCAATTTGCATTCCATGATTCCATGGTAAATTCCATGAAAAATTTCACAAATTCCAAAAAGATCAAAAGAAACTGCATAAAGGCGCCATTAAATAATCTAAATATCTGTAACCTACAGTAAAAAGTATAAAAATTTTTTTCAATTACAATTTTTTTCAAAGAAAATTCTATAATAAACCGAGCAAATTCACTAGTTTTCACATTGTCTATTGAAAATTGTGGGAAAACTATTGAAGGGATGATTTAATTTTTTTAATATTTTCATGTAGAGTATATAATATAGATTACACACATTAAAGTTGAGAATAATCTGGAGACCAATTGACTAATAAAATTAGTCATAGATTCCAAATTGTTTCAAGTTTTTTTCTAAAATTGTAACGTTTGCACTAAAATTATTGTGATTTTACACTTTTTCTCTAAAAATCGAAGAAAATTCTATAAAATCTCCAGAATTTTTTATAAAATTTAGCACAATTGAGCACAAAACGACGAGGAAATTTTATGAAAATCATCGATATTTGTATAAAAAGTGAACATAGGCAAACAAATACGAAACAAAGTAAATATGCAGGAAATATGGAAGATATCTATAAAATTACATAAGATATATAAGATATATTATATAAGATATCTATTAAAATTTTACGAATATTAAGGAAATTTCTATACATAATCGAATAAACTTGAAAGCACCGCAAAAAGTGAAAATATTTAAAATCTCAGTAATTCACAATGGTCGATATCCAGTTAGGGATAATATCCTTAACAAATACGTTCACTACTACTACTACTCACAATCAAATAAAATCTATAGATGGGAAGACGGGAAATGTACCATTAAATTCTGTACAAAATTTTGTAAAAAATTGTAAATTTTATATTATTTAATATTTAAGATTGGAGAAACATGTATAAAAATTGTATGTAGAAACATACAATGAAAACAACAAAAACAACATTGTATGAAAACAACATAAGATTACAACAGAACCAACAAAAATCCAGGAAAACACTAATGTAAAAAATGTAAATTTTATATTACTCAATATTTAAGATTGGAGAAACATGTATAAAAATTGAATGTAGAAACATACATGAAAACAACAAAAACAACATTGTATGAAAACAACAAAAGTTTACAACAGAACCAACAAAATTCCAGGGAAACAGTGATAAACGGTGACAATTCCAAAAATTTCATGAGAAGAGCTGCCAATCAATATTCCAGAAATATACACGTTGCAATTAAAAATTTTGTGCACTAAAGTTTCACTCTGTTCTATAAAAGCATTCAGATTTATTCAAAATTCCACGAAAATTCTAAACTTTTCAAAATTATTCAGAAAGCAAATTATTTTTTATCTTGCATTATTAAATTTTTTTATTAAAATTAAATTGATTATCTTGCAAAAAATTTTTATTAAAATAATGTCTTAACTAACACATTTTACAAGATAGTGTATTTTTAAAAATTTCAAACTCATTAAGACTTTTTTTTCAATAAAAAAAATAATCGGTTGGACCTTGTGAAATATTAACACTTAAAGAAAAACAACAATTTATCCTTTTTCACAACGACATTTATTTCGCTAAATGTACATTTCAACCACAACGTGGTCATCTTCAGTACAAATATCTACTGAAGATGACCATGTAGTGGTTGAAATGTACATTTAGCGAAATAAATGTCGTTGTGAAAAAGGATAACTTGTTACTTTTCTTTAAGAGTCAGACTACCTCTTTCACAAAAAAACATTTATTTGAACAAGAGTTACACAAGATTTGCATAACATTTAGAATACATTTGAAACAATTGATATCTAATTTGAGATCATTTATGTTAAATTTTGGGACTAATAGTAGAATATTTTAGAATATCCTGCTGAATTTATGCGAGCATTACGATAGAAATGTAAAGATTTATGATAAAATTAAAATGCATTAATAAATTGGGGCGAAGTATCACAAGTTGTGGAATATTTACGCCTAATGTGAGAGACGAATAATTTGAAGCTTTTGAAAAAATCTTTAAGTAAGAGTCAGACTACCTCTTTCACAAAAAAAAAAATATTTGAACAAAAGTTACAAAGGATTTGCATAAAATTTACAAGATAGTGTATTTCTAAAAATTTCATACTCGCTAAGATATTTTTTCAATAAAAAAAAATTGGTTGAACCTTGTGAAATATTAACACTTAAAGAAAAATAACAAATTATCCTTTTTCACAACGACATTTATTTCGCTAAATGTTCATTTCAACCACTACGTGGTCATCTTCAGTTCACATGTCTACTGAAGATGACCACGTAGTGGTTGAAATGTACATTTAGCGAAATAAATGTCGTTGTGAAAAAAATAATTTGTAATTTTTCTATAAGTAAAAAAAAAAACTTTAGGAGACATATTTTTGATGACTAATATTATTAAATATTTCGCAGGGCGAAAGTTTTGTAATCTCTTCTCATGAAATGACTATTTAAAAAAGAAACAAACAAATATCTCGTGTGTGTGCGTATGAATATGTCGAGGGAATTTTGGGTTGAGACTTGATATTTGACATTTTTTGAACGTTTTTCTAGAGCGAATTAGTTTTTGGTTGAAATTGGTCAGCTAGTAGTGCGAGTTTATTTTGTTCTGTATTTATGAATATTATTGAAATAATTTTCGCAACACAATAATAATCTGCTTAACTATTGATGGGAAATGCAGCTTCATAAGATTCTTGGTGTTCCAAAAAATCTGAAATTTAACATTTTGTGTAAGCAATATTACGGTATAATTACGGCAATAATTATCATTATGGTTATCATAATAGTTATGGTATAATTACGGTAATACATTTTTATATGTGTCATAAAAAATCTAGAATTCGAGAACAAAAATAATAGGTAATAGTTCTATTAGAGAGAGACTTGTCTAACAGTCTTGCTTAGTCTATTCTATTTTTGGCCTCCAACGTTTCAACTCGCTTATAATATATTCTAAGTACCTACTACTAAGAATAGTACCTACTACCTAATAAGTACTTACTAATATTTTCAAAAATATGACTGAATATATTTTTTACAGTTTCCAGTTTACAGTTTACGAAAAAATGTTACTTTAAATTCAATATTTTGTGTTAGCAAAACCTAATAATGGTATTGTTTTAAGTGTTGTTGTGCAAAAGAAAATTTGGTATTCAAAAAGTTTTCGAAAAAATACAACCGGCTTTGCTTCTGTTACTTCTATAATTGAAATTGCACATTGAAAAAAAATGAGCAACTAGAGTTTGGAATTCATTTTTTTAAAACTTTTACGGGAGGTCAATTAGAGTTTAGACAAATACGCAATACCATTGTCAAGTCTGTATTATTCTCAGTGGATTCCCCAAGTATTTCATTCTTTTTGCGAGTTTGTAAAAATGACACCATAAATACATATTTTAGGAGCATACATATAAATGACACCATAAATACATATTTTTGGAGCATACTTAGTAGTCTAAATCAATCAACTTAGGTGCTCATTTGATTTATGCTAGGGAGATACCCTAGCAAGATAAATGACACTGTAAATACATATTTTGAGGCCATTCATAAAAAAATCAAGCAAAAGATGAAAACTAGAAAACATAAATTTTATATAAGATTCGATCACTGCATAGATATTAGTCTGAAACTTGATTTTAGAAAACGGAAAATTTTGATAGGTATTTTTCGAAGTTTGATATTTGTATCTACTTATTGTTATTATTTTATTGCTATTATTATATAATTTTAATTTTTATTACTTTTGTCCGGGGTTGTCAGGAATAACATGAAATTTACATTTGAATGTAAACATGTCACCTGTGCAATATTATTATTATTATATGTATATATATATATATATATATATATATATATATATATATAAGTAAGGTAGTTATCGACTTTCACAATATTTTACATTAATATTTACTTGCGTCTCTTCATCAAATTTGCCAGAGAAGTAAATATTTACTCAGAAATGTGTGGCAAGTGCCGGGCCCAAAAATTGTGTCTTTGATTGGGACACAGGACAAACACCAGTTTCTTATCGCAAAGGACACCCGTGTGTATCACTTGCACGTGCAGGTATTCCACAAGGACGTCATGGACCGCCATTCAGAGCCATAGGTTGCCAGCTGGCACCCTTCGGACTTGCACTCTCATCATATGGTTTGGCTACACAAAGGTTTCAGTTCGTCTTTGTGCTAATAGGAAATTTCATTCGTCATCATATTGACTGGTTAACGTTTGCATACTTATTTTGTATCGAACATCGCTGCACCGAGTTTAGCCTCTAAGTTTTACAGATAAGTCAAATGATACAACTTCGAAAGAAAAAAATCCACCACATGTTTAATACTCATCTGCGATATTGATTCCTTGCAGAATGTTAGATCCTGAAGTATAAATATTATGTTATCTTTCGACGCAGAGATGACGGGCGAAGTGAGGTGATGAGTGGTTAAAAACACTCTTGTAATTGGCAAAAACTGTGAGCTAATTTTAGTTTAGAGGTCAAAATTGAAGCTACTATATTTAACCGAGATAAACATCTGGAAAGAGCTGCGGTGCAACGACTCCAATGGGTCATTAGTACGAAGTTTTTATAGGTATTTTAATATGCTAGGAATCTATAAAAAAACATTTGTCAAACCAATAATCGGATCGTGTGCAACTCGTAAAAAAGAGTATTTTACGTATTGCATACGATACGATTGGTTATCATATGGCTGATTATCATATTTAGTTAGGGCTTTGATTCCCGTTCATGCCAATATTTAAATTGTTGAAAACACAATTGATAAAAATATAATCGTTATTTAAAATACAATCGCTAAAACTGTGATCGTTGAAAATATAATCGTTATTGAAATTGGTATAGTGGTAAAATTTAATCATTGTTGAACTAAAGTTTTTATTGTTAAAGATAAGCCATTAATAATGTGTTGTATTCGTGTTTATCTATTTGTGGCACATTATAGATATTGTCAATACCATGCAATTAGTTTTTGTTTCTGTTGCACTATCAATTACTATAATGAAGCCACGTGGTAATTACTTAATTGTAAACTGCAGCTATTCCTATGTTATAGGAGTATTTGCTTTTGAATAATCCTGTAACACTGTAATACAACGCAAGCAAATATTTACCACAGCCAAAGATAAATATGTACAGGCTGATCTGTGTACGAAGACGAATCACCTGTACTAAAATATTGCGTTTCAGTATATATGTTATTTGTAAGTAAACAAGTAAACAGTTTAGGCTCCGACTTTTAGTATGTAGCCGTCACCCCTAATCGTACAAAAACCCTATGTGCTGCAGACTTTACAGTTAATCTTCCAAAACTCAATTCAGATTTATGTTGCTACATACAGTGTCTTCTGAGATGATTCTTGTAACAGTCGCCTCCAATTGAATTGCAAATTTTCACAAGGGCTCATTTCGGGTAGGATACAAAATGGACTTATTAGTTCGGTTTTCATGCATACATATACCCAGATATTTTATGAGCAAGAAAGGCTCAGCTTTCATAGTGGTAAAAGAGTAATTTAAAAAAAAACTGCTCAAATAAGTCAAATTGTTTAAAATTTATGCTTCATTGAATTGCAAATTTTTGCATTGAATTGAATTGCAAGTTTTGACAAGAGCTCATCTCGGCTAGGATACAAAATGGACTAATTTGCTCGGTTCTCATGCACACTTACACATTTTATGAGCAAGAAAGGCTCATCTTTCATAGTGGTAAAAGAGTAATTTTAAAAACAAAAACTGCTCAAATAAGTCAAGTGGTTCAAAATTCATACTGCATAATTAATAATAATAATAGTATTCCTTCTTTATTCAAAACTCAATTATTATTGCTTGCACAGAAAGAGATTTGAAAGAGAAAGACATTTATAATTTGTATTGTATATTTCTTTTTTTGACTTGGGTAAACCTACGGGTAACAGCAAATAAAGATTATTAAGGATTAAAGATAAAGATTAAAATAAATTCAGTTTTTTGTGTCTTCTGAAAAAATTTAATTTTCGGAGATGAGTCCCGTTCGAAATTTGCAATTCAATTATATCATACATGAAGAACTTAAGTGCAATGCTGACAAATTACTGGGTCATGTGATAAACGTTACAATTCAATCGGTAATATTATTGAACAATTATTTCTAAATTGCAAATCGTAGAAAGATATTACATTTTATAAAGAAAGTAAATTTTATATAGTGAAAGGTTGCTGATTCAAGTCCTGTGGGTCCAAGAATCTTTAAAAGATTAGCAGTAAGTACGGTTTGCGGAGGGAAATCAAATTGGTGGTCCCATGTGCTGTTAAAATTCGAGTGGCATGGATGGTACGAAATGCATAGAGGCAAACGTTCCTATGGTTATAGAAAGTATGCCGATTGTAATTAGCAACAGTATTAGAATTAGACCGACGTTTATTAAACAAGTGATAAAAACAGTTTAAATAGTTATTTAAGATACAAGTGTAAAGCAATGTCAGTTCATCAACTCGTACATATATTAAAGCACTCGCTCTTACCTCACTCGTCTTTGCTAGCAACTTATTGATAAACATTGTTTTATACTTGTATCTTAAATAACTATTTATACTGTTTTTATCACTTGTTCAATAAACGTCGGTCTAAGTCTAATGCTGTGGCTAATTACCATCGGAATACTTTCTATAACCATAGGTACGTTTGCCTCTATGCATTTTGTACCATCTATGCCACTCGAATTTTAACAGCACATGGGACCACCGATTTGATTTCCCTCCGCAAGCCGTACTTACTGCTAATCTAGTTTAGTAGTCTAAATCAATCAATTTAAGTGTTCATTTGATTTATGCTGGGGAGATACCGTTTGAAGTTTTGTAATCTAAATCAATCAATTAAGGTATACATATTCATAAAAATAGAGATAAAAATAAATTAAAAATGGTATATCCCCAGCATAAATCAAATAAACACCAAAATTGATAGATTTCGAAAAATTTATGATTTTGTTTGTCAAAGATTCTTGGACCCACAGGACTTGAATCTGCAACCCTTCACTACCAGCAATGACTCATGAAAGTGAGTAATAATAATAATTATTGAAATACATTTATGTGCCATTAAATACGAGAAATTATTTCGATCCAAGGCTGATTAGAAACTTTATTGGAATTAATCTATAAACTGTAACATGTAATACATTGTTCCTAGTCAAGGCTGGATTAGTATATCAATTCCATTTTATAATACAATTATTTGTAATTCGCTCTAATGGATGCAAAGGTGATTAAAATTGATTAGTAGAAGTTTAGTTTGATTACATTAGCGCATGATTAATCAAGTATCTACACAACAACTAAACTTAAAATCTCTTCAAATTCGTTTTGAATCTCCCATATGCAGTTGTTCCGTTGTTCATTTGTGCAGTTTTCTTTTGTAAAAGATAAAAGTTTTCAAATTTGACTTAAATTGTCTAAAATTTCTCTTAAATTTAATATTCTTAAATTCTTAAATATTACACGAATCGGTGTTCAATTGTTCAGTTGCGCAGTTTTCTGTTGTAAAAAATAAAACTCCTCCAATTAAACTCAATTTCTCTTAAATTTAATATTCTTAAAATTCGTAAATTTTACATGAATTGTCTTAAATTTGATATATCGTCAGTTTAATGTTACAAGGTTGTATGTGCAAATTAGTAAATTTGCGAATAAGGACTTTAAATGTGTTTGTTATTATAGAAAATGATGTATTTTGCACTATAATTAGATTTTTCTTATCACAGGTACTTCATAATCCGATTTTAATCTTCCAACGAGTTGAAAGGTCCAACTTTGAAAACATGCAGTATTGTAAAGCTACAGACCTAAAAATTGAAAAAAAATTTACATGCAACCTTGAAATACTAAGCCGACGATATATGATTTGAAATGTGAATAAAATTGATTACCTGTATATTAGCGCATGATTAATCAAGTCTCCTACTACTAAACTACTACTAAACTACTACTAGTACTAAACTACTACTAAACTTAAAATCTCTTCAAATTCGTTTTGAATCTATCAAATTGAATTAAAAATGTCTGTTAAAAGATAAAACGTCTCAAATTTGACTGCCATTGTCTGTAATTTCTGTTAAATTTCAAATAATTGTTCTTAAATTTTACATGGAAAACCTCAATATCATATGAATGGTCTGAAATATGATTACAAATTAATGAAATGTGATATAAAATTAATAATTGTTCAATAATAATAATACAATTGATTCTAGTTTAAATAATTGTTCTAAAATTTTACATTGATCGCCTCAATTTGATATGAATGGTCTGAAATATGATTAAAAATTACATAGATATTATATGATTACATATATACATTAGTACATTAGACATTAGTGCATTAATCAAGTCTTTACCGAACTACTAAATTTAAAAACTCTTTATATTCGTCTTGAATTTGTCAAATACAGTTGAAAATTTCTCTTGTAATAGATAAATCTGCTCAAATTTGATAAAAATGTTGGCTTAAATTTCTGTCAAGTTCAATATTTGAAAAAATTTTAACCACATGTTCGTAAATTTTACATGGATGGCTTCAAATATGATATAAATGTCTGAAATCTGTATACTTAATGCGTTAATCTTTTAAAATTCAAATTATTCTGAAATTAGGCATGCAATAATTATAATTATAATATTGTTATTGATATTTTCTCAAATGTTTTAATTTCAAATTTATTTTTCCAATTTAAATTTCTCAAATAAGATTCCCAATATTCTTTTTTATGAATCTTCTTAAATTGGTTAAACTGGTTAAAAATTTGACATTATTTCTATCCAATTTCACATATTATTCTAAAATTTAATGTAAATATACTCAAATCACTTCATATACTTAATCCCTACAGTGAGATCATATACAATGAAACACTCTCTAAAATCTAAATGTTTAAATAATAATTGGACTATTATAACGTTTTTTTTTGTGAAAAATGTGGTGAAAAAAATTTAAATAAGTGTCATTTAAAGGCTCGTAAACTCCAAAATATTTGTGTTTCTCAAATTTGGTGTAAATGTTGCAAAATTTGTGATCCTTCGCAATTTAATTTTATCACGAATGTTTACATTTCTATCATAATGCGCATAAATTTAGCAGAACATTCCAAAATAATATACTATTAGTCCCAAAATTTACCATAAATGATCTCAAATTAGATATCATTTATTTCAAATTGGATGTAAATTGTATGCAAATCCTGTGTAACGTTTGTTCAAATAAATGTTTTTTTTGTGAAAGAGTTAGTCTGACTCTTATTTAAAGATTCTTTCAAAGGCGTAAATATTCCAAAACTTGTGATACTTCGCCTCAATTTATTAAAGCATTTTAATTTTATCATGAATCTTTACATTTCTATCATAATGCTCATAAATTCAGCAAAATCTTCTAAAATTTTGTACTATCAAATTTTAACATATATGATCTCATATTTGATATCAATTGTTTCAAATTTGATCTAAATTTTATGCAAATCCCTTGTTACTATCAGATAATTTACTGATATGTTTTAAATTTAATATGAATCATAAATTTGCAACACTTCGCTTCAAATACGATACAGATGATTTCAAATGTTTCATTGGCCGCCACATCAATGTCACAAATTTTGTCAATTTCGTCTAAGATGTTTGGGAAATTACCCAAACACGTTCAAAATTATGGGCAAATCTAAATTTGATTATTTATTTTTGCCATTATTTCATCATTCTTCTCAAATTGGTTTTGATTCTCTCAAATTTGACCGAAACGTTCGCAAAATGGACACAAATCATCTCAAATTGTCTGAAATTTAACTTTTATTTTCTTTAATGTGAAGCAAATGATCTTAATTTTTAAAGAAGAATAATTGATTTGATGTCAATTGGTGCATTTTTTCTATAGATTGCCACATTTATAGCATGCAATTTGTCAAATTCAATAAGTCTATCATACACTTTTCAAATTGTCGAAATTTGTCCTTTATTCTCTTAAAATTATACATTTTCTTTTTCTTTATTTATTTGCATATATTCAGTATTATGATTCTCACTAACAGAGAATTACATTGTTAAATTCAAGTTAACTGAGAGTGAAAATTACTATTAAGATCAGGATTAAATAAATCACATAACAAATTTCTTGGGTTAGGCATAAATCATCCCAAACTTACAAACCGCATGAAATATTTCATATTTTGAGTATTGTACCAAATATTGCTACAATACTCGTATTATCATACATCTTTAGAAAATCTAACATTTAGCATAAAACGTTTCAAATTTATAAATCTACTAAATTCGGGCTTGAAACTCTCTAATTCAACTGAAATCTTCGGAACAAAAATTGTTCAGGTTTTTTTGTTTGTATTATAATGAAATTTACAAACCGTATAAAATGTTTTTTACATCAGTACAATCGTCTCCTCTCATTCTCCTAAATTATCATAAATTGGGGAATCTCCACAAATTACGAAATTTCAAGTTTTCTAAGTTTTGAGAAATTTTCGAAGTTTCAAAGGCTTCAAGGTTTCTACAAATCGTTTAAAAACAAAATAATGGAGCATATCAAACAACGTTAACAGTAACCTGTTCGTAATTTGACAGCACCACATTCTAATAGAATAATGCTATTATGACATAATTGCATTTGATATTTGAATATGATGTTACATAACGAACACGTTACTATTAACATGATTTGATATGTTAAATTAAACCAAACAATTGGTTTACATCTCCCTAAATCGACTGAAATCTTTGGCACAAAGTATTTCAAAGTATTCCTCTTTCTTTTTAAAATTATTAAAAATGTTCCTAATCAAAGCACGAATCTGTTAATTTCAGTTTGTATCAATTAATTGTCTCAAATTTAAGATATATCTTACAAAAAAACGCCTAAAATTAGCACACTTACTGCTTTCGATAAATTTTGTTAAATAATTTGACAGAACGTCTTAGTTATTATCAATCATGGAAAACTGTACGTGATAAAAATGTTATTTTTCTTTATATAGAGTATTTCATTTTACAAGTAGCTATTTATAAAGTATATTTTTAATAAAATTCCTATATTTTCAAATTTACATGATTAGATTAGATTAGAAGAAATAATCTGTTGCATTTTGCATAAACCTGATTAACTTATATACAAATCTTCTTAAATATTTGACGAATCTTCTGAAATAAGTAATGAATGTTAAAATGTATGAATCTATTGTCTCAAATTTTACACAAATCTTACAAAAACGCCATAAATTGGTACAATTGTATCACGAATTTTCTCAAAATTAACATGTACTTTTTAAAATTGGCACATAAATTTGCCTATAATCGTTTAAATTTTGTACTTTGAAATTCCGTACTAAAAAAAATCCACACATGTCTGTAGAAAGTAAGAAATTAAGAAAGTAAATTTATTTAAATAATTAGTAACAATTGTTGATAATAATTTGATGTTTAGAATGCATTCTGAATGCTATATGTGCCACCGTATAATATGATTAAGATTAAGTAGATTAGGTACACATCATTTTTTTTTAATTTGCCATAAATCATCTGAAATTTACAAATCATTAAAAAAAATCCTTACACTGGCCTAATATTATGATATATCTTCCCAAATGCTGATATTTAGTATGAAATGTTTCAAACTTCTAAATCAATTTGTAGTTTAGAATGCATTCTGTTTACTATATCTGCCACCATTATATGGTGAGCCCATAGAACAGCACTCCTTCATTGCAAAGATATCTGGGCCAGCGAAGTTGTGAATTTCCACTTACGTCTGCGAGCGTCAAATTAATTATTCAGTGCGCACCAACTCTCCCTCACTGACGCACATGCTTCGAGCAAATCCCCTTGCAAATTAAGGACCACGGATTAAGAAATTATAATGCAGTTCTCTGTGTAGTCTGGATTTACACAGCGATTTAGTCACTCAATTATCTTGGGAAATGTCCCTCAAGGTCACAGAAATTTTACGCTACGCGTTTTAATGTTATTTGCAAATTACGTGATTATAATTAAATAAAGCAAATATTATAATTGGCTTTTGTGGGTTTCTTTTTGTGCATTCACAATGCAGCAACAAAATGAGCAGCAAGGTGAACGAGAGTTCTATAATTTTAGATACTACGATATTGCATAGCAACTATTTGATTGATGAAGAATTAGTTTGTTTATATCCTTTCATCGTTTTTTTTTTAAATTTTCAGCAACGTTTTTGGTTGCTGTGATCTTTTACTGTTTTACTTAGCAAACGTTTATTTAAAATTTTTCGTCAGGAACCTATGAGTATATCAGAAGATTCTAGGAAATAACATGGCAATTCAAGGAAGTTCCATGAAAAATATAATAAAATTTCGTATGTATGTTATATTCAACATAAATTTTGATGATGGAATTTTTGCTGTGAAATTTTGTCGAATTTTCATAATATTTTTAATCGAATTTTATTTTATTTTCTTGAACTCTCTTATTGAATTTTTCGACAGAAAGTCTTAGTTATTGTGAATCATCTAAATTTGTATGTGTTAACATTTTCATTTTCCAGAATATTTTGATTTTCCGAATATTATATTAATAATACCTAAAATCCCTATATACTTGTATAAATATTTGCCATAGGAATGACTAAAAGTTGCTATGAAAGTTATCGTCAAATTTCTCTTCATATTTTTTTTTATTATAAGAAACTTATAAACGAAATTGGTTATATACTTAGATACATACATACATACATACATAATTCGTCCCTCTTTTACCCATTGGGTGTCGAGGAACCCTATATACTTAGGTACGAAAAAATATTATTGATGTAAATACAAGTTATGTTTTTACAACACACTGTCACCTAGAAAAATCTAACAAATAAAAGGTCATCAATGTGTGCCACGTGGATCGATTTTTATAATGCTTCGTGTGAAATATGTCTCAATTAGACTGAGGCTAGCTTATTTTTAGACTACAAACATTTTTCTGTTGACAAATATAATAATAAACTTCTGTGGAGTAAACAGTTGGAATTGATGAAAACGGCTATCCATTAATAACCATACAGAAGTGGTCCTAATAAATGACGGCCTAATATCGTTAGCGTAATGAAAAATTGACCCACACATTAACTCCCATTCCGATGTGGAATGTTACGATGATTTATCATGGTTAGATGATAACACAACATCCGTTATACAAAACAATTTTACACAAAGAAGATCGAAATGTTAAGTATTATATCAAAACCTTAGATGCTATTTTCTAAAACAGAACAGAAAAATATTTCAATTAAAGTTCAAAAGCGCAGGAAACAAAAAAAATGCATAATTTGAAAATTAAAAAAAACGAGCTACGGTGCTATTTTCTAAAATAGAAAGAGATGTGTTAATAAACTGCCGGAAATTTTAATGTAAAAAATTAGTAATGAAATTAATTTGAACAGCAATTACTAAAATTTGAGTATATGGTTTTATCCACAAATTACCAGTTATACAGAGAGCGCATAAAGTATTAAGACCTGGCTTTATTTTTTCACCTGTATAAATTTTTAAAAAATGCTTTAACAGGTCAAAATGATTTTTTTTCAAACAAATGTTTTGAGACAATTTTCATTTTTCCATCTCTCTACGTTTTGAAGTTAAGACGTCAGAGCCATTTTTTTTAAATGACAATTTATATTATTGATTTAGATAGTACTTTTTATTATGTTTTCAACAACATTACATTTTTAATATTTTCAATTTGAAAAAAATTGAGAAAAAGTGCGTTAAAGTTAAATTAGGTTGATACAATTGTAAGTCTCGGTGGTTACCCCTTGGTGAAACATATTTGAATTAAAAGAAAAAATAAAACACTTGGTTGAGTCGAGGTTCAGTTTTTGTATAACTCTTGAAAATGGTCGTAATGCCGAAACAATAGTTGAAAAATCTATAAAAATCAGTGAAACTCAACCAAGCTTTTATTTTTCCCTTTAATTTAATTATGTTGATTGTTTTGTTCATTTGAAAATCATTCAATTTTTATAAAATCCGGGTTTCTATAAATCGACCTTATGAAAATTTAACTTGCGCACATATGAATAGATATTTTCATAATTTTAGAATTTAATGACTTACATATCTGTTTGACGTAAGTAAATTAATGAAACAAAGTAGTAGTTATATTTAGACCGATTGTTAAAAATATCATAATTTTAATGTGGGTACCAAGAATTAATATTCATGTCTGAAACTGTTATAATATTATTTATAATCACTTATTACTTCTTAAAAAAAAAACACGTGGCATACGACTATTTAAAAATTAATCGTGCACAAGCTATTTTATTGAGTATTGAAAATTAATATTCATATCTGAAACTTCTCAAATTATAATCACTTCCTAAAAATGCCACGTGTTTACAGCTAATTTAAAATTAATTGTGGGTAAGTTGTTGTCCACAATATTAATTAACAGAAGCATATATAACAAGAACTAATTAGGGAGTTAACAAGAATATTTGTTTTACTGGTTTACCTAATTGTCGCCATAATGCCTCCATTATATGATCACATGAAACACAAATCGGTCTAAGTAATTTACAAATAACAAGTAGATACGTTTAATAGTACAAATGAGTCTACGGACTTAATATGTACGTGTGCTTAAAAGACGAACACAAATTATCACTCTGCGGACTTTACATTTTACAACTACAATTATTATAATTACAATTGCTTTTGTATAATACCTTTTGAGTATGGTATATCCTTAACTGTTACATGTTTAACTGCATACGGATCTTTAGTGTCTCTAGAAGTACAAATATGACATGAATGTGGAAATATCTTATAAATGAGACATTCAATTATGTTACCAATACATTTGGTTTGTATTAGAACAACATGAACACTTTCCATTATCTACATAACATAATAGCAATTTATGGTTTAAGTGAATAAAGTCGAATATCCACGAAAAGAAGTGTCACATTGTCAGGTGACCACGAACACTTTAAGGATAGTGCGAATTTACCTATTTTTTTACTTTATTCACGTTGCCAATGGTTATAGTGAAAAAAGTGAAAATGTAAACATTTTATTGACCCATTCTAATGATCTGAGCTAATTTAAAATTAATTGTGGGTAAGTTGTTGTCCACAATATTAATTAACAGTAGCATATATAACAAGAACTAATTAGGGAGTTAACAAGAATATTTGTTTTACTGGTTTACCTAATTGTCGCCATAATGCCTCCATTATATGATCACATGAAACACAAATCGGTCTAAGTAATTTACAAATAACAAGTAGATACGTTTAATAGTACAAATGAGTCTACGGACTTAATATGTACGTGTGCTTAAAAGACGAACACAAATTATCACTCTACGGACTTTACATTTTACAACTACAATTATTATAATTACAATTGCTTTTGTATAATACCTTTTGAGTATGGTATATCCTTAACTGTTACATGTTTAACTACATACGGATCTTTAGTATCTCTAGAAGTACAAATATGACAAGAATGTGGAAGTATCTTATAAATGAGACATTCAATTATGTTACCAATACATTTGGTTTGTATTAGAACAACATGAACACTTTCCATTATCTACATAACATAATAGCAATTTATGGTTTAAGTGAATAAAGTCGAATATCCACGAAAAGAAGTGTCACATTGTCAGGTGACCACGAACACTTTAAGGATAGTGCGAATTTACCTATTTTTTTACTTTATTCACGTTGCCAATGGTTATAGTGAAAAAAGTGAAAATGTAAACATTTTATTGACCCATTCAATTACAGTGTAGTTTTAACAATGAGATTCAATATACATAATGAGCATTTTAATAATGCAAATTGGAAAAAAATAATTTTTCATTCAGGCATTTTGAGGGAGAGAATTTTTACATATCTTGTCAAAATATAAGAATGTAAGGCGGAAGAGACGAGGGCCAATAGCCTAATAAAGATGTTTATCTCTCTTTATATGAAAGGTATGGCAGAAAGGACGATGGCCAATATCTTAATAAATATTGATTTCTTCTTTCTATACACACTCTTCGTTCTTATGACTCTATCTCTCTTTATATGAAAAGTTTGGCAGAAAGGACGATGGCCAATAAATTAATAAATATTGATTTCTTCTTTCTATAGACTCTTCATTCTTATGATTCTATCATGATTTGCGAGATAAGTGTTTTAATATCTTGATATACAATAAAAAATATTCATTCTCGACATAACATACAATCTCTATATTCAAAACATTAATTTTCTTTGAAAAAAAAAAAGGATTGATACAATAACTCCTGAGTAACGAATAACAGGGAAAATACTCATACTGAAATTTAAAAATTGCTAATTGCTAAAATTGCTAAAATTTCAAAACTAATTTTATTAGATCATAATTGACTACTAGATCAACTATTGATCAGTCTATTGATCAACTAACTATAATTGAGATACCTAAGTATCTCAAAATGACAAAACAATTATTCATTCTCGAAATAACATAACAGAGACAGAATTCTCAAAAAGAAACATTTCGTAAACCAAAATTATCATTTTGACTTTTTGAGTTTTGAGGTGACATCTTAAAAAAACCTTCATTCTCGAAATAATATAGAGCAAACTGGATGTTAAAAAAACATTTCGTAAAAAAAAATTCTCATATGCTTTGAGGTACCTACACAAAAGTTCTCCTCGTTGTCAAGATTGCAAATTTTTTCGAGAACTTAAATATAATACTTCTAATTCCAATTTATTTTTGGAGAGCAGTTATTAAACATCTCAAAATGACAAAAAAAAATCTTTATTCTAGAAATAACAGAAAACAAATTCCATGGATGAGTATCCACGAAAGACATTTCGTGAATCAAAATTCTCATAAACTTTGAGGTGAAATAAAACTACTCTTCCTTATAAAAACATAACGATACTATTGATAAGAAGAACTTTGAATCTGAATTTGATCCCGAGAAAACAAAAAAACTGTGCATTATTGAGGTAACAAACGAAATATTCATTTTGAGAATTATAATTGTGCTTGGAGAATACATAAAAATATTCCTCATTTTAAAGATTACAATTATTCTTAGAGTACACTAATATAATATGAATCTGAATTTTTGATTCCGAGAAAATACAAAAATAGTGCATTATTGAGATAACTAATGAAATATTCATTTTGAGAATAATAATTTTGCCTGAAGACACATAAAAATCAAAAAATTTGTATAGCAGTTATTAAACATCTCAAAATGAAAAAAAATCTTCATTCTCCAAATAATAGAAAACGAATTGCATGCTCAGAAAACGTTTCGCGAATGAAAATTCTCATAAACTTCAGATGACATAAAAATACTCTTCCTTACAAAAAATAAATATTTTTAATAGAAGAACTTTGAGTGTAAATTTTTGATTCCAAGAAAACACAAAAAGTGCATTATTGAGATAACTAATAAAATGTTCATTTTGAGAATAATAAGTTTGCCTGGGGATAACATAAATATACTCTTCCTTATCAAAAATCAATATTTTTGTTAGAAGAACTTTGAATCTGAATTTGATCCCGAGAAAACAAAACAGTGCATTATTGAGATAACAAACGATATATTCATTCTGAGATTTATAATTGTGCCTGGAGAATACATAAAAATATTCCTCATTTTCAAGATACCAATTATTCTTAGAGTACACTAATATAATACCTCAAGATGACGGAATAACGATCTGTGTTTTAGAAATAACATAAAATAATATTAAATAAACTATATTATTTACCATTTTGTAGAAGAAAATGATTCATTTTCAACAATCAAAATTTTGCAATAGAGCAATTTCAAAACGTTCAAGATAACATAAAACAAAATGATTCTCGATAGGTATATTAAATTTTGTGAGAAAATAAATTTGTCAGAGAACTCAAAATTCCGAATATGTATTTGTCGTAAAATCCGAATCTGCAATAAAAAAATGCGGATTCCCATTTAAGATTTCAAAGTTACCCCCCCCCCCCCCCCCCCCCTCCATCTCAAATGGGGTAGTGGTGGTGTCTAATTTTAGCAGCAGTAATGGTCATTCTCTATTATATTACTTTTGATCTAGAACAATTTTTCGTACGATGCTTATTTTTAGAGATATTGTCATGTCTTATCTTAAATGGACCATCCTGTATATTATGATTGACATTAATAATAATACTAATATCATTTATTGTATTCAAATTCAGAATGAACATTACAGAGTCAAACATACAAGCTTAGCATACAAAAACATTGCACATTCTTAACCATTTTGTAGGAGAAAATATTTCCAGATGTCATAAAAATTTCCTTAGGAATAATTCGACCTCCTAAAGGAATTGAAACATTTATTCCTATTCAAATTCCTTTATTAAATACATTAATCCTGTTAGCTTCAGGATTAACCAAAATTTTCGTCAACCAAAATTTTGCAATAGAGCAATTTCAAAATTTTCAAGATACCAAAATATATATATTTCTCGATATATTGAGAAAATGAGACAATAAATTAATCAGAGCACTCAAAATTCGGAATGCGTTTCATGCTAGACTCGTACATATGACTGATAAAAACGTTAGCTTGTATTATAAGAATTGATTTATATAATTAACACTATTAGTGTATATAATGTGATTACCATGACGACGCGTAGTTAATCGTATTTTAACACCATGCTTTCTAACGTGTGTGTAATCCCATAAATAGCAATGACATGACAATGGCCTGTAAACGTTTTTCGATTTTTATTTAGTGCGTTGTTATACGTGCCTTTTATTACAAACACACTTAGTTTGCATTTACTTGCAAATTACTTGATAATCTCGTGAAAGCCAAGACTGCAATTCAAAGATAAACGACATTAGGTTGAAGATTAGCAAGATTAGCATAAGATACCAGTTCTCCAAACATAAAATTTTCGAGCAAAAAGTTGCAGCTTATTACTAGATATACTACTATAATGACTTAATATTTTTTATACAATTTTTTTTTACAAACCATGTTTCATCGAATTTCAAACACATTTTTGAGGTTAGAGTTTTAACAACTATGTTAATTACTTGAATTTTATTAAAAAAATTTTTTAATTAATTTTAATAATTTAATAATTGTTATAACTAATAATTGTTATTATATGGTATGCATTGAATCAATTAGATATATTTTGAATTTTGAGTTATAATAACTATTTTTACTGATTTTTGTAAATTTAAATTTTATATTTTAATTGTTCGAATATTTTTATAATTGTGATACCTGTTATGGTGCGCATCGAATAATTAGAAATATTTTGAATTTTGAGCAATATTAACTATTCGAATAGATCTAATATCTTTATAATTGTTATACATTTTATGGTATCAATTGAACCAATTAGATATATTTTGAATTTTGAGTTATATAACAATTTTGATTGATATTTTTGATTTTTTTTAAATATTTTAATTGATTAAATATGTTTATATTTCTTATACCAGTTATGGTGTGCATTGAATCAATTAGAAATAGTATGAATTTTGAGTTAATAATGGAGTTATATGAAATAGGTATAACTATTTTAATTGATTGAATATTTTTATAATTTTGAAAAATATAAAGATCCTCTCTGAGTTCATGAATTTAATAATTAATGAATTTATGCACTCACAGAATGTAGCGATTTAAATTTTCACAAACTTAAACTATAATTTGCACATTGCAAAATATGCGATGTATAGTTTGTGAAAAAAAAATCGCTACATTCTGAGAGTGCATAAATTCATTAATTATAATGATTTTATAATTGTTATATCTTTTATGGTATGAATTGAATCGATCAGAAATATTATTCGGCTAGACCTAAAATGTCTAACAAATATTTTTTAAACGTCTTGTCTTCGATGTATACAAATATCGATTTTATAAAAAAAATATTTTAATCACACAGCAAATTTATCTATTTGTAGCTATCCGTTAATAATTTCTATTGTTGGATGATCAAATTACAATATTCTAATGAGTTTCATTCGCACTTTATTTAATAAGATATTTTTGAAGTCAAAAATCAAAAACTATGTGTTGCTGAATTAAAAACGGTAATCTACATATGACGTATAAAACGCCGATTCACTTATCAACTGGTAATGTGGTAATTTTGTACACAACAATCACGTTTTTGAGCGCGTTTTATCGTTCGGAATTAAATTACATAACGTACATATTTGCTTTAAAATTAAAAGCAATAAAATGTGGAATCCTCTTTCAGCGTCATTGTTTGAATGCCAAGTAATATGAGAAATGCGGCCTAGAAACAAAAGCCATGCATATTCAGGCTAACTGCATAAATGTCTAATAATGTCTAAATACAATTATATTATTATTAATTAAAGAAGAAATTAATATTTAGCATAATTAAATGTTAATTTTTGTGTAGTGTTACTTTTGTTTTCAACGTGCAAAATAATCATTATCAAAATCATAGAAATTGACAAAAAAAAATACGAAAAAATTATTACGAGTTAATGCTTATTATAATAAAAGTCTTGAATTTAACAAGATTGTTACTTTTTGGTATATTGAAAATATATCAAAATAAATATCTACGAAAATTTAATTGACGTCATTTGTAGCCATCACGCTTCACATCCATAGCAATTACCGAAAATAAATTACTAACGAGTAACTGTAAAATTGAAGCAACACAGTAGCTCAGGACAAAGTAAAAATACGCAACTTTTATAGATTCTTGGCACGATTCTGTATTCTTGGCACGTTCGGTGTCATAAGCGTGGAGATTAAAAATCACAATTTATGTTTCGGTCATTTTTGGCAAGTTCAGACTAATAATTCCAGAATGCAATGCACGAATGCATCGTGCACAGAGCGCATATTTTCTCAATAAAATTTCCTTTCACCTACAACGGCTTTCACTAAACGCTATGTTATGTGGTAATATTAAGTGTGAATCAAATTGATTACATCTTAACATTATAGCCAAGATTGAAGTGAATACCATATTGTATCATATTTATATTACCATAATTGTACCAAAATCATAGGCTTAACCATAATTGAGTGTACGCAAAGATACAGATTCATCCTGAGTAAAATGTTTGGAAACAACAAAATAACGTTTTTTGGGGAGGTCGTATTATAAGAAAAGTTGTAATTGATAATTTGTAGCTATAGTTGATACACACTCACTGATAAAATATATAGAATTTTTTTAATATTAAAGACAGTTATGATATGAATTTAAAAAAATGATGTATATTTTTCATATTTTTTGTATATGTTATATTGTATTATTTATTATTATTTATATTGTATTTATTATTGTAATTATTGTATTACTTAAATATGTCACGTTTTAATAATTATTATTATAATAATTTATTTGTATGTCAACTCTTACGAGTATTAGATCGTCAATATTCAACTCACTCATTCAATTGTAATATACAACAAAGCAAATGAAGCTTTCAGGTTAATTAAATATTCCCTGGGAATGGAAGGTCTGAGGTCGATAGCCCCTTGCCAGGACTTGGAAAAAAAAGATATACAACGTAAGAACTACCCCAAATGAAATTGTTTACTACTATTATTTGAAATAGTAATTGAAATAAATGAAATATAAATACGTACGTATATCAAATTATGTAAGTTAATATCAATTTGTACTGCTATTTCATATAACAGTGTTGTAACTTATGAACATTAAAATGCAATTGACGGCGGAAAATTTTGTGGCTGCCAAGTGCTATTTTGAATGGAAAAAACGCCAAAATTGCTTTTCAAAAATTTAATTATAGGACTTCTATAACTAATTGGCACGCGATGGCAGCGTATTTTTGAAGCTATTGCCATTGGCTTTATTTCCACATTCCTACTAAAGATGGAATTTTTAAAATTTTGGTACTTAATGCTTAATCGCTTATAAACTTTCCGACCTCAATTTATAATGGTGTTTATTATATCATTTTTTTAAATTGTGCCCATTAAAATGCAATTTTTAGAAGTTATCCTTATAAGTCCCTGGATATGAATAATGCGAGACATTGTTTTAAATAAAATCTCGTAAAAAAATTATTATGATGTAGAATCTGGATTAACTAGATGTAAATTATCATTAGACCGACCGCGATTTTTAATTTTTCGTAACTATATTTGATCGAAGTAGGTTACGAGCTTGCAGTAAAATGATTTTAAAAAATGTAAAAGGACCCCTTTAAAGTTTACTACCCAAAACCAATATATAAAATCGATCAATGAATAAATATAGAATATTAGAGGCTGAAAGACTGAGGGATATATAGCCTAATGAACTAATAAAGATTGTTATCTCTCTCTCTCTCAAATTGGATACAGGACCAAATGAAAAGTGAAACAAACCTTATTGTAAATATTGATTAATAAATTCAAAATCTCACTATGATTAGTAGACAACTAAATAATTATCTCAAAAATGGCTAGCATTATATATATATATATACTATACTGTTAGGAGTACAATTTACTGTAACTGTTATAATCTACTATTACAAGACACAATCATTCTACTTAAAACCATAATAAATATAAAAATATGAGTTATACATTTAAAAATATGCAAATATTAAAGAAACTACAAATACTGAAAAATATTTACAATCACAAATAGGTTTTTTATAGTAGGTAAGATTCGCGAAATTATTATATTATAATAATAACCATAGAATATTACACACATTTTGCAAATATTTAATCAAATTTGAGTGGTGAAAACAATGTTGATCCAATTGAAAACAAAGTTGATCTAATTGTTCAATAGTATAAAGTTAAAAAAGTTGACAAATGTAAAAGTTATAAAATATCATGTGCATTTTTTTCTGATATTGTCTTATATCATATCGTGGGATTCCAAGATACCAAGTGGAAGCCAAGTCAAAAATCATAGTTTCGAATAACAGCTTAAAAAATCATAGATATTAGAAATATACATATATTCATTCAAATTGAAGACAAATAACCAATAACCAATCTATATGAACATTAATTTACAATAATATATATTTACGAGTATCGTAATGTATCATATTACGTTACGATATGGTAAAATTATCATTTGATCAATCAATTTGATAAGCCATTGAGTATCGTAATATAATGTTACGATACGAATTTCGTACAATGTTTAATCTACAATTGTTAGGTATTTGAAATCATTTTTTCCATAACGAAATCAGTAGGTTTTGAAGTTTCTTCTGCCAGTACTTGTATGAAATGAGTGAAGAAGAAAACATTGATTCTGATGCAGAAGCAGCAGCAAATTTTTAATGTAAATGATGTTTTCCATATCCAAATTAGTATTTTTTGAAGTTTTGAAGTTTGAAATGTAAATGATTTTTTCCATAACCAAATCAGTAGGTTTTGAAGTTTCTTCTGTCAGTACTTCTATGAACTGAGTGAAGAAGAAAACATTGATTCTGATGCAGAAGCAGCAGCAAATTTTTAATGTAAATTATGTTTTCCATAACCAAATTAGTAGGTTTTGAAGTTTCTTCTGTCAGTTTTGACTTTTGTCAGTACTTGTATGAAATGAATGAAGAAGAAAACATTGATTCTGATGCAGAAGCAGCAGCAAATTTTAAATGTAAATGATGTTTTCGATAACCAAATTAGTAGGTTTTAAAGTTTCTTCGGTATGTTTCTGTCAGTTTAACTTCTGTCAGTACTTGTATGAAATGAGTGAAGAAGAAAACATTGATTCTGATGCAGAAGCAGCAGCAAATTTTTAATGTAAATGATGTTTTCTATAACCAAATTAGTAGGTTTTGAAGTTTATTCTGTCAGTTTTGAATTCTGTCAGTACTTGTATGAAATGAGTGAAGAAGAAAACATTGATTCTGATGCAGAAGCAGCAGCAAATGCTGCTCTTAAGACACTGTGTCAGGTCAAATCGAGACATAAGTACGAGCTAGAGTACAATAAATTCAACAAATGGCGGTGAAGTGTCACTTTACCGTACTAGTAAGGTAAAGCACGTCAATACAATCAGAAAATAAGAATAAAATTAAATGTAATTGGGTCAGAATTCTCTGTCAAATAGTGACAGTAACCAATTACGCCATAGGTGAAGGAGTAGGATTATTATTATTGATTTTATTATATGATATATTTTATATATAAATACATAATTTGATAATGTATCACGAAGTAAAAACCTCAAGTGTTATCATAGTGAACATCGTAAAGTTTGACATTACATATTAGATAGATAGTAGATAAACATAATTACGGTATGTACAATCATACGGTATGTAACACTGAACTAAGAAATGAAAATTTTGACAATTAATATTAATCATATGAAATAAGTGAAACAATTGGTTTTGGTTTTTCGTACTTATTATTTGGATTTACTTTGATCGATTGATTCAAAGTCTAAAATTTTGAAAACAAATATCATGAAATGTAGCAAAACACGATAAAAAAAACAATACAAATTTCTCATTGCATTCATCATATATGATTTGATTTAGCAGCTCGTCTTAGTTTTGCATAAATATGTTTAATTGCGATCTTAGCTTTTTTATTACCAAGCGTCAACGATTTTATAATTGGACGATAAAGATAAGGTCAGGGCAGACTTTAAAAAATCAACAAAAACTTTAATAAACCCACAGTAACTATTGAAAATAATTACGATGTCCACAGCTAGTTGAGGCTTTTATTGAAAATTTTTGAAAAGTAATAATGTCATTACGTGAAATTTTGAATTTGAAAATTTAGATTTCCTTATACCTCATATTCGGATTCAACGGAACTCATTTCATTTCATTAACGATGTTTATTTTAGCTGTCGGTAATTTGAACGTTATTTTCTGCTTACTAAGAAACACACATATCGGTAACAAAAAAACACCCGACAAAAACACTCCATGAATCATACTACAGCTCATAACACTATTGCATTAAATCATTCATTCTTGTATATATATAATTCTTAGTATATGTAGTCTATATACTAAGAATTATATATACACATATTAAGAATCAATAAGCTAATAACTGTAAAAAACAATGTTCTAATCCAAGGCGAAAAGACTCTATATGGGGTCAATAGCCAATACAGATTGTTTATATGTATCTCGTTAACAAAAATAAATAAAATTATAAGAGTATTCATTAAAGAAAGAAAATTCTTCCTTTACAAAATATAACAAACAAAAATGTGACAAATTATGTATTTACATTAAAAAAAATTACTTCTTTGTAATAAAGTATTATTTTCACATTGTGGAACAATGAAATAACAATTTGTTAACAAAAATGAAATAGAATTATTAGAATATTACATTTTATGAATTATATCGGAATATTACATTTCATGAATTATATTGGAATATTATATTTTAGGAATTATTACTATTCCTTTGTGAAAGAAAGAAATAATAATTCGTTAACAGAACTGAATTCAAATTACACTGGTCGACAAATATTAACGAATGTATTGTCCCTTCAATTTAAATGCACTTTTCGGAAAGTATTTACTCTACATATGTACGAAATGCAATCAAAATTGTGTCAGAGATAATTTTTTTAAGATTTTTTACACAGTTTTTTCCACTATTTACTTACAAAAATACGTTCCTAGTTAAAAATAGGTTAGAAATGTGATCCCTGTAACTGTCAAACTGAAGTTTGAATCCAGTATTTTTTTTTTGACGTTTCTTGAATCGGTGCAATATTTTCTATTGGAATCGGCTATTTACATCTAAGGGACAAACATTGTGTTGACCAGTGTTATAGGAGTATTACGTTTTATAAAATATTATTCTCACTTTATAAAAAATGAAATAATAATTCGTTAACAAATATTGAATTAAATTGTATTATATCATATAAAATATAATTTTCTGTGAAAAAATGTAATATTAATTCAAATTCCGAATCCTATTCAATAATGTTGGTTTTAATAATGTGATTTATTCCAGTTGGTTGAATTTCTCGATTTTGATTTTGTATAAATCGACAGGTGTGCCTATACCTTGCGGCCATTGCCAATTAACCAGGCCGCTTGAAATCCACTTGGGGAAATCCACCCGTTACTTTTACGTTACCTAGAAGGAAAGTAATGGGTGGTTTTCCCCAATCCAATTTGTACTGATCCAGTTTAGACATTCTTAAATAATCATTATCGTTAGGTGGAAATAACTGTACGGTTATTAAAATTCAGATCATGACGCAAAACCTGATTATAATTTTGCAGGGACTCGCAATTTTAATACATTGAACTTGTTTTTCTTCTATATCTGGTTCCTATCCTCTTGTTGGATGAGGATGGATAATGTTGAGGATGTTGGAGAATCATGGCGATTTAAACTTGTTGACTGCTACTCTAAACAATCATTATTAAATATTGTACTGGTAGCTGTTACTTTGTGGAAATTGTAAATAAGTAAATTAAGTACAACAAGTTTGTATACACACTAAATATTTTTCAAAACTAATAGTGTGACTGGATATAAAAAAAAGTTGTTTTATTTAATTTACTCAATCATTATTATAACGTGGTTCAGTTGATAAGTTTTGAATTAATATTTTCGTTAATATGTATAATTTTAAATGCCAGTAAAGGTTACAGCGTGCCTCAAAAGTGACGCCCGTGGTTTTGGGATTTTATTCAGGGGGCTAAAACAACATAAAAAATATATAAAATTTTCCGCCTGTCTCTTGTTATAGAGTAATTGCTAAAAAAACGAACATTTCAACTTTAAACTTCATAAAAACTAACCTTATTAAAAAACAAGATATTGTCCCACATCTGTCAAACTAATTGTCAAATTGACACTTGACAGTTGACAGAATTGACAAAAAGCATAAATCAAAATCGTGTTTGGCGTAGTGGTCGAAAAAGTTATTGTTTACATTTTTATCAATATCAATAACTCTATAACGAGGGATAAACCGAAAATTTTCCACACCTAATTTTCAATTTATTTTAACCCCTGAAACCAAAAAAACGGGCGTCACTTTAAGACACCCTATATACATAGTGTCCCAAGATGAGTCGGATAAGCCTAATTAAATAAAAGTATCTTGAACAAAAGTTGAAACTGTTTAAAAATTGCCATCCAAACAATATGTAGGTATACGAATTTCTGGTTTGACCGTAAATTACGGGTTTTTGGTTTTTCTAAATTTAAAATAAAAATAAACTGAAATTAACTAATCTAAAAGTGCTATTAAAGTGATAAAGTTGTGAAATAAACAAAATTAAATTTTATAAAAAAAAAGTCAAAAATTACTGACGTCAACTTTAGTGTTCGTCAGAAAATGCGAATAAATAACGTTAATTGACCTGTTTTAGGTTTTTTTTCAAACTATCTTGACATTAACGCTTTGATTCCATATTTAAAAAGGACTGTAGATATGCACCTGTGTATGGAATAAATGTTCATACTATTGTAACTATAATTTGTGATCATATTTTTTTGGAATTGTTAGTTTATCCATATTTGGAGCGTGGTTGAGGAAATTACATTTTTACGAGTGAAGAAGTTGACAATAAATTTAAATGTTTTCATCTATAAGTGAAGATACTAGATTAGATTACGAACTTACTGTGCACAAAAAAAAACAATATTCGCTAAAACAAAATAAAAATTGATTGAGGAAAACTTTCCACTTGTTCATTGTAATAGAGTTATTGCTAATAAATAATATTGCAACTTTAAACTTCATTAAAACTAATCATATTTAAAAACAAGATATTGAATCTAACAGTTGATAGTTGACAGATTTGAAAAAAAGCATAAATGAAAATCGTGTTTCGCGTAGTGGTCGAAAAAGTTATTATTTACATTTTCATCAATAACTCTATAACGAGGGATAAAAAGAAAATTTTCCACTCCAAATTTTCAATTTTTTTTAGCCACCTGAATCACATCCCAAAAGCACGGGCGTCACTTTTATGACACCCTGTACATATGGTGTCCCAAGATCAGTCAGAAAAGTATAATTAAAAAAAGTATTTTGGAATTGCCATCCAAACCATATGGAGGTGTAAGAATTTCTGATTCTAAGTTTTAATAAATTTAAAACTCTCCACTTTTGAAAGGAAATTATAAGTATTTCGCAAAAAAGTGTTTGATTGTAAAGACAATTATAAGCTCTACAAAAGTTGTGAAATAAACCAAATTAAATTCTATTAAATAAAAAAAAAAGTCATGTCAAATGTCAAAACATTTGATTTATGCTGGGGAGATGCCGTTTGAAGTTTAGTTAGCTAAATCAATCAATTTAGGGGCTTATTTGATTTATGCTGAGGAGATACCGTCTGAAGTTTAGTTAGCTAAATCAATCAATTGACGTTATAAGTCAAAAATTACCAACGTAAAAAAAATTGACATGTTTTTGAACATTTTTTATTTTTCAAACTATCACGACAGAAGCACTTTGATTATATATTTGAAAATGACCCTGTATAAAAATCGATAAAAAATTAATATTGATTTCAAAAGATTTTTATAGAATTTGAACTCTTATCGAAATTTTCATATACAGAGTGGTCACTTTAACAACGCCCACCATTAGGATCTATTAAACGGAAATATGTACAGAGTTAGTCAAATGAGATAAAAGTTTCTTATATTTGTGCCTTTCAATATACTGAAACGAAATCCGGGATATCTTGCACAGTTCCTGAAATATCGCTGAAAAACCGAAAAGTGCACTTTCCTTTTCCTCTTATAACTTTTTTACTTTTGTAGGAAATTTTACGAAACTTATCACTCTTACATTTTACGACATGAGCTTTCTGATGTCAGTACAAAACATTTTTTGCGCCAACTAGATGCCCAATTTTTCATAGTCAACTTTTGATTTTTTTAAGGCCGCAATATAGGATTTTAATAGCATTCAAAAGAGCGCAAGATTTCTATTTCAACCATGTATTACACATGGGTAATTTCATATTATATACCACCAAAAATCGATAATTTAAATATTTGTTGCAAAAATGCTGTGGACGGGTCTAAAAATTTTTTTTTATAAGTTTTTATCTATAACTGAAGATAATTTAATGAACTTACCGTGCATAAAAAACAAATATTGTATAGGTAACTAATTATACAGTAATAATGAAGTTTCTATTCTTGCATTAGGTAAACTTATTCTATATTAATTACATAATAGTCCACCTCGATTACCTTAAACTCGTAATCAGTAGTGCAAATATTAAGCTTGTAATGTAATCAATATACTCACTACTGGAGGCAGAAGCACGTTTTCGTTAAGGTCGAAGGTGAAATTATAATGTATTACACGTGCAGATTGTTACCGGCATGAATTAGCAGTTAAAATAACTTGAAAACGAAGGCGATAATCGAGAAACAGAATAATGAAGTTAATCAATGTAAAATTATTAATGGTACGTAATATTACATAAATTAAATATTTTATTACCGCACTAATTTTAATAGTTGATATCACGATTTTACAAAGATTATACGATTATACAAATTATACAAGGTATACAATACGATTATACAAAGTAAGATGCATCCCCTCAGACTCCAATAGATTTATGAAGCAGTAAATTTTTTTAACCGATTTTAATAACAACTCAATTATTCATTACAGTTTTTTGTGTTACATTTTTGGTCGAAATCTACGAGATATACTCGTAGTATACAAAATATTAAATAAATATATAAAATTCATATTCATGAAGTATTAAGATTTTTACCGGTAAAAATCTGTGAAAAATCTTAATACTTCATGAATTACTTACATGAATAACTCGTAGATTTCGACCAAACATATAACACAAAAAACCGTAATGAATAATTGAGTTGTTATTAAAATCGGTTAAATTTTTTTACTGCTTTATTACTTTAATACAAATGATGTAACATTAATAATGATTGAATATCGTATTATAATGTTCATGAAATTCAATATGACACATTCTCGACTCTTTATGAGGGTACAACAGATTAAAGACAATAAATAAATTTTTACTATATTCTGAATTAAAAGTCAAGAATGTATTCAGTTAAGGAAACAAAACCATAAAAATTGGAAAATATAAAAAAAATAGATCGTTGTTAAATTAACAAAATAATAATAAAAAGTACTACACGATGTAGCAACCCATAGAAAACATTCCATAGAATTTCATAAAAAGGGTTTCATAGGAATTCATAGAATTCCATAGAAAACACTTTACGAATTGTACAATGACTAACGTGATTTATTTTCACCTTCATTTACACACGTTCACACTTCCATCAAAGTAGGTGACTATTTTTCATATATCTTTCTTTTTGTTTTTTTTTAAATATTAATTATTTATTAATAGGTATTCAATATTTGATAAAGATTGTTATCTACTACTAATAGTGTACACTATTACATAGTAATAGTAATAGTGTAGGTAAATTATAATAAATATAACTATAAAAAATAATAATTATATTTTAATATGATTTATCCTATTAAATTAGGCTAGGCATTAATCCTACTATAAATAAATTGTCAAGATTGTATTCAGTTGAGAAATAAAATTTAAAAACATACTAATATGACAGTATTATTAAGGCCACTGACCTTTCATTGATTCCGCCTTTCCACGAAGGCAAAGTAATGAGTAAATTAATATGTGCAAAAATGATTTCAATCCTAACAGACGCTGTTGATTCATTCTTACATGGTCACATTCATTCATTATGTAAATTATTTTTCATTGTCTTCGATTTTTTTATATTTATATGCAGGGTTAAGGAACGTTCCAAAAACGATTAAACGCAAGTGTACTGCTGCTGGCGATTTAGTTCACCAGGGCAAGAATGTGCGGCCGAGTGTAAAGGTCAAGTTCGATTTTCCCCGGCGAAAATAAATGGGTGTTGGTGTAGGACTATAGGCCAACCCGTGCCAAACGTAGTACATAAAGTTCGCGTGCTGACAATCGCCTGCAATCTCGCAAAGTCCACAAATGGGGTGGTGATTGATGAGCAGCAAATTCACCTGATGGCAAAATCGATGGAAGCTTAGTTCAAATCGCATAAAAATTTGACAAGAAATTTATCGCGTGCCGTGAATGTCTTGCAAATTCAGCCTGATGGGCTAAAAATAGTTATGCATCTAAAATTATACCTACTTGCTAGTATATTTACAGTATCTCTAATGGAATTGATTAAAATAACTAAATTTGTTTGACATTGACTTTATTGTCGTTCAGCCACTTACGATTACATTTTTAGATTTATAAAAATTGAATGGAATTCATTTAAACAAAATAGATTATCTTACTGAAAGTGAGTCTTTATAGGACAATTAGGCAGTTTCCAGGATAAGTCTTATTATAGTATCTATGATTTAACAAAATAAATTTGTTTGACATAACTTTATTGGGTTTCAATAAAGAATTTTGTAATTTTGTAATTAAAGAAAATTAATCACTTTACTTATAAAATAACAGACAACAAATTATTAGATACATTTCTTATCGGGAATAGAAACACACATTTTACTACGTTTTATAACACTTATTTACTTTGCAGTTGTGGAAACTGTAGAACACTCCAGTTTCGATCACAATTTGCTCTTTCTCAAGTGGATTTGAAAAGTGATATAAAACGTAGTAAACGCGTCCCGATAAGAAATGTAGCTAATAATTTGTTGTCTGTTATTTTATAAGTTAAGTGATTAATTTTCTTTAATTACACATGTAACACATACACATCAACTTCATACATTTTTTATTCATTTTCCAACTAAATACATTCTTGAGATTTAATTCAGAATAATGAAGTTAAAAAATAAAACTGTTACAATTTATCCCCAAGGAGTGTGTGAACGTTAACTAAATATAATGTAATAAAACTCATAGAATTTTTTATTAAGTTACCTAAAAGTAATATTTGTTATTGGTATATTTTCTAATTTGTTTTTAATTTAAATCAATCGTGATATTTTATTCAGAATTATGTGAAAATTAATATTCAAAATATTTTTTTTAAATTATTTTGTAAAAAACGAAATATTTATATCTACCATCAAAATTTAATTAAATATAATATGATAAAACACATATAACACTGTTTTTAAAATTAGTACTTAAGTTATCAAATAGTAATATTTTGTATGGTATTTTAATTTTTTTTTTTAAATATTTCTTAACTAAATTATATATTAAGATTTTATTCACAATAGTGCGAACATTAATATTTAAAACTGTGCATATTTTTTGGTATGTTTTTATATGATCTATTTATCCTGTTTATTTAATTACCATCATTAGTAAAATTTGGATTTCAGATATATTTTTTAAATAGTCAAATAAACATTATCGTTAAGATTTTTTGTATCTCTACTTTCAGAGGTGAAAATATTAATATTGTCAATGAAGGTTATAAATAAACTTATTTGCCTATTAAATATGCAAGAGTAATGTTCAAATTTTTTATATGGGATTAACAAAAACTGTAAATTTCGGCAAAAGTGCAGAAATTTCTTAAAAAAATGGACATGTACAAATAAGTACATACAATATCAAAAGTTAATGACTTTTAAAAAATCTCTTTACCGGAATTCCAGTAATGCAGATAATTAAAAATAGATAAGCCTATTAAAGAAATTAAATCAAAAAACAAATATACAAAATGTGGTATTTTCTAAGATGATTGAAGTGTATCAGACACTTTCTAGTAGTTTCTCAAAATTAATAATATAGAGGCCCATTAAAAATTTATGAAAAAATATGGTTATCTAATGTTTCACGAAAGTAGTCAAGGTAGTAGGTTGATAAAAATATCGCGGGAATAAAATAATCCTAAAATGTTTTATTTTCAAGTTATTTAGTTTTCTAAAATTTCACTTTTCCAAAATTACCCAAAAGACCAATAGGTTACTAAATATTCAAAAAAATCGAGGAAATTTAAAATTAACAAACTAAGAAGTACAGAATTTCAATTGGAATACTCTGCAATTCTCCCAAAATTAACGGCAACTTCTGAAACTGTCGGTTATTTTAGAGAATAATGATTATTGTACTTTTCTTTAACTAGGTTGGTATCCATAAACCTTTTGGTGCTTTTTAGTCATTTCAGAAAATGTAGACGAATGTTCGAATATAGGCGAATGGAGATTTGACAAGTTGTGGATTTCTAAAAAATACAGTAAATTGTTTAAATTGTGTGTTCAAGAATTGTATTTTCAAATAATCATGTTAAATTTAAGAAAATTAAAAAATATTCTCTCCTTTTTAATTAAATTTTAAAGCAGCACTGAAGAGTGAACGACAGAAGGTTTCTGGATGAAAATATAAAATTTCAAATTTTTAATCAAAGGATTTTCATTGGCCATTGGTTATTTGTTACCTATAGAAACGATTGAAACTGATAGAGAATCTATTTGTTTCAAAATTAAGAAAGATTTATAAGTACAGGGTGTCTCTGAAATGCTGCCCATCTTTTATACGTCAAATACTACCAGCGAGGATAGGATCGAGGAACATATAAAGGATGGACACCATTTTAGAGACACTCTGTATATTAAAAAAGGAGTACATTGTGTTAAAATAAAATTACAGTCTGTTAAAATAAATTTGTGAGAAAATTATGTTAACATTACAAAATTTAATTAAAATTACTTATTACTTAAATAACTTACTTATTATACTTATTATTATTATGAATATTAGAGCATGATTATTGTTATTAATCTTATTATACATATGTCTACATTATTGATTTTTCTTCCGAGTTTAATTTTATTTATTTTTCTATTAGTTGCAGTAGCTTTTTTAAAAATCTAATAAATATAAATTATTGCTATAAAAATTGAATCACAAATAATTTAAATTAATCTCGAAACAAAAATCAATAATAAATACGCGTTTCCAGCCTTTTTGTTTTCTTTACTTTCATTTAAAGTTTTTAAATGGTAAAGTTTTTGAATAGTTTCAATGTATTTCACAAAAAAATCATTTTATAAAACGTCCTGCTTATTTTCAAACCTTGAAAAAGAAATTCATATTTTAGATATGTGCGATGGTTGACACAGAAATTACAGTTTTAGAAAAGTTGGTGAAAATTTTCAGTACGAGTTTAGCATCAAAATTATTTAGCATGGCACTCGTTTGATCGTTGTTCCCCATAGCTCTTCAAACAATTCCACCTACAGAATTACACTTATCTAATGATGGGTATTGCCAACGAAAATATATTCTCCGGAGGATTTTATCTTCTTTGGTGTTGCTAAAAATATTTATACTGCTATGAGCAAAGACTTGCCAGAAGTTTGTGAAAAATGGGCAGGAATTTGGCGTATGCAGAAAGAACCCATCCATGGAGGTTCGTTTCAAGGGAAACTTCGGCTGTTTGTTACTTGCTAAGGTCGATTTTTTACGTTTAATTTGTCCTCTTAATTGTTTGTAATATATATGTTCAGTAGCTGTGTACTTTTAAATAGTACTTTTGTACTTTTTTGTACTTTGAATATGGGAAAATATAAGGCAAAATTGAAGAAACGTATCCGGAATTTTCTTTTAAATTCCTAAAATCTGTTCGATTTTATATTAGTATTCATTTGTAACATGGTTATTCTAATTGTAACTAAATATTTAATGCTATTATCTGTTTTGCTTTGGTATCGATATTTAAATTTTCTATGATCAATCAAATTAATTGAAATAATGACAGATCACTATTTTGAAACCGTCGGTGAAAGATTTTTTAGTTTAATCAATGTATTATTTATAACAAACAATTTCAAATTTCCGATCATTAATTATTGTGAACAGAATGTGTGTTCTGTTGCAAAAAAGTCATAGATAAAACATCGTATTTGACCCACACATAAAGAAATGATGGCTGTAATTCGCTCGTCATAGGCCCATATACAGGGTCCGTCATTTCACCTTCCGTCATCTATAGCTCAGTTACTAATTGAGTTAGGATTATGATATTTTGCAGACTTTACTTGCATTCTGGGGCGTATTTCAGGGAAATATGTTTGATTATACAGGGGGTCCCAAAAAAGTGTGATGTCACGATGATTCATGACGATTGATTCATGATGACGTCACACTTTTTTGGGACACCCTGTATAATTAAAAATATTTCCCTGAAATACCCCCCAGAATACAAGTAAAGTCTGCATAATATCATAATCCTAACTCAATTAGTAATTGAGTAAAGTCTGCAAAATATCAAAATCCTAACTCAATTAGTAACTGAGCTATAGAAGACGGGAGGTGAAATAACGGACCCTGTATAAACTTCACCCTTGTGACCTGTAGCTTACATTGTGAGCTCATTAAAAATAATATACCTAATATTAAGTTTACAAATTCAAGAAACACAGAATGGGTTAATATTATATAACATTTAATTCAAATATAACACGATTACTTTGTTGCAATAAGTCAAAATTATAAAAGGGGTAACATATTAATATCTAAAAAAAAAAATCGAGGATAGAAGTGTTAAATTTTGTTATTGCTTATAATTGTTATTAATAATAATTTTTATTTAGTACAGTAATTATTATTCATTATTACTCAAATATCATTTTAATATAACATATCTTGAGAATATTCGATGTAGTTTCCTAAGCACAATAAGACTATATTACTTTAAAATTAAAATTTTAAAAGGAGTAACATATTAATATCTCAAAAATTAATCTATCCTTCTATCAAAGATAGAAGTGTCACTAAATAACTTACTGATACTAACAATTACTTGTTTTTTTTAAATATTTTGTTGCTTATAATTGTTATCAATCATAATTGTTTTTAGTACAGTAATTATTATTCATTTTTACTAAGATATTCTAATATAACATATCTTGAGAATATTCGATGTAATTGCCTGCGCACAATAAGTCTTTATAAGACTCATGAAACAAACAAAAAATGCTCGTTGGCTTAAAGTAATCGGTGCCAAGTACTAAATTTAGGAATTTTAGTTAGTGTACATACTTTTTATACCAATAAATATAAGATTTAAAAAAAATCAGTACATTTCTGTACGATTTATTGCATTTATACATGTTTTTCTTGTAGTTTTGAGTGAATGAATTGAATAATTTTTTACTGGGTGTCAAACTAATTTTCAAAAAATTTTAGAAAAATGTAATACATTTCGTTGATAAAATAGTACATTGTGTGGTTAGTACAGGAAGTGATATGTTCCCGGCCGATGCGGCAATTGATAAAAAAAAATATTCGCTACATATTTTGTAAATAAATATCTTGCAAGTTGTCAATCTTTTGACATTTTGTCAAAGGTTTTGTTAAGCCTGCGAAATGTCTTACAAATTTTCTATAATAACCCAAAAAACCTAAAAAGCTATTTATTTGCTTAGTAGTTTTTGGTAAAGGGAAATTTTGGATTGCTTTGATTTTGTCGGGATTTGGTTTTACACCCTGTGGGGTCACAATATGTCCCAGATAAGCAACTTCCTTTCTCAGGAATTCGGATTTGTCAATCTGTATTTTAAAATTATACTCCCTCAATCGAGTAAAAACTTCTCTTAACCGATTGATATGTTCTTGTAGGCTAATGCTGAATATAACAATGTGTGTAATTTTATTCATTTTTAACAATTACTAGTTTTAATACAGTTTTCGGTTATTATAACATTATAACGAATACCAGGGTATTCATGGAGGGTATTATACAGGGTTTCTAAATTAGACAATATATTTTTTAGTTTTTTACATTTTGAGTCTAAATAAAATATTAAAAAAATTCGACTCCATTGTATCATACAGAATTTATCTAAATTGGGCAAAAACAAAACACGTGATGATGTTGGCTATAAAATTCTGGTTGAAAATCTTAACACCAAAATATCGTAACTTGCTCTTTGGGTAGTTTTCTAAAGTTGTTCAATTTTTTTTTGTCATCTTTTTGGAATTGAAATATTTGACCAGGATTTTATGACCAACATCGCCACGTATAGTATTTTGTCTAATGAAATATCCTGTGTAATTCAATGGGGTCGAAATGTTTAATACTAAAATGCTGACCAAAAAATTAAAATATAAAAAACTTAACAAATATATTCGACCGGAATTTAATGACTAAATCGCCACGTATGTGTTTTTTTGTTGTTGTATAATTATACAGTTGGTCGTGGTTTGGCGAACTGTGATTTAGCTTAATATTCTAATGTGATGCTAATGATGATTTTTATTTGCAGCGACTGTGAGCGCAATATCTGATGGGATGAGCTACGGCTGGGCCTCGCCGGTGATCCCGATCCTCCAGTCCCCGGACACGCCGGTGGTGATCCAGGAGTCGGACATCGTCTGGCTGGAGTCCATCTACATGATAGGCGGCATCGTCGGGCTGCCGATCACCATCTACACAGTCGACAAGTTCGGAAGGAAGAAGTCCATCATCCTCGCGGCGATCACGAACCTCCTCCACTGGGTGCTGCTGGCGGTGTCCAAGAACGTGGCGATGCTCTACGTGGCGCGCATCCTCACCGGGATCGCCGGCGACGTCGCCTTCGTCTCCGCCCCCATGTACATCGCAGAGATCGCCGACCAGAACATCAGGGGCTTCCTGGCCTCGATCATATACATCATGATGCTGATAGGGATACTGGTGGTGTACTCAGTGGCGCCGTTCGTCACGATACCAGTGTCCTCGGCGGTGGGGGCGCTGTTCCTCATCATCCAGCTGCTGACGCTGCCGTTCATGCCGGAGAGTCCTTACTTCCTCTTCATCAAGGGCAAGGAGGAGAAGGCGAGGAAGTCCTTGCAGTTCCTGCGCGGCAGTGATAACATCGATAAGGAGCTGCAGGAGATAAAGACTGCCGTGGCGCGTCAGAACGAGGAACGTGGAAGCCCCAAGGATCTCATACTAGTGAAGAGCAACCGAAAGGCGCTGCTCATAATGACCGTGCTGAACGCCGCTCAACATTTCAGCAGCATCAGCGTGATCCTCATGAATCTGCACACCATACTCAACGATGCCGCTGGTATCTTAGACTCGAATACAGCTTCTATTATATTTTCGGTGGTGATGCTGGTGGCGGCAGTGACGGCATCTGCCTTTTTGGATAAAGCCGGGAGGAAGGTGCTTCTTACGACTTCCAGTCTGTTAACTGGAGTATCGTTGGCGGCGTTGGCTACGTATTTTGCCGTCAAAAATAGCGGAGTCGACGTGACGGCGTATAACTGGGTTCCTATAGCAGCTATAATGCTATACGCAATCTCGTTTAAATGCGGCCTCGGTCTGGTGCCTATAGTGCTGACGGCGGAGCTTTTCCCGACGAGCGTTAAAGCCATGGGAATGACCATCTCAGATGCCATGTACGTCATATTTTCGTGCATATCGATCTACTTATACCAGGCGCTTTCGGAAGCTTACGGCATGCACGTGCCGTTTTACATTTTCTCGGCCTCGTGCATTATAACAGCGTTCTTCGCAATATTCTACATACCCGAGACCAAAGGGAAAACTCTGGAGGAGATACAGTACATCCTCAAAGGCAAATCGTACCAACCAACGCCGCTCAGCAAGGACTCTCCCAGCCACGTTTCGGCCAACTCCATCTCGAACAACTCCTCTTCAAACGATAGCACCACAAAGTTATAAGGACTCGAGTACTTAAACCAACGGATCGAAAACATGTGATTTACGATGGGGATGGCGAGATTCCACTCAATCATTTTTACAGTCGTTAAGGAAAAATAACCCGCTTCGTGTTGATTTAAAGTCGCATCGAGGCGAACATATGTTTAAGGTCAAATTAATTGATATTAATTGCTGTGAGCCGTGTTTCTGTGTGTGCGTGTGTGTGTGTGTGTCATCAAACTTGCAGTGCACATACACACAAAGACACACGCAAGGCACTCGCGCTCGTTAGGTGCAATTATCTCCCATCATACGCACAAGTATGGACCGCGTACTACTTAATCAAATCAAAAGAATAATAACAAAGGGCTTCGAATTACGTCTTCTCGTGAATAAAGTGCTTTACACAAAGTGATACTTAATACTTCTACCCGCTGTATGTACATATCGTAGTTTATCTAGCTCTTAGCAACTTCATCCCAACTGATCCTCATAGTATTCCTGGAGCCAGGGTTGGATTTGGATATGCGCCCCTCCCCTGTCCCGAGTATTTTCTACGATGTGATAGACTTGTAGGATAATTTGAAATATTTATTTACTTATAGGAATTCTTTTTATTCTTAATTATAGTGCGATTGACTGCTTAATTAATTATGATGAGATAATATGACCTAAATATGTATTTAATAGTTAAAATTAGAATATATTTTAATACCGAAGGAAACATTGTTACTATGATGAAATTTCATTATTATACGAACACATTTGGGAGCTTAAGATTATTAATAAAGTAATTTTAACGATCATGGAAGCGATTCATTCCATTGCGTTTACAAATATCTGAGCACCTCAAATTAACTCAGCACACTCTTTTAAAACAAGATACGTCTAAATGTAATCAGAAAATATTGATTATTAAACAAAATGTATCGACTTATATAATAATATTTAATGGCCAAATTCTCAACACGGTAATATATTTAACTCTAAATCTGTACCATTAAAGAATATAGCATGAATGCATACTATACGCTTTACCAAATTACTTCCTTGTACGCGAAGTTACACAGCACAAATAATAATTATTCGTGATAACGTATTTAAGTTCTAACTATTTCCTAAGCTGGCAGAACCATGCTCAACCCTAATAGTGAATGCAATTGCAAATTTCGAAAAGAGCTCCGAAAATTATAATTTTTCATGACTCAAAAAACTTTTTTTCTTAAACCATTCGAGGTATTTGAGCCACCATGAAAACCACTTCATACACTTCATACCAAATATGAGCCTTAGTCGCTTATTAAATATCTACCATTCAACGTATTTGAGCCACCATGAAAACCACTTCATACCAAACATGAGCCTTTCTCACTTATTAAATATCTGTCTGTATGTACATGAAAAATTAAGCGAATAAGTCCATTATGAATCTTCAACGAGATGAGCCCTTTTTGAAATTTGCAATTCAATTAAAAGTAACAACTGGTAAACGACAACGACGTATTTATATTTAAGTTCAACTAATTCCTAAGCTGGAAAAAACATGCTCAATCCTAATAGTGCAATTGAAAATATCGAAAAGAGCTCTGAAAATAATTTTTTTCTTGACACAAAAAACTGAATCTTTCTTAAACCATTCGACGTATTTGAGCCACCATGAAAACCACTTCATATAAAATATAAGCCTTTCTCGCTTATTAAATATCTATCTGTATGTACATGAAAAATTAACGAAAAGTCCATTAAGAATCTTCCACGAGATGAGCCCTTTTCGAAATTTGCAATACAATTTGAAGTAACAACTGGCAAACGACAACGACGTATTTATATGGATAAAGTATAAAAATTAGAGTATGAAAAAAGTTAAATTATGCAATAAATGAGTTTTAAATTAATATTATAATTATATTATTTGTATTGAACATAATTATTATTGGCAATTATAATAATAATAAGATAAAATATAAATATTATAATATGAAAAAAAGTTAAATTACGCAATAAATGAGTCTTAAATTAACGTTATAATTATATTCTTTTTGTTGAACATTATTATTAATGGTAATAATAATAATGACCCTCTCCTTTTAACGCCCGTACAACTAGTAATTGTTCGGGACCTATAGTAAAAATAAAAATGTAATTGGGTCAGAATTGTCTGCCAAGTAATGACAGTAACCAATTACGCCATAGGAGGAGTAGTAGAGATTATTATTATTATTATTATTATTATTGAGATATAACAAAACACGATTTTATTATGTTATATATTTTATATAGAAATATATAATGTATCACGTAGTAAAAGTCTCTAGTGTCAATATAAAATAATATAAGTACTCCTATTTTATATCAAATTTAATAAATATAATAGGTTAATTTATTCATTTTAATATAATCTAATTCCTCTATCAACATTATTCTTCAATATTTTTTATAAATTTAATTTTAAGGGCTAATGCCCATAGATAGTGATGCGCTTACCCCAACAAAAAATAAATCGTTTGTATAAAAAAATTGTGTCGATACTGAAATTTGCAAAATTAAAAATTATGAAATTTGAAAAGTAAATGACAAAATACCTTTAAAATTGCATTGAAAAGTTCCCTATAAATTAAGAATTCACAATAATTTAACAGGAAATGGTAGATTAGATTGAAAAGCTTTATCCATAAATGATATTAATTAATCACTCAAGTTTGAACAGAAATTAGCAAGGCTCTAGTCACAAACAATAATTAATTAATCACTCAAATATAATTAATTATTCACTCAATTATAATTAATTATAAAATATTCATCGAAAGATATGAAATTGCAATTACAATTGAAAATTCGCGTTGAAAATTGAAAAATGTCGTTAGAAATTGCATAATTTTAAACATAAATTAGCAAGGTTTTGTCCATAAATGATATTAATAAATTACTCAATTTTGAACAGAAATTGGCAAGGCTCTATTCACAAACGATATTTAATTAATCACTCAATTATAATTAATTATAAAATATTCATCGAAAGATATGAAATTGTAATTACCACTTAAAATTCGCGTTGAAAATTGAAAAATTTCAATATAAATTTCATAATTTTGAACATAAATTAGCAAGACTTTGCCCATAAATAATATTAATTAATCACACAATTTTGAACAGAAATTAGCAAGGCTTTATTCGCATACAATAATTAATTAATCACTCAATTATTACTAATTATTAATTATAAAGTTTCGGTGCAAATTGCAAATTTTCAAATGTATGTTTCTGCAAATTTTTGCCCATTATTGCATAATTTTGAACGGAAATTAGCAAGACATTGTCTATAAATGATATTAATTAATCATTCAAATTTGAACAGAAATTAGCAAGGCTCTATTCGCAAACAATAATTAATTAATCACTCAATTATAATTAATTGCAAATTTTAAAGTTCCGGTGCAAATTGCAAAATTTCAAATGAATGTTGGGCAAATTTTCACGATTTTTTCTTTTTATATAAACTTATAATGTGAAATTCATACTTACTCTAATCAATATAATTCAAAATTAGTTAGTGTAATGAAAATTTCATTGCACCCATTGAAATTTCAGTTACACCCATTGTTTCGTAGTTTCCAGTGAAAATTTTACAAATTTGCAAAGATATTTTGCATTTTATAGTGACTTGTTACAATTAAACTTTCATAATTGCTACTAAACTTTTATAATTTACAGTACAGATTTTATAAAATCCACAAACATTATGTAACTTACAAAGAGACGTACATTTTCGGTGGAATTTTTTTCCATGTTAAATGATTCTGATCATTTTCACGATTATTTCTTTCTACAAAAACGTACATTTTTTGTAAATGTTAGCACATTTTACTATGAGGAGTTTCAATAATTAATTAATTACTCAATTATGATTAATATGTAAATTATAAATTTTCGGTGCAATTTGCAAAATTTCAACGATTATTTCTTTCTACAAAAATATAAAAGTTTTGTATATGTAAGTACATTTTACAATTAGGAGTTAGAATAATTAATTAATTACTCAATTGTAATTAATTTGTAAATTATAAATTTTTGGTGCAAATTGCGAAATTTGTAAGCATTGCAGTGAATATTATAAAATATTCAGTGTATATTAAAAATGGAAATTGCGATTAAATTTAAATCGCAATATGACACAAATGCGATATCCATCGTAATAATACACAAAATCCAAATACGTTATCACCAACATTTGAGTAGATTCACACCAAAATTCGTCTGTTACCGTCTAATATTTGAATTATAAAGAAATCGAAAGAATAGTTTTAGAAGATTCTAATGTTTTAAAAGATTCTTAATGAAAATCGCACGATGTTTGTTTTCCGTTTAGGTATTTGTAAGGCCTCACCAGGCTTAGTTTTTATTTCTTCAAAATTCAAGTATAAACATGTAATAGACGAACATTTTTGTAAAATTTCTCATTTCTGGTTTAGAAACTTTGTTTTTAACATTTGTAAAACTGAATTTTTGATGTCTTAAAAATTCAACTACAAAAATATGTTAGACGAATTTTGAATTTGATATTTCTGCCATTTATAACACGATATTAATGCTGTATGATGTTTACAATCATAAATCGAATACCTATTCATATATGGTAATAATTCAACTTGCATATTATCCTTCAGATAAGTATCCTCCAGCAGCTGTATGTATTTGATGACCCAGTAAGCTTTTTCAAGGTAAATAATGTGACTTAACTTTCCTAACCTAAACTAACCTAACCTAACCTACCAAACCTTTCCCCATAGCTTATTGGGAAAGAAAATTTATAGAGAGAGAGAACAATATTTATTAGGCTTTGGCCCTCTGCCTATCTGCTTAAATTTATATATATATATATAATTTTGTTTCAATCTACAAAATTGATATTAGTCATAATTATTTTTTATTTAAATCTTATTTAAAATGTTGTTATATTAGGTAAGAAGATGAGAAAAAAGTAGAAGCGCATTGCTGGCCAGCAATAATTGCTGAAAAAGTCTCGTATTAAGTGCCAATTCCGATGTGGATTAATACCGTTTTGAGAGTCTGTCTTTTTATATTTTTACTTAATATAAAAAATATCTTATTCTGAATATAAGAGATTTTTTGTGTCACTTTTGTATACTACATAAATTTTGTCGTTTTGAATGTACTGACCTTTTTCGACATTTTTACAAAATCGAAATTCTAATTTGTTTGAATGTGATTTTTGTAAAATTAATATTTTTTATTATTATGTGCAGGTTTTGATGTGGACTAATGCCGTTTTAAGAATATGTGTATCATACATAATTTCAGTTGTGATTAATAAGGCACTTGTGAATTTTTAAATATTTTGTAGCCATTTTATGGTTTCATAAGTCTTTATTTCTTTTAAATGTCTATGATATAGTATGTTATAAATTTATTCAGAATGAATTAAATTTTAATTTGTTTTAATTTCAGCCATAGAAGTTCTTTCAGAATAACACGTTTGAAGTCCGCTTTTTGATAAAGGTGAATGAATTGGATAATGAAAATTGGATGTAGTTCTTTCAATTGAAAAACGAGACTTAAATAGTTAGAAAATCAGTATTTTGTACATTAAAATGTGTCAGTTAAAATAATGTTAATTAAATTATGTATTGTTATGTATTATTATTATTTTACTTGTAATTAACGTGTATAAAACTTCTCTTGTGCGCACAAATATACTTATTTACTTACAAAATTGAATATAGTAGTTGAGATAAATATATATGCATATTTACATACAATGAAAACTAAACTTATGCAGTTGTAATTCAGAATTCAACCGCTATCAATTTTCATCTCTAATTTTCATCATCTCTGCTGTACTAGTTTGTAACTTGCTATTAATTTGTCTCATTTCATGGACATCTCTATAGAAGTTGAGCACTTTTAGTTATAGGACTTTGTGTATTAAGCATATTTTCTGACTTTGCAATATTTAAATATATCAAAAAAAAAACAATATATTTTACATTTATCTTTTGTGCTGTCTCTTAATATAATAATAAATATAATTATGAATGACGGTGTGAATTACGGTGAATTGAACGGTTTTCAATGACAATTGAATATTGGAGTGGTTTCAATTGGAAGATAAAACTTAAGTATTTACAATATCAGAAGTGTTTTATTAATCAAAACTGGTTGTCGTATACATTTTAATGTACTTCCGAATTGTTGATTGGATTTTGAAAAATTGTTGAATTTGTATATCTGATATGTTTTGATAGTTAATTTTTTAAGTACTGTTGATGCTGTAATTTTGTTATGGTTACAATAAAGCTGATAATAATTAGGTTATGTGGTTGATTTTCCAAAAACAATGAAAAGCTGAGCTTATGTTAGTGTACACGCCAATCATAGTGTAACCAAAGTCAAAAATGTAAGGGATGCTGATGAGATACCTTAAATATGAATGTAATATATTAAGTTAGAAACAAATTGCTTATTCGTCTGTAGACCAGATTGTAATCGTATATATGTACATTGTGTATATATGTGGTTGATTTTCCAAAAATAATGTATCATTTCTTCCAAACGATGTCTCCAATAACGTTCAAAATAGACCAATGTGGTAGACAACTCAGAAAAGTAGTTGATGAACTACTGATGAAGTAGTCTCAGACTAAAATATAACAACAAAAATAAGTAAACTAAATATTATTAATTAGAATTACCTAATTAATACTAAATAAAATTTCACGTGTGCTGGTGTAATAAATGGTCCCGCGTATGATTTGTTGGTCTGTAAAAAGTATGGCAATGAATAGACATACATACACTTAAAACAAAGAAATTTGAAAACATGGCTGCTGGAGGACACCTTGAGAAAATTCCGGATATTTATACTTCGTAATATCTGAAAATAATTATTTTCCACTACATTCAAAAATGTTATTGCAATTTAAAACTCCAAGTAACAAAACCTGCACATGTATTCTCAATTTCAAGTATTAAATAAAGGTGATTAGTTAACCCAACTTAACCTGACCTAACTTAACCCATCGAATGTATATTACAGCCTGTATGGCATTATAAGCTAACGCTATTACTAGACGTGGGTTAATTTTAGATTCAGAAAATATTAAAACTGTTGAATTTTTCTCCACCTTTAGCTATAGTATATACTATGAAATAGTTTACAAAAAGGAAAATTCTTACAACAATCGAAGGGTCATTCATACAAAAATGTTGTAGTATAGAAAATAGAAAATTGTACCTCCAATATTGTAATATACATTTTGTTGTAATTCAAAACTAACTATATTACTAGTATATACGAGTAATACTACTAAATAGTAATTGCGTAATTTATTATCAAAGTAAATATTAATTAATAGAATTAAAATCAATACGTTGACTGCAAATTTGGCTGCATATGTTGGGCAACTACTAGATTAGGGATTTTGTTAATGGTGCAAAGTATGCAACTTGATTTGACTAAAAACTTTGGCTAAAAATTTATAACATTGTCATTATCAAGAAATAATTTAAATGAACTTATATTATTCAAACGAGGTTAACAATTGTGAACATATAAGTAGTATATTAACATTCATAATAATTATCATTAAGTTTACATGTTTAATTTTGAATTTTGAAGTTAATAAGCCATTAAAAGTTGAAGGTGAAACTGCCACCAGAGTACTCCAGTTTTAGCATTCTATGCTTATTTTAAATGGCCACATCGTGAATGATATATGCAATTAGATTTTAAGAAAAGACATTTTTTGATTTTTTTAAATGTTGCCATAGTTATTTTTTAAAAATTAGCTGCTTGAATATGTAAAATAAAATCAATTTTATTATGTTATGGTATGTGTAAAAGTTTGTCACTTAAGAATATTAAAAACATATAACTTTATGTAAGCAATACCATTTTTAAATATATCTCAAGTATAGAAAAAAGTAAGAAAGTATAAGTATACACAAAGCAAACGTTATAAAGTAAAACGAAATATTGAAATACTCCATAGTTATTTTTCAAAAATGAGTTGTTTGAATATGTAAAATAAAATCAATTTTATTATGTTATGGTATGTGTAAAAGTTGTGCCAGTTAAGAATATTAAAAAAATATAACTTATAGGATAATATATAGGATATATAGGATATATAATATAGGAAACAGTAAGTACACAAAAAGCAAAAGTTAGAAAGTATAAAGTACATTAAAAGTAAAAATTATAAAGTATAAAGTAAGTATATATCGCCGTTCCACTGGAACAATGACCCCATTGCAAAATAATTTAGGACCGACGTAAAAATGATTGTTAATTACTGAGTTTTAAGGAAGTGACTACATTTTATTTGTAAAAACATGTATTCGTCGTAGCATTTCAAATTAAAATAATTGAAAATAAAATGTGTATACTTCATTAAAACTTAGTGATTAGTAATACTTTTTCGTCTGTCCTGAAATATTCAATTTGCAGTTGCTTCATTCTTCCATCAGCACGGTGATATACGAAAGAGATTTTAACATTTTTTGCTACTTCCTCAATTTTTTTTTGCTTTTACTTTTTTTATCGTACCAATCCCATGAAAATTTTTGTTTTTATTATTATATAATGACATAGATATCAAGTAAATTTTACAATAGTAAGTGAAAAATGTAAGTAATACATAGATGTTAAAATGTTAAAATAATTTATTATCTTATTGAACTTTCTTCAGTCAATTTGTTTCTCTATGGGCTGTTTATGGCATTTGATTTTGTCAAGCATTGCCGCCAAGTAAAACAAAAATATGGGTTGCTTATGGCATTTCTTTTTGATTTTTGTCAGGCATTACCCTAAAAAAGTTATCTGAATTAATCATTAGAAATTAGATGCATCAATGATCAACATTACTAAAAATATTTCATGATACAATATTTATTCATACTTTGGGTGTAAAATATCTAATCTTATTTACAGAAGACGCACATGTGCCAATTTCGTATATTGAAACATTTCTAATCTAAGTTGCAGATTGATAAAGAGTCGGGAAGTAATTTAATTTGAAGAGGATCTGTAAAATACATATAACATAATTCAAAAATAGAGATTTTGATTTGAAAATCTACAAAAGAAAGGAATATTTGTATTTATTTGTACATTATATGACGTTAAAAATTCAACAAATTATATAACTTTTACCCTATTTCATTTAAGATAGATCAATTATTTCAATATACATTGTATTCGTACCTCACTATTAACCCGCTTACTTCTCTTACCTCTTTACTTAAAAAAAAAAGAATGTTAAGAAATCATTCCAATACAATATTATAATAGCAATTTATGGACCAAGGGCTTTACTACTATGATTAGGCCCGGAGAACGATGAAATTCAGCTCGAGGACTTTAGCCCGAGCGAAGGATATAATAAGGAGGATACTATAAGGATATAAGGAGAGAAGGAGAAGGATATTCGGTGACACAGTGGTGCATACAATACTTTATTTTAATTTTTTTGAAAAAAAAAAGAATTGGCATGTTTTAGGAATTAACCCTAGGGCTTAATAAATTATTCATTACGCCCTCTTATTACGGCCCGGTTGTTATACATGACTTGTTTACATGAAAATACACTCTAGGGCATAATCGATTCATTACGCCATCTTATTATGCACTGGTTGTTATGGACATGTTTACATATCTGGTATCCAAGGAGTTATCATTCAATTCTAGTATTCTAGTAAAGTGAAAAATAAAGTTATCGAGCACATCATATGTTAGCAGTTAAACCATATTTTGGTATCCTACACATATAAAATGATTTAAAAAACCGCACATTTTTAGTAGATTTTGTGTATAACTAATTATATTTTCATGTATAATCGCCGAACTAAAATGATCAAAAAAAATTCTGTGTACAATTTCCTATCTTGCCCAACAACCTGTAACGAAACAGATTTCGTGGCACATATAAAGCAATGATAAATGTAATCTTCACATCTACAATTTACTTTGGTGCAAATATCAACATTAGTATTGCATTTGAAACGTAATCTTCATATAAAACAAGTTGAAGGTGGAATTACGTAACTGTGCAGATAATCCGGTGTTATTTGCTAAGATAATCACGTGTACAATTGCAGTTATAACTTCTTATCTAGATTTTAATTTTCGACTAGATGATTTTTAGTCAAAACTTAAATATAAGTTATCACATTAATAAAAAAAGAGTTGCATCCATTCTGACCAAACACATCAAAACTGTACTATTATTGATATATCATCAATAATACCATCTAATAATATCAATAATATGTATGTACATACATATTTGGAGTTTAGCAGTTGATTAAACCTTAATCATTTAATTTTCCAGGAATCTTAATATTTTGCAGAATCACAGTAATGTTTACAACAATTTTACAGACATATTTGAAACGTAATATGATACTTCAGGTGCATATTTTGTATGGTATGTCTATAAATAACATAATTAGAATTGAAAGCCAAGTGCATTTTTAGTTTTGTATATACTGTAGCACTTATGTTTACAGTTAACAGAATTACACTTGTGCAACAAGTTGTAAAATTGCAACAACTAGACATATCTCAAGGCTTCGTAAGCTACCACTTGGATTGATTTATGATTTAAAAAAAAATTGCAGCGTAATTGTGCAGGTGCATACAAAGATGTATAAAGTAATCGAGACAGAAATGTTTGTCAAAAAAAGGATTTTTTAAAGTTTCATGTAATATCTTGATTCGAAATTATTTCGTAAAAAAAGGATTTATAACGTCTATAATATAATATTTTTTAAAGAGTGAGAATTGTTACTGTTAAACATAAGAATATTAATCCGAATGCATCTTTAACAGAAAAATATTGATGGAAGGGAATTTTATCAGTATTAGTGGTAGATTACAATTAATTCCTATCTAAAATAAGTTTTTTTTTTAGCGCTCTAGGGTATTGCCAAAAATGTTCAAAAGCAAAATTTTGAACATTTGTTCAAAATTATTCGTAAAAAAGGATTTGTAACGTCTATAATATATAATTTTTTAAAGACTGCGAATTGTTTGCGTTAAAGATAAGAATATTAATCCGAATGCATCTTTAACAGTAACAGATTGATGGAAGGGAATTTTAACAGAATTACTGGTATACTACTATTAATTCCTATCAAAAATATGTTTTGTTTAGCGCTCTAGCGTATTGCCAAAAATGTTCAAAAGCAAAATTTTTAACATTCAAAATTATTCGTAAAAAAAGAATTTATAACGTCTATAATATGTTATTGTTTAAAGAGTGAGATTTTTGTGTGTTAAAGATAAGAATATTAATCCGAATGCATCTTTAATAGGATTACTGGTATATTGCCATTAATTCCCGTATAAAATAAGTGTTGCTTAGCGCTCTAGGGTATTGCCAAAAATGTTAAAAGAAAAATTTTGAACATTTGTTCAAAATTATTCGTAAAAAAAGGATGTATAACGTCTATATTATATTATTGTTTAAATAGTAAGAATGGTTTGTGTTAAAGATAAGAATATTAATCCGAAAGCATCTATAACAGTAACATATTGATGGAAGGGAATTTTAACAGTATTACTGGTATATTACAATTAATTTCTATTTAAAATAAGTTTTGTTTAGCGCTCTAGGGTATTACCAAAAATGTTCAAAAGCAAAACTTTGTACATTTGTTACGTTTTTTTGTTGACTCGCCTCTTTTTTTTTCGATTTTAGGTTGAGATTATCATTTTCAGATTAACTTTTTCGGAGTCAACGGGAAATAGATGCAGGTAACAAAATTTTTACTAATATTAAAAAATGTTATTATAAATATTATTCCTAAAACAGTGTCCAGAATATATCAAAATTTATACTTGAGTTTTTAATGTTGAATTATATTATTGTGTAGGTAACTCTCTTAGGTAATAATTTGGTAAGGTATTCTCTAAGGTGACTAAAATTTTGAACATTTGAACAACGTTTTTGATTGACTCGCCTCTTTGTTTACATGAAAATACACTCAAGGGCATAATCGATTCATTACGCCATCTTATTATGCATCGGTTGTTATGGACATGTTTACATATTTGGTATCCTAGGAGACACCATTCAATTATAGTAAAGTGAAAAATATAGAATAAGTGAAAGATTTTTCAGAAGATTTTTTTCGGAAAAACCTTTTCAAGGTCAATGAAAAATAGGAGCAGGTAGCACTGAAACATAGATTTTTTCAAATACTAATTTACCTATTTTAGCGTATTTTATCTATTTAGCGTCTAGCCCACAAATTGGAAATTATAATTTTATTGTATTAAATGAAATGAAATTTCAATCTTTTATTCCCTGTTTCCAAATTTTTTAGAAACAGTTTACAGTTGAAAGTTATAATATATTTTTGGAAAGGAATGCATGTAGAGGACGTTAAATGAAAGAGACCAGTATCATTATTTATGCGTTATATGATGATTATATTGACAAGGGCGTTATATGATGATTACGCCCGGAGAACGATGGATATCGTTCGATGGTCGTAATCATTCGGTGATGCCGTGGTGCATAGAAGATTATATTTTTCACTTTTTCTTTAAAAAACAAAATTAGCATCTTCAGGGCGGAATAAATTCATTATGCCCTATTATTACGCCTCGGTTGTGATGCACATGTTTACATGAAAATACACTGACATAATGAATTGATTACGCCCTCTTATTACGCCCCGGTTGTTCTGGACATGTTTACATATCTCATATCCTAGGATTTATCATTCGATGGTCGTAATCATTCGGTGATGCCGTGGTGCATAGAAGTTTTAATTTTTAATTTTTCTAAAAAAAAAAAAACAAAATTGGCATCTTTAGGGCGGAACAAATTCATTACGCCCTATTATTACGCCTTGGTTGTGATGGACATGGTTACATGAAAATACACTGACATAATGAATTCATTACGCCCTCATATTACGCCCCGGTTGTTATGCACGTGTTTACATATCTCATATCCTAGGAGTTATCATTCAATTATAGTAAAGTGAAAAATAAATACTTTGATGAATGATGAAAATAGTGACAGAAAAGAATTGGAAAACTTCAAAGGTGAGAGGTAAACTGATATTGATGAGCCTTGCTGGAATAATGGAAATTATTATAAACGTATTCAATAATAATAGTAAGTAGTACAAATTAATTTAATTGTTAGTACTACAAAGTAATTGAATAGTTAGTAGTACAAATTTATTGAAAAGTTAATAGTACAAATTAATTGAATACTTAGGAGTAAAAATTAATTGAATGGTTAGTAGTACAAATTAATTGAATAGTCAGTAGTACAAATTAATGAAATAGTAAGTAGTACAAATTATGCAATTGAATACTTTAGTACTACAAATTAATTGAGTGGTTTTTGGGGATCAAAAATCTAATTTTTAGAATGCTCGTAATCATATTTCACCATTTTGCTAGAAGAACCTACAAAGTAATTGAATAGTTAGTAGTACACATTTATTGAAAAGTTAATAGTGCAAATTATAAGTATACATTAATTGAATGGTTAGTAGTACAAATTAATTGAATAATCAGTAGTACAAATTATCCAATTGAATAGTTTAGTACTACAAATTAATTGACTGATTTTTGGGGCTCAAAAATGTAATTTTCAAAATGCCCGCAATTATATTTCACCATATTCAAGTAACTTCCCATTGATCACTAATTAAATAAACTTTTTATTTACGTCTGGCCTTAGTTTAATAATAAACTGTACTAATTTTCCGCGTTTGTCTAGCAATATTTGTGATTCATAAATCAAAGCACAATATCTGTTTTTAATGTTTGTAAAGGCGACAGTTTTCGTGTTACTTACAAACATCTGAGCGCAGTATTTATGTTTTTTTCGCATTCTCAACACTAATAAGGACATTGTGATATGTTGAAGTGTGTTATCTTTGCATTCCTGATTTTTGTAACTTTTTTGTGTCAGCTTGTTTTTGTTTATCTAACGAAACGTGTTTGGAATTCCATTTTCAACCATTAAATCACATTTGTTAAGATATTAATGCTACTTTGTATTAATTAGTATAGAAGCTATGTTTTAAAGTGAGATGCATACATTTCATTTAAATGAGTGCTTCTATTACTTCGTACCTACCTAATAACATAAAATAACTAAACTGCCATTAATAGCCAATATAAAAAAAACTCACGGATTAAATTAATTTCATTGCAATTTTGGTTATATTATGAAAAATACAACAAAATAACTCTACATTTTTATTGTAAAGTAGTTTGATTGCGAATATTTATGATAACAATATATTTGTTCACGTTGCAATTTTCGAATACTTGGAATAAATTGATAGCAAAAAATCCTCTTTTCCCCTAAAATTTTAAAATGTAGCTTCATATTTTGATACTTATTTTGAGTTTTTATGAAAGAGCATATTATTGTTCATCAATTTACAATTTGCAGTAAAGGCATGCAAAATTTAATATGAAGCAATTATTCATGAAAAATATCTCGGTGAAGAAATAGATTATCAAGTATCTAAATTAGCTATTACATTTTTTCGTCTTCAATCTTCACGATTAAATGCAAAAATCATAAATCGCTGATTTTTAGTACCGACGTGGAAAATGTTATTCATTGCTATATGCGTAAATGTTATGTTTTTTCGACTTTTGTAGTTATATCGGTTCAGTGATTTTCTCAACAAACAAAAAAAAAGTTGTTTAAGGTATATATTTTTTTAAATCAATGATTCTATCTATCTATATATCTATCTATATATTTGTATCTATTTATAGTCTATTCTATCTATTCTATCTATTTATAGTGATTAAATTTCTATTTATATGTATTTTGATCTCTGTATTTCTTTGGAACTTTGTTGACTTGCCATCGGTAATCTTATACGTAATATCATCCGACTGCAATCAACAATCAACAAACCGATTGGCGCTTGATTTTTGTATTAAAACGTTTCAGCAGCTCTGATCCCACTCCGAATATTCTGTCTGCACACATTCGGCGCAACTGCCTTTTCCCCACCGCGTTGGTCCCAGTCATTAAAATGACCTAATCATCATCACACGCGCTCATATTACCCACAAAATGTCTGAGAAGAAGACAAAAAATTATCTGCCTCAAATTTTGGCCGCTGTTGCAGGTGAGTGCACAAAATACTTTGCGTTCTGCTAGTCTCGTTCTCAAATGTCAGTTGTAGTCTCTTCGGCGGTTTGCCAAATTGGGAGTTTAGAAAGAGCGGTTTGACTTGGTGTTTATTTAAGATTGCGTTAGGTCGGTGGAGATAAAGGTTTTTCTAGGTTTTGCCATGTGATAATGTGGATATGTTATTTTTATATACGTCCTTGTCGTAGTTTTTTGTGGTATGTAGTCTATGAGAAATAACAAAAATATATATATATATATATATACAGCGTGTCTAAAAAAGTGTGATATGTAAGTAATTTGTTTAGCGAAATATGTTAGGCATAACATTTGTATTTGGCTATTACGTCATATGGCAAGATTTGATTCCTACTTTCTTGAAACTCAAAAAAACAAAGATTAATTTTTTTAAGACACCCTACACCATTATATGGTAGAAGGGATACTGATTATATATATAATATAAAGTTACTCGATGGTCGAGTATATGTATTATACTCATTCAATAGTTTTGTTTTTCTCTTTTCAATGTTACAAAACTTTAGTAGCAATCATTTATTTATGGATACCTATTCATAACTTAACGGTAAAATATAATCTTGAAAGTAACTAAACAAATGTACTCCATTTTTTAAAGAAATAAATAAACAAGCAATAAACAAAAAAAACAACAAAGATCAATATTTTTTAAATAAAGAGTTATAGCTGCATTATACTTATTGCATGAAATCAAATGCAATTGTTTTTCTCCTTTCAATGCTACAAAACCTTAGCAGCAATCATTTATTTATGGATACTTATTCTTAACCCAAAGGTAAAATATAATCTTGAAAGTATTATACTCATTCAATAGTTTTGTTTTTCTCTTTTCAATGCTACAAAACTATAGTAGCAATTTATTTATTGATGGATACCTATTCCTACACCAATGGTGTTACAGTAAAAGAAAAATATTCTTGAAAATTACGAAAAAAATCCAAACCACCAACAAATAAAAAATCAATAACAAACCAGAAAAAATCAACTAAACAACATCTATTAAATTTGCATGACAAATTTCAACCTGATAACTGAACTAGAAGTGTGAGTAAGATAACTAAACATTGAGTGTAAAAATGTTTGAGATTTTATGCGTTTTTCTCGAAAATCAAAACTGGAGATGGTCATTTTTTTAAATTGCTTACTAACGAAAATCAATTTCTGCCACTGGTTCTAATTACCTATCATTACCATTGGATAGCTTATCAATAATTCAAGTACCTACTAATCAGCAAAATCACAAAAAACAAAGTATCACAAAACGGAATTTCAGCCAAAATTAACAGGAATCTCCCAATTTTTCTAAAAAAGCTGAAATATCAATTTTCAAGTCGATCAGTCAAGCTGTATGAGCTCGGGAGGGGTTCAGATAAATCAATAGACAAACAGATAGACAAGGCTTCGAAAATGACCTTTTATAAATACGACGTGAATAAAAGTTAAAACGTATAAATCATAATTATTCTGAAATATAATACTTATTGCATATGTTATCATAAATGTTCGAGTATTTACCCGCTATTATTAGATATTACATTTCATAGTTACATATATGATTATTTGCATTAATATAAGGTGCGAAGAATACCATAAATCGTCCGTGAATATTTTACTTAGTATAGTAAATAGTAATAGTAGCAATAGTAAAAAATAGATCGTAAGTACATATGCAAAGCTATTTCAATATTGATGGTAATCTGGAAAAGCATGTGACTTTTAGATTGAGAGATCTGTAAAAAATAATTCATAAGTTTATTGAACAGGTTTTCCGAATTGAGCAAAATTTTCAAAAAGTATCAAGAAAAAATACAAAAGTACAAAAGTGTTTTAAAATGATTCAAAGTCGCAACAATACGTATGGTAATCTGAAATTGTATAAAAAGGATAAACATAAGAAATATGTAAAAAATAATTAATAAGTTCATTGAACAAGTTTTCCGATTTGAGCACAATTTTCAAAAAGTATCAAGAAAATAATCACAATTTTTTTAAATTTATTCAAAGCGATTACAAATCTGGGTAATCTGAAAATTAATAAGAAATCTGAAAAAAATGACGTAAATTCAATTCAAGAAATTGGCAACGAAATTTGTTGAATTAATAATCAAAACATCATTGTAAACCCTTAAATGTTAAAATTATTAAAACTTTATAATCATTGAAAATTCATAAGAATACTTTTAAAAAATCAGCTGATAGAAGTCAATTGGGAAAGTAATTAATTTTGAAACATTACAATCTTCGCTTCAAAATAATTGGAAAATTATGAGAAATTTGTATCAAGTAATACACAAAAACTTCATAATCACTGAAAATCAATGAGAATACTTTTTAAAAATCAGCTGTTAGAAATCAACTGGGAAGCTAGATAATTTGTAAACCTTAAAATATTCAATTAAAAATTATTGTAAATTTATGAGAAATCCGTGTCAAGTAAGCACAAAAACTTCATAATCATTGAACATCAATGAGAATACTTTTAAAAAATCAGTTGTTAGAAATCAATAGTGAAGCTAGTTAATTATTAAACCTTAAAATGTTAAAATTATTAAAACTTTATAATCACAGAAAATTCATAAGAGTACTTTTAAAAAATCAGCTGTTAGAAGTCAATTGGGAAAGTAATTAATTTTTACACATTAAAATCTTCCATTCAAAATAATTGGAAATTCATGAGAAATCTGTATCAAGTAATGCACAAAAACTTCATAATCATTGAATATCAATGAGAATACTTAAAAATAATCAGTTGTTAGAAATCAATAGGGAAGTTAGTTCATTATTAAACCTTAAAATCATCGATTAAAAATTATTGGAAATTCATGATAAAACCGTATCAAGTAATGCACAAAAATTTCATAGTCATTGAAAATCTATGAGAATTCGTTGAAAAATCAGCTGTTAGAAATCAATTGAGAAGCGAGTTAATATTTAAACTTTAAAATCTTCGATTAAAAATTATTGGAAATTCATGAGAAATCCGCATTAAGGAATGCACAAAAATTTCATAGTCATAGGAAATCCATGAGAATTCTATGACAAATCAGCTGTTAGAAATCAATTGAGGAGCTAGTAAATTATTAGACCGTAAAACATCGATTCAAAATTATTGAAAATTCATGATAAATCCGCATCAAGTAATGCACAAAAATTTCATAGTCATTGGAAATCCATGAGAATTCTTTGAAAAATCAGCTGTTGGAAAACAATTAAGAAGCTAGTTAATTTTTAAACCTTAAAATCTTGGATTAAAAATTATTGGAAATTCATGAGAAATCCGAAGCAAGTAATGCACAAAAATTTAATAATCATTGGAAATCCACGAGAATTCTTTGAGAACACAGTTGTTAGGAATCAATCGGGAACTAGTTAATTTTTAAACCTTAAAATCTTCGACTAAAATTTTTTTTGGAAATTCATGAGAAATCCAAATCATGTAATGCACAAAAACTTCATAATCATTGTAAATCCAAGAGAATAATTTAAAAAAATGCTGTTGGAAATCAATTTGGTAGCTAGTTCAATTTTGAACCTCAAAATCTTCGATTCAAATTCAAAATGAGAAAACCATATCAACTAATATTAAAATCTTCGATTCAAAATAATTAGAAATTCATGAGAAATCTGTATCAAGTAATGCACATAAACTTCATAATCATTGAAAATCAATGAGAATACTTTAAAAAAATCAAATCAAAAATTGTTAGGAATCAATAGGAAAACTAGTTAATTATTAAACCTTAAAATCTTCGATTACAAATTATAGAAAATTCATGAAAAATCCGTATTAAGTAATGCAAAAAAATCATGGTCATTGGAAATTCAAGAGAATACTTCTTTTCAATCAGCTCTTAGAAATTAACAGGGAAGCTAGTTTATTATTAAACCTTAAAAACATCGATTACAAATTATTGGAAATTCATGGTAAATCCGCATTAAGGAATGCACAAAAATTTCATAGTCATAGGAAATCCATGAGAATTCTATGAAAAATCAGCTGTTAGAAATCAATTGAGGAGCTAGTAAATTATTAAACCGTTAAATCATCGATTCAAAATTATTGAGAATTCATGATAAATCCGCATCAACTAATGCACAAAAATTTCATAGTCATTGGAAATCCATGAAAATTCTTTGAAAAATCAGCTGTTGGAAATCAATTGAAATGCTAGTTAATTTTGAAACCTTAAAATCTTCGATAAAAAATTATTGGAAATTCACGAGAAATCCGTAGCAAGTAATGCACAAAAATTTAATAATCATCGGAAATCCACGAGAATTCTTTGAGAATACAGCTGTTAGAAATCAATCGGGAACTAGTTAATTTTTAAACCTTAAAATCTTCGACTAAAAATTTTTGGAAATTAATGAGAAAACCGTATCAAGTAATGCAAAAAAACTTCACAATAATTGTAAATCCGTTAGAATACTTAAAAAAAAAATGCTGTTTGAAATCAATTTGGAAGCTAGTTACTTTTTAAACCTCAAAATCTTCAAAATGAGAAAATCATATAAACTAATGCACAAATATTTCATTGCTTGAAATATGCTTGAAACACGGTAAAAAATGAAATTAGATATCATTACAAATGCATGAAACAACTACAGTGTTTTACTTGAAATGGTAACACCTCTGTAACTTATAACTTTTCGGTGGAATAAAAAAAAAATTATATCCACGAACAACCTTTCTCAATACATTTTTTTGAAAAAAAAAAACTGAACTTCTGTTCAATATTTTGCGTTAATTTTTGATCACAGTAGGCTAGTTATTCACTAAGGCTAAAATGTAGGTTATCTATTCAAGAAAACTTCACAAGCTTCACATATAGAAAACACTTGTTTTAAATCCATCAATTAAAAAAAAAAAGTCAGTGAGGTGTTACCATTTCAAGTGAAACACATTGTGCATAAAACTCATTTTCCAAATTTAACACAACTTTTCATGTACTAGGAACAACTTTTTTCCCTTGAATTAATTAAAACCGAACATCATATGTTCGGCCGTGCACCATAACCTAACCTTACCTAACCTAATCTAACCTTACATAACCTAACCTAACCTAACCCAACAATCCTACATAATAAAGTACAATGTTCTCAAGATGTACGTGTTCTTATTGGTTAATATCTCATAAAAATACGTTATTACAACATTATAACATATTTTTACATAGTTTCTGAAATGAGAAGAAGACGAATGAAAATTTGCTGTCATGCTAAACTAAGTGTTCTGTTAAAATAACAATTGAATTATGCTGCAAGCAAGTGAGCAGCAGACACATTATTGTTTTAACTGCAATATTCTGACTAAATTTATGATTGAAAGAAAACAGTCTAGTTGATGAATTCATGCACCCAAGCATTTAAAGACAGCCACTTTAATAGGATCAACATAGTTGACCTGCCTCCACTAGTCTGCACATTATTGTATTAGCCAGAAACTTGTATAGTAAATTGTAAAGTGCTACTTACTATTACTACACTATTTATTATTACAATAATTAGTGTACTAGAGTATAATTAGTCAAAAAAGTGAAAAAAATAATAATATAAATTTATTTCATTATAAAATTGATATTATAGCAATAATTATTAAATAAAACATTATTTTTTATGTTTAAGCATTAAAAATTATATTAAATTTAAATATAAATTAAATATAACATTATTACTTTGTTATGTTGTTTTTAACACATTATTATGCAGATGTCTGCAAAAGGAATTATAAAAAAAAAGTAAAATAACTAAATGAAAATCGTAAAGTCAATCACAGTTTTTCTTTCCACAAAAAACATTTGACAAGAAAATTAATGTTTTTGAAAAATTGAAAATAAAACTTTTGAACCTACTTGAATTACAAATCTTTTACAAGCTCGCATCCTCACATTACAATTACAATAGCTATCTTAAAGTCGATGAAACCACAAGTAAATTACAATACGATCACATATGATTACATATGTATCAATAATCATTATCATGTAAATCAGTATCATTCGTTCACATACGAGCAAGCTCGTACCTTCATGCGTTAATTTTTATTCAACAGATAACTAATCTCACCACCAACTAATTAAAAAAAAATCTCAAAGTTAAATTTTATGCGATAGTTACAAAAACTTGTGGTTATGTAGATTACAATCGCATATGAGTAATATTGTACCTTCATGCGTTTGGTTTTATCCAGCAGATAACTTATCAACAACTTTGAGCAAGTCAAAATCCAAATGTGAATAATTTTTTTTTGCTATGGTTACAAAACTTTTAAATTTATTAACCTGCACTACTCTGTGATTAATAAATCGACATTAAAATCTCAATTTTATATTTTTGTTGTGATTAACAATCGCATGAGAAAATCCACGAATCTACAGCGAAAGCAATTTAAGAATGTTTGCAGCCATAGAAAAATATATGTTTAGTTGAGATTTTGTTAAGTTGATGTTGAATTTCTATAGATTTAAAGTATATTTTTTCAAAGCAATTTAAAAGTATTACAATTAGAGAAAAGTATACCCATGTAAAGTAGAGATTTTGATACTGATTTTAAGTTTATGATAAGTTTTCTGTTGGATTTTTATATATTTTCTCAAAGAAATTTAAAAGTTTTGCAACCATAGAAAAATATTGTATAAAATAGAAATTTTGATTTTCTCATAGTTTATAATGAGTAATATGTTGGATTTGTACACATAAGTTCATTTCTTCAAAGTTGAGGATAAGTTCTTTGGTACTAAAGCATCAGTAATGATCCGATAAGTCAGAAGTTAAAGGTCAAAATATTATTGGGTTTTGCCACCGACGAATCGCAAAGCGTACGTACATACCTACTTATCGGAACCTTTATTTTGGTTTTACGTATTCTAAGAGCATGTGAACCATATGGAGCTTTGCCCATTGAAATCTTCACCTAGGACTCTACATATCGCCAAAAATACAACAAGCAGTACCATAGAGTTATCTGCCAGTTAAAAAAAATACTGTAGTTATGAATTCAAGGAGCTTGGAACTTAAACAATTAAAAAAATTCTAGATGCGGTTATTGAAGGGGAGGGAAAATGACACACATGTCACCATTCGTCAAAAGATATTAAAAATTGACGTGATTCTGGAATTTTTTATTTTGCCCTTATTCTCAGAGAAATTTTTGATTTTGATTATTTTAAAAACATCACCCTGTATAGTAGATTGACTAGGAAAGTCCGCATTATCTTTATCAAATACTTTTGACCCTTCATGACTTGAACATGATATCACATAGCGATATCAACTGTGACTTCAAGTGGAAATAAAGGAATTTGCATATTATATTTATTTCGCTATATTTGTGTATAGTACGAACAATGTGAGTCATCTGCTGTACAGCTCATATCAGAATCAGGAAGCCGGTCATGAGTGCGTGCCAATTTTTAATTAATCCGTTGAGTGTTGATATAATTCTCGAGGCATGTGGTTACATGGGTCAAGGTTTATGCATGGTTCATTAGTTAATTGAAACGCAAGTATTTCTTTTATTGAAGCAATCAGCTGTGCAGAAATTGATAGATAAAACAGCGAAAATTATATACATTGAAATTCATAGCTATGACGAGAAAATTGATAGTTAAAGATGAAAAATTAAACACTATTCATTTTCATAATTCATTACTTGTATATAGTTACTGAAATATCCAACGCCTCTTTTAGGTTAAAATTGGAGAATAAGTTTTGTATAAAAATTTAATGAATACTAATAAATCGTAAAAAGTCTTATTTGGGCGAAAAATTGAAACCGTTTTTTTTTTAAATTTCAAAATTATAAAAGCAAAACGTTTATATACTTTTCAAGTGATCAATCATGCTACAAAAAGCTATCAAAAAGTGCACAATGAGTCAACAATATTTTTGATTAGAATCAATTTTCTAATTTAATTTTCATAATCTAATAAATGTGTCTATTATTCTGTCGTAGACTCAAAAAAATGAATATTTTGTAAAAATTTGGAAAACAAATAGTGCCCATTAATTTAATAGACACGATTTGTCATAAATGACAATGAACAAATTTTGACTTAATGAACACATTCATCAATTGGTGTTAACTCTTATCATATTTCTAGTCGAAAATTTGTGGTTACTCATGTTTTTTGTTTTTATTATTAAATTTGAAAATATAGAAACTACTAGTAAACTCCCATATTTTGCAGGAAATTTGATTAATGGGCGGTTTCAAAATTCAAGCAAATGGAGGAATCATTACTTGTTCATGTCAAACTCTCCTGAACTGCCCAATGTCTCAACGATATATAATTACATAGAATCATATTTCTAATATAATTTTCAAAATCTAGTACATGTATCTATTATTTTGGATTAGGCTCTAGATTAGGAATATGATTATGAATAAATATTTAGTATAAATTTGGAAAACAACTTATCTTATTCATCAATTGGTGTTTAATCTTATTATATTTTTATCGAAAATTGGTGTTTATTTATCATATATTTTCGATTTTTATCAATAATTTCAAAAAGATAGGAATTAACCTTAAATCACACATATTTTGTAGCTTGTAGCTCTCTTGGTTTGTGTATAAAACTGCATTTATATGTATTATGTGTTCATTTAAGTAAAGTCAAGGTTTGCTGGCATCAAAATTTTGTAAATCTTTGCAAATATTATCTGATCGTGAGCCTTATATGAATAACACGATTCATTTATGACGTGTTTTTCGAATTACTACGTGAAATGCCCGTTATCTGAAGCCATAATTACAAAATAAATACGTATCTGCACTCCCACAAGGATTAAGATTTTTAAAGAATTAAAAGTGAGGATTATTTCTTTAGTGCTCTAATCCACGTAATATCTATGTTGTCCTACGTAAGAGTTTAAGTGAATATTTATTTTTATGATAGCCTCATCATTCTGGTTTGGCTTATAATGTTACTAGGGGCAGTCTTTCGAAAGTTGAGGATTAGTTATCTACTGTATAAGCGCACTTACAATTAATTTAGAACCTACATATTCCATTCGTTCTGAATCTCGTGATTAACGTCTTAAACATTCATATGAATACTTTATTAGCTACTATTTCCATAGGAAATTGACAGGGGGATATTTTTAATTTAAATTATTGAAACTAATGTTAGTTTATTTAATATGATTTTCAAATTTTCACTTCTGATTCCCCGAATTTTTTGAAGGAAATTTTAAACATGATAATTGCTATGGTAAAATTTATGATAAATGGATTCAATAGAACAAATGGATGCATGATAATTGGGGCAAAATTTATAATACCTTGTTTAATTTTATGATAATTGTGTTCAATTTATTATAATTAAATTTAAATGTACGACAATTTTGTCAAAATTCTCATATTGCAGATATGAAGATCCCCTATTAGTAATGTGACATTGTTTAAGTGAAAACGAATTAGTTTATAACTTTTGGGTTCAAATTTATGATTTAAAATTATGGTAATTTATTTGGTCATTGGAAATAATACTCGTGTCCACTTTATAAAAATTTGGTTCATATTAATGAAAATTTGACCAAAAATGTATGGGTTTGCAAGTGCAGCTACAATCATTAAACTAATGTACTCTCAGTTTTGGCATTATTTATACTGTGAGAATGGATTAGTTTATAACAAATAAGGTGAACTTTATGACAATTGGATCCAAATTTATGACGGTCAAGTTAATCATGTTGGCAATTTTATTCAAATGTACGATATTTGTTGGGAAATTGGTGATAATTGGTATTTATAGAATTAATTTTTAATTTATGATAACAAATAGGGTTCAAATATACACAATGGAGTTATTATTTATGACCATAGGGTTCAAATTTATAAGGTTTTAGCAGTTATGCGGCTAACAACATTTTTTAAAACTTTTTGAATAAACATTTTTTGATACTGCGAAAAATCATAAATTTATATCATTGGGTTCAATTATACAGGGTTTTCATAAAGTACGGAATACATTAATTATTTCGGAAATTTAAAATATTTTGAAAAAATCCTCGGGTACGTTAATTTCTAAATCTGAAAATACACAATTTGTTATAAGTCTACATTTTTTGTAACATTTGGTTTTGAGTTTCATCTCTCAATCTACTGTTTTTTTAATCATATCAATTGATAATTGGAGCAAAATTTATAATACCTTGTTTAATTTGATGATAATTGTGTTCAATTTATTATATTTAAATTCAGATGTATGACAATTTTTTTTAAATTTTGAAGGTGCTCATTAGTAATGTGACTAAAAAATAGCCCTATTATGGGTATTGTTTAAGTGTAAATATTTAGTTTATGACTTTTGGGTTTCAATTTATGATTTTAATTTATGGTAATATATTTGGTCATTGGAAATGATACTCGTGTCCAATTTATAAAAAATTGGTTCATATTAATGAAAATTAGACCAAAAATGTATGGGTACTATGCAGTTTTGCAAGTGCAGCTGAAATAATTAAACTAATCTAATCTCAGTTTTAGCATTATTTATACTGTGAGAATGGATTAGTTTATAACAAAAAAAGAAACCCTAATAGTTTCTAATTTTATTAGATAGACCATTTTTTATGGATATATCGGTTATAGGTACAATAGTTTTTAATATGAAACGATTTTTTAAAAATATTTTTTATTTCCGAAATAATGAATTTATTCCATACTTCATGAACACCTGTATGATAAATGGGTTTACATTTAAGAGAAGTATGACCAAATTTATAATAACAAATGTATCCACTTTTGGTTCAAATTTATGAAAAATCGATTCAAATTTATGACGATTGGGAATGAAATTTATGAAATTGAGTTTCAAATATATGATAAGAAATAAGGTACAAACATATGACTGCGGTCCAAATTTACGACGATTAGGTGAAAATTTATGAAGACTGCTTGATGGTACTTCCCGTAGAACTAATGTTAAAATATAGATGGTGGTGCACTTGATGGCTACTTGTGGTAGAACCAGAAGTTATTGAAAACATATGACTACGGTGTCCAAATTTAAGACGATTAGGTGCAAATTTATGAACACAACGCTTGATGGTACTTCCTGTAGGACTAATGTAATAATATACAGGGTGGTGCCCTTGATGTCTTCTTCAGGTAGAACCGGAAGTTATTGAAAACATATGACTACGGTGTCCAAATTTACGACGAATAGGTGCAAATTTATAAAGATAACGCTTGATGATAATTCCGGAAGGACTAATGTAATAATATACAGGGTGGTGCACTTGATGGCTACTTCTAATAGAACCGGAAGTTATTGAAAACAGATGACTGCGGTGTCCAAATTTACGACGATTAGGTGCAAATTTATGAACACAACGCTTGATGACTAATGTAATAATATACAGGGTGGTGCACTTGATGGCTACCTCTAATAGAACCGGAAGTTATTGAAAACATATGAGTGCGGTGTCCAAATTTACGACGATTAACTGCAAATTTATAAAGACAACGCTTGATGATATTTCCGGAAGGACTAATGTAATAATATACAGGGTGTCTACTTCAGGTAGAACCGGAAGTTATTGAAAGTTGATTGTATTTATTTTCAGTAGCACATAATTTTATGTGCTACTGAAAATAAATACTAGGAGTAATATAATTGTATAATTGTATAATTATTAATAATAATAATTAATAATAACTAATTGTATAATTGTATAATTGCTAGTATACTTGTTTTTAAATTTTTATTTTGTAGGAAAAACCTTTGTCGCTTGACAAACGTTTTGCTTGAGATATTAGAAACATTCGTAATTCAAGGTTCATTGCAATAAATTGAAGATAAAATGGATTAATCTGTATTATTTTTGTTTGTGCTCTTTAAAACTTATTAAATAGCTACTATATCGTGTTTTTATGTTGTCAACCGAAGTCAGCTGATTATTATATTATTATAAGCTCAAGAAAATATTGCTATGTGCTGTGTAACATCATCAACATTATTATGACATTTTAATTACTTCTTGTGGGCGAAAAAAAAGTTATCCGCTTAATTGATGTACTTTAAATTTGCAGTTTGCGAATTTTCTTCATAATCTTATGTGCTACTGAAAATAAATACTAGGAGTAGTATAATTGTATAATTATTATTAATAATAATTAATAATAACTAATTATATAATTGCTAGTATAATTGCTTTTAAAATTCGATTTTGCAGGAAAAACCTTAAACGCTTAACAAACGTTTAGCTTGAAATATTAGAAACATTCATAATTCAAGGTTCATTGCAATAAATTGAAGATAAAATGGATTAGTCTGTATTTTTTTGTGTATGCTTTTTAAAACTTATTAAATAGCTACTATATCGCGTTTTTGTGTTGTCAACTGAAGTCAGGTGATTATTATGTTATTATAAGCTCAAGCAAATATTGGTGCCTGCTGTATAACATAATCAACATTATTATGACATTTTAATTACTTTTTATGGGCGAAAAAAAAAGGTATGCGCTTAATTGATGTACTTAAAATTTGCAGTTTGCGAATTTTACAATTTAACATTTTTTATTAGATTTATATTTTAAGATGTGACATAATGAAAATTATTGTTATTAAAATTTAAAATTTATTAATATTTATGAAAATCTATGGAATAATTTACACTTTGATAATGATAATATGAATATGTATTTACATATTGAATATGTACTTATTTCTTTTTCTAAATCACAAAATGTATTGATATGATTCAATAAAAAAAATTATAAAACACAATTTTTGCCCATAGTAACAAAGTTACAGTTACAACATACCAACAGTAAAATAGTAATAACTAGTGTCATATCGCCGTCGCCCCAAGATTTTACATAACTTTATATTGTGCATTACGTTTTTAATATGCACCGATAATACCAAATTATCAAAGGTCTATAGATTAACTTGACCTTATGACGATTTTATGCTTACGGGGAACAACATTTCATTGATTGTAAAAATGAAGTAAAACACTTAGATATATGTATTAAATATAATAAGTATAAATTAAAATTTAAATATTAAATTAATATAAAAATATTAAAACAATTGGCAAATACAAAGTTTGAGTTATATTATAAATAATTTAATAAATTAAATTATAAATTTACAAGTGTAATTACAATTAGAAATAAATGCATAATTTAGTTTTAAATTTGAATATTAACTACGTACAATACAAACTATACCAAAATTTGCGTTTAAGTGATAATGGAGTTTAAACATATAACGATAAAGAAGGCACCATTTAAGGTCAAAAATACTGCGATAAGTCAAATTACTGATTCAAAATAACTGCACAGATGATGGGTATCATACACGACTGTAACCACTCTAATAATTTCTAAATAAGAATGAAGGAAATACCTAAATATTGGAGGTTTCATTAAGAGTGGTCAGATTCATAACCACATAACAAGAGGTACAGACACAATCCGACTGAATAACTCTAACAGTTACACACATGAGAAATGCTTTGTACAGTACTGTAAAGATATTTAATCACATGCCAAGCACATGTAACCGAGCTAAGAGTCTGAAATTATTCCAGCAATTGTGCATGGAGGGCATCTTCAAACATATAGCCTTTTATGGCGTTCATGAATATTTTTCTTTTAGTGTTCAATAATTTTATATATTTGTTTGTTCTACTTTTAGTTGAGGGGTTGTTTTTTCTCTTTCTTTTATACAAGTTGTGTGTCTCAAATATTATGTTAATTGTAATTATAATTGTTGTTATTTAATTGTGCGCCTTTTTTATATGCTGTATTCCAGTTTTTCATAAAATTAATATCTATCTATCTAAACTTATTAGATAAATTTAGTGGTGATCAGATGGTATTCTCCCAGTTATAACTTTAATATGATATACACTTGAGAATGTTCGATTAATCTATAATTTTGAAGAAATAGAAATAAGGCTATTTATTATTTTTTTTAAATATCGTGATATGGGGTGTAAATTAGGGGTGTTTACAATAGATTATTTAATTCATGTTCACATTAGCCAATCACAACGCGAGTTGATTGGTTTCCTAGTTACGTTCTTACGTCTATTCATGCTATTCATCTATTCACATGAACTTTACTTCAATTTGTTATTATATCAAATTAAAAAAAATCGAATCTATAGCATCCATTATACAATCCAATTAAATACGATTCGTGCAACTCATGTTGATTTGCCAGAAATAAACGTTTTAAACTGATAAATCATTACTCGTTACTATGCAAGACGCAATCGTAAAATATCCGGAAATTTTAATTAACTTATAGTTTACTACAGATAATATAACAAATTCAGGGGCGGACCTCAAATTCGGTCGATAGCCCTTTGCCAGGATCAACCCAATTTGGTCCATAGCCCTTTGCCAGGATCAACCCAATTTGGTCCATAGCCGTTTGCCAGGATCACCACATTTAATACTATACAAATAAATATATTACGTAAGGTATACCCTGGCAATAAAATTCTTATTCTTCTTAAAACAAATAAGATTTTTTTTAAGTTCAGAAAAAAGTATTGTTAAAAAAATAAACTCCTCGTTGAATCGAAAATATCCGTTTTAAGGCCCTTCGAGTCTTATATTGAAATGTTACTGTCAAAATTTAACACAAACATATTTTTTTTAGTGACGTTGTCATCTGCATCCGATGGCATTCACTACGGATGGACTTCTCCGGTTTTGCCCAAGCTCAAGGCTGCAGACTCTGCCATAAGTATATCAGAAACCGACGGAGAATGGCTGGAGCTGCTGTACATGATAGGAGGCCTAGCTGGATTACCAGTCATAGTCTCCATAGTGGACAAAATCGGTCGGAAGAAGACAATTCTCTTCGCCAACAGCTGCAGCTTCTTGTCTTGGGTACTAATAGCGACTGCCACAAGAGTTGAACTCCTGTTCGCAGCGAGATTTGTAGCTGGAATGGCAGCTGATGTCGCATTTGTTGCAGGTCAGTTAAAAAATAATAGGTATAAGTACTATATAAAATTGTGGAAGATTATTGGATAGGTTCTCGATTTGTGCAAATATTTCCGGAAGTGTCATGTTTACGTAAAAAAAATAAGGATGCACTACCGAAACGCAGTAGACAAAGTCAAAATAGTGATATCAGTTACTGAAATTTATGAAAATTTATCTAATAGACAATTTGAAAATTGTATTCCAGATCTGTGTACAATATGCATGTAGATAAATCTTCTGAAAGTTTGACCACTAGTATGTCTTAAAAAGTGAAAATCGGGTTATTAACTTTCCGAGTTGACCTATGTCTACGAATTTTCCAAAATTTACTGATACATTTTAACGTTATGTACAACATTTAAAATAATGTACATTACAAATAATAAAATTTTCCAAATATGAAATTATTTCATGACTTTTGATTCGGTGTACGAAAAAATGCATAATTTTCTTAATAGTACTTCGTAATAATAATAAATTTTGATCCTATGTAGGAAAGTAAAAAAATCATACTTGTTTTATAGTACACATGTATTAAAAAAATGGGCCGAATAGTACAATAAATTAAAATTATACTAGTAATGCATCTTTTTAAAAATAGAATAGAAACTGCAAATAAAAATATTGTAATGAGTTGATTTATTTCATTATTTTTTGTATCATTGATTTTTTTTTTTTAAAGAATCATGATTTATTCCAATCCTGATAATTATTTATTAATCATCAATAATTATCAATCATCAATAATTATTAATCACCAATAATTTTACATTTTGAGAGAATATAGTACATATATAGAAATAATATTTAGTTGTAGTAATAAATTTCAATTAAAGATTATTGATTTATCTCGAATACAAATAAACTATTGAAATTTGAGAAGTTGATAAATGTTTTCCTACTTTAGACCCTAATTATTAATAATCACGAACTATTATCATATTGTAGTCGTAATGAGAAAGTTGTTACAAATCCACCGAAAATTTGTAAAATACCGGAGAAAAAGCGGAGGACAGATACAGCGGAAAAATCGTTTTTCTCGAAAGGACTTAAGCTGTATAACAACATGCTATGTCACATAAAAAATGAGATAAATTTTCATAAGTTTAAATCTCAGGTGAGGGAATATGTGTTCAAATTGATTGACTGTAAATAGAAAATAGTAGATGTAGTAAATAGAATAAAATATTGTTAATATGAAAGTTGTAGTTGCTATTTGTGTGTTTTCTTTTGTTGTTTTGTTGAAATTTTGTATATTATGTAGCGTGTTTTGCTAATAAATATTCTTTATTATTAAAAATGTATAAGAAAACAAAAGAAAATTTGCTAGAAATGAAACGAAAATGTGTACGATAGTAAGAGAAAATTTGTAAGAATTTTACAGAAAATTCCACTGTTTAAATCATGTTTAAATTTCACATAATTAATAAGTATACTTGGAGTTATTAGAAAATGCAAAAATCAGAATATAGAAACCTGTAATTATTACTTACTTAATATTTCTGCCAACATTTCAATTGATTATTTTAATCATTGCTTTCATTTTTGGCAAATTACATTATTATTTACTGTAACTATTCTTTGAATCTTTATTTGCTTATATTTGTAATAATGGCAATACTACAAAATGTGAATAACAAGAAAATATGTTTATTTCTATATAATTGCTAGTGTTCTATCGTATACCAAAATTCTGGAGATTACAGTAAAACCTTTAATTATTACTTATTTTGCTAATATTTACGTCAAAATTTTAATGATTACCTTCAATATTTTGATAATTGCTTTCAATTTTGGTAAATTTTAGTTATAACTGTTAAAGATTAATTTCATATATCAAAATTTCAAAGATTATTGTCAAAACTACATTACATTTATTGATTATTATCAATACTTTAATAATCGGTTTGGATTTTGATAAATTTTAGTTACAACTTTAAAGATTAATCCTTTCTGTCAAGATTTCAAATATTACAGTGAAAACAGGTCGTTTTTCTGTCAAAATTTCAAGGAATACTGTTAAAACTGCATTCATTACTGCCAAAATTTCGATCATTTTGTATAAATATTTCTACAGAAATAGTAATAACGACGGTTAAAGTTTTAAATACACCGACATTTTAAAGAGTGCTGTAAAAATTTGATTTCCTTTTTGTGAAATTTTAGTAGGTAATTACTGTAAAATTTACTTGATAAAATCTCAAGATTTACTTTCAAAATTTCTAATTATTAGTTTCAAAACTGTAATGTTTACAGTTAACTGTATAATTCTATAGAAATGTCAAAGATTATTAATACATTTTCAATTATTACTGTCAAATTTACAAAGAATACTGCCAAATTTGTAATTATTTTCTGTAAGAACTTCAATTATAATAAAATTTTCGTACATTTTTGCCAAATTTCCTATCAATATTTTTTATGCACTTGCACTAACTCCAAAAAGTTAATATTTTACATTCCTATAAAGTCCTAAAACTTTTTGAAATAGAACAGTTTCGTAAATGCTGATCAGGCCCTACCGAATTTTACCAATATCTGCAATAGCACAACAATACATAAAGATTTTAGAAAGGTTTATGGAGATTTAATGAAATTTTTTCAAATATCAAAAGAGTTAAAACTTCGGAATGATTCAGGGAATTCAAATATCAAAAGAAGCGAATGTTTGATTACAGACTTCAACAATTGTATCAATCAATTTACAAATCAATAAAATTTCCACATTTTTTTTTAATCGTTGTTTAAAAAAATGAATTTCACTATATATTATAAAGATTTCAGAAAACTACTACTCGTTTGTACCACTAAATCTACATAACTGGCATATTAATAATGATAACACTTTTTGTACATATTAAGTGATAGTATTTTCAGTAAGTTGACAGTAAGCTGATAGCATAATAGTATTTTCTCTTGAATTGTATTTATATTCAATGGGTCCGTCTGGAGATACTTGTGATTCTACTAGTTTGTTTCGCGATATTTACATAAATAGCGTATCAATATTAGTTAAACTTTATGTACACATTAAGTGATGCATAATGATAATATTGTCTTGAAGCGTATTAATAATCCTTAAACTATTACTTGATTTATGGTGGGGAGATACCGTTTTAAGTCTAGTTTACTTAATCAATTAATTTAGATATAAAATTAACCTAAAATAATTTTTTCCTAATAATTTAACTATTAATCTCCCCTTAATAATGTATATATTAAGTAATGCACAGTACCATATTCTGTTGAATTGTATTAATATTCAATGAGCACCTCTGAAGATATTCGCATTTTAATGAGAACTTCTGACACTTGACGCTTCTTCAATTTTAAGAGTACAACTACTACTCGTTTGTTTTACGATATTTACACAAATAGCGTATCAACATTGATTAAACTTGATGTACACATTAAGTGATGCATAATGATAATATATTGTCTTGAAGCATATTAATAATCATTAAACTTTTTGAATATATAAAGTGATGCATATCATATTCCATATTCTCTTGAATTGTATTAATATTCAATGAGCACGTCTGAAGATATTCGCATTTTAATGAGAACTTGTAATACGTGACGCTTCTTCAATTTTAAGAGTAAATCTACTACTCGTTTGTTTTACGATATTTACATAAATAGCGTATCAATGTTGGTTAAACTTTATGTACACATTAAGTGATGCATAATGATATATTGTCTAGAATTGTATCAATATTCAATATTTTCGTTAAAATGCGACTGTAGTTACCTTTAGTTAATTATGTGTTCATATTTTACAGTGCCCATGTACATTGGTGAGCTGGTAGAGAAGCAGATCCGTGGTATGCTGACTTCGTTCATCAACATAATGGTTCTGATAGGCGTCGTGATCTGCTATTCAGTGGCTCCGTTTGTCTCGGTGACGCACTCTGCAATGGTTGGAGCTTCTTTTGTACTCGCGCAGCTGTTGATACTGCCGTTCATGCCTGAGACTCCTTACTTCCACCTTCTCAAGGATAGGAAGGACAAAGCCGAGAAGTCGCTGCAGTGGACCAGGAAGAGGGATGACGTCCAAAAGGAACTGGAGGACATCCAGGCGGCGGTTAAACGCCAGTCTGCCGAGCGGGGGAAGTTCAAGGACCTCTTCATAGTGAAGAGCAACAGGAAGGCCCTGATTATAATGACCGTGCTGAACGCGGTTCAGCACTTTAGCAGTATATCCGTTATAATGATGAACATCCATACGATACTGAACGACGCCGATGGCATCATAGAGACCAACACTGCGTGCATAATCTTCGCATCAATAATGCTGATATCTGGTTTGTGCGGAGCTACTGTAATTGACAAGTTCGGAAGGAAAGCTTTATTGATCTCATCAAGTCTAGCGGCTGCCATTGCGTTGGGATCGCTTTCTGTGTATCTCACATTCAAGCACCATTCCTACGATGTCCTTCCGTACAATTGGGTCCCAATTGTGGCAGTTTTTCTGTACGCGGCGGCTTTCAGGCTTGGACTAGGACTAGTGCCAATCGTGGTCACAGCAGAGATCTTCCCCACCAGCGTTAAGGCCATGGGGATGACTATTTCTGATGGCATGTTCGTTGGTTTTGCGTCCATCACCATCTACCTGTACCAGATACTTGAGCATTACGTGGGCATGCACGTTCCGTTTTACATATTCACAGTGTCGTGCATTTTGAACATCTTCTTCGTTGTGTTTGTACTTCCAGAAACTAAAGGCAAAACTCTGGAGCAAATCCAGATGATGTTAAAAGGCGAACAGATTGTGCAAGAGAAAGAGAAGAGGAGTGGTGTTATATGATGGTGCAAATTAGTGATAACAAGAACAATACTTAATTAATTCGTTTAATGTTCCTAAACATCACAGAAGCTGTGATATGTTTATATATTTGTATTATCTATATAAGTACTTTATTTAATGTTATTGTTAATAACACTTATTATTTTTAAACTGTGTTTAAATAAAAAATATATTGGAATACGTGGATATCAGTTAATGAAATATCTAAATCACAACTGAAAGTTGATCTCGCCAATGTATAGCGTAGCAATGCTGCATTGATGGAGCAATGAGTTTGAGTTGAGTTTGATTTCGGAGTTGGAATCGATTACAAAGTTATAAAGAAAAAAATGTTTTTTAATGGTACAACATTATAAGTCATTTCTTTGTAGGTACACAGAAACTCTATAGAGATAATATTTTACTTATTAGACATATCGTCGGCTTACAAGTGAAATACACTAAATCATTTTTTGGCTGTTTTTAGTTAAGTTTTATTTTGATGGTTTACTAAAATGGAACAAATCTCAGGCTCAGGAGGGGTATAGTAAAGGGTCCTGTAGCCGGAATTCCAAATTCTTAACTCATTAAATGACTGAGTAGGAAAGGTAACAGCACAATATAAAACTTTAATTGCAGTTTCTCACATTTTATAGTTTTTGACTTAAGTGATTTCACTTGTAAACCGACGATATTGAACTATATCATATATATCTCTCATCTAGATCGTCTCATATATTAGTATCAGCTAAACTCATGGATTTCAGTAAAAACAAAATATATTTGAAATATGCAATATACAGGGTGAGTCGAGAGGAACGGACCAAACTCCAGGAGTGTATTGTACACTCCTGGAAAGGGAGTGTGAAAATAATTGTATATAAAATAATTTTTAAAAATCATATGTTGTTATCCGATCTTCATTTGTTTTCAAGTGATAGTTTCAAATCTTGAATATGCAAATGTGGTGTTTGTCTATGGTTTTTGTAATGGGAGTGCTACAGCTGCTGTTGAAAGATATCGTCCACGGTTTCCACATCAGAAAACTCTGGATTAAAATGTATTTATCCGACTTTTCAACTAACTGTTCGAAACTATCACTTGAAAACAAATGAAAATCGGATAACAACATTTGAGTTTTTTTAAAATCATTTTACGTGTGCAATACACCCCTGGAGTTTGGTCCGTTCCTCCCGACTCACCCTGTATAAAAAAGTAATCAGAATTCACAAATTTTACTTTATTTTGTCATGAAATGGCATCATCTGGTATTTACACATTGCGCGATGAAAATTTGTGTTTTATAAATGAGGATAATGGTAGTGGAAGATGATCTTTGCATGATGAAAACGATTGCAGCCTGGTGAAGATGTATGCTGTCTGGTGAATAGTTGGAGGTCATTACTGCCTCATACATATATGAAGATGATTACCATCTGATGAATAGATGAAGATGATTGTCTGATATAGGCGATGATGACTATTGTTTGATAAAAATGATGACTGTCTTACAAAAACGAATATTGGCAATATAATGAAGAGGTTAAATTGAGAACTGTCTCATTAAACTATAGTCACAAACAATAAATTTATGAAGTAACTTATTTTATTTATAATTGATAAAATGTATCACGAAGTAAATGCCACCACAATTCAAAAATAGTATATACCAAAGATACACGATATAGTAATATACAATAATATAAATATTGTACACAAAACTATCAAGAAATCAAATTATCTACTAGAAACTTTCAAGAATTCAACTTCTCTACTGTAAACTGTCAATAATTCGAGACATATCAACTGCAAAATTTTAATTCGAAAAATCGGACTTTTCTACTGTAAACATTCAAGAATTTACACATCAAAAATTCTGCAATATGATTTTGTAGATTCTGCTGCAAAAACTTTCAAAATCTTCTTATTAAAATCAAATCCACACATAATTCAACTTCTCTACGGTAAACTGTGAATAATTCGAAACTTATCTACTACAAATTTTAATTTTCAAGAATACAATCTTTCTACTGTAAACATTCAAGAATTCCACATTTAAAAATCCAAAATTCTGCTAGATGATTCAGTAAATTCTGCAATGAAAAACATTTTCAGATATCTGCTTATTAAAATAAAATCTACATATGGCCTTTAAGAAAACTATATATTACTTATGCAATACTTTAATATATAAATATCAAGAATTCTCACTACAAACTTTCAGAATCCTACATATTAAAATAAAATCTACACATTAAATTTAAAACATTAATTAATTTTGTATTATACAAGTAGGTATATATCAAACATACAGTATATTATGTATGTTTGAAATATACAAGTTTCAAATATTTACAAATTATCTACAAGAAACTTTCAAGAATTAAACTTCTCTACTGTAACTGTCAGGAATTCGAGACTTATGTAATGCGAATTTAAAAGAATACGACTTTTATACTGTAAAAATTCAACAATTCAACATTTACACATAAAAAAATCTGCAGTATGTAAGTTAAGAATAATGTACGTAACTAATTCAATAATAAAAAATATAAAGATCGACAATTCTCGTAAAAAAACTTTTTGATTTCTGCATATTAAAATTAAATCTACACATACATTGATTAATTTTGTATTATGTACGTGTATACCAAACATAGAATAAATTGTATACAAAAGTATCAAGACATCAAATTATCAACTAGAAACTTTCAAGAATTCAACATCTCTACTGTAAACTGCCAATAATTCGAGACATATTTATTGCAAATTTTCAAGAATACGAGTTTACTCCTGTAAACATTCAAGAATTCGACAATTGTAAATAATGTACGTAACTAATTCAATAATAAAAAAATATTAAGATCGACAATTCTCTTTAAAAACTTTCAGAATTCTGCATATTAAAATTAAATCTTACCATTCAACTTAAAAAAATATATTAATTTGGTATTATGCACGTGTATACCAAACATAGAATATATTGTACCCAAAACTATCAAGAAATCAAATTATATTCTAAAAACTTTCAAGAATTCAACTTCTCTACTGTAAACTGCCAAGAATTCGAGACTTATCTACTGCAAATTTTTTTAAACATTAGCATTCTTTATTGTAAACTTTCAAGAATTCGAATTATCTACTGCAAACTTTTGAAAATTAGCATTCTCTACTGTAATTTCAATAATCCAAATTGTCAACTGCAAATGTTGATCATTCTGATTATTATACTTACGTCTGAAAGAATATTGATTTTGATACTATGAAACCCAGAATTTTAGATGTGTCTTCTGTAAGATATCTTTCAATATTCAAGACATAGATTTTTCAAAATGGAATAATCGAACTTGAATTCCGTAGTATGAACGTAACCGAACTATATACTATTTCAACATGTTCACATCTATAATTGTACAATATGAACGTTTAGAATTCTATACATTAATTATTCAAACGTATTGAGCAAGTATTCAAATTTCAGCGACATTCAGGAATTCTATAGATTTAAATATACAGGGTGTAACTGAATTGCATTGAAAGTTCAAGAATGTGACGTATGGAGCAAAATGGTGAGAAAAGTTCCTATAATGTGTCAGAAATTAATTTGTTTTCATTACTTGAAAATATATAACTTAGTTGATTTTGTCTCCAAGGAACAAAACAGTGGGTTGCGGAGAATTGCCCGAAAGAAAATTTCTCGAAAACAATTGCTTGAAAAATAGTTTCCTGGTATGGAAAATTTTTCGCAGCCGAGATACTCGAATAGCAATTGCTCGAATGGAAAATTGCTTGAAATAATGAAATAAGTTAGTGAAAGAAAATAAATTTATGTGAATATAAAATGTAATTAAATGAATTTACTGGAAAAGTTGTTTACATTTGTTTTCACTTAACCCGTACGAGTACAATGGTATTTCAATGGCACCAATTAATTTCTGACACATTTTTTGAGACAACTTTTGACAACTTTTTTCACCGTTTTGTTTAAGAAACCCAGAAAAGCAATGGCTAATTCGAGCTCAGCACATTTGATAATTTTAAAATTTGCCTTTAATTTTTTTAAATAACAATTTGTGGACACTGTTCTTCTCAGTTTTGTTTCATACGTCACGTTTGTGAAGTTTAGCCAAACAGTTCAGCTACATCCTGTATATAATTTTTATTTTCTATTGAGTTATCGTATTGATTTCATCCGAAATGCATTTCAATTCGAATTCGGCTGTATTTATTTTGTTCTTTCGGCCTGCTCTTTGTGTTGGTCGTAAAACGAAGATATTCCCTATGCCAGACCGCCCCAATTGTGGCTTGGCCGTCTGTAAACTGGGGTTTTTACACACGCACGTAATATCCGGCCCGCTGTTGGGGGCGTCGCGACGCCGTGGGTGCTCGCTATTTACTGTGGGCAATTTTATCTCTTCATGGGGGCGCGTGGGGGCTTATAAGCGACGTTTATTGTTATCGAGCACGTAAGGGACGTGTCAATAATGTTAGCAGACCTGGGGATCCCTACGGAATCCGAGGAGCTCGCCAGGGAAGATATGAAATTTTAAAGGGGATGCGTAAAAGGGCTGTGCGTGTAGCAGGTAGGTTGTACGGTGTAGGTGATAAAATTAGCTACGGATGAAGTACTAGCTACTAGTACCCAGTTTGACTTAATTTTAGGGGAGCAGAAAGGACGAGGGCTTAATTAGATTTGTAGCACCTCTCACGCATTTACATATTTGTTTGTGCGTGTACAAACGTATGGTTCAACAGAGGCCTCAGTATAATGATGAATTCATTAATTTTCGTCATGAAACGCGAGAAAATCCGAGAATATAAGTCAGAAGCGTACACAAGTAGATGTTAGAGAGTCGAAAATCATTTATAAAATGAATATACCTACATACAATTGTACATCAGTGCAACAATATATTTCATAATGATTAATAATAGCAGGGCTGGATCATGAGTACATATATTACTACATAATTTATTATGAAGTTTTGGCATAAAAATTGTCTTACCTCTTAAAAATCACAAAGTGACTACATCAGTACAACAATTTATTTCATAATGATTAATACTTTCAGGGGTGATTCTTGCGTAAGTATTTTACATATTGGAAATTACTTATTACAAATCTTTGAAGAAGAATTTTCTTCCGACTTAAAAATCACAATGTAAGTACATCAGGGCAACATTAATATTATAATGATTAATATTTTCAGGGCTGAATTTTGAGCATAGTACTGATTGGAAATTATTATAAATTTTTGCAAAACAAAATTGTCTTGCGGCTTCAAAAATCACAAATTGTAATACATACATGTATTATATTGGCATACTAATTTATTGAACAGTAAATGAACAAAATAATAAATGAATAATGATTCTCTGAAACTGTTGAAATCGACACAAAATTAAATATATTACTTACATAAAAAAACATTCGTAAACTGAAAATGCACAAAAAAGGTACAAAAAAGAGCTATTTTTTTAAATCTGAGCACAAAATTATAGTCTACGATTAAATAATTTACTGACATATCTTATTTTCACCTTTATATACACACTTAACACTTTATAATTCCATCATATCTGATGCTTTTTTTTGTTTTTTTTTTCTATCTCTTTTAATTTAATATTTTTAATTTGATTTAATTATTAATCTTAATGATTGATACATCAAACTACATATAATTAAACTATTACTGTAAAATCAGAAACTAACTAAACTAAACCCAGTATAGATATGAATTGTCAAAGTGCCATTGGCTTGGAATTATTGATAAAGTTACGAGTAACGCCTATCAGAAAATGGAAAAATCTGAATTAGCCATCTATAGTTATTACTGAAATTGGATAACAAGCCAAATACCATTTTGATGGTAACCATGCATACTTTTACGCAATTATTAAAATTTTGACAGAAATAATTGGAAATTTGATACTTTTGACAGTAATCGTTGAAATTTTGACCATAATATCTGGAATTTTACTCAAATTACTACATTTTCTTTTACTAACTTATTTTATATTATTATATTGAGAAATTTACCATTGCAGCAATTGTTATTCGAGTATCTCGGCTTTCGAGCAATTTTCTATCTGAAAAACTATATTTCGAACAATTTTACATTCGAGAAACAATTTTTCGAATGATTTTACATTCGAGAAACTATTTTTCTAGCAATTTTACATTCGAGAAACTAATTTTCGAGCAATTTTACATTCGTATTTCACAATACAAGTATACTGATTAATTGTTAATATTCTGATTAAACTGTACATATTAATATAAGCCAATAACTTTATGCCATAAGGTAAAAAACAAATTTTAACTTCCTATGAGCAGAGGCGTATACTTTTGAAAATCTTCGTGGGTGCTGAAATTAAATATTCCACACATAGTCATTACACACGTTTCTAACAGAAAATTGAAAACATCTAATAATTAGTTTTTCCTGAATTTTCGTTTAAACTTACGAAGGCTTTGTAATAATCGAGATATTGTAATTTATTTTTCAGGTTTCGGGAAAATCAATATCTAGACTAAAAATCTTAAAAATAATCTGTATTTGTTTAAGTACACGGCAAAAGTAGTATCAGAAAATAGAACAATTTGAATTAACCCCATCTATAGTTTTTCCAGAAATTGGATTAAAAGCCACATTAATTTTTATGGCAACCATGCATACTTTTACGCAACTATTTAATTTTCCATACTTAGTCATTACACACTTTTCTAGCAGAAAATGGAACAAAATTTAAAACATCTTATAATTGTTTTTTCCTGAATTTTCATTTAAACTTATAATTGCTTTGTAATAATCAAGATATTGTAATTAATTTTGCAAGTTCCTAAAAGTTTTAAACTAAAAATATTAAAAACAATCTGTAATTGTTTAAGTACACTTTTTAGTATCAGAACATGGAAAAAACTGAATTAGCCCATCTATAGTTTTTACGGAAATTGGATAAAAAGCAAAATACCATTTTGATGGTAACCATGCATACTTTTACGCAAGTATTAATATTTTGACAGAAATAATTGGAAATTTGATACTTTAAAATCATTTTGACAGAAATCGTTGAAATTTTAACCATATTGACTGGAATTTTACTAAAATTATTAAATTTTCTTTACTATCTTATTTTATTATACCGAACATTTTCCATTCGAGCAATTGTTATTCGAGCAACTCGGCTTTCGAGCAATTTTCCAGCCGAGAAACTATGTTTCGAACAATTTTACATTCGAGAAAGTATTTTTCGAGTAATTTTACACTCGAGAAACTATTTTTCGAGCAATTTTACATTCGAGAAACTAATTTTCGAGCAATTTTACATTCGTATTTTACAATGCGAGTATGCTGATTAATTGTACAGCCTGAACCTATACATATTAATATATGCCAATAACTCTATGCGATAAGGTAAAAATCAAATTTTTACTTCCTATGAGCTTTAACTTCCTATGAGTATACTTTTCAAAATCGTCGTGGGTGCGCAATGTATTAAATTTTCCATACTTAATCATTACACACATTTCAGAAAATGGACCAAAATTGAAAACATCTAATCATTCGTTTTTCCTGAATTTTCGTTTAAACTTATGAATGCTTTGTAATAATTTTGCTGGTTTCGAGAAAATCGATATTTTATGAAGTTCTAGACTTGGAATATTAAAAACAATTTGCATTTTGTTTGAAAGAAAGTATAGAAAACTTTATATTGTTATGAAGAGATAAAATTGTCCGTTATAAAAATGTCACAGCCAACTATGACAGTAATTAAAAAAAAAATGAAGATTGTATTAAACCTAAAAAACGATGTTCTTTAAAAAAAATAAAAGCATATATTGCATAAGCTCTTAAAATAAAAACTCTTTTCTCGTTTAACGGAATCTCTATGTTTTATGATTTTCGAGATCTCAATGCTTAAAATGAAAAAAAAGCTCGCCCTGTATTGGATAAGAAAAGAAGATTTTTTTCAGAAATTGGATTAAAAGCCACATTAATTTTGAAGGTAACCATGCATACTGTTACGAAATTATTAAACTTGGACAGAACTAATTGGAAATTTGATACCTTAAAATAATTTCGACAGTTAATGTTGAAATTTTGACCACAATGACCGGAATTTTACTAAAATTTGTAAACTTTATGGATGAACACATCCATATGTAAAATGCAGTTTTTTTCAGATTTTGTAATGCCTCTTTACGATATTTTTGGTCTATCAACAGAAGTGCAAGGTACGAATGTGAATAATAAGTTATTATTATTTACATCATTCCTTACATTTCTTGCAGATTTCGATTTTTATTCGGCTTCCAATTCCGATTATTTTTAGTCGGAGTATCATCCGATTCCGGTTATTATTCCGATTATTTTTAATCCGAGTATCATCCGATTACGGTTATTATTCCTGTTGTTGATTCTAAATGAATATTCCGATTATTCAATTCTGAGTATTATCCGATTCCGATTACTAGTCCGATTCATGATTCCTAATGACACCTATTCCGTTTATTAACATCGGGGGAAATTTATTTATATAACTTTTCTTTGTCTCTTCCTTTCACAGAAATTTCCTCATGCCATCTTTTACGTTATAATAATGACTTTTTTGGCGCTTTTCTAAACTTATCCAAAGAAGCATTGTTACAGTCTTCTTACGATTATAAGGTTGATGGGTGAAGCCTTTACTATGTAATAGTTGTTCATGTTGTTATCGGGAATAGAAAAAAACACTTTACAGATAAACAAACATTATAGAGTTTTTTCTATTCCCAATAATTTCCTATGGTTTCTTATGAAATTTCTTATGATTCTGCCATCAGTTAAATTTGAATTTCATTTTCTTTCACCATAAATAAAAATCACCATAAATGCCAAGCATTTATTACAAAACTAATAAATCCTGCCCAGATTTGGCATTAACGTTAATAAAACGCAATTACTTACAAGCTGCATTCTGAGTTTTTTTGTACAAATGAGCCGTTATTAACTTAGGAATTCAATTATGTAGCAGCGGCATTAGTCTTCTCCTACGGGCGATCAATCTTTATCCGGCTTTTAAACGTACGGCTATGTATAAATACGGGGCAATTCGAAAAAAGTGTGTGGATGGAGTTGGGGTGCAGGCAATGTAAACAAACGACATTCCATTACACCGCCGATGGAAGTGCCATTAATAAAAAGGCGGCAGAGTATGGTAAATGTGGGTCTCTCATGTTTCTCAAGTAGCAAACAAGCTTCTCCTATACAAATGCAAGAGTTTTATTGAAATAATATTCTTCAAATTTCACTGGAAATATATTCCCAAGGATCAATAAAATTTTGCTATAATAGCAGCTAATGTATTTACATTAACATGATTTGGTACATAAAATATTGCAAAAACTTTTATTCATTAATAAAGAAGAAAAAAACATTCAATGTGTAGGGAAAACACACAGAAATTGTATTTAGAAACATTGAGTTGTATGAAACTTTGTGTAAAAAAAAATCATACTAGTCAATATTTATATAGATTTATGTAGTTTACTAATGAAAAAAAAAATCTTGAATATTCTTTTCAATTTTATTTCATTATGGGAATGATCTTTTCTTACTATTTATCCAGTGTATCAAAAAATTGTTAACGCAGGCAAATTGGCGTTTACAAAAATCCACATTTTAGGGCTCTTCAAATTTCGACAATTAAAATTCTAATGATATCATGTAGTAAACATACACATAACTGCATAACACCAAGCGATTAACCATGAAATATCAATCACTGGTTTACGTTCAATAGATTAATTGCGGATTAATCGTTTCCAGTGTGGCGGCTTCGCACATAATTTAATCATCGATTAGGCCGCACGATTTCCATGCAGATTGGAGCCGCATCTCGATCCATCCCGCTGAAGATCTGAGATAATGAGCAATCTGTCATGCAAATACGATCGTCGCATGCGAAGAGGTTTCGGCCCCATCAGGTTGCAAATTGACTTGCGCTGGTGCGTGCGAACCTCACGTACTAGCCTAACCTAATCCCGATTCCGATTTGCCACGCGATCTTTGATGCCTCAGTTTCGGAAGTTCGGCAACAGTGTCGGCAGGAATTCCTGAGCGAGGGGCAGCTGAGATGTTTGAAATTTGCTGGCGGGGAGGCGCGGGGGCGGCTCTGGGGGCGGCAGTTGGAAAGTCGAGCGAGTTACGAAAGTTACTAATTGATACACTTTTCCAACTGGATGTCCGCAAGGCCTAGGTCAGATATCAAAGCCGGCAGTGCTGCGAGATTAACTCAACTTTGTTACTCGCTAAATTGGCGCGTTTGTTGCAAATACTGTGGGTTTATAAAGATTTATTTTCATTAGAGAGTATTATTAAGCAGAATTGTTATTGGAAGTTAACCATGAAATATCAATCACTGGGTTTAGATGGGTGTTAATGCGTTTAGATAGCAGCGAGTTACAAATGTAACCGTAGTGAAAAAAATACAAATTACCCTCCCACTTTAACATTAACCATAACTTTCTGTAGTATTGGAACTAGCATTGTACAAATTATTCGTAGGCAAGTAGCTCGGAAATATTGCGAAAAGTATTTATACACAAATAATGCCATGGCATCGAAATCCATTACTAAATGTGTTTTAAAATTTCTTTATCCACTGAAAATGCTAAAAATTAATATCATCAAATTATTAGTATTTCTTACAGGAATCGCGGTCGGAAACAATATTTTGTGATTCATTTCTGCTATTAAGCATATTACAGAAATTTTGATGGAAATCATTGAAATATTAATACAACGCATTGAAAATTTAACATAATTTATTCAAGTTTTGACAGAATCATTCAACTATTGATTTACATTAAGTATCAGTTATGTAAGTTATAGTTTTGATATTTACAGACTTATTCATTTAATAGTAATTTAAATTCTGGCAAAAATAATTGAAAACATTAGGACCAATAAATGTTCAATATAACTACAATTTTGCTAGCAATAAATGAAATGTGAACAGTTATTGAATTTTTAAAAGAAATAATTAAAATTTTGGCAGAAAACTAAAATATGGATTAATGAAATTTCGACTGAAATCAATAACATTTTGATATAATTAAAATCTTCTGATCAATTGTTTAAATTAAAATACAAATTATTTAAATATTGACAGACATTTTTGAACTATTGATATAATAAGTAAAAATTTTTACGTGAATTGTTGAAATTTCGATAGAAATCATTTACATTTTGACAAAAATCACTGACATTTTGACAGAAACTGAAAATATTGCTATGATTTGTTAAAATTTTGACAGAAATGACTGAAATCTGAAAACAATTAAAGCATTCTTACTGATTGTTGAAATTTTAATAGACATCATTTGAACTATTGGTATAATAATTAAAATTTTCGCATCAATTGTTGAAATTTCGATGAAATCATTTACATTTTGACCAAAATCATTGGCATTTTGACAGAAACTGAAAAAATTTCTATGATTTGTTGAAATTTTGACAGAAATGACTGAAATTTGGAAACAATTAAAGTAATCTTATTGATTGTTGAAATTTTGCAAGAAATCATTTAAATTCTGCCAAAAATCTTTGAAATATAGACAAATTATCCAGAAAAAGTAATCAACTGTTCACAAATCACCTGGTTCAGAAATTGCCTACAAAATTTACGGAAATTTAATGGATTGTTCAATAATAATCATATATAATAATAATATCTTTATTGGTGCTATCAACTAATATTTGTGTTATTTTGAGTAAATATTCTGAACTTCTGAACTATTCTGATATTTCATTTTTGAAATGTTCACTGAAGCCCCATAAAACTCAAAATGTTAAATTATTTATGACATGTTGAATTTCCGATAGGAATCATTTAAATCTTCACAGACATCATCGACATTTTGACATCATAATTGAAACTTTGACAGAAATAATTGAAATTTTGGCAGAAACTTCAAATCTTGCTATGAATTGGTGAAATTATAACAAAAATCACGGAAATTTTAACATAATAAACATTTTCTTATTAATTGTTGAAGTATTGCTAGAAATCTTTGAAAAATTGATATAATTAAAATTTTAGCAAGAATTGTTGAAATGTCGATGAAATTATTTAAATTTTGACAAAAATCATTGATATTTTGACATACGAATTGATTTTTTTTGCAGAAATAATTAAATTTGTGTCAGTCATTAACAATTTGACAAATTTTGAAAGGTAAATAACCAATTTTATATCAGTTGTTCAAATTTCTATAGATATTATATAAATTTTAACTGAAACAACTTAAAATTCTGACAGAAAACTTAAAATGTTAGTTGAAATTTCAATCGGAATCATTGAAACCTAGACAGAAATAATTGAAAGTTTGACAGAAAACTAAAATATTGCTATGAATTGTTAAACTTTTGCCAGATATCACTGAAATTTTGACATATAGTGAAATTAATCAGTTAGATTAGGTTAGGTTAACCAAAAAACCTGAAGTGAAAGTGAAAGTGTTTAAATATCTCAAAAAACGATTAATTTAAGCTTGTACTTATGAAATATATGTGGAAACAGTAGAAGTAGAATAAGTAAAAAAAAAAAATTAAACGAGTACATACAGATATACCGACCCAACGCTATGGCAATGCTATCGCTATGAAACATTATTTTGAACGTTTAAATATAGAAAACGTTTTTTTGTTATCATTCTAGTACTTCTTATATCAAAATTCTCGCATCACTTACATTTCGATTTGAGAAATTGCCAGTTCTATATTTATGTTTTTCACTCTTCAATTAAAATTCAATGCTGGTTAAAATCCTTTGTATATTCTATTATTAAATCCAAATAAAGTAATCGCCGAGCGGATAAAAATCTATGCCGCTGCGTTGCGAAGAAAGTTCAATTCTCATTTTATAAAAGGAGTTTTTCAATTAATACTACCATTTAATTAGTCTCATCTGGAGGCGATAACGTGCGGCAGCTTCTAAGTAGGAGTTAATAAAGTATGACAGTTCTTTAAACGTCACTGGGTTGAGAGTATCGATTTACGTTTTGCGTGCAATTAACTGGTCTATACGAACATTGTCAGACTTCTATTCGGAAGTTGTTTCGAAAATATACTACGATATTAAAGTTATAAAGTATATCTGAAGAATTACTTGATAAAATCAAGAATCATTTATAAGAAAAAAAAGTACAATGTAATGACATAGCTAAGATGGATATAATCCAATACTGCCAAATTAAATTTATACACCTGAAGAATTACTTGATAAAATCAATAATCATTTATAAGAAAAAATGTATGATTTGTTAACATAGATAAGATGGATATAATCTAACGTATTTTTTTAGTAACATTTCTAAAGTTTCATTAGGTATAAGTTTTATTGGGTATAATTAATTTGGTTTCGATAAAGAGTAGTTACTTAATTAACTATAAATTAAAATTAATAAAGTTGGAGGTGCAGGACAATTATAATTATTATTACACAGAAGTCAATTATAAGTCAACCATCATACATATATGACATATACGTCATATGACATATGTCATATACTACGTTATTAAATTTAAACACCTGAAGAATTACTTGATAAAATCAATAATCATTTATAAGAAAAATTGTATGATATATTAACATAGATAAGATGGATATAATCTAACGTATTTTTTTAATAACATTTCTAAAGTTTCATTAGGTATAATTAACTTGGTTTAGATAAAGAGTCGTCGAAGAGCTTTTCGACGATGACAAAAGCTCTTCGACGATGACAGGCCGGATGCACCAACCAGCCTAACGCAACTTGACCTCACAGGGCCCAGCATTCTTAAAACCGAAGTAGTACACGCCATTAAGGTTGCAAAGAACAACAAAACACCAGGTCCAGACGATATCTACGCAGAATACTTCAAGCAGATACATGAGGAAAACATAAACCTAATCTTAAAACTTTACAACAAGATCTATGACACTGGACAACTTCCAAAGGAATGGCTAAAGTCCACGTTCATAATGCTTCCCAAAAAGCAAACAGCAACCAAATGCAAAGATCACAGGCCCATCTCGTTAATGAGTCACGCATTAAAAATATTCCTACGCATTATACATACCAGGTTATTTAATAAACTTGAAGGGCTAAGCGGAGACACTCAGTTTGGATTCAAGAGTGGCACCGGTACACGAGAAGCAACATTCTGCCTAAACACTTTAGTACAAAACTGCTATGACCAAAGAAAGGACATCTTCCTGTGCTTCATCGACTATGAAAAGGCGTTCGATAGTATAAATCACGAACGTGTCATCGAATACCTGAAAAGAGCTGGTATAGATGAAAAAGACGTAAGAATAATCCAAAACCTGTACTGGCAACAATCGGCCAATGTCAGAATCAACAACCAATTAACGACAGAAGAAATCGAGATAAAAAGAGGGGTGCGTCAAGGATGCATAATGTCACCAATGCTATTCAACCTCTACGTCGAACAAATATTCTCAGAAGCCTTCGATGATATAGAAATCGGAATAAAGGTGAACGGGACTACAATAAACAATATAAGATACGCAGACGACACAGTGATCATAGCAAGCAACCAACAAGACCTACAGCTACTAATGAACAACATAAACAGAAAGGGGACGGAAGCCGGACTAAGAATCAACAGATCCAAAACAAAATTCATGGTTATAAGCCGTAATAATCAGGCAGGGGCGTCCATCACAGTAGAGGGGGAAACGATAGAAAGAACTACGAGCACGAAATACCTAGGCACACTAGTAAACGACAAATGGGACCCACTACAAGAGATCAAGAGTAGGGTGGAACAAGCCAGACAGGCATTCAACAAATTACGTCCCTTGCTATGCGATAAAAACCTTAACTTAGAAATCCGCCACAGAATGGTCAAATGCTACGTCTGGCCAGTTCTACTGTATGGAGCAGAAACCTGGACGATAAAAGCAGCATCCATTAACAAGATCGAGGCGTTCGAGATGTGGACATTCAGAAGAATGCTCCGTATCCCATGGGTAGACCACATTACCAACGAGGAAGTGCTGAGAAGGGCGGGTGTGGACAGACTACTATTCAACACCATAAAGCAGCGCAAGATAGGATACCTGGGTCACATACTAAGGGGGCCAAAATATCGAATTCCCCAGCTCATACTCGAAGGAAAGATAGAAGGCAAAAGGGGCATCGGACGTAAACAGCTATCATGGCTTAGGAACATCAGGAACTGGACCGGAATAAGAAAGTTTGGCGACATATGCCAAGCTGCAATAAACAAAACTTTAACAATTATACAATAAATGATTATTCGCCAACGCACATTGGTGTAGGGCAACAGAAGAAGAGATAAAGAGTAGTTACTAATGTATCAAATAAAGTTACGCACTTTTTAAATTTTCAAAATTGTTATTTATTGTTCACGACAATTGTTTCGCCACACTGTGGCTTCTTCAGGTGAAGAAATGAGCCACAGTGTGGCGAAACAATTGTCGTGAACAATAAAAAACAATTTTGAAAATTTAAAAAGTGCGTAACTTTATTTGATACATTAGTAATTATGAATTTTCAACAAATAAAAGCCACATCGATCAATCTATTAAAGAGTAGTTACATAATTAACTAAAAATTAAAATTAATAAAGTTGGAGGTCCAGGAGAATTATAATTATTATTACGTAGAAGTCAATTATAAGTCAACCATCATACATCATATGACATATACGTCATATGACATATGTCATATACGTCAGACATCAACCAAAAACTACGAGTAAGAATAAACGATTACTTATTCTGAAATTTCTCATATTTTTCATAGGGATTTTGTACCTTTTTGTTACATTGAAATAATTACATTTTCGCGCAATTTGTTATATTAGTTCATATTATTTTCGCAGCTACTGAAGCTACTGGTACTTTCATATTTTTATCAGATACTCTGAACTTTTTAACTGTTTTGACTTTTTGATTCCATATATTTAGCGAAGTTCCATTACACTTTGTGTCAAATTGTGAAATTTTAAAACTACTAGAGTTTTATTATTTTAGTTTGTTAACATTCAGGTTAACATTTGGAGATTTGATATAAGTTCTGTTTTTGTCAATTACATATTAGCTTCAACCAAAAACTAAAGCCCAGTTTTACAATTGTTGATCATCATTGTTCCTGGTACATTTACCTAGGACATCTTTGTTGATATTACAGTATACTAGGCAAATATACCATGAATAAAGATAATCCACGATTGAAAAACTGGGTATAAGAACACATAAATGCACAAAAACAACTTTTTGTCAACTTTTTTTTAAGCAAATTTGTTTTGTATCGCCATAAAACTCCAAGCCAAAGTATTTTTTGTTGTCGCAACAAAACCAACAACATTAAATTTCCAGGTACGTGGTTTGCTCCATACATATTGAGAGGTATGAATTTTTTTACACAGAATTTCGTACTACTCAATAGTTTTAAATTCAATTTCTACGTGGTTTCCTCTGTTAGATATTTTGAACTTTTGAAATATTTTGATTCCATATTTTCACTGAAGCTAAATAAAACGTTTTGTCAAATTCTGAAATTTGAAAGTTTTGAAAGTTTTATTGTTTTATTTTGTTAACGTGTTTCTTAAATTTTGCAGATATGTTATTAGTTCAGTACAATTATTGGTCAATTACATATTAACTACATGATAAGTAACAAACTCCAACTAGGAACAAACGATGCAAATGCAAAAAAGCATTAGGATATTTTCTTTATAAGAAAACTGGTTTAGAGTCGACCTAAAACTCCATGTATTTTTTTGTGACTACTAAATCCTGAAAAATACTTTAATTATTTTTTCAAACAAAATTTCATACTACTCAATATTTTTTAAATGAAATGCTGCATGGTTATCTTTGTTAGATATTCTAAAATTTTAAACTATTTCGATTCCATATATGAGGAATATTTTTAAACTTTTACAAGTTGTTAACGTTTGCAGAGATTAAGTTCTGTGTAATTTATATCTGTCATTTATATCTTGTTATCACTGTTAGATATTCTGAAATTTTGAATTATTTTGATTTCATATTTCACTGAAGCTCCACAAAACTTTTGTCAAATTCTGAAATTTGAGTAATATTTTTAAACTTTTAGAAGTTGTTAACGTTTGCCAAGATTAAGTTCCGTGTAATTTATATCTGTCATTTATATCTTATCACTGTTAAATATTCTGAAATTTTCTTCTATTTTGATTTCATATTTCACTGAAGCTACACAATTTTTTTGTCAAATTCTAAAATTTGGGGAATATTCTTGAACCTTTAGAGATTGTTACCGTATGCAGAGTTTAAATTAGACCCGTTAAGTTCTATGTAATTTTCTGACAATTTGGGGAATATTCGGAGACTTCTCATATTTTTGTAGAGATTTTGTAGATTTAAAAAAAATGAAATCAGTAAATATTCGCTTCAGCCAAAAACTATCACTAAAAATAAACGATGAAATTGCAAAAGAACATTTTTCATTAAGTTTTCTTATATGTCGATAGTTTGTAAAGTATAATTGATAATTAGCTATATTTGTAAGTTTCTGGACTTGAGCAAGGCTTTTGACTGTGTTCCCCATGACATTTTGCTCGAAAAACTACAAATGTACAACTTCAATGAAACTAGCATAGATATCATGAGATCATATCTAAGCGGTCGCAAGCAGTCGGTATTTTTAAATGGACGCATGTCGGATGCGTTACCTGTGCTACAGGGTGTTCCTCAAGGGTCGATATTAGGACCCATATTATTTTTAATATACATAAACGACCTCCCGCTGGTATTGGAAAACGCGGCAGTGATACTGTTCGCAGATGACACGACAGTGGTAAATGTGTCGAACGACAGCAACAAACTCAAAGTGAAAAATGCTCAGTCGCTGGAACTAGCACAAGCTTGGTGCAGCGAAAACAAGCTCAAGTTAAATCACAACAAGACCTCACAAATGATATTCTCTACCACAGGGTCAACCCTGAACATTGAACCCATCCGCTTTTTGGGTATTTACTTAGACCCTGAATTGAGGTGGCATAAGCATGGCGATGAACTAGCAAAATTACTAGCTAAAAATATATTCTGCCTGCGAAACATTTCGCATCAATTACCTAAGCAAGAGTTGAAAAGTGCCTACTTTGCACTGGTTGAGTCCCACATAAGATATGGCATCCTTGGTTGGGGACACTCCGCTATCACTCATCGAATCTTTTCACTCCAGAGACGCGCAATAAGAATTGCAGCGGGAACGGGATACACACATGATTGCAAGAAGGACTTCATTGCGCTTGGCATATTGACGTTGCCTTCAATCTTCATCCTGGAATGTCTATGCCATATAAAGAAACACCTGGATAATTATTCTAGCCACGACCATATCTACGAAACAAGAGGAAGGGATGACCTATGTCTGAAAAAATTAAGACTAAAAAGAATGCATACAGGTAGCAAGTACTATGCAATAAAGTTATATAACAAACTGCCGAGGGGTATAAGAAATTATCCAACAGAAAAGTTCAAAATGTCCATCAAAAACTATTTGGCTACCAACGCCTTTTACTCCCTTGGTGATTTCCTGAACAGTGATATACATATTTAATATGTCTGAGTGCGTCTTATTTGTATAGTTGTTTTTATGTGTTCACCAAATTTTTAAAGTGTCTTAGTTTTAGTATTGTATTTGTATTTTATAGACCATATAACTTTGACTCGTGTAAAACTTTGTTATTAGCACCAAATAAAATATTATAAGTTTATTATCAAACAAAGGAAATATTAATGCACATGTAAACATATTTCAGTAAATTGCGCTTAATGTGTTACTTAATATTACCTCTAAATTTTTATCTTTTTTGATATTTTTATTAAACAATCGAATAAATATCCATTACACTTTTTGGTTCCTTAACGATTTCCTTAACTTTAGAGATTTTCTGCAATGTTATCAATTTCTGTAACTCGTGATTATTTTCATGGTTTGATTAAATATTTCGTGAATTTTTTGAACTTTTGTGATATTTTTATTAACAATCCAATAAATATCCATGAAACTGTTTGGTTCCTTAACAATGTCGTTAACTTTTGAGATTTATTGCAATGTTATTAACTTCTGTACCTCGTGATCATTTTTATGGTTTGATTAAATATTTATTGAAATTTTACTTTCTTGATATTTTTATTAAACAATCCAATAAATAGCCGTACAACTTTTTGTTTCCTTAACGATTTCATTAACTTACGAGATTTTCTGCAATGCTATCAATTTCTGTACCTAGTGATAATTTTTATGGTATGATTAAATATTTCTTGAATTTTTAACTTTTTTGATATTTTTATTATACAATTCAATAAATATCCATAAAACTTTTTGGTTGCCTAACGCGTTCGTTAACTCTTGAGATTTTCTGCAATGTTATCAATTTCTGTACCTAGTGATAATTTTCATGGTTTGATTAAACATTTGTTGAAATTGAACTTTCTTGATATTTTTATTAAACAATCCAATAAATATCCATAAAACTTGTTGGTTGCTGAACGATTTCGTTAACTTTTGAGATTTTCTGCAATGTTATTAACTTCTGTACCCCGTGATAATTTTCATGGTTTTATTAAATATTTCTTGAATTGTTAACTTTTTTGATATTTATATTAAACAATCCAATAAATATCCATCAAACTTTTTGGTTCCTTAACGATTTCGTTAACTTTCGAGATTTTCTTCAATGCTATCAATTTCTGTACCGAGTGATAATTTTCATAGTTTGATGAAAATTTCTTGAATTTTTAACGCTTTTCATATATTGATTGAACAATCCATCAATTTTCCATAAAATTATTTAGCAATTTCTGAACCATGTGATTTGTGAACTGTTCATCAAATCTCCTGGAATTTTGAACCCTTTTGATATTTTGATTTAACAATCCAATAAATGACCATATTTGTTTCAAAAACTTTCCGAACATACTTTAAACTTGATAAATTTTTAGTCGTAGTGTTTCTAGTTGCAACTTCGGAAAATTTCATTAAACTTTTTAGCAATTTTCAATGCATTCAAAGCTCTATGCGTTCATTTTCTGCATTTTTTTTAATGTTATTAATGATATCTGCGTTAACTGTAAGATTTACTAGAGATCTATTTTCTCCGCTGAAATTTTCATAGTCTTTCTATTTGCAGTGCGTATTTGCAAGTTTAAATGTATTCAAAGTTCGAAGTGACTCAGTAACGAGTTTCCTCTCGGACACCTTGGGGACGTTTTTTACTGCTCGTCCGTTTTTATTGCATCGCCAGAGCGACAATGAGTACGTTTAAAAACAGTCTTATCACAAGCGCTTTTTGCTATACACAAATTCTTCTGGACTACAGCACATGCATTCATCACTAATCTGGTTAAGAGACTAATTTGTGCTGCTTGGAAGAATCTTCATATTTTGTATAACTGTATAAATTTATAACTTTTGTATTCTGTACAAGTACATAGTTAAAATATGTGTACAGAATATTTTGTAAGTACCTACATAGTTTAAAATATATGTACACAATAATTCTTAATAAGCAGTTATTGGTTGGAACATATCTGCAATATGGACATAACCAAGCCATTCCTAAGTTTGTTAATGTTTTGTCCCGATTAAAAAATTTACCTCCGCACCCCATTTTGACCTAAATATTTATGTAAGGCATGAGAGAATCCCCCGAAACGCCATCTCTATATTGAAATAGAGATCTCTCATGCAATACCACACCATAGTCGGGTTAACCAGACAAAACGTACACTTGGCAATTAAGTCTTCGGAGGCACTGCACTGATGAGACCCCATAGGTCGGAACCGGTCTGCAGTTATCCGTCGAATCAATACCCAAGTGTACGAATAAATAATTTGCATCTTAAATTTAAATTATATATTATTATTTATGTAAGTAGTTTAATATTTGGCTAATATATAAGCATGTTTAGGTCCAATAAAAAATGATGTTTGTTTGTTCCAAAATTTGTTGTTGTGTCGCATTATAGAACACATACCATGTTACTATTAATAAATAATCAGTTGTTGTCTCTCTAATTAATTAATTAATTAATATGCATACTTAAATTCTAATTATCGCGCCTATTCACAATCGATTTACTCGTGTGTGGATAATTGAATTGCTCAATGCGTTACAAATTTAATTAGTTGTCCTGTGCTCGTCGCGTGGATATCCCAAAACTGTAATACGAGCCAGTAGTAATGATAATGATACATCGTATTTCGTTGATACTAGAAATTAAAATTATAAATATTTCCGCTGCTGTGTCTAATTACCGTTCAGTGTATTTAGGTTCTCAGGTGAATCACAGATTAAAAGCTAGAAAACTGCTGAAGCATTTGAATGTCTATTTTTTTTATCGAAATAACTTTCGGCATTGTGTGTTGCAAATGTCAATATAGCAATATTTTCATGTTAGCTAAACTAGCTGCTAGCAAAAGTTTAATAATTTTTGTGTCACAAAATATTCAATATTTAACTCGCAGGCTTCTACGTTTTAAATACATGTGAATGAAATATAGCCATTATGCAGTTAAACAGATCATGGATAAACTATACTTAAATTATAACTCGTAACAAATTAGCCCATTACTTCCGCAGCTGCAAATTTATCATAATTAACTGTGCGCTGGAGAGCACAATAACTTACAATCCCCAAGCTCGCGGAAAAGGGATTCAAATTAATTTACTACCCTTGAATGTGCCGTGGATATAACACTTTTTTTAAATACTGAATAAAACACATCTCTGTTTTTAATATTCAATTTATAGGGTGATCTATATTCAATGGGGGTTAAAGTTTAGACCTTTTTAAGGTGGTTGTTAAGTTTTTTTTTGCAAGTTGTTTGGATTAAATTTAGACCTACATTAATAACTCGTGGTGGCATGAAATAAATACATTGTGGCATTCGCTGAAAGTATGGTAATATCAGGTGACGTTAATAAACGAGTACGTCCCATGACATTTGAGATGTGCGGCAACAGGCTTCCGGTATGGGAAGGCAAACACGTCGCCTCCCGGAAATCCCGGATGTAAAGTAAAAACGTTGCTACTGTTGCCATTTAAATAATTAAATTGGTCTCGTGCCAGGAATATTGATTGCCACCACATGAAATATTGAATGGAGTTTTATTCTATTGCTCGCTCATTGTTTTATCAATTATTTCCAATCGCTTAAATTAAACAACATTATTTTAATGTCCGAAAGAATTATAGCTGGATAGTTTAAGTACTCGATAGGAGGTTGAATTTTCTAAGTGATTTTTAAAGCTTGTGACAATTTGAAAAAAAAATCGTTAACAGTTTATAAAAAAATCAATCAATGTTATCTAAAAAAAAACATTTGGCAATGTAAAATTTACGGGAATACATAGTTTAGATTGTCTCTTAATTTGTCTAGATTGATAAAATATTAAACTTATGTCTACAATGTTTGATACATGCTACTAAAACTGTTCATTATTTAGTTAATCGCAAATTTAGTTGGTCATAATTTAATTCTTCTAAACATAATTTCAAAATGAAGATGTAAGTATTGTACTGGACGTTGCCCAAATTCAAATACAGCAGAACTATGCAAATCCGTTGCACTTCCATCGATGTGTAATAATTCGGTGTAAGCAATATTATTGTCCATAGGTTTAGTATACCGAGTAATAGGGATAAGGGGCGAACATAGAAATTTAACATGTATAATTAAATATGTGTAATTATTAACTCCTCTATTAATTTGAGAGACAAATCACAATTCCGTCGAACAATGACATTTTTTTTAAGTATAAAAAACTGTAAATGTATCCATTTAATTTGCGTTTGTACCAGAATCCACTTCAGAAATAATAAAAATATCTTAAATAATTTACCATAAAAACCATGAGTTTGTATGTTTGTACAACGTATGTAATAGTGAAAATAATTTTGCTAGTGAGATATCAATTACTATGAACAATAATCTGAGTTATTCCAATGAAGAGAGGATATTCATTATCAGAACATTTTTTAGTGGCGTCAGTTTACGCAGAGTTCGTGACTTATTTTCGGTTAAATTTAACAATCGACCAATTCAATCTGTATCAACAATCAGCAAGTTTGTGAAAAAGTTTGAAACTATTGAAACTATATACAGATGATTCAAAAGGTATTTTAATACTCAAATTTCAACAAATATTATTTCAAAAACATTGACATTACAGGTAAACGGAATAGAAGAAGCAACATTGAATTGGAAGAAAGACTTTTGGGTTTGATAAATGCTGAACCAACAACTAGCATACGATGTATTTCTCGTGAGTGCATCGTGTCTATATTCTCTGTACAGAAGATTCTGAAGAAGCATTGTTACCATCCCTACAAATATCAATGCCATCAGGAGATACTGCTAGTGGATGAAGAAAGCAGGCGTGTATTCTGTGAAATACATGTGTCGAATTTTGTGCAAACTGCCAGGAGACAAATAATATGACCCAAATCACCCCCCACTAATTGGTAATTGTCCGATAACCCAAAAAACAATGCGCCAAATTAAAGAACCCATAGATTATAATTGTTAAAACAAATGGAACAATTTCTTGAACTATTAGATCTTAAAACCATTAAAACAAGCTATATTAATTGTGTGAATGCAATAAGAACAAATGTTAAACTTACGATACTAGGCTTAAATATAAGAAGCATCCACGAAAACTTTGACAAACTATGAATTCAACTTGAAGAAGTGAAACACAACCAAATAGATGCAATTGTACTCACTGAATCGTTCAAAATACTAAACACGGACATGTATAAAATACCGTGTTATAGAATGTTCTATAGTCAGAGCAGCATAAACAGAAACGACGGTACGGTCTTTTTCATCCGAGACGTAAAAATAAAATGTATAACAAGTTGGCTTTGATGGAATATTCGTTACTGAAAATTAATGTTTGTTAACATAAAGTTGTTTTTTTTGTAAGTTTATCAAGTTTGCCATGGAAAGCAAAGTGAACAAAAAAAAACAGTAAAAGTCATGTAAGTGATAGTGTGTCAAATTCTCTTTTTTGTCGGTCCAATTTTTGTGAAATAACTCAAGTGATAGCTAACAGTATTAACAATCGATTGACTGCCATGTTACAAGTGTATTTCGAATGAAATAGAAATCGCGATCAAACAGTACTCCTGTACATGGACTGTTTTCCGAACAGAGAAGTTTCATAAATTTAAGTATGGTCTTTTTAAGAAACCGAAGAGAGAGGAACGAATATTTCACGGAAATGTGGAATTAGATGTACTTCTTAATGAGCAAGAAAATCCAAGAACTCAACATTTGAACTGGTACACTTATATAAAATGCAGTAAAATTAAAATAAAAATAAAAAAAATGCTTATGCGTTTGGCATAACTTCCTATATGATCAGGGCTGTGTTTCGGAATGCAAACAAATGCCTATCGAATAACATATGCGAAACAATTGTTGTTAATTTGTCATCAGTGCAATTACTGAGCTCGCGGACGCTTATACTTTATCAAGTTTAAGAGAATTTTGGCGAATATCTCGATTAAGTTTTAATTCATAGGGTTGACTGTATTTTAAAGATGCCATTAAGGCGTTTAAGTATTGAAGAGATGAGCCAAGCTATGGGAATGCTTATGACTGGGGCATCGCTAAGAACTGTTGCTGCCCATTTCAATGTGAGCCACAATGTGATCAGAAGAGTTCGAATGCGTTTTAATGATACTGGATCTATCGAACATAGGCACGGCGGTGGGCGAAATCGCAGTACAACAGTCAGAGAGGACCGGTTTATTACGATTCAGACTCGAAGGAATAGATTTTCTACTGCAAGAACACTCCAAAGTCAGTTATTGAATGCAACAGGTACTCAAGTATCCACTCAAACAGTAAGAAGAAGACTCCATGCGGTAAATTTAAGGTCCAGATCTTCTAAAAAATGTCCATTGTTGACCAGAGCCCACAAAAGAAGAAGGCTAGAGTGGGCACACCAACATGCAAATTGGAGTGTTGAAGATTGGGGTTGTTGTTTATTCAGTGACGAGACCAGAGTGCGTCTCCATAGCTCAGATGGAAGAGTGAAGAAAGTTTGGCGAAGCAGAGGAGAACGCTATATTGAGAACCACGTGACTTACCATCAAGCTTATGGAGGCGGTTCAATTACCGTTTGGGAAGGTATTTCTGCAACTCGTCGTACAGAATTGGTTATGCTTGGAAATGCTACAATGAATAGTGTCAGGTATCTTAATGAGGTATTAGAACCTGTAGTGTTGCCATTTGCCAATGAAATAGGCGACGGTTTCGTATTTGTTGATGATAATGCGCGTCTGCATAGAACAAGGCAAATCAATGCATATTTTTATGAGAACAATATTACGCACATGGATTGGCCAGCGAACTCTCCAGATCATAATCCCATAGAGAACGTATGGGATTACTTGAAAAGGTTGATAGGGTCACGATAAGTGGATCCAAACAATCACCATCAGCTCCGAACTGCTGTTTTGGAAGAATGGCTAAATATTCCTCAGTATTACATTCGGGATTTGATTTCCAGCATGCCAAGACGTTGCCAAGAGGTCATAAGAGCTAGAGGAGGTCCCACGCATTATTAATCTTTAAGTGTTTGGTTATCATTTCTTTCCAGAGCATACTTTTCTATAATACTAAAATGAAGATTTTGTTATTTTTCTATTTTAACAGTTGTAATTCGTTATTTCAGTTTTAGTATTTTAATTCTTCGCCCTAATAATGCTTCCAGAACCTTGTACTATCAATTAAGCAAGAAGGTGTTGTTCAAAAAGTAGTCTAAAAAGTAGTTTATATATGTTCTTGTAAGTGTGCCAGTTCAAATGTTGAGCAGTGTATTCGGGAATCTGCAAGTAACACTGGTACATCAAAACAAACGGTAAATGCAATTATTAAGAAACAAGAATACACCACAAAATTACTTTTATTGTTTTTGTGTTCACTTTGCTTTCCATGGGACATTTGATAAACTTACAAAAAAACAACTTTATGCTAACAAACATTATTTTTCTGAAACGAATATTTCATCAAAGCCAACTTGTTATACATCTTTGAATTCAGAAAAATAATCTCTACCAGAAAAAAAATAAGTATTTGAAAAAAAAAAGTTGACTATCGCTGATATGAAAGTTGATTTTGCAAAAAAAAAGAAAATTAGGGCCCCTTTGTAGAATATGTGAAGCCATTTAATCTTGTTTTGTTTTATTGAAATCGGCCAATAAATAAAGGAGTTATGGGCAGCGGAGCTTTTTAGGAGTTACACTGTATATACACAACAATTATAGAACAGTGAATAGACAATATTCAATGAAAGTCAAACAAATCGTAATTTTGTATTCCTGTATTTTTGAATGTTGTAATTTTTGTAAATTGTAAAGTGTAAAGTTTTAAATTCTGGATTCTAGATTTTAAGGGTTTGGTACAGAATAGGCTATTATATTGTACAGGATAAGACAGGTACAAAAGTACACAGACAAGCCGATGGCTTTTGTGGAAAATGTTAATGAAATCGGCCAATAAATAAAGGAGATATGGCCGGCGGCGTTTTTTAAGAGACACCCTAGAACAGTTAATAGACAATATTCAATGAAAGTCATACAAATCGTAATTTTGTATTCCTGTATTTTTGAATGTTGTAATTTTTGTAAATTGTTTTAAAGTTTTAAATTCTGGATTATAGATTTTAAGGTGTGGTACAGAATAGGCTATTATATTGTATAGGATAAGACAGTTAATATTAAAGTACACTGACAAGCCCACGGCTTTTGTGGAAAATGTTACTTTGTAAGCATTTTTTGATTCAAAATTAATTGTTAATTTTGTAATAATAAGTTATAATAACAAGTTGTAATAATTAATAATTAAAATTATTTTTATTATTATTATTATTAAATAATGCAGGATCAATCTGAACACAGACTGAAACATTTTTCAGTCTATCTGTTTTACCGATGAATGCACGTTTACACTAAACTAAACGAGCCCAACACACAGAACACGCAATATTGGACCCAAAAAAATCCACGGATGTGCTTTAAAACTAGAACCCGGTTCCCGCATCAATATTTGGGCAGAAATTTTTAGGAATAATATAATTGGACCATTTCAAATATAAGGAAATTTAAATTCGAATTCTTATTTAGACCTTTTAATCGACGACGACTGCGTTAGAAGAAGTTGCACGTGAAAATCAGGAGATAGCATATCAGCATGATGGATGTCCAGCCCATTATTGTTTAAATGTGAGGGAATATTTAAACGCTAATTTTCCCAATTGCTGGATTGGTGCTAAATCAGGAGATCTTGGTGGCCAGTTGATAGTGCCAACTGGCCACCAAGATCTCCTGATTTAGCATCATGCGATTTCGTTTTATGGGATCACCTGAAAAACAAAATTTACAAAAAACGCCATCCAAATATTGAATCTTTGCGGGAACAATTTTTGCGGAGTGCAGATTAATTACAGATAGGCAGTTGGATAATGTTTTAGGCATTTTACAACAGATTGGGTTATGGTTTACACCAGAACGGTGAAGTCTTTGAGTACTTGCTCTAACAACTCTAGTTGATAGTTCAGCAGTTATCAAACCAAAACTCTTTCTTCCAATTCATCGTTGCTTATTCTGTTCCGTTTGCCTGTAATATTAATGTGTTTGAAATCACATGTGTTGAAATTAGAGTTTTAAAATACCTGTTGAATCATCTGCCGCTACACTTGCTGTATTTTCAAGTTTTTCACAAACTTGCTAATTGCTGATACAGAAGGAATATGTCGATTGTTAAATTTAACCGAAAAAAAGTCACGACCTCTGCGTAAACTGACGGCGCCGTAAAATGTTTTGATAATGAATAAATTATTTTTGTTCTACTAATTACGTGTTATCATTTTGATTTATCCCAAACCACAAGCATGAATTTATAATTATTTGACATCATTTAAAAAACAATGCCTGTTTGATTTTTCTCTAAAATTAAGAGGGGAGCTAATAACTACACATGTCATCAGGAAGCTTACGTCGAAAATTATAAGAGTGCGAAGTTTTGTAATATTTCCTTCAAAAATAGAAAAGTTATAAAAGGAAATGGAAGTGCACTTTTTGGATTTTCAGCGATATTTCAGTAACAGTGCAAGATATCCCGGATTTCTTTTCAGAATATTAAAAGGCATGAAAATAAGAAATTTTCTCCCATTTGACCAACTCTGTATATATTTCCGTTTAATAGATCCTAATGGTGAGCGTCGTAAAAGTAACCACCCTGTAGTGTACACAAGAACATTTTATTAAGCAGTTATTAATTACTTATGGGTTGAAACGCATTGGTTGCGATTTTATGTTACCCCAAACCCTTAACACCTGGCGAACTATATGAAGTACATCACAGTATTATTAATATTATTATTACTAACAGGGTAAATTAAACAGATAATAGTGCCACTACGCCACTCTGCCTTCACTGATTAATCCAATTAGAAACAATAATTGAAGACATTTAAAATTATTAAAACAATTATTTTCTCTGCGCAGAACTTTACTTCCAGTTCCCTCCCTCATTATCCCCAGATAATTTCGTTTATCTTTGTAATTATCACGGAAATGTTTGGGGGCGCCTCTCGGAGCCACGGGACGACGCCAATTAATGGGATCGTTAAGAACTTCATCCCGGGATAATAAGCCCGCTGTGGTCAGCAACGTAATCGCGGTCGGATGGAGGATTCGCAGACAAAGGGCATCGTCCGCAGGAGTCGCGATCAGAACTGATTTATCAGCGAGATTATTTTTTCACGAGACGTAAGATTGATTTTTACTTATGCACGTCTATCAAATTGGGTGAAACTTGTTTTTTAAATTTTTATTAGAAATTGATATATAGTATAAAAATACGAGGGTTGTCCAAAATATTTTTCTTAATTCTAACAAAGCAAGAACAAAATTAAGTTTTACACTCGCATATATTAATAAATATTTTATCCCACTGGTATTGTAATTAAACATTTCATTACCTACTACACACCCTCGCGCAATACATAATCCCAGCGAGGCAAAATTATCTTGCATTTAAAATAGAATCCTCGTCTACTGTATTCTAAATTGTGGCGATTCGTTTCGCGCAATTTTAATTGTACAGAGGGGGACGCTGACGAAGGCACGTAATTCCATTTTGTTTTCACGTTCACCGCAGCCAGATACAGAATATTCGCGTGAATTTGGCGCCGTCTTAATTAATCCGTCGCCGGTGAATTTATCAGATAATAATAAATTTCGGCCAACGCGAGGCGCAATTAGTGCCGGACGATTAAGCCGCGTTTTTCCCGGCCGGCCGGCGCATTGGTCGGAAAAAATAATGAAAATATCAATTAGGAATAATTAATCCGCCAGTGGCAAACGCGCTGGAATTAATCGCGGTCTTTGTTACGGATATCGCAGGCAGTGTATCGCTGCTAGTTGGGGAGGATATCATATTACAGTGTCAATTATGAGTAATTAATTTCGAACAATGCATTCGTTCGTTATTATTAATACGCGCTGGCGTAATGGATACGTACAGCATTATCTCGTCAGAACAGAATGTAACATGGTGCTGCTCAATTTTCATACGTGTATTAACTGTTCTCTATGGTGGCAGATTCTAAGAAATTTACTAGGACGAGCTAAATGATCACAGTAAACGACATCCATCCATTTGGAAACCATGTTGTGTCAAAGTGATAACTTTTCTATGCACGTTATGAATTTAAAAACTATATATAGAATTATTATTTTTAAATTCTTAATTTAATGATTTTACTGAAACGTTTGAAATAGATTTATATGACATCTATTTCAATTGAATTCTTAACTTAACCAAGTGCTTTATTTATAGGTACTTTTATTGATTAAATTATCTGTAAAATAGAAATAAAAAAAATATATTTTCAATTTAATGAATTTAATGAAACATTTATTTCTGCTAAATAACGTCGCCAAGAAGCGAAATGTATTTTTTTTATTTAATGACTAATCAAACTGCTTATTTTTTGCTGCCATGGCTAATTAACATCTTCAACTAGCGATCCACTGCACCGGGAAATTTTGTCTTTACTGATTTAGCTTAATTTCGGGTTCCTAAGTTCGCGCACAAATTAACAGTAGGTACGGTACACGAATTCGGCTGATTCAGTTCACCTCCAAAGGAACGCCACAGAATTACAAGTAGAAGTAGAAAACATTTCAATTTTGAAATTACTCTTTCATTTATAAAGTGTGTTTAAAGGAAAACTTTCTAAAGTTTTAAAACATTTTACGTTTTTAACTTAAAATTTAGATTTTTGAAAATAATGTGTATCTTTGAGAAAGCTTTTGCTGTCCAACCACCAAATAAATGGTTTGTGCCACTGATGGTTGAAAATAATTCCAATTATTTTGAAGTTTTTAATAAGATTTCTACATTTTTAGCAAATTTTGTTGCAATTTTTATTTCGCACTTTTTATGCGATCGTTTAAACCACTTGTATTTTTAATAGATATATCTTGTTCTTGGAATAACTTTTTAATTTTGATTTAAAAAAAATGTAATCCTTTGAGAAAGTTTTTGTTGTCCAACAACCAAAAAAATTCAAACCATTTTTCATGGCACTCCTTGATGCATGTCTACGACTCCCTGGTCTATCCGCACCTAAGCTACAACATTATATTTTGGGGTAAAACCAAACAAGACAACTTTAACAGGGTGTTTAGATAACAAAGGGAATATTGCGTGTAATTCTGAATCTAAAAAGATTAGACACATGTTGCGAGGCATTTCGAAATAATTATACGAGGGCTGTTTGACGGAAGAGTGACTTTTTAATGAAAACGTTATTTTTCTGTTCAAAATATATTTTATTTGTCAACATAACACCCTTTCAAGTGTACACACTTAGCCCGGCGAGTTTACAATTTTTTTAAACCTTCCAAAAAGTAATCTTTCGGAAAGTCTTCAAAATATGCATTTGTGTCGGTTATCTCCTCTTCATTTGCCTGAAATCTTTTTCCACACAGCCATTTTTTTAAATTTGGAAATAAGAAGAAATCACTGGGAGCCAGATCTGGCGAATATGGCGGATAAAGCAGTAATTCGTAATGCAATTCAGTCAATTTAGTTGTAGCAATTGCAGACGAATGAGAGGGCGCATTATCGTGATGGAACAACACTTTTTTTCTTCATCAAATGCGGTCGTTGTTTTTCAAGTTCGGCATCAATACATGTCTGCATAATCAGCATAATACTGGCCAGTTATGGTTTTTCCTTTTTGTAAACAATTAATAAAGATTACACCTTTAGAATCCCAAAAAACTGTGGCCATGACCTTATTGGTCGAAAAAAGTGTGTTTGCCTTTTTGGGAGCATATTCGCATGGAGAAATCCAGTATTTAGACTGTATTCTTGTTTCTGGAGTATAATGATGTATCCAAGTTTCATCTACTGCGACATATCGACGAAAAAAATCCTTTGAGTTACGTTGAAAACGGCAAAACATTCTTCTGAATTCTTAATGCGAGCGCGCATTTGATCACCATTAAGCAAACGCGGCAACCATCTCGCGGATAGCTTTTTCTTATTGAAATGTTCATGCAAAATATTGTATACCCGTTCGGTTGAGATGTTTACTTCATTAGCTATCTCACAAACTTTTATTCGACGATTGCCAATTACAAGGCCATAGAGTTTATTAACCATTTCTGGAGTAGTCACAGTAAATGATGGTTTCGGACGATCTGCATCAACCGTGCTCATATGGCCACTTTTAAAAGCAGAAACCACTTACAAATCATTCCATGGGACGGAGCAGATTCTGGATAATATTTACGTAACTTTTCCTCGGTTTCTTTAATTGTTTTTTCACGTAGATTATTTTTTGACGTTTCTCAAAACCAATGATATATTTCGATTTTTGTCATATTGATACTTCTGGACCAATCCCGTCATTATTATACTGGGAATATTCTCTAGAGATTATTATAGTGGGAATAATCTCGGTAGCTAGGTTCACTCTTGTCAATCAAAATATTTGTCAAATTATTAATTTATCAATCATATTAAAGTGTCATACAAAATGAATAAAAGTCGCTTTAGCTGCGTTTCGCATACTGAAATTGATAAAGAAATACTAGAAAGCAAAAAACGTCAAAAAATAATCTAATCAAATATAACTCGAGAGTTCGATAAATTAGAAAATAATTTGACAGATTATGTCTCAAACTTGTTGCCATTTGGCAATAGTCACTCGAGCCCTTCGGGCTCTCGTGACTATTGCCTGGCAACAAGTTTTCGACAATCTGTCAAATTATTTTCAATTTATTCTCACTCTCTTGTTATATTATTACTGAAAATAATGTTTAATCAACACTCGATTTTTTTTTTTTACATATTTACAAAACAACGAAAACAGTTTCCTTCAAATAAGTATAAAACATAATCTATCTGTCAGATTGGTGCCAAATTTTGACAGTAGACCTCCGAAAGACCTCAGGAGCTAGGAACATAATCATTATAACGAAAGTGTTACCAACCTTTGAAAAGTCACTCTTCCGTCAAACAGCCCTCGTATATTAACACTGCTGGGTATATACATTTACAAGTGCTGAAACTACGTAGTGCAAAATTGTCAAAAGTTTACAAAAAACAGTGATCTACATATATACATCATATAAGAACAACACCCCATGACACTACTCTATACGAAAAGTCTGCAAAATACTAAAGTGCACAAATATTTAACAACTTTCCTGCGACAATGAAAAGCATATCTAAAGTAAATAAATTTTAAAATGAGCTAAAAAGGTTCCTTGTTGATAAGTCATTTTATTCATTGCCAGAGTTTTTAACTGACAAAGCATAGACCCGCGAACCATTTAGTCCGTACCTTTCTGTGCTGTAAGAGTGTATGTATGCAGGTATGCATGTGTGAATGTGTGTGTGCATGTATGCTCATGTATCTTATGTATAATTGATGGATTAATGACTATGTATAATCTTATACTACATTTTTAAATATTGTATTTAAATTTTGCTATTTTATTTTATTGTTAAGATTACTGCGCTCGATATGAAAAAGATGTAATTTTCCTTAATGGAATCACCTACAAGAATCTAAATAATAATAATAATAAAAATAGTTTGCGCCATTGATCATTGTAAAGAATTGCAATTATTTTGTAGTTTTCAGGAAAAATTCTCCATTTCTAACACCATTTTTTTGCAATTTTTAGGTCGCATTTTTGTACCATCCTTGAAATAATCGAGTATTTTTTTATACATACTTAAAAACTTTTTAAGTTTGATTTTCGAAAAGAAATGTAGTTCTTTAAAAATGTTTTTGTTTGCTAGCCAACAACCAAAGACATGGTTTGTGCCGTTGAAGGTTGACAAGAATTCCAATTAATTTATGATACAAGTTAACAAACTCGAAAAAATGTTATTCTTTATGAAAATTATGAAAATATTTGAATGTACCCAAAACTTTAAGAGCTGATTATACATATAAACAGCTCTTAACGTCTTGGCAACAAGCAAAAATTTCATAATTTTCATAAAGAATTACTTTGAGCAACTGTGTTATATTAGGCTCATAATAGGCGAAAACATCGAGGGCCAATAGCCCAATAAAGATCGTTATATATCTCTCTTTATCATACTATAAGTGCTTGTCTATTTTTAACCAAAACTTCCCAAAAATCTCATAAATGACTCATTTTGGGAAATGTAAAAATTAATTTAAAATATATTAGGTTTCAAATTTTCATTTCACTAATATAATTTTCTTAGCCATTTTTGGGCAACCTTAAAACTATTAATTTTAAGCTTAGGATAATTTGTTATACGACAAAATATGAACTGCAATTTCCAATGAAAGTTTATGAATTCTGGAATCCATAAACTATTAATTTTAAGCTTAGGATAATTTGTTATACGATAAAATATGGACTGGAATTTCCAATGAAAGTTTATGAATTCTGTAATATTTTTTATTAAAATTAATACTTTCGTTGCTAATATATTGATGAAATAGTTTGTTATTATTATTAAATATGTATATTATGTATAATTACACTTGTTTTGTTTCATATATTTTATCAGTTTCCTGACACATGTTTCTTTTTTATTTGTAATAATTTATTATACGATAAAATATGGACTACAATTTCCAATGTAAATTTATAAATTATGGAGTCTTTTTTTTTATTTGGAACAAAAAAACGCCAAAAAAGTGCGAAAACATGTCATTAATCTTAAGAACTTTTTATATGACCATTTGAACAACACTGTCATAATTTATTATAATATAAACCATTTACTTCAATGTATACAGAAATGTTATAAAACATTGACCATATTTAACGAATACTTCAAATTCTGAAAGATTTAAGAATCATAAAAATGAGTCCATTAAAGTTATAAGTAAATAATACTAAAATATCAAAAATTGTCAAAATTTCATGCCATGAAAGTAATTTTTTGATACTCTTTAGGAAAATTTATAGAATTTTAATATAATTTTGTTTTAAAATCAACCACTGTTTAGGAAAATTCGTACATCTTTTACAAGGTATCTTAGATCTTAGTTATAATATAGAACCACTTTCATATGTATTTACTAAATACTATTTTCTTAAAATTAATCTTTAATGAACTTATTTGTATGAATTGTAAAACTTATTTGTATGTAATGTAAAACCTAAATATACAGGGTGTCTAAATAAACATGAGCAATTATGTCGGTGCTGTGGTATAAATCGTTGGATTCGTAACTGGATATGCTATCTAATACAGGGTGTGCTTTATTTACAGGAGATATTAAAATATAAAGTTGATGATGGTTTCTTCGAAACGAAACGCTGTTCTGATACTTTATAAACGGTGTCCTGAAGAGCTAAAAACGTGGCAATGAGAGATTGCCTTTTATTTTTTTATACCTTTTCAAATTACTTCAGAAATTAATAAAAATGAAATCGTAAGATTTCGGATTTTGTCGATATATTTACAAGTAAGTAGAATTTTCGGGTTTTCTCAACATAATATTATTGACCACAAAATTGCGCAACTAACTGAATACTATTTTCTTAAAATTAATCTTTAATGAACTTATATGTGTGAATTGTAAAACTTATTTGTATGCATTGTAAAACTTAAATATCCAGGGTGTCTGAATAAACATGAGCAATTATAACGGTGCTGTGATATGAATCGTTGGATTCGTAATTGGATATGCTGTCTAATACAGGGTGTACTTTATTTACAGGAGATATTAAAATATAAAGTTGATGATGGTTTCTTCGAAACGAAACGCTGTACTGATACTTTATAAACAGTGCCCTGTAGAGCTAAACACGTGGCAATGAGAGATTGCCTTTTATTTTTTTATACCTTTTCAATTTACTTCAGAAATTAATAAAAATGAAAACGCAAGATTTAGGATTTTGTCGATATATTTTTACAAGTAAGCAGAATTTTCGGGTGTTCTCAACAGAATATTATTGACCAGAAAATTCCCAACTTTTGTTTTTGTAACTTAACCGCCTTTGTAACTTTTACGATATCCGAGATCCTTATGCTGTTTATCCTTATCTTGCACACCCTGTATAACATAGCGACAAGACAATTTGTACGTAACCAAATAATGGTAACAATATCAAAAAGTTTCAAATTAAATCTACAATTGAAAAGGATTTGGAAAAAATATAAAAACCTGAAGTCCGCGTTTACTTTTATCACATTCCGGTTTTTACCTGTACAAATATTAAACATATTTTAATAGCTATGTATGATACAAGTTCGTAAAGTAGTGCTTTATTGTATGAGCGTTGGACGAGCTACAGCCGAATGCAACAAAAAACGCGAGTGCAAAAATGCTCTTTACATCATACAATGTTTTTTCTGCGACAGCTATTATGAAAAAAATGTGAGATATTAATTTTTTTAATAATAGTACCAATTCATTGTACCCATGGTAGTTTCAAACTTTTTCCTATACCATAATTTCTTTAATTGGCGAGTGAATGAATTGTATGTAAAACTTATTTTACGAACAGGTGATGTTTATACGCACAAGTGATTTTTTGACGCGTAACGTGCTAAAAAGTATTACTTTACGCTCTCTGAAATAAAAACTTAGTTCACGCACTGTCGTAGAAAGATATGTTTTAATTATTCTTAAACTGGAAGTGTCTTCTAGGAAACATAATTTCATAGCAGTCTGGCTTTCCTGCTAAACTTTCCTTGAAATTTATTTTTTATGAAACTATTTACTTCAGATTAATTGTTATCTAAAATTTAAGAAAAAAATTACTAGATGCCGCAGTATTTTCAAGTATCCGCAGTAAAAATATATTTTTAGTAGTGGTAACGATATTTTATATTTCATATTTTTCGTTTTCATATTAACTCATATTTTTGTGTAAAATTGATGTTTTGTGATTATTTAAATTTTGTGTTTTTATGTAAAATCATGTATTCATATACTTTACAATATTCCGCAAATATTGTCATGCATTTGCCACTTAATGAATTTATAACAACATTATGTGTCAATTAATTCGCCATTTATTAACGTACACAAGCTCTATAAATGTGCCGAGTGCAGTTGAATAAATCGGATTACAAACATCACGCGTAATTATAAATCTGATGATTTCCAGGAAGCAGAAAGTTCGCTGCAGTTTAAATCCAATTATCCCATTACCCATCAATACATCGCCATTAGGCTTTATTAAATTTATCGCTTTAAAGGCCGTCGAGTGAAAAGTGGAGTGCAGTGCAGATACCTGGCACACGATTTTCCAAGGCAATTACATTAACCGGCTGGGCTCCAAATTAATTTGTCCACTGTCAGTTGACCGTAAATGGGGAAAATTGTCCGATATGTGTATACACGTTATTCAATATCACAACATTTGTCCTCGCCGCATCCACGCGAAATATTGAAAGCGTGAGCGCATTCTACAATGCTCTACACAAATAATTAGGTTAGGTTAGGTTAGGTTAATAAATATATGATAACAAATGAGACACACATAAATCAGCATTTGTACGGAGCTTTTTGCCTCACCCTGTATAGTAATGCAGCACCGTGAAGTGGCACACAGTGGTGCATTGTGCCTCAGAGATGGATATCGTTCGTTAGGCGTAATCATTCGGTGATGCCGTGGTATATACACGATAATGAATTCATTGCGCCCTTAAATTACGCCCAGGTTGTTATGGACAGGAGTAATCATTTAATTGTTGTAAACTGAAAAATTAAGTCATTTTTGAGGTTAAAGATAAATGACAAAATCTTGAATCACCATTTCTATAAACACTTTTTGCTCGCCTTGTATAAAGAATCAGCAGCGTGGCGTTATGATTAAGAATTTGGCGTATATTAAGAATATCAAAATAAAAATTTAAAAAATAACTAAGTGTCAATAAATTTAAAACGAAACTCAAATGGCTCACTTATTATGGAACAGAGGTAGTATGTACTTATATCGTATTCCTGAAAATGCATGATACTTCTTAATATGTAATTATTCTACAAAGAAATATGGAATATCGTGAATAGACGAAACAAGATTACTCCGAGTTTTACGTTGGCTGCATTCGTATCGCAAGTCGATATCAATTGCATATACTTTACGCTCTATATATTCCCTGGGGAAGCTTGCAAATGAAGACACCTGTAAAACTCGCAGCGAATGAATTCTCTCAAATTTCCGCGCGGCAGTCCCGTTCCACTAGTCAAATTCAATGCAAGCCCGAGACTTCCCCGAAGTGCAGCTTATCCAGGATCCCGCAGACGTCCCCTTTTTTCCATATCCACGCGTTCCCGGCGTGATTAGAAACGGGAGCAAACAATGCCGGGTGAGGGATCCACCCACGCCCGTGCAATTATCCGACCGAAAGGACAGAACACTGCCATCAAATTAATGTAAATACTACCCCGAATGCAACTTTCCCTCGGCGGCAATAAACAGTATGGCATGGCATGGGACGACTCGACCCCTATTTATTCTGTAATTCCTGGAGATTTGCACATGACCGGCGAATTTAAAATTAGCCCCAGCGTCGGGAGCTTAATTCCTTTGTGATTCGAAAATTAGCTAATGTTTGTGTGGCACGAATTCGTATTTTACACATGTATGGGCTTAAATTTGTAAACGTAGGTATATCATTAGTAATTATTATTTATTATACACTGTGCCCCAAAAGTAAGTCATAATGTTTTAAATGTGAATCCTAATCAAGGCCTTCCTGCCGCCAATCCAGACGTAATATTGTGAACCTCAAAATCGCCACATTTAGAATGTTTAGATAAGTGTAATGTAGTGGAATCTGTAGAAAATGCAGATATGTGTGATTTATTAGATTCTAAGCAAGTTACAAGTGTATCTTCCACCAGTAAACATGTTCCTATTCGTTTACCAGTGAATCACTAAATTTAGAATTTGACGATTCTTTAAGAAATGAAGATCCACAAACAGAAAAAAAAAAACTTAAACCTAAAAATAATACTTTATTGTAGGCATTAAAAGTTTCTAGAGTCTAAGTTATCTACTAGAAAAAAAAATTGTTACAAAACCAATCGAGCACAATTATCCAGAATTGCAAAATTGAAGACTTGTGAATAAGAAACAAACTAACTTAAAAGCCATTTTTACATTATGCCTTACTAACCTATTTTCTAATGTTGTAAATAAATTAGATCCAGCAGGTGTTACATTTTTGGAATCACAGTTTGCAAATGCATCTCGAAAACGACCATTATATACTTCTCAGAACAAAGCACTTGCACCAGCAATTTATAAGAGAGGTTGTTACAGATTTTTAGCAAAATTTTTAATATTGCCTTCGAAATTAACAATTCAAAAATATTTAAAATAAATGTATTTTCCAATAACTGTCCAAGAGAGTCAAAAATATGAACCCATTAGAAAAATGTTGTATTGTAATGTTCGATGAAATATCATTGGCAACCGGTTGCACTTACGTAAAGTCGATAGATACAGTTATAGGGTATGTGGACCTCGGCTCTCTTTGCAGACGCAATGAACATGCTAACCATGCTTTGGTTTTCATGGTTCAAGGTTTAATGAAACGGTGGAAACAGCCCATTGCCTACTACTTTACTAAGGATGTTATTGGAACAGATAATATAAAAGTTTTAATCAAAGAAATAATTTCTGCCCTTCAGACAACCGGATTGAATGTGATCGGCACAGTTTCTAACCTGAGTACCACGAACGTTGCTGCTGTAAAAAAAAAAGTGAATCCAAAACTGAAACACTTGATCATTTTGTAGTTAATGGATCTAAAATATATCCAATTCATGATGTACCTCATCTGCTCAAGAATACTAGGAACAGTCTGCTAAAATATAATATTGTATACGATGACAAAAAAATGCTAAATTTAGTCACACTAAAAAATGTTATGCAGTGGATAAAACCAAACGATTCCAAAGTCTAAGAAAGATAAGAGAATGCTATTTAGAATTAAATAATAGTCCTTTAAAAATGAAATTTAGTGCTTCAGTAGCTTCAGCAATTGAATCAATGTGTTCGGATTCACAACTATTACCTGCTGAGGCAATTCATATCGCTGAATTTGTCCAAGACATTAATGACTTGTTTGACAGTTTAAACGCAAAATTTATAAATATAAAAGGTTGATAATCTTTAAAGATATGTATTAATGGTTAATCACGTCATTTGAAATTTTGGAATATAATGAATAAAAAAATTAGTGGGTGGAAATTTGTGAATATACAAGGCAATAAAATCAAGGACAGTTTACCAGTTAAACGGGGATGGATCCAAACTATCAAAGGGATACAAATTATTTGGAATGAATGTCGGAAATTAAGCTTTAAATACTTACAGACGAATCTACTCAATCAGGATCCGTTGGAAAATTTATTTGGAGTAGTTCGTCAGTGCACAGCAGCTAACAATAATCCAGAACCATACCACTTTGTGTCTTCATTAAAAACTGCAGTTTTAAATAATTTGGTTGCATCTCATAGCATTCATGCAAATTGTGAACAGGACAGCAGTATTCTGGATAATCTGCAAGATTTTTTTTAAGTCGAACCTGAACATTCAAATGTTATCACAAATGCAACATTCGAAGTGGGGCAGAATGAATTACATGCATTTGAGTTAGAAATTGTAACAGAATCGCACTTTTCAGATGTCAATTTTGATACTCAGGCTGTGGCCTATGTTTGTAGATCTTTAATAAGCAAACTTCAATTTTCGGATTGTTTGAACTGTACTAAATTAGTTTCAGTGGAACATTTAGAATCTCAACACACATTAACTATGTTTAATGTTTAAGGAATTAGACGATGTAAGGCGTTTAAAGTATGCTTCAAGAGAATTGGTCATATATATTATCAATGTTCATGATGCAATTGTCAAAATGAATAATAATAATGATAATATCGAAAAAAAAAATGTTTACAATTTTAGTTAAAATTGATTTTACGTGGTTCACATGTTCTGACCATTCTCAAAATATGCATTCCCAATTATTAGATTAATCATCATTATTAATAATAAGAAAGTTTTATGGAGATCTTCACCGGAACATCATTATGAAAATCGCCAGATTAATGTTCGAAATAAAATTAACTAACTAAAACACGTTTAATTTCTTTCACATTTTTTAATTACTAACTTTCTGTAATTATATTTATTGCTTATTGCTTTATTGCTGTTATGAATGTTCATAAATTTTTGTGATATTTGTTTATTTATTAATAACATTATATGAATGATATTAGTTAACTTACTATTTAGGGGTTAAAATATTGTTTGAAATTCAAGAGTTTATAGTTTGTTTTTTAGTTTTAATATATTTTCTGCATGACAATAGTTACTTAAATTTAATATTTTCATGTTTTTTTACTTTTAGTGTATATTTTTAATTTTGTTATGTTTATTGAAGAGTTCATATTTTGTTATTTGCTTTTATATTTTGGACATATTCATATTATTTATGTTAATTGTACACAGTTTTATTTGGCACATGATTTGTGTGTACGATTTCCACAAGAACTGATTTTTTTCAACAAATATTCACCCAAGATTTATTAGTGTTGATAAAATCAGAACTAAAGTGCATCGTACTGATGAGAACCATATAGTTCGAAACACGATATTGCCAAAATTAGATATATTTTATATATCCATTGTTTTTTAATACATTGATTGTTACCATTGTTTATTATGTTATTAATGTTTGTAATATTTAAATGTGTGTTCCATGTATTTTATATAAAACATACTTTAATATATCTCTTGATTTTGTGGTATCTTAATTATTTCCCTTGATCATCAAATTTTAAATAATAATTGATATTGTGTTCGCATAACGAAGGTCAGAAGTTGGAGGGCGGTTGTCAAGGAATGAGTGTCCTGGAAGAGGCTGATGGAGGAAGCCAAGACCCACAGAGGGTTGTAGTGCCACACGATGAATGAATGAATGAATTGATATTTTGTATTTTCAATATTATTTGCAGTATTCGGATGTTATATCTGATTCATAGAATCGTATGTAACATTTGGAAATGTAAATAATATGGATCTTTTACAATATCCAATTTAATGTAGTAAATATGAATTATAAACAGCGCGCAAATCGAAACACGGATACACCCACCCACCCATACAGCACGGATAGTACCACCTGCTTATCGTGAGGGCGCTGTTTTCGTGTTTCCACTTTAGTACACGGGATTGAGGCGTCTGATATAAGTTGTCTGTGATTGGCTCACAACAACGTTTGGCATTTACCATCTCATTTGGCTCACAACAACGTGGGGCATTACCATCGCAGTATATATATTTGGTTGTGGTATAAATTTTATAGTAAATCGTTCACTCTCGATAGCTTGGCTTTTGATTTACTCTGCAAAATGCATAATGGCTTTAATGTTGAACACTTTCCGTACCTATCACTTCCTTCGTTGGCGGATTTTTGACTTTATATTCAGCTTTGCCCGTGAAGTGATGGTAACTTTTTTTAACTTATTATCGCGGCTTACTTGTATGAATTTTCGCTTTCAACTCGTGCGTGTATGTACGTTCGTGAACAGTTTCTTTCACACTGTCTCCGACTGCCTTCGCTTTGAGTTTATATAACCTCCCGAATGTTACCTAATTTCATCCCCCGCGCTCATATACAGATAACTTCTCGCCTCCCTATTACGGTTTCGGAATGGAAAGTTACACCCAATAGTCTCCTTTGCTTGCATTTAAATGCACAGGTTTTTGCCCGCTCGCTTCTGGTTTTCTACAGGTTTTCTACATGTTTCTGTTCGGCGATTGTATTGGTCTAGAATTTTTAGAAACACGTTCATTATGAGATGAACATGGAACTTTCCATACACGTGCGTCTCAGGCATCGATACCCGGGACATCGTGCATCTCAACATTCACTTCCCTTATTTTTTGGCATTATTTGTAAATGAATCAGTTTATTTATTTTGTTGTAATTTGTTATAAAAAATTATAGAAATTATAGTCACTTTATTGCGAAATTCGTTTTATTCTGGGCGTATAATTTGGCCCTCTACAAAATTAATACAATTTTAACTGTAGTCGAAATCATTGATATAAGTAGTTAGACTACGATAGTTCTAGATCGCCCCCAACAGAGATCTTGATGAAATTGATTCGCGGTTTCAATCGGCGATTTTAATCAGCGGTCTTATCACCGCGGGTGATTACAATTGGATAAATGCGACAATTGCAAGTACTTTATTTACAATTTCAGCATTCATAATGGGATAATTATAGGTAAATTGGAGGTCTCGCGATTTTCATTTGCGCTCTGATCACCACCACCTCTTCCGCCGCTGCGGCCGCTGCCACCGCCGATTAAAACCGCGAATTAATATCATTAAAATCTCTGCTGGGGGTGATCAAGAACTGTCACAGCCTAACATCTGATATAAATAATCAGCTTTTAAACTTACGTTTTTACGTCATTTAATGTAATAAGATTATGTATTATTTTACAAAAATATGCAAATAAATTATTTGTGATTTCTCCCTCTGAGAGCTCTCAAGCCTCAAGGCTCTCAAATCCCAAATGGATATCAGCGGTAAAGTAGCAGATTTTGTTCGTATATCTGTTGCCCACCGTAATTGACGTGGACGTGGGAATAGGGCAGTGAGTCCTTCGAAATCGATAAATTCCCCCCGATTTCACAATTGCGTATAGGCAGGCACGTGCTGAAATCGCCGGCCGCGAATTACCACCGCCTGATGCACGACCTATTTCAGCAATTTTAAAATAAACAGGAATTCATTCCGTGACACTCCTAGATTGAATACTCTTGAGAGCAAGAACAGACACGATCTGCTGTTGGGAATAACGGTTCAAGGGGGACTCGGATTAAGCAGGGCGTTTGAACTGCAAGCGTAAAGTGTAAAGTGCCACGTCTTCAGAGCACAATTAAAACTGTAATAGTTGAGGAAATTCGTGTATACAGGAATATTCAGGGTGCGTTATGTATGGCGCATAAATCAATATTTCGTTAATTTTGACATTTAATTAAAAAAAATTAGAACATCGAATTTCAAGCCACATAAAGTGACGCTATTACCTCAGTCTATGGAGAATGAATGCAATCAGCGAAAACCCTCATTTCAAATATTCGTCAATTTCATGTTGGATTTAATATTTCAAACCCATTTGGAATCGCGTGTGGCAACTCGATTAACGCGAATCGCATCGCCACCGTCGGGCTTTGCATTAATTCGCCGTGTGCAGGATAAAATTCAATGTCAATGTCGGCCGCGCGACAGACGCCCTCAATTTCTCGTTCATCACAGAACCCAGAGGTACGTCTAATTTAATTAAACCGGACGAATTATTCGGCCCCGGAGCTGCCGGCAATTATTACAAACAAAACGTCCCACAAACCCGCAGAAACCAGCAGCCAGACGGATTAATTAAGCTGTGCGTAAACTGACGATTAGATTGAATCAATTTACAGCCCTGATTCAATATTCCGTTTTAGGAGATCATTTGTACAAGATATAACAACTATAATGGGAAACGATTATATACATACGTTTACATATGTACATACAAGATATCAAATTAATGTGCACATGCTATGTATGTTTGTATAGTCGGGACGAGATTAACTTGGGGTGTGGCTATACGCAATTATTTGTTACTATAGATGTGATAAGATACATAGACATTAGAGGCAGTTAAAGCAGTAAAATGCTTTAATGATAAGGCCTCGGCTACGAAACGCGCGGTGAGCGGCTGCGGCGAGCGGCAGAGCGTCAAAACCAACGTTTTGTTCACGTTTTGAATGCAGCATGCTGCGAAAATGCGCTTGCCGCTCACCGCCGCTCCTGGACAATATTATTCGCCGCCGCTCACCGCTCGTATCATGCCCGTGGCCTAAGAGAGAACCTTTTAATAACGTGAAATGTTAAAAGTTAAAGCTGTAAAACGATTTAAATGATAAGAGCGTACATTTTTATTATTTTTGTCACTATTTAAACTATTTATGCCAAAATTTAAATTACTATGTCAAAATTTCAACGGTGATAATGTTCGGAAATAAAACGGAAAAACTTAAATAATATTAGCTGAAAACATTCAACAGTTGAAGTCAAATTTAGAATAATTTTGTAAAAATTTCAATTATTTCTACCAATATTGCATTTATTATGTTAAAATTACAATGATTAATATATAGCTTTATCGCTATGTATAGCGTTACATTGTGAATAGAATACACACTTCTTTCTCGTAAGTTATATAAGTATCGAAATGAGTTTTATACTATCAGAAAATGAAGGTAATCGCAAAGAACATGAAAATAATCAGGAAAGTGATGAAATTCCTAACCTACAAATTCAAGCGGGTAAAAGAGACTTAGAAACGAAAAATTATAGAAACGAAATGATTGAAATTTTGACAAACATTTTCAGTCAAATTTTGACGTATATTTCAACGATGACTGATAATAATCTGAAATAGAATGGAAAAATTTAAATGATAACATTATCTAAAAAAAAATCAATGGTTGAAGTCAAATTTAGAATAATTTTGTTAAAATTTTAATTATTTCTACCAAAATTTTCAATCATTATAACAAAATATTTACCGACAACTTTTATAAATTCAATAATTATTGTAGATAAGATGATTTCAGGCAAATTAAAGAATATAATTTTTTTAATAACTTCTACCAAAATATGAATTCTGAAAGGTATGGAAGATTTTATATTCTGAAATGAAATAGACACTCTTAAAAGTTAAACTGCAAGACATGCTACATTGTAAAACTAAACTTGCAAATCTTGCGGGTTTCTAATCAGAAAATAAAATCAGTAATACGTTTTTATAATCAGTTACCAAATATTGAAGCTGACTGATTAGTCAGCTATATAGCTGACAGCATGTTTTCGGTGTTCTTATTGATAATGATTACTATTATTATTTATTATTATGTGTTGTATTTTTATATTGTATTTTCGTATTTTTAGCTATTAGTAAATTTGATGTTGACTGTCACATCCACTACCGGATGTAAATACACATACATGAGGCGACTTGATTAAAGAATTATTTTTATTATTATTATAATTTAAATGTCTGGTTTATATTAATTGAAATTGAAACTTTAATTTTAAACTGCAATTTTATTCTCCTGTCAATATTTGAATCATTATTATTCAACATTTCAATGATTTGCGTAATTTTTTATTATTGTTACCAAAAGTTAAATTATCCTGTGAGTATATCGTAAGTAATAATATTCTTACTTAATAAAACAGAATAAATTTCTATTGAAATTTCAATAATTACAGTAAAATTTTTGAGATTGGTGTCAAAATTATGATATTATGTTAATCATGTCGGTTACAATTTGATTAATTAATGTCAAATTTTCGATGATTGTTGCCAAAATTTTCAGATTTATCAAAAGTTGGTTATGTCAATACATTAATCTTTACCAGTGGCGCGTTATGGCTTCATGGAGCCCTAAACATATTTGAATTTGGGGCCCGAAAATTATTTACACAGTTATTTTTTTTATTGCATTAAACAATAAATAATATAAGAAGATAATTGATTTGGGATACCTCCCCCCCCCCCGGCGTTGGGGGGCACATAAGATAACGCGCCACTGATCATTACTATAAACTTTTCAATGATTCGTGTAATTTTTTTAAATATTCCTACCAAAATTTTAATTATGCTGTCATAATTTCATAACAATGTTCATTAATACTCTTTTTCCACCTACTGTGATTTATGATTTTAATAAAAATAACATTTTCGATAATAATATTAAAACTTTCAATGAAATTCCTAAATAAATTGAATATTTCTGATAATGTCTAATGATGATTGTATTCATGAATATAAAATTACAAAACTACTAGGCACTTCTGATATTTTCAATAATTTCCCTGAAAATTTCAAAAATTTTGTCAACATTTCGACGATTACTGTCATGATTTCATTTATTATTGTAAAAATGTTATTTTTTTCACATTATTTCAAAAACTTCAGTAAAATTTTGCATGATTCACAGAAATCTTCTAATTATTTCAATTAAATATCATTTTGTTATACCAAAGTTTTAAATATACTTGCAAGATTTCAATTAGTCTGACAAAATTGTAAATATGAATGTGAAATTTTGAAATTTTTAAGATTTAATTTTCGTAAAAGTTTAATTTTTTTGACATAATTTCAATCATTGCTGTAAAAGTTTCCATGATTCACAGATATCTTCTGACTATTTCTTATAATATTTACTTATACTAATGTTTCAATTATGCTTTCAAAATTCCAACTATTTTCTACAAATATTAGGAGGACAAATATTAGGAGGAAGTTTAGGATGATTACTGTTAGGTTTTCAGACCATTATCAACTATTCAATAATCTCCCTTAAAATTTCAATAATTTCCCTTAAAATTTCAATCATTTTATCAAAATTTCTACGATTACTGTCATGATTTCATTTATTATTGTAAAAGTATTATTTTTTTTACATAATTTCAAAAAGTACTGAAAAATTTTGCACGATTCATAACAATTTATTTATTTATTTAAATTATTTTTTCTTCTAATCTTCTAATTATTTCAAAAAATATCATTTAGTTCTATCAAAATTTTAAATATACTTATACGATTTCAATTAGTCTGACAAAATTGTAAACATGAATGTGAAATTTTCAAAAGTACCTCCAAAATTATCAATTATTTCTGTCACAATTTAATTTTTTTATACCTGAATCTTAATTGTGCTCAAAATCAATCTCAAAATCATAATCAAAATGTCAATATTTTTATGATTAGTGTAAAATTTTCCATGATTCTCAGAAATCTTCTAATTATTTCTATTAACTATCTTTTAGTTCTACCAAATAATCTATTATACTTTAAATTTTTAAGTATTCTAACAAAATTGTGAACAAGATTGTGAAATTTGCGTACTTATGTACTTCAAAAATTTTCTATTTTTTCGTACATAATTTATAATTTACTAAAATCTTAATTCTGCTATAAAAAATAAATAATGACTGTTAAAATTGTTATTCGTAATTTCAGATTTGAAATTATTTCCGTCATTACTTTAAGTATTTTTTACCATAATGAAATTTAATCATTTCATTATTTTGGTAAAGTTTAATTAATTGTGCCAATATTTCAATGATTACAGTAAATATTACAGATTTCATCGTAAATATTACATTTTTCATCGTAAATATTACATTTTTCATCGTAAATATTTCAATTTTCTGACATAATTTCAATCAATATTGTAAAATTTTCCATGATTCATTGAAATATTCTAATTTTTCTCTTCTAAATATCAACCAATTTTCTATGATTCACAGAAATCTTCTAATTATTTCTTTAAATTTCATTTAGATCTACCCAAATTTCATTTATGCTTTTAAAATTTTAATTATTCTGATACAAAAATGTAAACATGAATGTGATATTTTCAATAGGATTACCGAAATTTCCTATTATTTCTGTAAAAATTAAAATAGCAACAAAATCTTAATTATGCTATCAAAATTTCAATAATTATTGTTAAAATTGTTATGATTACTGTCAAATTTGCAAACATTTCTGTCAAAACTTATATTAATTTTTAAAATTTCATTAAAGCTGTAACATTTCATGAAAGCTGTAAAATTTCCATAATTCTGTAAAATCTCAATAATAATGCCAAAATTTCAGCGATTACTGTCAATTTATTATTTTAAACATTTCAATTGGTTTACATAATTTCAATCATGATGCAAAATGTTCCATTATTTACAGAAACTTTCTAATTATTTCTTTAAAATATAAATTATGTCTACCAAAGTTTGAATTAAGCTTTCAAAATTTCAACATTTCTGTACAACTTTCAACGATGATGAACGTTTGATGATTGATGATTAGACCGTTTTAAGATGTGTGGTAATAAAATTTCACAATGGTTGAAATTTGACAATTATATTATGAAAAGTTGGATGATTACTGTTAGAATTTCAATAACTAGTATCAACTTTCTCAATAATTTCCCCCAAGATTTCAATAATTCTGTAAAATTTCAATGATTACTGGCAAGATCTGGAAATTTATCAAAATTTCAATGATTACTGGCGAGATCTCGAAATTTATCAACATTTCAATGATTACTGGCGAGATCTGGAAATCAAAATGCAAAAAAAAAACTCGCCAAAAAATAATGGGTCGGCAAATTTAAATTTACCGTAAATATATCTACCTCTAACCTATAGAACTTAAGTCCTGTTTGACCAATCTTATCAAGATGAGACCAAAGATTTTAAAAATAGTTATTGTCGATTTTGGTATTTCTTTTCTATTTTCAAACATTGATGCGATTATAATTTTAGTCTCCGAAATTTCCTATTATTTCTGCACTAAATCTTAAATATGCTATCAACATTTTTATACTCCTAATAACAAAACTTCAAACATGACATCGACCCTAAACGAGTTAAACATGGTTTATCTTGTGAAAATAATTGGTCGTTATTAGATATTAAATAATATTAAAGAAACACAATTGGGATTACAAACATTTGATATTTGAATGTGATGCTGTTACATGACTTAACGTGACTATTAACGGTTTTTGATACGCAATATACCTGATTATTTTGTTGAACAGTGGGGATAGCAAAATTAATCATCAAGGGCGGCTAAAGCCGCCCCTATCATGTTCCACCCTGTACAAATCGCTCTGTTTGCACCTAAGTTAGACTGGTCTGGGTTATTAATTATCACAGTTACTATCAAGGTCACTCTTACTGGTACTGGGAAATTACCAGAAAAGTTAATATTTTCTAATTATTATTACTATTGATATTTCACAAATTAGGTCTTTTGTGCATTATTTACGATTACATTTTCTAATTATTTCTTCTAAATATTAATAATTTCTACCACAGTTTTAATTAAACTTTAAAAATTTCAACATTTCTGTACAAATTTCAACGATGATGAGATTTTTGATGTTTACTGTTAAGTTGCAAAGACCATTTTTAGATTTGCGGTAATAATATATCAGATTGTTGGAAAATGATTGAATTCTAAACTTTTAATGGAAATGTCCACTTTAACATCTCTCACTTATATGGACTATTTATAAATTTTGAAAATAATATCGATTTGAGAACTTCGTAAAACCTTGGATTTTTTTTAAATTTGATTTTGTGAATTTGCTTAAGAACGATGTTGCATGTACTTATATTGTTTATACAATACATTTTTGTTTAAAACAATCATCAAGAAATCTTTTTTATTTTGGGTGATTTAAGGCGTCGATCATTCATATCTCTTTTCTTATGGAACAACTTCTCACTTTTTGGGACCTTTTTGGTAAACTTATATGGAATATTTATAAGTTTTGAAAATAATATCGATATGAAAACTTCGTAAGACCGTCGATTTTTTTTTAAATTTGTTTTTTCGGAAATACTTAAGAACGATATTGCACGTACTTACATTACTTATACAACACATTTTTGTCTAAAAAATCATCAATAAATCATTTTTATTTTGGGTGATTCGATCATTCGCATATTTTTTTCTTCTGGAATCAACTTTGTACTTGTTGGGACCTTTTTGATAAATGCAACAAATATGTCTTTGAACATACATGGTGCTCTTTTTTTTGTGTAATGTACCTACATTAATTTTGTTAATGAAACGCTTGATTAGTAAATCAGTAAAAGCAGAGTTGTTCAGAACTTATTAAAATAAACATCACAGGGATAAATATTTATCCAAATTTCTTAGTAGGTACTTAGTATAGAATAATCCTTTTTCTATTACAATTCTATGACAATACATACATAGTAATGTCTATTACAACATTAGTATGTATGTAACATAATATGTTACTATGTATGTTGCTGTTGGTGTTGCTATTGATCGTGATGCTGCTGTTGGCATTAATATTGTTTGGATGTAGTGCAGTAGCTTTCATTATGATAAAACGACGCCGCTTTTATCTCGTCACTTAAACTTCAATTTCACTCAGACTAACAATTTTCTTGCAAAAAATGATACATTTTTACAATCTGCTAAGTACAGGCCGCCAACACCTTATCACTAATGATGTTATCACCTGACGTACTAGACCTAGCGCATCATGTACGAATTGAGAACCACTTCGTCGCCATTACCACCATTCAAATGCTGCTTTTAGCGCCGCAAATTCAATCGGGGCTTCCGTTGAAAATCCGCGATGCAAAACACTTAAAAGCGAATTGAGTTAGGGAACGCGAATGTGCGATTATGTTCGTTACCGAGTAACGCAATTAGGCCCATCACGGCGAGGATATTGCAAGACCGACGGGGCATCTTAATAAATGGTTCGAGATTGTTAGTACTTGTGGTCGCGTTAATGCAGCTCTGCGTCTTATGGTAGATATAGCACGCGGTTGGAGGTGTGAGGGTGTAATCTACTTCGGGGTGTAATTAATAGATTGAGCGGGTTTAATTACAGTTATTTAAAAGCGGATTAAATTATAATTACTAAAAATGTGAGGTAAGGCTTTGATTTAATTGATGCGTGTCGAAAATGGCTTTAAAACTATTTGAATATATTTTTGTGAAACATAATGCTGAAATATTTCATCAATAAGTCATATTGTTAGTTATCGTATTGGAAAATAACAAAATTAAAAAAAAAAAATCGAAAAGCTAAATTTTCAAAATTAATTACTAGGTACTGTATGCGCATAAAAAGAAACCGGGATACTTTATTAATATATTCTAATGTTAATGTGTCTGGTATTACTATGGATATCTTATTTTTAGCTAAAATACATAATGGTAGTATAAAGTTTATTTTTCAGGACCCACTTTTTGGTCGAAACAGATAATCTTCAGTAAAGAAATAACATTTGCGTTTGTCACATTTTGTACCAGAAAAATCGGAATATTTATTGCTTTAGCATAATAAGAATTATTTATGTTTACTTCCAGTATTTTAGCAATTATTTTTCTGTTCCAAATGTGGCAGCTAAAAATAAAGCCGCCCTGATAATAATTCGCTCGGCTGGAGGGTGGACAGGCCAAACTTCTCGCATATTTACGAGGGTAACAAGTTGGTATACAAACGCTGGCAAGTGTCAAATTGGTCGGGCCCATTATCCTGGATGTGTTCGTTATCCCGGAGGTTCGTAAAATATTAAGCGCAAGTTTATTTTATTCCCATCCAAAGTTATTTCATGAATCAAGCCCCGTCAGCAGCCGGGATTAATTGGGAAGAAATTTTAGCCGCCGGCGGTGCCGCACGACACATTCGCCTATTCCAGTGATTTATGGGGGTAAATCGGTATTGATTGTCCTTGCAGCCCTTGCAGTGCACACCGCCGCAGATGCTAACTGATGTTATGAATTCGTAACGCAGCGCTCTGTGTATAATTTAAATCGCTGTAATTTAATGTTAGCCGAGTTGTTTGGAACTCATCGTAAACTACTTAATCCGTTATTTATGTAACCAGGAATTAAGACTAAATATATAATAAATCAGTATTCAGGCGGGATTATAATTACATTTCTATTAGACATTCAATAAGCGCGCAGTGCCAGCGAACCATTGCACGCACCCAAAGCAAACATTAAAGAGAATTTGAACTGCTGAAGTAAAATCACTTCTGGAACTTATAATTCCTACAAATCCCATTTTGTTATACCTGTCACATGGAATCAAAATTGACTGAGGAACGTTATAAATACGAGTGCTGAACTGAAATAAAAAGTGAGAATTTCCTATCAACGCGACGCCACCCTCTACTCTACAAAAGCTCATAAGTATTGAACATTATTTTCTTAGGTAATTATATGCACAACGAAATGAAATATACACCACACCAACAATTCTAAAATCAATTAAAAATGTAACTTTTATAGTTACATTACCGCGCCTTGCTGCTGGTTAAGTTTGAAGTTCGAAGTTAGAAGAGAATAAAGGTGTAAAAGGTATAAAATATGGGTTCCTTACGCCGAAAACTGCCGAGTTCCTGTGCTTAACTGCATTTTATATTTTGTTCTGAAAATATTTTCGTAGCGACAGAAGAATATTGTAAAATTCGTTTCTTTCCTTCGTCGCAAAAAAATTGAAGGACCGCCCCTTTACTGGGTCGGTAAATTGTGTAACGCCCTTAAAAGAAGTTAAGTATCCGAACCACACCGTCTCAACTGTTTCAACGGCTAGCGGCCCAAACCAGTAGAGCACTCATAAAAATGGATCAATAAATTATAAATAAATCATATTATAAAAAAAAAGTTTTATAAATTTTTCTAAGAATTTAATAAATTATTTTAATAAATAATTAAAATAATAATATAAATTATACTTTACAGAAAATATAATATCTTGTTGTCAGCAGCGTAAGGTTGAAAGTATAAAGCCGACTTCGCATTACAAATATAAATTTAAATTGTACCATTCTACACCACCTGAAGAAGCTATATTGTGACGAAACAATTGTTGCGACAATAAACTAATAAATATTTGATAGCTTGTTACGAGGTTTAATTTTTGTGAAGCTAAAAAGTGAAAATGAAAAGAAAATATATATTTCATATTGGGTATTTGACAAATATTGGACCATATTGGAATATTAGGAGTAGATGGCCATAGCTGTGCTAAATATTGTAGTGAGGAATCCATCACCCAAGGAATATATTTTTAGAATGGGCCTAGGTATTCAGGAAAAGATGATATTTATTTAAAATTTATCAAAAAATTTCAAAGATTTTGAATTGGTTCCTATAAATGTTGGCTTTGGGGGAGTTAAATAATATATAACTGTCAATCAAGTGTTTTTTAGTATTATTCCTTCCTAATATATAACTGCTTTAAATCTGTAAATTTATACTGCATTTCAGGTATTTCTACAGCCTGTCAGCTATCTTAATCAAGATTAAACTTGTATCATGTTATAGCTCCCAGTTTTGAAAATTGATAGTGATTTATTTGGGCTATTACTTTCCAAAACTTGCACTCTCATTGTATCTGTAACGGTACAATACCGGGGTATCATTATAAATTGTAATTAATTTATAAACGTAGAGTGGCTCGTAATCTAAGTGGCTGTACTTCACCTGTGTTTGATTCATGGAATCGTTATAGTGACAAGATCGATGGTTCGTTGTTCAAGTATTGTGTCTGTTACGGGGAAAATATCAAATTATACGCATACACAAATATCATCATACAGTAATTTATTCATTCAGTAATTCATATGGTTTTACATTTTAATTTAGCAAGTAAGGTTTGGTTCATTTGGTTATGGTAAATAATACGCTTTACATTTATGTGGTGACTAAGGGTTTATTTAATAAGTAATAACACACAAATAATGAAGAATGACGATTTATTCTCAATTAAAGTTTTGAAATGAGTAATGATTTTTACGTGGTTTCTGATTATTTCATTTGGTTATGGTAAAATAATACGCTTTACATTTATGTGGTGACTAAGGGTTTATTTAATAAGTAATAACACACAAATAATGAAGAATGACGATTTATTTTGAATTATAGTTTTGAAATGAATTTATCTATTTTTACGTGGTTTCTGATTATATTTCGTGGTATTCTGGCGTGAATTAACGTTATAATTCAAATTCTACTGGTTACTAGTACATGCGATTTGTCCCTGCTAATTACCGTGTTTTAGTTATGTCATTCATTCCACATGCGTGCGTTCATCCATATTTTTATCTTTTATTTATTTGATTTGATTTATCCTCAGATAAAGTTTAGCAGTGCATTTCCCAGCAAATAACATGCCAGTATCAAGGGTGACGATTTACCCTTAATAACAGTTTCGCAATGCATTTACCAAGCAATAACACCCAAATTGCAAATTTCGATCGGTGATTTGTGCACGATGGTCAGTTGTGTCTGGCTAAAGTACATATATCTGATCTCATAGCGAGTCTCATACCCTAACCCTACTAGTCTGACGTGTATGAGACATAAGCCCTTTTGTTGGTGATTAACTCTTTTTATTGTTTACATTATCTTTTCTTTTGCTTTGATTTGGTCTCAGATGCATCTTTTTGACTCTTTTTATTTTTATTTTCTTTTGTTTTTGTTTTGAATTGGTCTGAGATGCATCTAATTGTGAGGTAAATTACGATCGGTGATTTGTGCACGATGGTCAGTTGTGTCTGGCTAAAGTACATATATCTGATCTCATAGCGAGTCTCATACCCTAACCCTACTAGTCTGACGTGTATGAAACATAAGCCCCTCGTTTGTTTTTGACTCTTTTTATTTTTTTTTTTTTTATATTTTCTTTTGCTTTGATTTGGTCTCAGGTGCATCTTTTTGACTCTTTTTATTTTTATTTTCTTTTGTTTTTGTTTTGATTTGGTCTGAGATGCATCTAATTGTGAGGTAAATTACGATCGGTGATTTGTGCACGATGGTCAGTTGTGTCTGGCTAAAGTACATATATCTGATCTCATAGCGAGTCTCATACCCTAACCCTACTAGTCTGACGTGTATGAGACATAAGCCCCTCATTTGTTTTTGACTCTTTTTATTTTTATTTAATTAATATATTTTTTTTTTATGTCTTCTTTTGTTTTTAATATTTTCATTTATTTTTAGTTTGTTTTTACTTGGTTTTTGTGATAATTGAATTCACCTAGCGGATGTGATTCTGCATAATTTTGATTTTGATTCATTCACGGATTTATATACCTTCCTTACGCATGCTCATGCATGAATTCCCTTGATTCGCATTCATTCTTAGCTGCCGTTATGTTTCGTATTTATTAACTTTATTTCTCGTCCGATCATGACTTAGGAGTTTGATTCATTCAATGATTTTTCTATAATATTCACATGCTCGTGCTACAGGAATATACTGACTCGCATTCATTCATTTATTTCTTACCCGATCATGACTTAGGAGTTTGATTCATTCAATGATTTTTCTATAATATTCACATGCTCGTGCTACAGGAATATACTGACTCGCATTCATTCATTTCTCAATCGCTCAAGAATTCAAATATGCAAATACTGAACACATGCATTATCGATGCTGAGGGCTGTTTTATTTTTACCGTCATGCAATTACGACCTATTAGTTCGATCACTCACTCGGCTGATGTATTAGTGATATTAACTACGCAACGTTAATTACAAGGATTTAGTGATTTGGTATGACATGATGATATTTGCTGATTTTTGTAATAATTATTGACCTTCACGGATACCGGTTTTTAGTTCCCGTTGCGATCGCTACCTGGGAAATCCCTTGAGTTTATATCTGTTTAAATACCTTCCTGACCTATCTCTTTCCCGAATCCCTGGCTAATGAAATATAAATAATAATTAAAACGCATGATAATCGAGTATGTTGATTCGGAGGAAGGATCTCATCACTTCGCACGTTTGTTTGAAGTTTCGTGGCAATGAAAGCGGTTGGTAAAATAGTCCCGTTATGGTAACTAGATTACAAGGACGAAATTAACATACAGTTGACGGAGCTTCTAAATGCGCCCTTCTTTTGGAGATTAACTCCTCAAAGGGCGTCACGAAACCTGTATATCGCTTTCAAGGTAGTCACATTTCTCTACGCCTTCGGCGCTAAGACTTGCTAGAGTGATAATTAGGTGAGGTAATTGATGGTGGTTTGTTTGGGGTTGTCAGACTTATCATACGTGACAATATTACGAAGAGAACCATGCATGCGGTGGTATTAGATTACGGGACTGAATTTAACATACAGTTGAAGGAGCTTCTAAATGCGCCCTTCTTTTGGAGATTAACTCCTCAAAGGGCGTCACGAAACCTGTATATCGCTTTCAAGGTAGTCACATTTCTCTACGCCTTCGGCGCTAAGACTTGCTAGAGTGATAATTAGGTGAGGTAATTGATGGTGGTTTGTTTGGGGTTGTTTTGTTCTTTCGTAATTTTGTCACTGGATATTCTTCCGGCGGATTGCCGAATTAATTTACTTTACACGCGCAATGACTTGTCTGCTAAATATTTCGCAGTGCCCTTCGAAATTGGCAGTTTGATTCGCGTTACTCGATCATCAATTGCGTCAGTACTCACTCATTAACCGTTCCTATCTCTCGCCGACTGGATAGCAGTACTGATGTCGTGGTGACCCTTGCGCCTGGTGTTGTTTTAATTACTTCGCGGTCTCCCCGAAAATATCTAACTGGTTCAATACTGCCCTAAGTGAATTATCAATTTCCCTGACTGTTTATACTAATTGCGCCCCGTTTACACTCTCGCGATTTCTCTCGTGCCCTCGGCCGTCGAGAACTAAGTGTCCCTTCCCCTGCTTTCGCATATTCTTATATGTTTTACTTCCCCCTTTTCCCCGCGCCCTCTGGGTCCACACACTCTGGTTATCCCGTGCCCTTCTCTTGCTCTCTCTCTAAGTGTATTCTCGCTCGACGTCTGCGCAATAATTTCTCCCGCATGTGTAAGACATTCGATATTTTGTTGGTGGATTTGCGTTTACTCGCAATACAAATCATGTCCCCTCGTGGTGTGAGTTATGCCTCCCAACTGTCCCCTGTTCCAAGAATTCCAGTACGCGTGCATGTAGCTCGCGCTGGTTTTATGGTGCTTAAGTTAATGAATCTATCGACCCTCACTCCGGGAGCTAGCTTTTGGGACGTTATAAGTGCACGGTAATATTATACTTTCGGTTTTGGAACCCCCCGGCATTGGTCAATGTCGGCCAGTGGCACATCCCCTGTCTGGTTTCGAGTAATTTATACTTCCATGAACTGTTGATATTTCCGCCCGACTAGTAAAATCGTGTTACCCTCAAGTTAATGGCTTTTATTGTCCCCATTGTTGATAGAATTCTCCCGGCCTGGCTCAGGGGCTGCGGTCCCACACGAGTCTGTTTATGCAATTCTACGCCGTTATGCGATACTTATTTAATTATTAATACGAACGATTTTCTCAGCAAATAACACCTGTCTCACCTATCCGTTGTTTATCCAAATAAAACATGATGTGTCGTGGGTCATTTCATATCCAAAGGGCAGGGTGCAGTTAAATGTGTTATATTTAAGCAATTGTTTGTAAAAACTGGACCGATCATTATTTGCGATTTTTTAGTAATACATAAGATATATGAACACTGACAGGTACATACAAATTGTGTAATTTTATTGATAGTACTTTCAAAGATATTAATGTCTTTACTAACACTGATATTTCAAAAATAATGGCTATAGAGACTCATTTTTTTTATTATATGAAAATAGTGTTGAAGCTAAGTCATATCAAAATTCAGTAGTGATCGGATGAAAAATAATGTATTTATTATTTGCAAATTTTACATTTAATAATTATCGTGTGATAGATTTAAAAAAATATATATTTCGATACATTTTCTCGAAAATTTCGAAAACATACAATTGAAATTGCCTTCATAATTATAACGCATGTTTCCCAAATTAATGAAATTTGTATGTTTACTAAGGGATATTGCATTTTGCATGGAAGTTTGAATTTTGCGTGGAACAATTCAAATTCGAAAAGTCTTTTACACATTTTTTCCCTATATTATCTATATTCTCATTCTATCTAAAATCTTATGTTGGTGCTTCAATTTTAAAAGTTTGCAATTATTTGCAAATTTTACATCTTATAATTATCGTGCTATAGATATTTTTAAGAAATAATTTCGATACATCTTGAAAATTTCGAAAACATACAAATTGAGCAATTGCTACATAATTATAACGCATTTTTTCCAAATAAATGAAATTTGTATGTTTTCTAAGGGATATTGCATTTTGCATGGAAGTACAATTGAAATTCGAAACGTCTTTTAGACATTTTTTCTTATATTTTCTATATTCTAGTTCTATCCAAAATCTTATGTTGGTACTTCAACTTTGAAAGTTTACAATTATTTATAAATTTTACATCTTATAATTATCGTCCTATAGACCTTTTTAAGAAATAATTTCGATAAATTTATGTAATCTGTAATATTTTTCTATTACATTTTGTCAGAAATTTTATCGGTCTGATTATTTAGAAAGTAATCAGATTCGTCGATTGAAACTCAATATAATTTTAGGACTACATTGTTTTTTAAGGAATTTTCGATTAGTGAAATGAGAAATTGCTATATAAATTTTAGACATTTTAGGCAAATGATTTTACATTTTCTAAGAAAATATAAAAAATGCATTTTTTAGTTATAGAATTTTTACTAACACCTTCATGTACTGAATTTACAGAATTTTATAATTGCAGAATTGCTTATACATTTTTTAAGTATTTTTTAAAATAAGTTCTTATTTCCTAAAGGTACATACATATTTGGGCAAATTTTAATGTTTTTTCACCGTTTGCTTTTAAACAAAATTATATAGAAATAATTTCATTAACGTATTGTGAATCATGAAAAGCTGTGATTGGAAAAGTCAATGTGATATTTTTCATCTATATCACTGTGCTAAACATTTGACAAAATTTCGAAAAATCCGTTGTTCCTCCATGAATAAAACTATCAGATAAAAAAAAATTAAACATAAATATCTGCATGACTTGAGAAAATAATACTAACTACACTTGTGATGTTCATTCTAAATTTGATCAAATATATCGTAAATATTACATTTTGAGAAGAGAGTAAGTTATCTATGTTTTCAAATACTTTAAAAATATTCTCTGTACCTAATATTGAAATTTCGTGCTAAATTTTCGCCATCATTGAGTTAATTTAAAAACTCGCGCCTAATTATAGGTGCCAAAACCTAAAGGAATCATACAACATGTGTGTCAACAAAAAAATGTATAACCAGTTTATTGAATATGCAAAATATTTACAAAAATATATGAGATTATATTTGATTTTTTAGAATTGTGAGATTAATTTATTATATATCAAATTTGAGATATAAGGCAATAATTGTTCAAAATTTTGAAGGATGTATAACCATTTCAATGAATATTGATGCATTATATTCAGCAAAATATATGAGCTTTGTTTTATACTTATATCAAATTTGAGCAATATGACTAGAATTGTTCTAAACTTGAAACGATTTATTAATATTTTATTGGAGATTTGTTCTGTATAAGTATCAAATTTAAGAAATATGACAAGAATTGTTTCAAATTCTTATTTTGTTTTGGTTTGTTCCTATTTTGTTAGAGATAAAAATATTTCCCGAAATATATGAGATTTATTTATAAAGTATCAAATTTGAGATATATGGCAAGAACTGTTCGAGATTTTGAAGGATTTATAACCATTTCATTAAATATTGATGCATTATATTCACCATAGCATATGAGCTTGGTTTTATACTGATATAAAATTTGAGCAATATGACTTGAATTGTTCTAAACTTGAAAATTTTATTAATATTTTATTGGAGATTTGTTCTATATATCAAATTTAAGAAATATGACAAGAATTGTTTTAAATGAAATTTTTAAAGATTTTATAACAATTTTATTGAAGATTGATGCAAACTGTTCACAAAAATATATGAGATTTGAGAAATATGACAAGAATCGTCCGAAATTATAAAGGATTCATAACTATTTATTGAATATTGTAGCAAACTATTCACCAAACTATATAAGATTCATACCATCTTCCATTGTTGTTACAAACTATGCATTGGATCGTACAAAAATCGCAAGTAAATTGATATAAATTGATACCAATCAGCAATGATTTCTGCCTCAATAATATTTAGCAAATATTAATATTAATATTTATTGCATCCCATAAGAACCAAGGCTGAAATTCTTTACTTCAAAGGATTAACTATGTAATTTAATAACATAATTTATTGAAGTCGAGCTATGAACTAGGACATATAAAAAATGTTGATGTTTAAAAGCCATAATAAATATTTATTGCCACCACAATATTATGCATGTGAATGATACATGTATGAAAAGTGGGAGCTATAAATATGAATTTATTATTATTATGCTTATACAGCACAATATAAGATTACGAATCTTATCATTGTATGCCATCCCCCACAGCTTCTAGATTACATAAATATGTATTTAAGCGACAGTTCATATCCACATGTCATGTATGTCATTGACCATCCCTATCCCTACATCAAATTCCAAATTTTATATTCAGCTCTGCCGCTTTTATGCGAATGTGGCAGTCGGATGTTAGGGATATGTCCTTTCAGTGGGCGATAAAATGTGTTATAACCACTTGCAATGTAAATATATACCAAAACGTCCGAAAATAGCAATGATAACATATATAAAAAAGTCTCCCTGTAAATGGTCCCAGTAAAAGTTTTAGTAACTATAAATATATACTAGGGCGCAAAAGTTACGGATATTACAGGAGGAAACTTTTCTATTGCATAATTGAAGGTGAAGGAGAAAGTATAATCGACGCCATAAAATCAATAAAATAAATCTGCGACCACCATAAGGCATGCATGCAATTCAAATCACATAAATTCAATTACAACAAATATAGTAATATTTGCGCAAAATTAAAAATGAATGCATCTTGCAATAATTTAAACAATAAATGTATCTTGCAATTAATTAACAAAAAATGCATCTTGCAATTAGTTAAAAAAAATAATGCAATGACAAATGCAAAAAACAACAAAATAAATTTTAGCACATAAAAGTGATTAACCGTGATAAAATAAAATATAAAAATATAAAATTTACAAGAATAAACTACACTTCTCTTAAGTACATATAAAATTGTAAGAATTATTATTTTTAGAAGGAATGTATCGATGACATCATAAAATTTTCATCGAGTACAAAAATGGGGACATGATGCTTGAGCAAATAAATGTATGCAAAACCTGCCATTAATCTTTTAAACATTCTGATGTGTTGAATGGCAGTGACGATAGATTTATAAATTTTTTAACGGATTTCCCAGTAAGGTTTAAAATATCACAATACAAGCTATAGGAATGTGTCTCACTTGCCAACAGCAACTTAATAAAAGCATTTACAACTACCAAATGGAAATATTTAGATCCAGACTGCTACTGGGAGTAAATATTTTGCAAGTGTGAAATGACCCACGACAAACCATGTTTTATTTAGCTAAACAACGAGTAGATAAGACAGGTGTTATTTGCTGAAAAATCGTTCGTATTAATAATTAAATAAGTATCGCATAACGGCGTAGAATTGCATAAACAGATTCGTGGGAGGCGGCAGACCCGTCCGAGAGAGTGCAATCGACAATGGGGCAATAAAGTCATTAACTCAAGTGTAACAAAAGCGGACCAGCCGGGTGAAAATACTATACATTCAGGGGAACCGCGTGGCCTCATAGAAAAAGCAGGAAAATATAAATTACTCACGCCCAGCCAGGGGTTGCTTCACTAGCCGACAGTGAACGATGCGGGGGTGTTCCAAAAATGCAATGTCTAATATTACCGTGCACTTATAACGTCCCAAAAGCTAGCTCCCGGAGTGAGGGTCGATAGATTCATTAACTTAAGCACCATAAAACCAGCGCGAGCTACATGCACGCGTACTGGAATTCTTGGAACAGGGGACAGTTGGGAGGCATAACTCACACCACGAGTGGACATGATTTGTATTGCGAGTAAACGCAAATCCACCAACAAAATATCGAATGTCTTACACATGTGGGAGAAATTATTGCGCAGACGTCGAGCGAGAATACACTTAGAGAGAGAGCAAGAGAAGGGCACGGGATAACCAGAGTGTGTGGACCCAGAGGGCGCGGGGAAAAGGGGGAAGTAAAACATATAAGAATATGCGAAAGCAGGGGAAGAGGACACTTAGTTCTCGACGGCCGAGGGCACGAGAGAAATCGCGAGAGTGTAAACGGGGCGCAATTAGTATAAACAGTCAGGGAAATTGATAATTCACTTAGGGCAGTATTGAACCAGTTAGATATTTTCGGGGAGACCGCGAAGTAATTCAAACAACACAAAGCAGGGGCCACCAAGACATCGGTACGGCTATCCAATCGGCGAGAGATAGGAAGGGTTAATGAGTGAGTACTGACGCAATTGATAATCGAGTAACGCGAATCAAAACGCCAATTTCGAAGGGCACTGCGAACTATTCAGCAGAAAAGTCATTACGCGTGTAAAGTAAATTAATTCGGCAACCCGCCGGAAGAATATCCGGTGACAAAATTACGAAAGAACAAAACAACCCCAAACAAACCACCATCAATTACCTCACCTAATTATCACTCTAGCAAGTCTTAGCGCCGAAGGCGTAGAGAAATGTGACTACCTTGAAAGCGATATACAGGTTTCGTGACGCCCTTTGAGGAGTTAATCTCCAAAAGAAGGGCGCATTTAGAAGCTCCTTCAACTGTATGTTAAATTCAGTCCCGTAATCTAATACCACAGCATGCATGGTTCTCTTCGTAATATTGTCACGTATGATAAGTTTGACGACCCCAAACAAACCACCATCAATTACCTCACCTAATTATCACTCTAGCAAGTCTTAGCGCCGAAGGCGTAGAGAAATGTGACTACCTTGAAAGCGATATACAGGTTTCGTGACGCCCTTTGAGGAGTTAATCTCCAAAAGAAGGGCGCATTTAGAAGCTCCGTCAACTGTATGTTAATTTCGTCCTTGTAATCTAGTTACCATAACGGGACTATTTTACCAACCGCTTTCATTGCCACGAAACTTCAAACAAACGTGCGAAGTGATGAGATCCTTCCTCCGAATCAACATACTCGATTATCATGCGTTTTAATTATTATTTATATTTCATTAGCCAGGGATTCGGGAAAGAGATAGGTCAGGAAGGTATTTAAACAGATATAAACTCAAGGGATTTCCCAGGTAGCGATCGCAACGGGAACTAAAAACCGGTATCCGTGAAGGTCAATAATTATTACAAAAATCAGCAAATATCATCATGTCATACCAAATCACTAAATCCTTGTAATTAACGTTGCGTAGTTAATATCACTAATACATCAGCCGAGTGAGTGATCGAACTAATAGGTCGTAATTGCATGACGGTAAAAATAGAACAGCCCTCAGCATCGATAATGCATGTGGTCAGTATTTGCATATTTGAATTCTTGAGCGATTGAGAAATGAATGAATGCGAGTCAGTATATTCCTGTAGCACGAGCATGTGAATATTATAGAAAAATCATTGAATGAATCAAACTCCTAAGTCATGATCGGGTAAGAAATAAATGAATGAATGCGAGTCAGTATATTCCTGTAGCACGAGCATGTGAATATTATAGAAAAATCATTGAATGAATCAAACTCCTAAGTCATGATCGGACGAGAAATAAAGTTAATAAATACGAAACATAACGGCAGCTAAGAATGAATGCGAATCAAGGGAATTCATGCATGAGCATGCGTAAGGAAGGTATATAAATCCGTGAATGAATCAAAATCAAAATTATGCAGAATCACATCCGCTAGGTGAATTCAATTATCACAAAAACCAAGTAAAAACAAACTAAAAATAAATGAAAATATTAAAAACAAAAGAAGACATAAAAAAAAAATATATTAATTAAATAAAAATAAAAAGAGTCAAAAACAAATGAGGGGCTTATGTCTCATACACGTCAGACTAGTAGGGTTAGGGTATGAGACTCGCTATGAGATCAGATATATGTACTTTAGCCAGACACAACTGACCATCGTGCACAAATCACCGATCGTAATTTACCTCACAATTAGATGCATCTCAGACCAAATCAAAACAAAAACAAAAGAAAATAAAAATAAAAAGAGTCAAAAAGATGCACCTGAGACCAAATCAAACCAAAAGAAAATATAAAAAAAAAAAAATAAAAAGAGTCAAAAACAAACGAGGGGCTTATGTTTCATACACGTCAGACTAGTAGGGTTAGGGTATGAGACTCGCTATGAGATCAGATATATGTACTTTAGCCAGACACAACTGACCATCGTGCACAAATCACCGATCGTAATTTACCTCACAATTAGATGCATCTCAGACCAAATCAAAACAAAAACAAAAGAAAATAAAAATAAAAAGAGTCAAAAAGATGCATCTGAGACCAAATCAAAGCAAAAGAAAAGATAATGTAAACAATAAAAAGAGTTAATCACCAACAAAAGGGCTTATGTCTCATACACGTCAGACTAGTAGGGTTAGGGTATGAGACTCGCTATGAGATCAGATATATGTACTTTAGCCAGACACAACTGACCATCGTGCACAAATCACCGATCGAAATTTGCAATTTGGGTGTTATTGCTTGGTAAATGCATTGCGAAACTGTTATTAAGGGTAAATCGTCACCCTTGATACTGGCATGTTATTTGCTGGGAAATGCACTGCTAAACTTTATCTGAGGATAAATTAAATCAAGTAAATAAAAGACAAAAACATGGATGAACGAACGCATGGGGAATGAATGTCATAACCAAAACACCGTAATTAGCAGGGACAAATCGCATGTACTAGTAACCAGTAGAATTTGAATTATAACGTTAATTCACGTCAGAATACCACGAAATATAATCAGAAACCACGTAAAAATAGATAAATTCATTTCAAAACTATAATTCAAAATAAATCGTCATTCTTCATTATTTGTGTGTTATTACTTATTAAATAAACCCTTAGTCACCACATAAATGTAAAGCGTATTATTTTACCATAACCAAATGAAATAGTCAGAAACCACGTAAAAATCATTACTCATTTCAAAACTTTAATTGAGAATAAATCGTCATTCTTCATTATTTGTGTGTTATTACTTATTAAATAAACCCTTAGTCACCACATAAATGTAAAGCGTATTATTTACCATAACCAAATGAACCAAACCTTACTTGCTAAATTAAAATGTAAAACCATATGAATTACTGAATGAATAAATTACTGTATGATGATATTTGTGTATGCGTATAATTTGATATTTTCCCCGTAACAGACACAATACTTGAACAACGAACCATCGATCTTGTCACTATAACGATTCCATGAATCAAACACAGGTGAAGTACAGCCACTTAGATTACGAGCCACTCTACGTTTATAAATTAATTACAATTTATAATGATACCCCGGTATTGTACCGTTACAAGTGGTACGATGCTTTGTGATATACTAATTACTAATGCTATTAAAAAAAAAATCCTATACATGCTTGGAGTAAATGTGTAAATATTTTGATAATGACTTTATTTATAGATTTCTTGAAAGTCGCACATAAAATACTGAAGAGCGCGAATTCTATAAATCCAAATATTGGTTTCTATAAATTTACATCAATCTAATTGTTTAAATTTCGAACATATGAGTTTGAAAAATTCTGTGTAAATATTAATAAAAGTTATCCATACAGCAGATACAATTCTTAAATTTCTTAAGTTGAATGCGCTTACAAATATTCACCAGATTTGTTATAGTAAATTTAAAAAAAATGTAAAGAATTGGAGATCTTGAATGCCTGCAGTAGAGAATTCCAATTTTTGAGAGTTATCGGTAGAGAATTCAAACTTTTAAAAATTTTATTCCTCTCGAAAAACATATCGAAAGGTAAGTTCTGGAGACAAAAATGTTTGTGGTCTAAAGCTAACATAAATCTAAATTATATATTGCTACACATTCAAATTATATTTTGCAAAAAAAAAATAAAGGTATTCTAAAGTGTGGTTTTTTGGAAGTTCACGTCTAATTTATCAAAATAGAGCTCAATGTTCTAATTTCCAAATTTGCCTAAAAAATTGAGTGAAAATTCAATAATAGATTTGTCACTAGAAAGTCTCCAAATTTCTGTAGATATAAGTATGCGAATTCAGAAGTTACATATTGTTGTACATTTCAATTAAATTTAACAAAATAATACGAGGCATTCTAAAATTCTGCTTTTTTGGAATTCACGTCAAATTTATCAATCTCAAGAAGGTTTTAATTGAATAATAGATTTGGCACTAGACATTTTCAAAATTACTATAGGAAGAAGTGTGCGAATTTCTAAGTTACATTCAAATCTTATACAATTTAAAATACAGATTGTATTGCTCAAAAAATTCTCAAAATTACTCTAGGAATAAGTGTGGGAATTCCCAAATTACATATTGTTATACAATCAAATTAAATTTACCAAAATAATTGAAGAAATTCTAAAAAAATTTTTTTGTGTTTTGGAAACTTAAGTGAAATTACACGATAGCAATAAAAACATTTCACGAATCTAGTCCGTTGCGTCATTGACACTTTTATATGTTGGGAACGAAGTCATAAAATTTGAAAAACGTTTTCTTTTTTAAAGATCTTGATAGTTTATAATTATTTTAATAATCAACTTTCTAAGTTGCAGTTCTACTGCAAGTTTTTTGAATATTTATTCCTAGAGCAGAAATTTTAGCAAATAAATGAAAAGCATTTCCTGGAAGATTTCGGTGCTTAAAAGACGTTTCAGTATTTCAATAAACGTTCAAATCTCAAATCTCTAACAAAACAGACGTTTTAAGGCATTTTGAGATGATTTCGTTTCAATATGATGCATCTATCTGTATAAAATAGTAATGATATTTGGAAGTAAATGTAAAATCTGGAATAAGTGTTTTGTTTTTAAAGATTTCTTTAATTTTAACAGTCTGTGTAGCACATTTAAAAGTTGATTCATATATCAACTTATTAAATGTGTTACAAGTCTAATATAGAAAATGTGGATTAGACAATTCGAAGTATTGGAAGTTTATAGTAGATATCTTGAAGTTTTTAAAAGTTTGGATTAAAATATTCGATTTCTTAAAAGTTTCCATTATATTTATCTGATTTTGAAAAATTTCATTGGACAATTTTAATGCCTGACAGCTTTCATTAGAGATTAGAGTTTTTATAACTTTGGAGTAGAGAATTCGCATTCATTAATGTGTAAATTTGTGTAGAATATACTGTAAGTTTTATATCTAGAACACATATTTTTTAAGTTGAATAATTAAAAACTTAAATATTAAGTATGGATTTAACTTTAATATTCAAAAATCTGAATATTCAGAAAGTTTCTGGTGAGAATTCTCGTTCATTATAGGCAAAACTAGTTCAATAAGTTATCAGAAGTCATAGCACATAATTCAAAATTATAGATTTTCAATACTAGAATGTTTTGTGCATTTAATTTCGAAAGTTGAACATGAAACTTGAAACTTCAGTAGATATATTATAGAAATATTTTAGAACAGTACACATAATTGTAACATAATTTTTAAGAATTCTGAATACTATTATTAATTAAAAAAAAACTGTATGTGGTATATTAAAAGTTTGGTATCGCGAATACACAATTTTAAAAATTTAAATTGAATGCACTAATTTACAAATCTACAGAATTCTGAATCGTACACATATAATATATGGCAGTAATAACAGAATTCTGAACGTTTATACTACACAAATTGAAAACACATAAACAATAGAAAAATATAGGATTCTTGGAAGTTTTGACTTTATGATAAAACTTTCAGAGCCTATCTCTCTTGAGAATTTTAAATTACAAAAATTATAAATTTATGAAAAAATGAAAATTTTAATTACAAAATAATGAATTTATATAAAAAAAAATCCGAACTTCATTATTTTTTTTACGTATGTCTGCTAAATATGAACCCTCTGCGATAAGGGAACCCCTTTAGTCCCAAAAGGTAAAACCCTACCAAAATATAATATAAAGTATTATTGAAAGTATTCTGAATTCACATTTCTTAACATTAAGAACATATCATTCTTGAACATTTGTTGCAATACAGTATACACAATTCTTTTGCTATTTGAGTTAAATGTGGAATTTTAACTTTACAGAATTCTGAATTCCTAAAGTAGAATATGCTATAACATCAAATTCAAGTGTATAGAATTGTATGGACGTTCATACTACTCAATTTATTTTATTTATTCATTTATTTGATTGAGTATGATTTATGTTAAAAATAATTTTAAAATATTGAATGCTGTGAATAATTCTGAATATTAAGAACATGTCATTCTTGAAAATTTTGTTGGAACACAGAATACACGATTCTCTTGGTATTTTAGTTGAATGTACAGAGTGGGCAAGTTTCGAGGTTTTAATAGGGAATCTCGATAACTATAACAGGTATGATAAATTGGACTCCACTCCCCGATCTCTTTTTTCGAGAAAAACTTAATTGTGAAAACCAAACTTAGCTATTGTATTTTGTTTTCGAGCTATTAGCAAAAAATCTATTTTTCGACTTTTCGTTATATGCTTGTAGTTCAGAGAATAGAAAAAAAAATTCTACGTTCTTGAGGCACTATGTTGATAACAATGCTGCGGCGCAGTCAATTTTTCAAAAAACAGTTCCAAATTTGAGATATGATACTAAGTTGTGGTTTCTCTTATATGGAACTCATAGCTGCGACTTAGCTAAAAGAGGGAGTTTTCCTCTTTTCAACAATATACGACATGTGGGGCCAATTTGTAATTTTAGGTAAGGTAAGGTAGGTAATTTAGGTACCTATATTCAAAATGACACTAAGCACGCAAAAAACGTGGACAAACGCATCTAACTACCTTCAAAAATAGGAATTTTTGATAAAATCAGATTGAAAATTATGAATCGGCCCCACATGTATTGTTGAATTGTATATTGTATTGTATTGTATATTGTATTGTGTATTGTATATTGTTGAAAAGACGAAATTGCCTCTTTTACCTTCCAGTAGATGCGCTAAAATATGTAACATGAGTAGTCGCGCCGGTCTCTCAGACTGTTTTTTTTTCAAAATTAGCTAAACATAAAAAAAATAAAAATTAGCATAGGAAGGGTTATTACATAAAGTACCAACTGGTAAATGAAAAACGAAAGAAAACTATAAGTCACTACCAACTATGAATTTCAAAAAAACCACAACTTTATGTAATGAGTGAAAAATTGACTACGCCGCGAATTCTTATCGAAAAAGTGCCTCAAGAACGTAGAAATTATAAGCGACCTACAGCAATAAAACGAAAAGTCGAAAAATCGAAATTTTGCTACTAGCTCGAAAACAAAATATAATAGCCAATTTTGGTTTTCGCCATTAGGTTTCTCTCGAAAAAAGAGATGGGGGGGGGGGGGGATTTTATCATACCTGTTCTAGTTATCGAGATTCCCTATTAAAACATCGAAATTTGGCCACCCTGTACAATTTAATTATACCTAATTCTGAATTCATACAGTCTGTAATATAGAAATTTCGGGCGAAATTTCAAGATTATTCTATGAAAAGTTGCATACAGAATTGTAAACGTTCATATTACTCAAATAATTAATAAAAAAATAACGAATTTATTGAAACTTATGGCTGTAAGTTTGAACAGCATTCGTGAAAATTTCTAATTGTGCTGATAAAATAACTAAAGTTTGCAAAACATAATTCTTGAGTTTTTAGTCCAATATATAGATTTATTTTCAATATACACAATTTTGAGAGTTAATACCACAACATTCTTGAACTTACTTACTAAATATAGAATGCATGAAAGTTGGGAGCAGAATTTTGAATGTGCATGCTACTGACTTCTGGAAGTTAACGAGGAAGTATAACGAATTATTGAAAGTGTTGTTTGTACAATTCTAAAAATTGAGAAGATGTCATTCTTGAACATTTCGTTGGAACACAGAATACACGATTCTCTTGGTATTTGAGTTGACTGTATAGTTGTGATATCATTATCATATCATATCATTCTTGAACTTTTTTTGGAATACAGCATACACGATTCTCTTGGTATACAGCTGTATCTTGGTATACTTGGTATACTTGGTAAACAGTTGTATCTTGTTATACTTGGTATACTTCTTGGTATACAGTTCTAACTATACCTAAAGAATCTGGATTCATTAAGTAGAAAATTCTATAACATCAAAGTGTTCTTGAGTGCTCAATTGAGTTATTGAAAGTTGCGTGAACATAATTAAATTTGAATGGACGCTTCCAAGAAGGACATGTTGCTTGAAAGTAGAATTATTTAAATTCATCATTCTCATTTTTCTAAGATTGTTTTAATTTCATAAGAAAATTGAATGTTTTTATTTAATTGTTATAGTTAGTTAAATACTATTGTTTTTTAGTTTATTATTTTACATTTTCCAAGAAACTTAATCGGTTCATATAATTGTTATAGATAGTTCTTGTACTTACATAATTTTGAAAATTTTGAATTGATAATTCAATCAAAATATGGAATTTTGCACGTTCACCGTAAGTACCATAAGGATTTAATTCTTGAAAATTTTGTGTTCATAATATTGGAAATGGAATGCAGATTGCATATAATTATATGTAATTATTATTTTTATCAATTAGTCGTATCACAGAGTATCAAAATAACGGGGGCATACGTTCATTGACGCTAACGAGTTTCATTCTTCGGTGTTTAATTAGTAAGAGTAGTGATTGTAATCATTGACTTGCTCTAATAAATCATCGCGATGAATATGTACTTCACTCATTACTCCCGGTAACTATTTTAATTAGCACATATTTGCAAGGGAAGCGCTCCTAATTAAAGGTGCCCGCCGTGCCGCCCCCGCCGGTGAAGGGCCAGCCGCCACCCCCGCCGGTTGCGTCACGGGTCCCTGCCTGTGACGTAGTTCGGGTCCGGGACCCGGTGCACCGGCCCCCCGGCCGCCCCCGGGTCGCCGGCACCCCCCTCGAGCTAGAGTAAATGTTGATGTGTGCGAGCGTGCCGCCGCCGAGGGAGGAGGACGCCACCACCGGGACGCCGCCGACGCCGTTGCGCGCGCCCCCCACGTTCGTCTTCCGCTGACGAGAGCGTCGCCGTACTTGTAGATTCGTGCACGTCGTCGTCGACGCCGGCGGTGCAACCACGGTCGACCGCCGCCCCCGCCGGACCACACGCGAGAGAGCTAACCAAGTGAAAGACTGTTGTGGTTTTATTGACAAACAAAAAAATTTAACAATAACAATTGCGTACATTCTATGCTGCGAGATGTGACTTGAACGTGCTTGAGAAAAAGTTTCAACTTACCTGAAACAAATATTATTGTGAGTAAATTACGTCTAAGTTATTTATATTAACGTAGTACACGCAATCGCAGTGCATGTATTTTAACGCCAAATATTTACGAGCGCAAAAAAACTATTATCGGAAAACGAATCGTTAATTGCGCAACTTAAATCGAAGTGTTGAAATCTGAAACTCAACTGACGAAGTTTTACGAACCATCTAAGTTTGCAAAGAAAAATTAACTTCAACGTTCTCGCCTCTATGCAGGTTTTTTTTAAATTTAACCCATGTTTTTTGAAATTGCATGAATTCAATAAAACTTCAAAATTTACTTCAAAAATTATGAAAATTCATCCAATATTTCAGATTTCCACAAATATAAGCGAGTCACTCTTACTTTTTTATGATTCATTTTGATATTCTTGATGATGAATTCGGTAAAATATAGTTGAAAAATTATGAAAATTCATCAAATATTTCAGATTTCCACAAATCTAAGCGAGTCACTCATACTTTTCTATGATTCATTATGATATTCTTGATGATGATGAATTCGATAAAATTTACTTGAAAAATTATGAAAATTCATCAAATATTTCAGAATTCAGATCGGATCATCAATTGCGTTCATTTTTCATGAAAAAGCCACGAAAATCAACAAAAGATCCCCAAATTTCCTAAACACTCTACAAAACTCATATGTTTGTACATTGCAAGCAATTTCATGAAATTTTTTATTTTTCTTTTTTAAAATTTAAGGATGTTCTTGAAATTGGTGGATTTTTTCAAATCTTCATATAGTCTTAAACATGTTTTCGTGAAATTTATGTTTTCTATATTTCTTATGATATTTTTAGTATTTGCATTATATAATTTCCCATGCAATTTTTACTTCTCAAGGGAATTAAAATATCCCCCCCCCCTCTTTAAAATCAAATTTCATAAATATGTACTTATGAACAATATTGTTTAAAGCCGGGTGCTTAGAGGATGCAAAATTAAACATTTTTCAAATTAATTATGTTTACAAGTTGTAAAAAGTTTATGGAAATTGTTAAAGAAATTAAAAGTTATTGCGGTCTGCCAGCGACGAACAACATCTCTAAGTGTTCATAATTAAGTTATAAAGTCTGGGCAGCCCTAACGATCATGAATATTTTTACAGCAAATTATGGAGGTATCTGCGTCTTGGAGAATGAAAAGATATCGTCTGATAAATTACAGTTAAAAAAATATCATTGAATGACTTTCTTGATTATAAATATTCCGTAACAACTTTCTGCATATGCTATATACAGGGTGATTTTTTTAAATATTAAGCATTGGGATCTCGGAAACCATAAAACATAGAGATTCGGTTAAATGAGGAAATAGTTGTCGTTTTAAGAACTTATGCAAGATTATGCAAAAGCTCACTCTGTATATATACAGAAAAAAATTAAAACGATAATAAAAACAAAAGCTCACTCTGTATATATACAGAAAAAAATAAAAACTTAATCTCCAGATTTCGGATTTCGTCGAATATCTTCGGAAGTACGCGGACATTTCTGGTTTTCTCATCAGAATATTACTGATCACTATATTGCGCAACTTTTTTTTTTGTAATTTTACAGCCTTTGTAACTTTTACGGTTTCCGAGATCCCCATGCTGTTGATCCTTATCTTGGACACCCTGTTATGTATTTTAACGCCAAATATTAACGAGCGCAAAAACTATTGTCGGAAACGAATCGTTAACTGCGCAACTTAAATCGAAGTGTTGAAATCTGGAACTTAACGGAAGAAGTTTTACGAACCATCTAAGTTTGTAATCTAATCATCTAACCATTCATTAGCTACTTCAATTTTGGATAAAAATTTTAGTAAACTGTATATATTTTGCCTTTAATTTTAGCAATACTATTTGTAGGGACTTGTGGGCACTTGTTTTACTGAAAATTTGAGCTCAATAAAAAAAATCATGAAAATTTGAAAATTACTGTGTTAAAATGAGATACAAAATACAACAGAAAATCGTTCGGTACTTTAATTTTAAATATATGAGCTCTATTACTTGTCGACATTTTAGACAACTTTTGTGTAAAAAATTTCCCAAGCATGAAAATTTTAGGCTTTTTAGAGCGAATGAAATGCGGACTTTTCCCGCAAAAAACTTCGTTTACCTAGAATAAAGTTATGAAACTTTTAAGATTTGCAATTTAATATTTTTTCTTAAAAAGAGCGCATTTAAAAAAAAAATTAATTACGCACTGTGGTTCGAGTTCGTCTTTAAATATATTTTTTAAGACACAATTATAAGCAATAACACATTTTTAGGCAAAAATGTTTTTGTGGCGAAACTTGCGAAAAATTGTGAAAATTTTTCATTTGTTGGGCTAAATTTGCTTTGAATCATTTAAAAACCTATGCTATATGTGTGAACTTAATGTTTCGTTGAAAAATGATGCCCAATAGAAGATGTCATAAAAAGTGCTCTGTTAATATAAGGTTTAAATTACAACCGAAATTCATTAGCTACTTCAATTTTAGATGAAAATTCTAGTAAACTATATATATTTGGCTTTTAATAATAACAAATTTTTAGGGAAACATATTTTTGTTGCGAAACTTCATTTTGAAAAAAAAAACATTTGTTGGGTGAATAAAGACTAAATTTGCTTTGAATCATTTAAAAACATATGCTATATGTGTGAACTAAATGTTTCTTTGAGAAAATAAGTTCAATAGAAAATTCATCAAAATTGCTCTGTAAATATGAGGTATAAAATACCACAGAAATTAATTCTATCTACTTCAATTTTAGATGAAAATTCTAGTAAACTGTATATATTTTGCCTTTAATTTTAGGAATACTTTTAATAGGGACTTGCGGGCACTTGTTTGGTTGAAAATTTCAGCTCAATAAAAAATCTCATGAAAATTGATGTTTATAATGAATGCAAATGAAAGAATATCAAAATGAATCATAATAAAAGGAAGAGTGACTGACTCGCTGAGATTTGGGAAAAGCTGAAATATTTGATAAATTTTCATAATTTTTCATGTAAATTTTATCGAATTTCATGCAATTTTTAAACCCATGGGTTAAATTTAAAAAAAACTGCATAGACGCGAGAACGTTGAAGTTAATTTTTCTTTGCAAACTTAGATGGTTCGTAAAACTTCTTCAGTTAAGTTTCAGATTTCAACACTTCGATTTTAGTTGCGCAATTAACGATTCGTTTAACGCTAATAGTTTTTGCGCTGGTACAACAGAAATTCGTTCGGTACTTCAACTTTAGATGAAAAATCAAGTATTGTGCCTTTATTATTGTCATTAATTTAAGGAGAACTATTATGATTAAATAAAACTTTAGATAAAAATTATGAAATGGTCAATAGTCAAACTTCGATTTTTATATTTATACCGCGCGTTTTTTAATCTCTGAACATAGGGTATGTTCAGTTTTAAAACGACAGTATCAATTGCATTGCTAAAATTAAATGGTTATGCAACCAAAATTACAAGCGCGTGAAACTCGATAATTTAAAATGTCAAAACTATTGAGAGAAAATGTATTTGACGATTATATATTTTTTAAAGTTTGTTAATTTGAATGCGATATATAATGTGGTATCAGCTCAAAACTCTCCCTCACCTTAACTTTATTACATTATTACTGTGGAAATCTCTGGGCCTTTTGTGAAAGCTGAAATATGTCACTCTACCAGTTAAAAGTACACCTAATTATCAATCTTTATAGATAAATAACTCAAAAATTTAGATTTTTGAGTTATTACGTAATTACATCAAATGAGCAATATGTTGTATAATTTTGCGAAATGTGAGTGCAATTGAGGTAGGAAACTGGTGATTTTTTATTCCTATATTTAAAATAAAAAATCAATTACATATATCTATTTTTAAACATTGGATGAATATTGGTGCAAAACTACGAACAGCAAATACTCAAATTTTCTCGTTGGTTTGAAAAGTTCAGGAAAGGTTAATGGCATGTTATTTTCAATTATTTTATAGTACGTACATTTTGGAAAATTTTAACTTCTTAGTACAAGAATTATTAGAAAATTGGTATGTATTTTGATTTTTATAATTTCTAAATGATTGCGAAATGTGAAAGCAATTAAGGTAGAAAAATAGTCATTTCTTTATCCTACATTTAAAATACAACATGAATTACATATACCTATTAATTTGTGAAAATTGGATGCGACTTCGCGAAAAACTACGAAAAGCAAATAAGTTCTCAAACTTTATCGTTGACTTGAAAAATTCTGGAAAGTTTACTAAAGATCTAAGGCAACATTTCGCATATGTTATGAATTTTCGAAATTTTATAGTTCAGTAACTCAACAGTCAACAGTGACTCAACAACACAACACTGTTGAGTCAACAACAGTGACTCAACAGTCAACAGTCAACTTATGCCAATATTGCACATACCCAATTGTTATTATTATTATTATTATTAATATTGTGGTATGAACTTTGAAGTGGTCAGGTAGTCTCATACTTAGTCTACCCGAGGTCTACAAAGGGTGACATGCTACATATATTTCAATAATTATATAGTATTTATTATGAAACTTTTAACTTCTTAGTACGAAAAATTGTTTCTATAATTTTGAAAAACTCCATACAAGTACAAAACTGCAAGACTGTTATGGGTTACCGATAATACTTCTACTAGCTAAAAACAGAATTGATCATTAATTTTTAGTTTTCAAAACTTTAAAAATTCTGAAGTTTTCTAAAAATCAAAGCCAAAATTTTGTGATTTTTCGAAATGTTCACTAACTAATTTCAGCCAATGTTGCGCATACCAAATAATTATAATAATTATTATTATTAATATTATGGTATTGAATTTAAAGTGGTCAGATAGTTTCCTACTCAGTGTACCTGAGGGTCTACAACTTGTGAAATACATAGGTACATATTATTCTTATTATTATTATGTTTTTAACATCACATCTTCGCTAATATCAATGAAATAGGCTACTACCTATTAATAGAATCTGTTTAGTCTCTGGACATTTCAAAGCTGAAGTAAATTAGCCCATAAAACATTCATTGCTGTAATATTCCTTAATAATTAACAAACTGACGTAATTACTACTTGCCACATCTGTTCATTTTTATACAATGTAATATTAGTTAATGTGTTTATACACTCTTCACTGCTCTATTAATAGGGCTACTATTTATTTAAAATTTCAACTAAGAAATGTATATTTTTACACTTCAGTGTCCAAAGCTAAAGAAACAAAGAACATGCACTAAATTAAAATACATTTCATAAACAACAGACATATTAAGTTTAATTGAATTGAATTGATTATTTTTAATCATCATCTTTACACACATGAAAAATGTACAAAGTCATCTCAAATATTAAACCTCATTAAACAACGAATATCTAAAGAATTATGCATTGTCTAATATCTCAAGTTTAGTAAATAATTGTCATTGTATCACATAATATTATCAATAAATTTTATAAATATTACTAGGCCAGTTTTAGAGATATCAGTAGGTACTTAAATATAAACCACTTTCAAGACCACTTAAGTTGTAAACATAGAAAACAGATTATCTCAATAATTCCGCAATGGATACTAATTTAATTTAACAATTTTTATACAATTTTTACATATTTTACTATTTTTATAATATTTATCATATTAGGCATTTGCATTAATATTGATACACTATTATTTGAGATATCACTTAAAAATTCTTAAAATATTACCAAAAATTAAGTTTGAGGTCTTGTCCATAAAATACCAGTTATGTATTTTAGGTTGTTATATTATTATATACAGTAAGTAAATAGTGGCACAAATATGTAAAAGCTAAATAAAACTGATCTCAAACACAACAAATTTTTGCATTTCGTACATATGCATAATAATTTTTTTCCGAAATATGCATTGAACATATTCGTCAAAATTTGTGGACTAATGTAATTTAGTTATTTTAATATTCTCACAATTGATGACAAATGGTATAATGATGATGATAAAATAATGAAAATGCAATTAATTTTTAATAAATACAAGCAAACCGTCGTCTTAATGTAAATAATTTAATAACAACAAGAAAAATCAAGTAAAACAGAATCCAATTCCGAGCAAAAGCACAAAATGTTATCATTTAAATCTCACCGCGCTTATACAAGAGCAACACAAAACTTAAGACAATTTAGTTAGTTCGCTAATGATTTCCATAAAGAGCCAATTATGAATAAAAGCGATCAATAGTGAACAAAGACTGGCGCGTTTAATTTAATAATTGGCATTGTTTTGCACAACTGCGAACTTTCCAATACATACAATACATTTTTTTGTCGTATTTACAGAATTTGCATTTTCTGCGCTGATGAATGCTTCTGAATTTTATATTGTTTTCACGGCACTGTAAAAATATACAGCAATCAATTATAATAATCAGACATGAAACACTTTATATATTTTTATACCATTAAATGTATTAAAATTATAAATATATAATTAGTTAATTATTAATTATAATTAGTTAATAATAATATAGTAAATAAATACATACGATAAGTAATTATTATTATTTTTCAGGTATTATTATTAGGTACTTACTGGTAAAATTATTTTAATTTAATTTAATTATTTATTTATTTTATTTCGCCTGACTAGTTTCGGTTTTTAAAAAAACAACATCAGAGGCATTATATCTACGAAGAATACAATAATCAGGTTAAATATAAATTTGAGTTAAGTTTGTTATAAAAATGTATAAATATAAATTATAATCATATTTGTTATGTGTTTCTTGTTGTAGCATGTATAAATTATTTAATATTTATGTAATTTGTTAGTGTTGAGATGAATTAAAATGTGTGAAACACATCTTTATCTTTTTTGGGGGTAATAATTTTGGAAATAGAAAGTAAAATCATTTCTGAAATATGTGTTTTAGTTATTTTATATGTATACATTTAGAGTAATTTTCTTACGTATTTTAATATGTTTTTATCCTGATCTTATTTTTATGATAAATATTTGTAGTCAATTTGAATTTATGGATAAAACCTTAAACTTATTATTATTTTATTATAAAAATAATAATAATTATTATTATTACAAATATTACAATCATATCTTATTTTTCTGATGAATATTTGTAGGCAATTTGAATTTATAGATAAAACCTTAAACTTATTATTATTTTATTATAAAATAATAATAATTATTATTGTTACAGTAATCACAATGATATCGTCATAAAACAAAAGTTAAAATTCATAGCTAGTTTCAGTCATTTTAAATATAATGTATGTTTTAGACAATTAAAAACCGCCAATTTTTTTATTGAAGCTCCATTTTTTATTTTTCTTCTGCTTTTGCTAGCAGACAATTTGTCTCATTTTTTCCGAATTCCAAGGTTTATTTTGAGACACGAAGCAGAATTTGACTACGAATAAAATATATAAATATACTTGTTGACTGTTTGGTGACTTTCGAAATAAATTTACTCACAAATATTATTCTAACCATGAACTTAATTGATAGTTAAGTGCATAATATCGCAATATACACTTATGTAAATGCAGCGCTAGAGAAATGCATTTATCCTATTTTAAGTACTTTGCTATTTCTATTAAAAACATGTTTATTTTAGTGTGTCGTAGCAAAATATTGCAATAAAAAGAAAGAGAAGCAAGTTAAGGCTCCGACTAATCGATGGTTAGAGGGCTCGATGCAATTGTAGTACGACGTCTAGCAGCAGAAATAGAATTAGCTAAACAAGTCATATATTTTTGTACTTGTACTTAATTATATTATGTGTATCTTATATTCTGACTTATGTGTCACCATCTCTGTGATGGCATCAATAAATAAATTATTATATTATTATTTTTAATATACAGGGTGGTCACATTTACGACGCCCACCATTAGGATCTATTAAACGGAGATATATACAGAGTGGGATGAAAGTTTCTCATTTTTGTGCCTTTCAATATACTGAAACGAAATCCGGGATAAATTGCACAGTTCCTGAAATATCGCTGAAAAACTGAAAAGTGCACTTTCCTTTTCCTTTTATAACCTTCTCACTTTTGAAGGAAATTTTACGAAACTTGGCACTCTTACATGTTTCAATGTGAGCTTTCTGATGACAGTACCAAACATTTTCTGTGCCAACTAGATGCCGAAATTTTCATAGTCAACTTTTGAATTTCTTATAGCCGATATATTGGATTTTAATAGCATTCAGAAGAGTGAAAAATTCCGATTTCAACCATGTATAACACGTGGGTAATCTGACATTATTTACCACCAAAAATCGATAATTTAAAAATGTGTTGCAAAAATCAAACTGCTGTGGACTGCTCTAAAAACCAAGTTGCCATGGAATGATAAAAATAACCATTTTGACATTTCTTCATAGAAAGAAAATAACTTCAGATCAAAAAAATCAATCAAAAAGTCGAATCAAAAGTTCACTATGAAAATTTAGGCATCTAGTTGGCGCAGAAAATGTTTGGCACTGTCATCAGAAAACTCACATCAAAAAATGTAAGAGTGTCAAGATTCGTAAAATTTCCTTCAAAAGTAAAAGAGTTATTACAGGAAAAGGAAAGTGCACTTTTTCATCCCATTTGACCAACTCTGTATATATTTCGGTTTATTAGATCCTAATGGTGGGCTTCGTAAAAGCGACCACCCTGTACACTGATGATTGCGCAACTACAGCGCCACCTTTGCATTTGTTTTCAGCAGCGGCAGAAATAAGAACTAGCGAAATAAGTAGTTAAGCAGCTTGGTTTGTTTTGAGCCTAATATCAAGGGAAAAGTTGTTCGATTTTTCTTGTATTGCAAAATATTGCAATATTGCAAACTGCAATAAAATGAAGCAATATTTATCAAGTATTTTGATTTCAGAGTCGTTTAATTTGTATCAAGTGTAGCAATATAACTCTTAAACTAAAACCGTAAATACTTTATTGCAGCACTTGGACGTTTCGAAAGCAGATCCGAAGTACAATTTAGTTTGCGAAAACGGTTCGGGGGCAGTTTTATACTCTCCACCTCCTAAGTTGCCTTCAAAACTTTGTCCCTGTAATATAATTTCGTGGACCTTGCGATTCACTTGAGAAACTCGTTTTATATTCCCTTTTTGCGTCAGAGTTCAAAGTATCGAAACTAAAAAGCGGAATCTTAATTATTGAAGTGGACAGAGGATCGTTAAAAAAATATTCAATAAAAAAAATAGTAAGTAATATTTATATGCCACTCAATAAAATCTGTTTTTTAGTGTGAATAAAAATTGTTAATATTGGGTAAATTCACATTGCTGCTTGGCGTTGATAGTAGCAGGACTCAAAAATTGTAAATGTTAGAAGAGGAGTGTTTTAAGGTTTATATTGTTTGAAACTAGATATCAGACGCATACCTTTGTTAATAAGCATTATTGATTATTGCAAAAATAATTAGTACGTAATTAAATTATTGAGTTTTGTATGAATTGTATGAATATCGTTGTACATTTTTTTGCAACAAAAGGCAAAATTAGGTAATCCAAATTTTTTGGAGAGCTTTGGATCTCTATCAATGCCAAAAAGCGACATTTTCTTTTATTAACGAATTAAGGTTCGTTGAGTTTCATTTCAAGAGCGGTTTTTTGTTACAGTAGATTTGTTTCTAATTGATAAAGTACCTCTTCATGATATCAAGTTTCCCCTCGTGCGTATACGGTGTAATATATTACCAATTTGGTAAACCTATCGCATGAAGAAAGGTCGGAGTGAGAAAAAGTTCGTCTTTTAAGTAGACGTAAATATTTTACGCGCCGTTAAGTTTCCCGGCCGGCGCGAAACACTTTCCTGGGCCCCGCAAATTGGACGGCTAAAACCGTCGCGGAAGCTGCGCCCTCGGCGGCGCGGGCCTGAATATTTCATGGAGCGGTGACGAAACGTTGTAGCCGCTCCGATCCGCTTCCGCCGGCCGATAAGCGGCGCATGAATAAATCCGGGCGGCAATTTCGGGGGGCGGATGAAAAACGACCCGCCGCCTTTTCGCACTTTATCGAGTGCCGGTGCACACACACACACGCACACTCCGGGAAATTCGGGAAATGCTGTGGTGTGCGTGGGAAAGCCAGTGTTTCGTTTTATCGGCCAATGGGCGTTTATACGATCACCTGCAATATTAATGGATATCGATGTTACGCTTACGGTTGTAATGGGAAATTACTGTATCGCTTCTGCAACAAATTCGCTACGCTTCGCTTTGGCAGGCAGCAAAATGGCCGATTAAGTAGAACGCAAATTTACGGGCAATTAAGAGCGAGTGTGCATTAAAATGCCACATATTTATAAACCTTTATGGAACGCTTACGTGAAACTAAGTAGATAGTTAGTTTAATAAAAAAAAAAAAATGTCTTCAAATTTTGTATACATCCATTGAGATCAAAAGATCTGATGGAAAACAACCCCAAGTGAGCATAAAAACTTCATGTACGAAGGCAATGGCGGCTAGTGCATACGAGCTGCTAAACTGCAGAACCAGGAATACTAGACTTTCGTAATTATTATTGTTATGTGTTCATAAATATCATGTTCATACATAATATAATTCATAAACATTCATATACATGAGAAAAGTAATTTTGAGATTATTATAACTGATGCATATCCAGAGCAAGAAGCCAAATTTAAATTATAAATTACAATACTAAAAAAATGGACGCCTTGAATGAAAGTAGCGAAATATGTATTGCAAATTAAACATTGCAAAGATTTTTTTTTTAATTTTTGCCACAGATTACTTTGCTTAAAATGTTGAGTGGCAATTGTAACATATTTACTGGAAATAATGAGATTAATTTTTTTCAGAACTTATTATTACTGGAAAATGATTTTTTTTATTGGTACTGAAGAAATTTTGATTGAAACTTGACGAAATGATGTAATTATAAATCATATAGTGAAAAGTATGAAATTGAACTTGAATATTGCATGCATTGAATGAAAATTGCGAAATTTTCATTGTAAATTAAACATTGCAAAGATAATTTAAAATATTTTCGCCACGAATTATTTTATTTAAAATCGTTAGTGGAAAATTTAAAAATATTTTTATGGGAAGTAATGAGAATAATTTTCTTCAGGACTTATTAATATCACTGGCAATTGTATTTTTTTTATTGCAAATGATGAAATTTTGATTGAAACTTGATGAAATGATGGAATTATAAAACATATAGTGAAAACTATGAAATTGAACTTGAAAATTGCAAGCATTGTTTGAAAATAGCGAAATTGTGATTGTAAATTAAACATTGCACAGAAAATTTTAAATATTTTCCAACGAACTATTTCGCTTAAAATTGTTATATGCAATTTCAAAATATTTACAGGAAATAAAAAGATAAATTTTCTTCAGAGCTTATTATTATTACTGGCAAATGATTTCTTTTTGTTGGAACTGATGAAATTTTGATTGAAACTTGATGAAATTATAAAACATATACTGAAAATTATTAAATTGAACTTAAATATTGCATGCATTGAATTAAAATTGCGAAATTTTGATTGTAAATTAAACATTGCAAAGATAATTTAAAATATTTTCGCCACGAATTATTTTGTTTAAAATTGTTAGTGGCAAATTTAAAAATATTTTTTGGGAAGTAATGAGATTAATTTTCTTCAGGACTTATTAATATTACTGGCAATTGCATTTTTTTTATTGGAAATGATGAAATTTTGAATGAAACTTGATGAAATGATGGAATTATAAAACAAATAGAGAAAACTATGAAATTGAACTCGAAAATTGCATGCATTGAATTAAAATTGCGAAATTTTGATTGTAAATTAAACATTGCAAAGATAATTTTTAATATTTTCGCCAAGAATTATTTCACTTAAAATTTTTAGTGGCAACTGCAAAATATTTACTGAAAGTAATGAGATTCATTTTCTTCAGGACTTATTATTATTACTGGCAATTGTAAATTTTTTATTGGTTATGATGAAATTTTGATTGAAACTTGACAAAATGATAAAATTATAAAACATATAGTGAAAATCATGAAATTGAGCTAAAAAATTGCATGCATTGAATGAAAATTGTGAAATTTTGATTGTAAATTAAACATTGCAGAGATAATTTTAAATATTTTCGCCACGAATTATTTTGCTTAAAATTGTTAGTAGCAATTTCAAAATATTTTTATAGGATTAATTTTCTTCAGAACTTATTATTATTACTGGCAAATGATATTTTTATAGGAAATAATGAAATTTTGATTGAAACTTGATGAAATGATGAAATTATAAAACATACTGGCAATTACATTTTTTTTTATTGGAAATGATGAAATTATAAAACATATAGCAACAATTATTGAATTGAACTTGAAAATTGCATGCATTGATGGAAAATAGCGAAATTTTGACTGTAAATTAAACATTGCAAAGAAAATTTTAAATATTTTCGTCACGAATTATTTCGCTTAATACTTTTAGTGGCAATTTCAAAATATTTACAGGGAAATAATAAGATATATTTTCTTCAGAAATAATTATTATTACTGGTAAATGATTTTTTTTATTGGAAATGATGAAATTTTGATTGAAACTTGATGAAATGATGAAATTATAAAACATATAGCAAAGATTATGAAATAGTACTTAAAAACTGCCTGCATTGATTGAAAATTGCGAAATTTTGATTGTATGTTAAACATTGCAAAGAACATTTTAAATATTTTCGGCACGAATTATTTCCCTGAAAATTTTTAGTGGCAAATGCAAAATATTTACTGGAAATAATGAGATTTATTTCGTTCAGATTTTATTATTATTACTGGCAATTGAATTGTTTTTATTGGAAATTATGAAATTTTGATTGCAACTTATAAAACATACATCGAAAATTATGAAAATGTAATTGAAAATACAAATTGTAATTGCAAATTGCAACTTTTTGATTGTAAATTAAACGATGCGATCAAAGTTTTTCAGTTCTTTCAGTTTCTTCTCTTTTCAGTTTTTTTTCAATTTTCAGCATATATTTCAAATCTTCCTGGCAATTGCATGAGGTTTAATTGAAATGACGAAATCATCATCAAAACTTATAAAATGCATATCGAAAATTATGAAAGTGTAATTACAAATATTTGTTAGAAATTGCTATATTTTGGTTGCAACTTAAACAGCTTTTAGCATGAATCGATGTGTTTACTGACAATTGCGAATTTTGTACTGGAAATGATAAAATATTCTTTAAAACTTGTAAAATGTACATACCTACATCGAAAATCATGGAATTATAATTGAAAAATACATTTTTTTATTGGAAATAGTAAAATTTTGATTGCAAAGTAAACTTGGCAATGAATATTATAAAAAAATTCAACATACATTAAAAAATATATTGGTTATTGACAAATTTATACTGGAATGATAAAATTTTCATTTAATATTATACAAAATGGATTGAAGTTTATGAAATTGAAATTGAAAATTACAAATTTATGCTAGAAATTACAAACTTTTGTAACTCCTTTAGCATGAATCGATGTGTTTACTGACAATTGCGAATTTTGTGATGGAAATGATAAAATATTCTTTAAAAGTTGTAAAATGTACATACCTACATCGAAAATCATGAAATTATAATTGAAAACTACAATTTATTTACTGGAAATAGGGAAATTTTGAATTTTGAAATATGGATAAAACTGAAATTGAAAATTATAAATTCAAATTTTTTATTGCAACTTAAACATTGCAATAAGAGTTGTAACGCTTTTAGCATGTATTAAAATTTTTACTGACAATTGCAAATTTTGTACTGGAAATGATAAAATATTCTTTAAAATTTGTAAAATGTACATACCTACATCGAAAATCATGAAATTATAATTGAAAAATATAATATTTCATTGGAAATTGGCAAATTTTGATTGCAAGGTAAACCTGGCAGTGAATATTAAAAAAAAACAGCATACAGTAAAACCTATATTGGTTATTGGAAAATTTATACTGGAATGATGAAATTTTCATTCAAAATTATAAACGATGAAAGTTATAAAATTGAAAGTAAAAATAACATGTTTTTGTTAGAAACTGCAAAATTTTGATTGCAACTTAAACATTGCAATAAAAATTGTAACGCTTTTAGTATGAATTAAAATTTTTACTGACAATTACGAATTTTGTATTGAAAATGATAAAATATTTTTTGAAACCTGTAAAATGTACATACCTACATCGAAAATCATGAAATTATAATTGAAAACTACAATTTATTTACTGGAAATAGAAAAATTTCAGCACACATTAAAAATTATATTGGTTATTGAGAAATTTATACTGGAATGATGAAATTTTCATTCAAACTTATAAAATATGCATTGAAAGTTATGAAATCGAAATTGAAAATTACAAAGTTATGCTAGAAATAGCAAAATTTTGGTTGCAACTTAAACATTGCAATACAAGTTGTAACGCTTTTAGTATGTATTACAATTTTTACTTACAATTGTGAATTTTGTACTGGAAATGACAAAATATTCTTTAAAACTTGTAAAATGTACATGCCTACATCGAAAATCATGAAATTATAATTGAAAAATACATTTTTTTTACTGGAAATAGGGAAATTTTGATTAAAATGTAAACTTGGCAGTGAATATTATAAAAATTTCAGCATACATTAAAAATTCTATTGGTTATTGAGAAATTTATACTGGAGTGATGACATTTTCATTCAAACTTATAAAATATTGATTGAAAGTTATGAAATTGAAATTGAAAATTACAAAGTTATGCCAGAAATAGCAAAATTTTGGTTGCAACTTAAACATTGCAATACATGTTGTAACGCTTTTAGTATGAATTAAATTTTTTACTGACAATTGTGAATTTTGTACTGGAAATGACAAAATATTCTTTAAAACTTGTAAAATGTACATACCTACATCGAAAATCATGAATTATAAGAGACTACTCTTAAGTGGTTCCATTTTTTTAGGGAGATCTTCTTAGTAAGTATATAATTATAAAGTATCGTAAGTAGTAAGGCAATACCGGTTCTAGATCGCCCCCGTAGAAGTTTTGATTAAATTAATTCGCGGTTTTATTCGGCGGTTTTAATGGGCGGTCACCTATTGTAATCACCGCAAGCAATTACAATAGGATAATTACTGCGGGGGACGATCTAAAACTGGTGTTGCCTAACTACTATTGAATAAACTAATATCTCTAAAAACTTATTTGCACATTGCACATTGAGTGATATAATTCTTGACTATTTCTTTGAAAATTTCATTCTGAACATTCAACATTCTGTCAAGCATTCAATTGGGCCCCTATAGTGCAAAGTTGGAGGCCAAAGCGGGCTCGCTTTTAGCGTCAAATTGAATGTGGAGGCCTAAATATACACGCGTTTCTCGGAATCATTCGCAATAACAATTAAGCCCGTGCACACCCACACGATGGGAATCGCGAAACTCGATTTCACCATTAGCGAGTTCAAACGCGGAAGACAGTGCGTGGAAATTTGCAAACACCGGGGCTGTGCCATAATGGAAAAGTTTGCGTCGGGCTTTGACTCTTGGGGAGGGTATGCCTCTCGGGTCTCCCCCAAAGAGGAAGAGGGCGCCCGTGAAAGTGAGGAGGTCGAGTTGTCTGGTGTTTAGATGGTTTAGGGGGTGATTGTTTGCACGCGGCGTTTGTTGGATTTAAGGGAATGTATAATTGCAGAGCTCGCGAGGTTGATATTGTCGTTACTGCAATCAGCGCCGTATTCAGCGTTATTTAGTTTGCGCGATGTATCCATATTCAGCTTCGTTTACTCGTATATTGCAAGTTTATAAATAAGGTTCTCCAAGCGCTCCTATTTTACCCCCAAAACTGAGGACGCAATATTCTACAAATTACAGAAGATGCATGAAAGTAAACGCTGCAGTTCTACCCACCGTCGTAAAAACAACTGAACATTAAATACCTCCATAATTGGTGTTTTCTTTTAATTTAATTTTCAATTTTTTAAATTCGTTTAAATGTTACAAAAACATTTTAAAGGAGTGAAGTGTGAGAGAAGCGTATTAACCCCACCTCATGTTGATAGCAAAGTTAAATTTGGGGCCCCCACATACATAGTATTTTTTTGTTGTATGTTAAAAAAATATAATAATGAATTTTGGACCCTTCCAGAGGCCTCCTGACGTTAGGGCCCGCAATTTGCCCACAGGATAATGCGCCACTGCCTTGCATATTGAAGATATCTATGATCATAAAATATCGATAGCAGAGATATAGCATGCAGCACTGAATACCTCTAAAATACCTCTAAAATGTTCTCATTTACATCCAAATGCATTTACTTGGCGCAAATTTTGTGATACTTGCATTCAATTTGGTGTTAAAGACTTTTATCATAGTATCATAGTTGTTCTGTGTATTGGTGGTTTGCCGATATTAGAGGTTTGAAATTTCAAATTGTTCCTATGCACATGGAAAGTGTATTTCATAGGAGTCGCAATGCTTAAAGTCGCCGACAATTGCCAAACTAGAGTTACAGATATATTCATTACAACGTAGAATTTTAAACATACTACAAAGACAATAGTTTCCTGTAAGACTAATACAGAGAAAGTAGAAACGATTTGCGCGAGTGCATCGTAGTTTCAAAATTTTCCATCATAAAAGTGCAAATCATGGCGTTCATACGATCGAAAAATGCATCAATATCTATACTATACGCGATCAAAGACTATTACGCAGACGATTAGGGATAACGGCCATGCCCGACCTTATACAAGAAGTCCCTGCATACGTGAGAACCCTCGGGAAGGCTCTGGAGAACCTCTGGATTCCACCAATTCGGTACAAATTACCCGAAACCGCATATTCTTAGCACAAACACGCACTCACTACTGCACGTCCTCACGACTGGCCCTCGGACGTGCAGGTGTCAATGCAGCGAATCAATCCACTCAAAACAATTAGTCTGGCGCTTAATCGGTGTACCAAATTTGTTAATTTTGGCGTATGTGAATCTGGTCTGAGCCAAGTACGGAAGACGCTGCGTGCGACTAACCATTTTTTGCTGGTGTGACCCCCAGAGTTTCTTGCAGTTAGACAGAGGTGCAATGATTAAATTAAGAGCTAAAAAGTGGCACATTGTTAGTTCACAGACAAGTCTGGACGCGATTATTGTAAGTAGGCCAGCATTGAAAATGTACAGATGCGCACGCTGTTATCTGCATTTCTGTAGTTCGTAAATTCACGGAAGAATTGTACAAAACTTAGACGTTGATCCGCATGGAAATTGACAAAACCGACGGTGTTCATTGCAATATAGATGTGTGTTTGTTGATTCCTCGCAGCCAAATCAAGATTTGCCTTCTTTATGAAACCTATTGCGGCAATACACCTAAAATAATGAATTAATAAAGCAGTAGTCACGTCTACATTAAATATTGATATTCGCATACCAATTGAGGCACAAATGAACGGTACTTGAATATTCGCGTTCATTACATACTTTTACATAATACATAATTTATAATACACTGCAGCCACACAACCCCCAATAGTTTACCATCACTTGGGACTACCTCGAACTTGCTAAGAAATTTCCGCAACTATTTGTGGATCAGGAAACTCAAATTTTTGCATACACCCTCCAGTTGCCATCTACCAGTGTTCTTGTACCACACTGGCATGAGATCATCCCTTAATATCTAATACCAGTTTCTAATGTAATTTTTGAAGATTTCTTATGTGATAATCGACTAAAATTATCATTTTTGTCTGTAGATATTTCGGCTTTCACATCGATTATAACAAATTTTCATTCAAAACTAGACACCCACTTCCCGTTGTCAATTGTTTTCCAAAATATGTTCCAATATAACGAGATTATGTTACAAAAATCATATTTCCATAGTTTCGTTCAATTATCTCGAGCGCTTTTTGACTTTTCGAATCAAAAGAAAAAAAAGAACGTAAGCATATTCAAGAAATTATAGCCAGAAATTTACTTGGCTTCTAGACTTCTCATACAGGCTATTCGTAAAGTATAGAATGAATGAATTATTTCCGATATTGAAAATATGTTATAAAATTAGTTTTGTTCAATTATCTCCAGCAATTTAGCAATTTTTTTTAGCGAATTTCTAGAGTAACAACCCCTAACTCAATACACACATTTACACAAATCACACGGCAGAAGGACACACGTTGGTCGATAGCCAGTTAGGGATAATGTCCCTAACAAATACAGTCACTACTACTCTCGAGCAGTTTTTGACTTTTCGAATGAAAATGAAAAAAAGAACATATGAATATTCAAGAAATTATAGCCAGACATTTGCTCTGTTTCTATTGAAATTTTTGAAGACATCTCATACTATGTTTTCGTAAAGTATGGAATAAATTCATTATACAGGGTGGTCACTTTTACGACGCCCAACATTAGGATCTATTAAACGAAAATATATACAGAGTTGGTCAAACTGGAGAAAAGTTTCTTGTTTTCGCGCCTTTTAATATTCTGATAGGAAATCCGGGATATCTTGCACAGTTCCTGAAATATTGTTGAAAAACCGAATAGTGCACTTTCCTTTTCATTTTATAATTTTTCTACTTTTGAAGGAAGTTTACGAATCTTGGGGCTCTTACATTTTTCTACGTGAGCTTTCTGATGACAGTGCCAAACATTTTCTGCGCCAACTAGATGCCCAAATTTTCATAGTCAACTTTTGATTTTCTTATGGCCGCAATATTGAATTTTTATAGCATTCAAAAGAGCCAAAAATTCCGATTTCAACCATGTATAACTCATGGCAAATTGTGCATTAGAACTTTTTGTTAATCACTGCAATATTTGCATATTGTTGGTTAAGTAAGTAGCGAAAAACAAATGAAACCTCATCTATTCAAATCCAGGGCTACATTTGTTAATCATCCATTATCTATAGAATTAGACAAACCTTCAATGATTTATTCGATAAGAAAACGATTATTGTCTCAAAGTATAGGTACAATACTTTAGGCAAGGTTTTGAAAATTGCACATATATCAAGGAAAATACTCAAAGTTATCCATGATATTATACAGCTTTAATAATTATAAATATGTAATAATTGCAACAAATCTATATAACGTCCAGTTAATTTATGAAAATGCCAGAATACATATTAGAAAATTTAAAACGTACATAAATAGATAAAAATCTGAAATTGCCAAGTGTATTTCAATTCATAAATAAGTTTATAAAAATAAGTAGAAAGCATCTTGAGAATTGTATAAAACATATTGTACAGAGCAGTATCTGTGACAGTAATGATTAAAATATTGTAATTTTAGATTTTTGTTTAGTTTCCAGCACTTTTTTAAAATGCTTTCTAATGGATGCGCAAAGTAACTGGAGTTATTTGGAAAAACTGGAAAAACATTAAAATCCAAAATTATATTTTTGATCAAATTTATAACAACTTACCTCAGGATTATTATCAGATTGATCAGAATGTAATAATTTTAGTAAAATACGATTAAGTGTTTTGCATAATAAAAAAAAAAATTATTACCAATATTCACAATATAACTATAACTAGATTAAGCAAAAAGTTAAAAACAAGTACTCTATAATTAGGAAAATATATGGATTTATTTTTCATTTTCAGTACGTTTTATATAAATTTTAGGAAATTATGTTTTCAATGTTTTATATGCATCAATTTCCATCATTTCCATCTAGAATACTTATGATAATGTGGAATTGTCATAAATTGTGAAATTTTCTTCGAATTATCTCAGGATTATTACCTGATTGATCAGATTGTAATAATTATAGTAAAATACGATTAAGTGTTTTGCATAATAAAAAAAAAAGGATTATTACCAATACTCACAACATAACTATAACTAGATTAAGTAAAAAGTTAAAAACAAGAACCCTATAATTAGGAAAATATATGGATTCATTTGTTATTTTCAGTACGTTTTATATAAATTTTAGGAAATTATGTTTTCATATTTTTTTATGTGAATCAATTTCCATCATTTCCATCTAGAATACCTAAGATAATGTGGAATTGTCATATACTGTGAAATTTTCTTCGAATTATCTCAGGATTATTACCAGATTGATCAGATTATAATAATTACAGTAAAATACGATTAAGTGTTTTGCATAATAAAAAAAAGAATTATTACCAATATTCACAACATAACTATAACTAGATTAAGCAAAAAGTTCAAAACAAGAACTCTATAATTAGGAAAATATATGGATTTATTTTTTACTTTCAGTACGTTTTATATAAATTTTAGGAAATTATGTTTTCAATTTTTTATATGCATCAATTTCCATTATTTCCATCTAGAATACTTAAGATAATGTAGAATTGTCATATATTGTGATATTTTCTTCGAATTGCCTCAGGATTATTACTAGATTGATCAGATTGTAATAATGAGAGTAAAATACGATTAAGTGTTTTACATAATAATAAAATAGGGATTATTACCAATATTCACAACATAACTATAACTAGATTAAGCAAAAAGTTACAAACAAGAACTCTATAATTAGGAAAATATATGGATTTATTTTTTATTTTCAGTACGATTTATATAAATTTTAGGAAATTATGTATTCAATTTTTTATATGTATCAATTTCCATCATTTACATCTAGAATACTTAAGATAATGTGGAATTGTCATATATTGTGAAATTTTCTACGAATTACCTCAGGATTATTACCAGATTGATCAGATTGTAATAAATATAGTAAAATACGATAAAGTGTTTTGCATAATAAAAAAAAAGGATTATTACCAATATTCACAACATAATTATAACTTATATACACACATACTTGGTTTATACACACCAATATTTAGTGGAAATTGCAGAGTTTTCGTTACAAATTTACATTACTGTATTAGAAGATATGAAACTGCAAATTACAACATTTTTCCCTCAAATACAAAATTTCAATGAAAATTGCAAAGTTGCCACTATAAACTACAAAATTTAGTCTAATTATGAAATTCATTTCATAAGAGCTTTACGAATATTTCATTGCAGATTATTTTATTATAACTTTTGTTATATAAACAAATTAAAAATAGCAATTTTCGTTACAAACCTTTACACACTTTTACTAACTGTATTTGTTTACAACATTTGTATCTGAGATTTTAGAACAAACAGAATAATCCAAATTTTCATTATTTTTTTATAATTCAATAAAAATAGAAGAAACCAAGTTTCGAAAATAAGGTCTATTTTGTCTTACTTCCTGAAAAGTGAATAAAAATTTCTATATATATATATAAATATATAGAAAATAGAAAATTTAGATTTGAAATTACTAAAATTTCACTGCATATACAAAAAAAAATACAACGAAAAATGTAAAGTTGTCACGATAAATTACAAAATTTAGTTTAAAAGTGCGAAATTTATATTAGAGCTTACAGTTTCATTGACTATAATGATTTTTTTTTATTATACACACCAAAATTTAGTGGAAATTGCAAAGTTTTCGTTACAAATTTACAAAACTGTGTTAGAAGATATGAAATTTTCACTGCAAATTATAAAAAATTTATCTCAAATACAAAAATTCAATGAAGATTGCTAAGTTATTACTATAAACTACAAAATTTAATCTAATTATGAAATTATTTTCATGAGAGCTTTTACGAATGTTTCATTGCAGATTATTATGTTATAACTTTTATTATGTTTATTATTATAATATTGTATACATTTTATAGATTTAACTGGGTTGAGTTACTACTATTATTGTGCTAGGTTTTAATACTACACATATGTACCACTATTTTATGTTTGATATTTACTAATTTTAAATTTAAGTGTATTTACATGTGTAAACACTCTATGTATCATAACACCAATAAATGATTATTATTATTATTATAACTAGATTAAGTAAAAACTTAAAAACAAGAACTCTATAATTAGGAAAATATTAGGATTTAATTTTTATTTTCAGTACGTTTTCTTTAAATTTTAGGAAATTATCTTTTCAATTTTTTATATGCATCAATTTCCATCATTTGCAGCTAGAACACTTAAAACAATGTGGAATTGTCATATATTGTGAAATTTTCTTCTACCGAGGATTCAAGAAAGTGGTGTCAAGGTTTTCAACTATTTCCAACAAATTAATGACAAATAATGACATTTGGAAAAAATCAAGTGGCAATATTGGCATGTAGTCTAGAAAACATTTCGGAAACGATGCAAAACATATATGATTTGCATCTTGGACAGTGTCATCTATTATTATCCTGCGTAAAAGTTGACACCACTTTCTTGAACGCATTTTTAACTATAACAAGTTTAAGCAAAAAGTTAAAAACAAGAACTCTATAATTAGGAAAATATATGGATTTATTTTTCGTTTCAGTACGTTTTATATAAATTTTAGGAAATTATGTTTTCAATCTTTTATATGCATCAATTTCCATCATTTCCATCTAGAATACTTAAGATAATGTGGAATTGTCATATATTGTGAAATTTTCTTCTACTAAGCATTCAAGAAAGTGGTATCAAGGTTTTCTACTACTTCCAACAAATTAATGACAAATAATGACATTTGGAAAAAATCTAGTGGCAATATTGGCTTGTATCCTAGAAAACATTTCAGAAACGATGCAAAACATATTTGATTTGCATCTTGAACAGTGTCATCTATTAGTATCCAGCGTTAAGTGTTGTTCTTGAACGCTCTGTATACTAGGGTGGCCGTTATACAATTTTTTGTCAAATTTTATTGAATACGGGGCTGTTAAGTGTTCGAATCCCAGAAAAAAAATAAGCCTCCCAAATTTTGGCGCCGATTGGTTGAGATTAATACGTGCCTCAAAGCGAAAAATTATTAAAAAACAGCCAAAAACCACAAAAATGCTAAAACATGCCTTCTTGAAAACTGTTAAAAGTGTGCCCAGGATTTTTTGAATACTTTTTTTTTGTCGCTGAAATGAAGGAGTCAACGTAGTCTCTACGATACTTAAAACCAAATATGTGATGAAAACAAACTTTTGGCACTATAAAAATATTGAGTTTTTCAAGTCAGTGAAAATTGTCATCTACATAAGTTTAAGCGTCAACAGTAAACTTATGCTTTGCATATGGGACTTATGTTTTCTTGATGTTTTTTCGTTGCTGAATCGAATGAGACCAAGTGAAAGTCTCTACGATACGTAGAAAAAAAGTTGTGAGCAATCTAACTTTTTGCACTTGCCAAGAATATTTAGTTTTTTGAAAATTAAATATTCATATCACGAAAATTATCATCATATCATGATTATCATATGGAGACAACAGGTTTACTGTTCAGATTTTAACTTAAGTATAAAATCTGAACAGTAAACCTGTTGTCTCCATATGAGATTTAAGTTGTCTTGACGTTTTTCGTCGCTGATTCAAATGCGAACGAAAGAACCACGAAATCTTACTGAAAAAAAGTTTGAGATCATCTAATCGACCGGAAGTTGTTCCAGTATTAATAGTTAGTTAGTTCCTTCGAATAATTACAAAATGGCATAAAAATTCCAATAATCAAAAATACGTTGGATACTCCATCAGAAGTTTAATTTTTGTAACCCCTATTTGCTATTTTTTTTAATTTCCCAATTTATATGTCTCGCGGATATCTCGAGAATGGCTGGGGATACGAGGCTGAAAGTGTGCTCAATGAAATTGGAATCGACATGTGCCTTTAAGGTCAATTAGAGCAACTTGAAAAATTGCAATTTTTTTGATTTTTTGAAAATTTCCTAAATTTATACGTCTTTGTAGGTATATAGAGTGTAGTCTCGTAGAGTCCCATGAAACTATCGGCATCGAGATTCAACCGTCCCTTCGGAAGTTTAATTTTATCAACCAATGTTTGCTTTTCTTATAATTTTACAACTTTGAGAGCAGATATTTTGAGAACCGCTAAAGCTACGGGGCTAAAAGTGTACTCATTGGAATCAGGAGGATCCAATTGGCCTAGGCATGAGCCTCTAAAGTCAATTGGAGCAACTAAAAACATTGCAATTTTTAGGATTTTCGTTTTAGTCGATTTAATCGGAAAATCATCCATTTTACGTTTTGCCAACTGGGTGCTCAACCAAGTAGCACATTATCAAATCATTCTATAGGGACAAAGCGTAATCGTCTCGAATTATTAATCTAGAGATGATCGTGTGATCAAGTCCTACTGCTTGGAAATTTATGATTTTAAATTATATTTGCAGAAATGTTGCTTGGTCACCAGAAGTTACCTTCCGGACACCCGCCATAACAAATCATTTTCAACCCCATTTAAACCCATCAACGTAAATCTGAAACTTAATGGACAATACACTTCATAACTCGGCGCAATAAATAACAATTCCATTCTCCTTTAAAATTTAGCGCTCTCATAAAACTGCGACTCCCAGTTTCTCGTCCCCATTGTCGAGATTCTGCGATTGTGGCTGGAGCTTTTTTGATGACGGACGGCGAAAAGTTGCTCCATAAATAACAGGCGCTAACTTTACGGCCGTGATAGTGCCAGACACTGATGCGGTTGTAAACACAGAAGTTATTCGTAATTCCCGACAGACGCACGGAGGAGGTCTTCCTGGTAAGTGCTGAGCTTTTAAGTTTCACGGGTGTAAATGATGACTCTAAGCGGGCAAGTGCGCATTTAGGCGATTAAAGGCGCTCGGAATAGTAATCCATTAAACCTATTACCGTTGTTATAATTGATGACGGGATCAATAGCCGAGCGGTATTAATTGCGATGGAAATGCAAATTATTTGACAATGCAATGCACGTATTTAAATTGTACACGTTGGGCGTTTAATTTTGCATTAGTTAATGCATGTTGCCTGTTTTTCAACTCATTTTAATTCAGAATATAAGCATTTAAAATTAAGCATTTTATTTACATTCGTAAATGCTTCTGCACTTTTATTAGTGTCAATAATGAGGAGCATTGTGAAAATAATTTACAATGCTACCGTAATTCATCCATCAGCTTCCTGGTGAAATATTATAATCAATTTATCTCAGAAACTGAAGCATATTTGATCAAATCAATTGTATAGTTGAAGCGGAAAGAAAGTAGGACAACTCTTGGACTGATTTTTTTACTAAAATCTATTAGTGTAAATCAGGTTAAACAATGTATCCTACTTTTTTCTGCGCCAACATCTCATCGTTGTACATTGGAATAAAAACCCCAATCAAGCTCGGATCGGATATCCGAGATATCAGATTTTTCGAGTTGCGACCTAAGAGACACATGACCAATTGGACCCTCAAGATTCCAATGAGCATACTTTCAGCCTCCTAGCCCTAGCGGTTCTCGAGATATCCGCCCTCAAAGTTGCCCAATCAAGCTAGGCAAAGCTTTTTTTCTACGTCAACTGTACCTACTATAAAATATATCAATGACAAAAGTATACTTTTGATGATACCCACATTTTGAAGATACCAAAAATCGATATTCAAAACTTCACAACAACGCAGAAAGCAAATGAAAACCGCTATGCTGTCATAGAATTTCAAAATACTTATCTGTGTATAAAATATTGTACTTAATTAAAATGCAATTATATATTATATAAATTATGAATAATATATATATATCTTTGACACGTCGTTATTTTCGCGATTGCCAGTAATAAATAACTCACCCGGTAGGTATATAAATCAATATCTATTCAGTTATTTGGTTTCAACCATATAATAATTATTAACATGTATTTATTTGAATAGCAGCTGATGATCTGCTCAAAGCTCCAAGCAAATGTCACAAACATTCATGGCAATAAATAGCATATTAAATTTGTGTCGCCCGACACAAAGATGCTGGTATCGTTCAAATTCTGCACATTTCAATTTTCTTTGTAGTTATATACATTTTCGATCGTTTGAGGCGCAAAGAAAGAATTCAATTTCGTTTCAATTTCTGTCTAATTCCTGCAAGGTTTTGCGCTCCTGCAATAATACATGTAATTCTGTGCTTCAATTTTCCTATGAATCCTGTCTGGCGTGGTGAGTTAAGGCTGCAATTAATCAACGGAAGGGGTTATTAATGTTGCGACTGACTGACCAACCCATCCACGCTTACAATAGTAATTGAAAGATAATTTATTATGCTCACTGTATGTGTTAGCTTTAGAAGGAAGAGAAGGGATATTAACTATTATATTGTATTATGTTCCTTTTTTCATACGTCCTGGCAAAGTAATAAGTTCTTATAGTTTTTTAAATGTTTATTTATTTGCCTGACTTATTTCGGCGATTATAGCCATATTCAGAGGCTAATTTAAATATTTATATTCAGTTTTATTACAATTTAGATTTATTTAAATTGTAATGTTTGAGTGACATTGACTGATGTTAAAAAAACTACAAGAATTTATTATTTTACCAAGAAGTCCAAAAACAGAAACATAATTCAATATATACAATTGGTATAATAGATGAAACTATAATAATAAAGGTAAAAAACACACTTAGGTTACTTTGTTAGTATCACTTAGATTTATTTAGTTGTGACTACAGTTTCGATACCTTAGCGGGTGATTATCAAACTTACAATGTACTCATTATAAGTTTGATAATGACACATTACGGTGTCGGAACTATACTCACTACTAAATAAATCTAAGTGATACTAACAAAGTAACCTGTGTGTGTTTTGTACCTATTTCACAATGTATCACAAAGTAGAGCTGTCAAGTATTACTCATCTATAATAAAAAAATACTATTGTAATTATATTTAGTGTAATTTTGTTTTCTTCAATCAAGAGTTTTGCCGGGAATCACTGAATGGCTAAGACAACAATAATGGTATTATTATTATTTTTACTATTAATTAAATTGAAACTATGTGTGGATACTACTTGGTGAAACATTATGATTAGGTTAAATCAAACACTTGGTTAAAGTTTCACTGTATTGATAGAATAAACCTCTACAATTGTTTCGGCCTCACGACCATTCTCAAGAGTACAGAGATACTGATACTCAGTATTATTATACTGATACTTAGTATCAGTATCTCTGTACTCTTGAGAATGGTCGTGAGGCCGAAACAATTGTAGAGGTTTATTCTATCAATACAGTGAAACTTTAACTAAGTGTTTGAATTAACGTAATTTTTACTATTATTACTATAGTTCGTATTATTTCAAAATCTAGTTTTGAAAATAAGATTGTGAATATTTATCCGATTTTTGTTACTTATTTCATATTTCCAGTTTTTAATTTGTAATTGATATTTTAAAATATCATCTTCTAACATGACAACAATAAAAAACCTTTTATTACAATATACATAAAATTGAAAATAGTCACGATGTTAAGGAATATTGAAAAATAATTTATGACCACTATTAAAATTTCAAGATATTTATGAAATAAATGGCATATTTATAAGAAAAAAAGGTTTAGTACATGATTTTTAATACTTTGTGAGCGTTCATAGATTTCTTGCAATTGCTATAATATGGAATTTTTATTAAAAGCATTTACGGTCATTAATAAAATTTCAAATTATTTATAAAATATTTTAAAGAAAATTTAATTTGGAGCATGATTTTTTTAATCTTATTTTGTGAGCGCTATTATAATTCTAAGGCATATTGTCAAATATATTAAATATAATATATTAATTTTTCATTTAGTCTTAGTCATATTTAGTTTCAGTCCTCGAATATTATAATTGAAATTTTGTAATCCTATGAAAATTTTCATGACTGAAAAAACGCTTTTGTAAAAACAAACCTCAAAAGTTTGCTAAATCTAACCACGAACCATCTACCCAATAATGTTTTTTTTTAAATACGAAAAATGTTATCAATAACAAAATGAAAATCGATTTTTCAAGAAAACCCAGATGAAGTTCTTAATAAACCATTGGAATTATAATCAATCAAATTACGTTTAAATATATAATCAATTATATACAGGGTGAGTTTTTTTTTCATTTTAAGTATTGGGATCTCGGAAAACATAAGACATAGAGATTCGGTTAAATGAGGAAAGAGTTATCGTTTAAGAGCTTATGCAAGATATGCTTTTGTATTTTGAAAAAAGACCACCTTTTTTCAGTTATAATACAAACTTTTTTTTTAAATCTCTTACAGGGCTGATTTAAATGGCTGTCATAGTTGGCTTTGACATTTTTAAAAAGGAAATTTTTTCCTCTTTATAGCGATACAAGGTTTGCTATACTTACTTTGATAAATAAAGGCTATCTCCCAAAATCAACTTTTTTTACAAACATTATTAAAAGTTGAACTTTTAACACGGCATACATGCATTAAACATGGAACATTTTTCCACTAGTGTTAAAATCTATCACTTTTAATACTAGTGTTAAAAGTACACTGACAGCCTTTTGTCAAAGTCACATATATTTTATTGAAATATTACAAACATAATACATTGATAGAAATAATAATATTTTACAATATTGGGTAGGCATCAGGTTTGAGGTTGCCCTAAGTTTGCTTCAATTTCTTTCGGCTTCAATTTCTTAACTCTTCATGCAGATTTATTGTCGATACTTTCTATTGTTTGACACATGTGTTATGCAAACCGTAACCTGATTTACTTAGTAAATTTCACAACTGACATATTTGAGCTAATTGTAACCTTTTTAAAGAGCTTTGTGTTGCGTTTAATGGTGTTTGTGGAAAAAATAGTGTATGATATACGTGTTAAAAGTCGCAAACTTCCCCACTCATAAAATAAAATCTTACTTTTAACACTTATATCATAAATAACTATTATGACAAGTATTACTTACTTTGACAAATAAACACGATACAGGACTATTTGTATTATAGAGAGTAGTAAAAACAGAGTTTGCCATGGAATTTTTTTTCTTCCTACTACGAGAATTCTATTCTATTTTCTATTTTTAGATTCTATTCTATTTTTATATTCTAATTACACTCAATTCTATTCAAATTGTACAACGAAAATTCCTGCATCTCATTTATTTATGAAAGTAAGTATAGCAAACCTTATATTGTTATAAAGTATTTGAATAATTAAATTGACTATTTGTATTATAGAGAGTAGTAAAAACAGAGTTTGCCATGGATTTTTTTCCGCCTACTACGATAATTCTATTAATTTTTCTATTCTAATTACACTAAATTCTATTCAAATTATATAACGAAAATTCCTGCATCTCATTTATTTATGAAAGTAAGTATAGCAAACCTTATATCGTTATAAAGAGAAAAAAAAGTCTTTTATAAAAATATCAAAACCAACTATGATAGTTGTATTATTAACAAATATAAGTTTGTATTATTACTCAAAAACTATGTTTTTTTTTTCAAAAAAACAAGGCATATTCCATTAGCTCTAAAGAACGACAACTCTTTCCTCATTTAACCGAATCTCTATGTTTTATGGTTTCCGAGATCCCAATGCAAGAAGAGGAAAAAAATAACTCACCCTGTATACATATATATATTTCAAGCGGTACGCGCTCATCGTCATTAGCAGTTGGCATTATGACAATTAATTTATATGTACTTCAAACTTTGAAAGATTAATTTTAAAAGAGTTTTGGTACTGCGATAAATTTAAAAAATGTATTATTTAAAGGATTAAGGGTTGTGCTTTTTAGATATAGCCTTCAAAATAATTAATAATAATTTCCAATTCATGTTTGTATTTTATAGTGATAACGTTTGTAGGTGAAATAACGACTGAATTTATAATTTGGAATTACAATTTCATTAATACATTTGGTCGAAAACCAGGATATAGAAATTAAGAATTCTTTATTAAATAAACGAATTCGAGTAGCTTTTGACGAAAATAATGTGAGAGAAAAATTGCACCGATGCTTAAAATGTATCAACAATCCAACATCGAAGACCGAGGTTATAAATACGACTCGGGACAGACTCCATGCCAGTTATCATCTGTACTTGCAGTCTCGCAACACTTTACATCGCTCTAGGAATTAGATTTGTTAGGTTGGATAGGTCAGATTTATATATGATAGGTTAGTTTATTGTAGTTTAATTAGTTAAGGTTTAGTTTTCTTTGATATTTAGTTAATTTGTTGCACAATTTGTTTAAAACTTTCATAATTTCGTTTATTTACTTAAATTAAATACAGAGTGTCCAGGAAAAGAATCAACAGCATGGGGATCTCGGAAATTGTAAAAGTTACAAAAAAATTTCTTTGATTTTTAGTTAATTTATTGCACAATTTCTTTAAAACTTTCATCATTTCGTTAATTAAATTAAATTAAATACAGAGTGTCCAAGATAAGGATCAACAACATGGGGATCTCGGAAATCGTATAAGTTACAAAAAAAATACAAAAAAGTTAAGCAATTTAGTGGTCAGTACTATTCTGTTGAGAAAACCAGAAATTTCCGCTTACTACCGGAGATATTCGACAAAATCCGAAATCTTGCGATTCCGTTTTTATTTTTTTCTGATGTTATAAGGTAAAAGGTAAAGGTGTTCTAAAGCTATAAAAAAAAACAAAAAACACTTTCTCATTGCCATATTTTTAGCTCTACAAGGCAGCGTTTACAAATTTTCAGTACAACGTTTCATTTCGAAGAAAATATGTATACCCTGTATTAGATAGCATTTCTTATTACGAATTCAACTATTTATATCACAGTATAGATGGTTTCGAATGTTTTATTCAAAAAACGCTTGTTAATACATTTGGAACATTTTCTTGTAGTGATATGATGTAGTGGATATGATGATTTTCATTGATATGATGACGACGAAGAAAGAAATTATCATCTAATTTTACCCCAGAATAGGTACCAAAATAGTAACTAAAAATTATTTAGTATAAGTTGTTAAACATTGAAACATTATAGCTATTGAGAACCACACTTATTATTTTTTACTGTGATATTAGTATTGTTTTGTTCATTGTTGGCGATGAAGACAAAAAATATTACATCATTTTAACCCAGAATATGTACCAATATAGTAACAAAAAATTATTTAACAAGAACAGTTATTCAACATTGAAACATTACAGTTATTTAGAACCACACTTATTATTTTTTTATGTGGTATGATAATTCTTCTGTTCATTTAATGCCATGAAGACAACAAATTTTACCAAATTTTAGATATTTTGATACTATTTTGGTAACAGAATAAGTACCAAAACTATTTTGAAGTTACTATTATACTAGAATACTATGTTGGTTCCAGAATAGGTACCAAAATAGTAATTAAAAACCATTTAGCAAGAATAGTTGTAAATATTGAAAAATTGTACATAGTAATTGAGAACCACACTTATTATTTTTTTAACACTAGTATTATGAGAATTGTTCTGCTTATTTAATTATCTTAAAATCTCAAAATTAGATGATAAGTTTTGTCTTCGTCGGTCATATCAACGCCTGCCACACCAAAATGTTCGAAATGTATTAACAAAGTCTTATTTCTGAATAAAAACATGAGAAACCATATTGTTATATAAATCGTTGAATTCGTAATAGGAAATGCTATGTAATACAGGCTGTACTTTATTTACAGGATATATAAAAATATAAAGTTGATGATGATTTCTTCGAAACGAAACGTTGTACCGAAAATTTGTAAACGCTGTCTTGTAGAGCTAAAAATGTGGCAATGAGAAAGTGGTTTTTGTTTTCTTAACTTATTGAGATTGATCGTTATTTACCTATTAAAAAGTATTATTAGATTACAGTCCATATGCTACCATTGAATAGCTCATTAGATGAGCACTCAAAATATGGTGCTATATATAAGGTGTTCAATTTGATCAGTTTTAGCCATTTGAAAATAGCAAAATAGTATCGTTGTTTCAGAACACCCTGTGTATTCTACGTGATTCAATATATTGTGTATGTTTTGGCACATTGCTTGGGTACTTGCATACGCAGATTCTTTTATTGATCTCTTATAATAAGTTTTTGTAGATTTTTTTCCCACGTCCATGATTTTTTGTTAAATTTGATTACAATGTGAATAACTTGGCAACGTTGCATGTGATCTCAAAAATAAAAATGATTTGTAAAGCCCACATAAAGCAGATTCCAAAAATGAAAGAATATACAGAGTAATCCATTTAAAAAAAAGGGACCAAATTTTGTGTCCCGGATTTATGGTATACTCGAAAATAATTTAAATGTAACACAACAATTGTCCAATAACTTCCAATCAGATGTTTTCCTTAATTTTCATTAGACTAGCAGCAATGGTCCGAGCGAGGAGAGGTGGGCCACCCTGTATAATAAGTAATTGACTCGTACTGCAGTGTGGGGCTTTCAGAATTATAAAACCCATCTCAATACATTGAAAATTCAAGTATTGTGAGCTCTATACAGAATTTATTTTCACAAGCAAAACGATATACTCAAAAGTTTCAAGAGATCAGTGCTCCGAGCTTCCATTAATTTAATGTACATACATGGTATACTTTTACAATTCTGAACGTAAAATTATGACGAATCTATTATACTTGCGGAGTTTTCAGAGAAAACTCCAAACTCTCGGACCGAAGTTTAAAAACTTAAGTATAGAAATGTAATACTACTAAATAAATCTCTTTCGAAAAAAAAAATTGGACGTATATTAATGCCAGGAAAAACGCACTCTCATATCACTCTCGGCGAAACAAACAACAAAACTGCTACGTCGCCCTCCTCCAGGATCTATTCCTTTTTCATCCCCGTTCTCGTCTCTGCGTCATGATAAACACGATAAACATAAGCAGCTAAAACTTTTCCCGACAAAATCCCGGTGTTCCCACTTGCTCCGCGTTACGATAAGAAATGATACTACTTGCCAACTATCCCGAAGTATTTTTGTTTTTCCACCGCGAGCAGTGTCCCGGCTTTCAGTTTTTGCGAGGGTTCAGTGCCTTAAAATGGGCGCCCCCTAATATTTGCGATGGATCTCTGGGGGCTGCTTAAGGGGGCGATTTATGGCCCCCTCACGCGAATTACGTAGTTTAAGCCTGAAATTAAGATAAGCCCGCTCGCCCTTGGATGTCAGGTGTGTTAAAACGGGTCACGGCGCCCTTTTCCCTATTATCCTGTGCGTTGCAAAGGATGTCCAGGATATCCCGGGGGATGGGGCGTCCGCGTCGGGTGGCTGTAAAGCTGCGCTTATAAAATTATACGTTTACATTGCGACAGGCCACATTGGAAGTTATGTGCAGTAAACCCCATCGCTTCTCCGGCGTTTTACGTGATTACGATTGCTTTTTTTAACAACGACATCAGCTGGAAAATTCGGGCCTCGTTTTGTTTTAATGGGACGAACCCCGGGGAAGTTTTTAATGCGCCAGTATTAAATCGCACTCAGGCTCGCGTTTTGTTGTTCTTTATTGCTTCACTTTACATTTTTACATCACCAACATCTTTAAGTTGCAACTTGTATTCTAAGTCATCAAGAAGTTATATGCGAAACGAATACCGTTGGCTTTTTCTGCTTTCGTTGGAGGCTTCCCACAATACAAACCAATAACATCTCGAAAATCATTTCACGATTCACCTGAATTACATTATCGATCAAAATTGGTTTTAAAAATGTATGCCGATCCCTGTCCTGGGATGGCCATCAAAATATCGTTGGAAAACGATTAAGAGGCACCCCGGGCCATCGCCTCCACTTGCCGGTGAACGGCTCAATTTCGCCCCCCTGGTGTTTACAATTCGTTACGTGCAGTCGTGTACCAGAAAACAGCGTGATTAATCGCCGCGATCTGAGAGATTAGACGCCCTTTTTGTTCGCCTTTTTGTGTGCGAGCGAAATGCCAGTTCTTAAAAGCTCTTAGATTAGAACCAGTCCGTGCGAATTTAGGGGCCAGTAGGGCCTAATGATTGATTAAAGGAGCGGCCGCTATCCTGTAATTGTTAAAGGGATTGCTTCCAGAAACCAATGATTTTTTGATTCCAAATATCTTTCATTTTTCTAAATGGTTTTCCAAGTAGCTATTCAGGTGTATTGCCACTTTTGTGTTTAAGAATGGAAGTTATTTTGCTGAGGGTTACCGAGGCAAAATATCCATTCGAGAACGCAAAAGCATTTGGCGTTCGAAATACATACAAGATTGTTTCGAAAACTGCAGAAAATTGCAATACACCAAGACAATTTTGTTATACACAACAATTCATTTATATTTAAAATTGTTTGAACCGTAAATATTGAGTATGGTCGCGGAAACATATATAGAAGATTGTATACAAAATAAAATTTATATTGCAAATAAATTGTTACCGTCTTCAGCAGACCCTACAGTAGTTGCCAATAATACAACGTGTGCAGTAAACTTGAATAATTACAGCATTGAACATCCAGACCTGAACACTAGGTAACGGACAGCATTGGATCTGGCATAAATTTGACTCACTGCAATATCGGCACTTTCAATTTACATGTAGTAGGTACAAAATAGTTTTCGTATGTTATGTATTTAATTAATAAAATTATAATTGTAAGTTGAATAATTGACAAATTATTTTGACATTTGTTTTATGTTTTAGAACGAAAAAGACTTTGGCGTACTAAAACATAAAAGTACTTCGCAGCAACAAAAACGACTCAGTTTGTCAACTGAAAATTCAATGTAAATGTCAACTTTTGATGACAGTTTTCGAAAAATACGTTAAAGTAACGTGTACGTTACTTGACAGCATGACATTCAAATGTCAGATGCATTTATGATATGAATGCATATGACATTCGAATGAGGGAATCTGTATAGCAGCATACAAAACCTTGAATGTGCAATACTACGACAATGGTTTTCATTAGTTCATTCAGAGAACCTTATTTTTAGATCATTAAGACACCGGTTCTGTGAATAACCGTATAAATCAGGCAGTTGCGCACGTGCATGAAACTGAGGCACTTTTATAGACTCGGAAATAGATTTCGTCCAATTCCACAATACAATCTATGAGACCGTATGTTTCTTAGGTTATTTATACTCCAATAGAAGGATTATACATGACTGAAATAGAAAACCTGGCTATTTTTTACTTTATAATCCTTGCAATGTTTTGTTAACGCTAAAAAATTGCATTGATGATCAAAATTTTCTAAATTATTTAATTGTTACATAAATTAATTAACTTGAATTTGTATTAATTATCATCCGGAGTTAGATTTTTCACGACTGAAATTGATAAGTTTAGATGGTTCTGGTTTAAGATACACTGCATACAATCATTGAAAATTATTGATAAAATTCGAAAACTACATTTTAACCCAACATTTGTCAAAAACAAATTAAATGTTGCTGAAATTAAATAACTTTCAAACGTTTTTAAATCAATAATTGTTATTTGATAAAATTGAAAATAATTGTAAATACAAATGCGAAAACCGAAAGCGCATGCTGAATGCTTTTGTATTTTTTAAATATTCCTTAAAATAAGGGAGTAATGACTATTTTTCGAAAACCAAAAGAACGCCAATAACTATGAACTTGGGCTCCAATTACAAAATTTGAACTAAGAAAAGTTGATAGTTTCAATGCGTTCTAACTGCCGTTTTCGGGTGTTACAACTTAGTATTAACACCCTGTATACATGACTGATACAAAATATACTATTGTTTGCATCCTTAATTATTGTTAACATTAGAAAATTGCATTGTTGATCAAAATTTTCGAAAATTGCTATTAGTTAACTTTCAATTGTTTTATATATTAAATGTAAACTATGTATTTTTAAAAATCTAAAAATTGTTTAATGTTGAGTGAAATGTAAATAATTATGTTTCGTTCTTTGATTCTAATAGTTTATTGTTTATACAGGGTATGTAGTGGTATTTACTGGTATCTTATCAAAAATATTTTTTAATAAACTACTTTCAGTTTTTTTATAGGTGATTCTCAAGGTACAAATGTCTGTAAATATAGATACATATGTACGTACGTTTTTTTTTATTTTGTAGACTTTAAATCACGATCTTTTGAAATTTATGATTGTTTCAACAATCGCATGGAATTCTCATTAAGTTGTACCTATCATAAAGTTTATAAGTCACATAGGTACTAATTTTTAGTGTAAATACTAATACTAATTTTTATACTAAAAATTTTTATACTAAAAATTAGTTCTAAAATAACAAAAATAATAATAATAAGGACAATAAATACAATAATTGGAAAACTTATTAAAATATGCAGGGTTCATAAAACATAAACAAAACGATGGCTTTTAAAAATTTCAGCACAAGTCATATCTGCATTAAAAAAAATGCTACAAATAGCCCCAATAAATTGATTAATATTATTTATTCTATTTATTTTAGTTTTTATCAAATTTAATATAATAAATTATTATTCTTTTAAATACCAATATTCCTGTTTGGTTAAGAAAAAAACTATCGGCAATATCTGCTGATTCAAAAACAAAACACTTTCATCAAAGTTGCCATGAAAAAGGTATATCTATCCTTTTCATGGCAAATGTATGTCTTGTCTGACGGATTTGTCAGAGATCTTATTGAAACGTTATGGCTTTCACCGACCACCAAAAACAATTTCGAAGAAACTTTTCCAGTAATCGTTTACTGTGATAAAACCAGCAGAAAAGTAATTCAGACATACGTATTTTTTTTCATGTCACGCTTTGATGAATGATTTTTTGAATCATTTTATGAAAATCCAAAAATGATTCGTTGAATAGTCTATACGATTAATGAAAAATTGTTCCTCATTTTGATATACTAAACTTCAGCTGATAATGAAATTTCAAAATTCAGTGATTTCAATGACTACCGAGAATCGTGGACATTTTGATATTCAGTCAGTTTGATATGTGCAAATTTGACAGTAATCATACAAATTTTCACAGAATATATTTCAATGATTACTATTATCAATGAAACCTAAAACATTGCATTTTTTTTAGAATAGTGCTTATTTGACAGAAAAATTGCAATTTTGATAAAATTTGTGTAAATTCCAAGTACTACTGATAATCATTAAAATTTTAATAGAATAAGTGTAAAAATTACAGTATTTTTAGAAATTTGACACTACAGCATCTCAATAACTATAAATTGGCGTCCTTTGATGAATGATTTTTGAATCATTTTATGAAAATCCAAAAATAATTCGTTGAATAATCTATACCAGTAATGCAAAATTGTTCCTCATTTTGATATACTAAACTTCAGCTCATAATGAACTTTCAAAATTCAGTGATTTCAATGAGTACCGAGAACCAGGGACATTTTTATATTCCATCAGTTTGATATGTGCAAATTTGACAGTAATCATACAAATTTTGACAAAATATATTTCAATTATCACTATTAACAACGAGACATAAAACATTGCATTTTTTTAGAATAGTGCCTATTTGACAGAAAAATTGCAATTTTGGCAAAATTTGTGTAAATTTCAATTACTACTGATAATCATTAATATTTTGATAGAATAATTGTAAAAAATAGAGTATTTTTAGAAATTTGACACTACAGCATCTCAATAATTATAAATTTCAATGATTTCTGTTAATATGTAAACGTTAAAGATGGCTATTTCATTTCATTTATTAGTATTATGACTCTAAATAGAGTATTATATTGTCATTCTAGGATAACATGCATAATCACATTCAGATATTACAGTATTTTTACTGTTACAGTAGCCATTTTGTGAGTATATGTCTCAATTTAAATTATGTTAGAAACTCATGGAGGTTATATAGTGGTTTGCTTAAAAAAAATTCTTTCATTGCACTCTTGAACCTATGTTCCGACTTTATTTCTTTATAGTATGTAAATAATTTGTTGTTTGTAATTGGTAGAATAAGTGCACACATTACAGTAAAGATTGATATTTTAACAGAAGTAGTGTACATTTTACTGACAACTGATAATCATTGATATTTTGACAGAACAATTGAAAACTTATCAGAAATCTTAGATATTTATCTCAATAGTCATATATTTCAATAAATCATGATAATAATTAAGCAATTATTGTTGCTATTTTGCCTCAAAGAGTGCAAATTTGACGGTAAACATTGATATTTTGACAGAGAAAGTGTATATTTCAATGACTACTGACAATAATTGTAAATTTGACAATAATCGTAGAAATAATGATAAAATAATTATAAATTTTAATAATTACTGTCAATTTGTAAAAATTAAAATTTTTAATTTTGCCAGAGTAAGTGCAAATTTGCAGTAGGTTATTTTGTTAATTTAATTGATATTTTGGCAGAATAAGTGTAAACTCCAGGATGTCTAACTTGTAATTTTATTTTATCATAAAACATTCATGGAAATAAAAAAAAAAAAACAGGACTTGTTGATGAAAACTATGAGTGAATAATTGTAAACTTTAATGTTTACTGTGATTACTTAAACGCTTAACATTGTAATATTGTCAAAATAAGTTCAAATTTTACGGTAAACATTCTTTTTTACCAGAGTACCTAAATATAAACTTCAGTGACTAATAACAATCGATGAAATTTTAAAAATTTTATAATATATTTATATGATTATTTCAATCATTAAACATTGAATTTTCCATAATAAATGCAAATTTGTCTGTAATCATTAAACATTTAACAATTTGTAATGTGCAAAATTGATTCATTCTCGCCTAGGGCAATATCTGGATTGTTCTTTTTTTTAGATGGTTAACCTGCAGGTTTGTGGATCGAAATCAGGAGTTTAAAGCCTCTGTGACGTAGTGAGTTAAGGCTGTGACTAATCAATAGTCGTGTGTTGAATTCTCGATTAGATCAGTATATGAGTTAAATTTTTCGACCCGAAAAAAAAACCATGTATCACAATAATTTACAATATCTAAAATGTTGTTTCGAAACTACTGCATTTCGAAAAAAATGCTTGCGAAGGTATGCTGTGCTTAAAAAAATGTCTGGAAGATTGTTCTATCGAACCCCACATCATTATGTAGAGTTTCCTGACGTGTGCTTTGTAAATAAGTCCATTAATAAACTATTATTATTATTATTTAATTGGTACATTCTAAATAACGTTGTTACCATTAAAAATGTATTGCAAATTTACGTTTGACAAGGCCGCACTCTATGCAACTTTGAGTACGTGACTATTACTTTCGGATTTTGTTTCAAATATTTACATTTCCTGGATGTGTGTGTACAATTTTGAGAAGAAAAAATAATGAATGGAAATGTTTACAATATTTTACATTTGCTACTTATAGTTAATCAGGAGTGCAAATTCCATTCAATATTCTATTATAATTTCAAATTTGTGTTTCTCATAGTAGTATATTTATTGCATTTTAGGTTATCAATTAATTGGCGTTTCTCTTAGTAGTATATTATTGCATATTAGGTTATCAATTATGGCTTATTATATTTAAATCCGGAGCAATGTTCAACCCCTTTATTCTTCATTCTCCAATACTCCACCTCTTATTGCTGTTGTTCTGCATTATACCCCTGTAAATATCATTTTTGCCCTGGACAGCTGAGTGAGATGGCGTGAACAGCCCTGCGACAATATGGGGGTGTGGGCAACAGCGTAAATTACATACAGGGTGTCAATTTGAAAACCTGCCATCGACTTTTTTCATAGAAGCCATGATTATTTTTAAAATTACTTAAAACCGTTTGGGTGGTTCGAAGAGGGAACCAAAATGGCGTAGGTAGTGTCGACCCCCTGCCCACCCTTTAAGCCACAGCCACCTCCATCTAAAAAATTGAAATGACACCCCCCTACTTGTGATACATCGTTGGAAAGCTCTTGAAAAATGATTTCCATCATCGGCGTCAATATTCGAGTAATCATCGTATTCAGGATAATGCAGGTTCAAACCCGCAATAACCGATCTAAAGATTGTTAGTGGTATAAGTGCCATATTATAAAAATAGGCTTATTCTTACCTAGAGGTCTGTTACGGCCGTTAGTTATGAATTTGAGATGGTAAATCATTCAGTCCCTTAACTGAGTGATATGGGACCTAAACAACCAAAGGTCCACTCATTTCATATATCACGTTTAATGGCAGTAACAATCTCGGTATTTTACCGGGTAAAATACCGAGGTAAAAAACCCTCAACAATTCAAAATGCGATTCAAAATTCCCAAACGGCTAAGCCCGATTTCATGGAAGGGGAAATTGAATTAACTGAACGCGTTTGGGTGGTGCTATAGGCAACCTTGTAATCATTGTCGTGCCCTCAAAATATAACGTTACAATTCTTTTTGCGATAATTATCGTTGATTTTATTTCAGCCAGAGGTGCGATGGATTACTTGACACGCCATCGGCTTTGGAGGCCGCTGGCCGCCATATCGTCCTCTGAAGAGGTGGCCGCGATGGCCAGGCCGTCCTCAGCTGTGCTGAAGGCGGTGAACAAGACTCTGACGACGATAGCCTCGGTCACGTATGCTGACAGTGACGGGGAGGTCTGGCATAGGATTGTTTTCAGTGCGGACGCGAACAGCATCTTCAGGAGGGAGCAGAACGACACCGACCTCAACATGGACTTCGACGCGACGATAGCACCCACTTATTACCCCGGATTTGACAATATCAGTTTTGCCAATGGCACCAACATGACAGCCGAGGATCAGACGTGGGAAATGGTCACGATGGTCGGCACGGCCATCGTGCTGGGACTACTGATCTTAGCCACAGTAATAGGTAAGTCCACAATATTTTATTACAAAAATTATTGCGATATATACAGCCAAACTAAAGACTCACTGTTAAAATCTTACGTGTATTAAGATTTTGATTTATTTCTACATTTGTCTATTTACTATAAGTTATAACTACTATGAAGGGTGTAAAAAACTTTGCCACTTTATTTGGGAAGTTATTTTAAAATAAAAATGTTATATGGACATAGGTCATATTCCAATTAGTCACAAAACTGCAACGGATTTAGAGTAAATAAATTTAAATTGTTTTTTTCGGCAATTACAATACATCACAAATGTTTGTATTACTCTTTTTCTAGTTCTTCTAGTGTTCTAGTTTTTGATCTGTAAGTAATGGGAATATGATCTATGTTCATAATACCATTTTTATCTTAAAGTTACATCCCAGTGAAGATAGCAACGATTTTCACACCTATTATAAACGACCTTGTAATTAATAGCTAATACTATTACTTGGGCCATTATTTTAAAATTTGCAATTACTAGGATAATATCTAAATTGTTCAATGTTCAATTAACACCCCTTCCCCCCTAAATCCATGTATCATATTAATAATTTACAATATTTATATTTTTAGTATTAAAATTTTCATTTATACATAGTTAAAATATGCTGAAGTAATTGTTAGTGGCAGCTCTGTCCTGAGCGTTCAAGGCTGTATAAACAATCTTCTAAAATGAGTTACAGCGCAGCTAAAGGAGCCAATGCTTTATCATCGTTGTCATCTTGCAAAAAGCAATGCGTAGGCATATTCTGCAATTTTTTCTTTGTCGGATCTGTGGAGCGCAAAATGAGGCGCGCCTCGACGCCGTACATTACCAGACCCTGAGGAGGGATTGTGCGGGGGTGAAATTGATATATGCGTCCAGCTTTGCTCACCCCGCCCAGGGCCGGCTCGGCAGTAACGGCGTCCCTAAGCCAGTTTTAATTTAATTTTTTTAAGCTTTGTAAATGTTACAGAAGGGGCAGCTATACTGAAACATGTTTAAAAATTGTTATTTGTTTTATATACAAAAGATTTATGCATGAAGATGTCGACCAAGAGACCCAATTGAGATACCAAATATCTTCTCCAATTTTGAGCAAAAACAAATTTAATAAGGGGTTGCTAATAATCTCGCGAAACGTGCAAAAAGCTCAACCTCTGGCATTAATTCCAACGCTATTATAATGAAGCCATTATTTCGTGCATCGAATAGCGAAACGTTTGCTGTAATTATCTATCTCGGTTTCCGTGGATGCCCGAACTTTTGGCGCCGGCTATTTCGCTATTTCAACTTTGCAGACGGTATCATATATCTAGTCCCGTTCGTTCCTTGTTATGTGCGGCTTTTTGCGGCCGTGAAATATGCACGATTTAATTATGAATTTATAGCACAATTAGGTGCAATTTCACTGGGGGCCGTTAATTATATGCTCCGCGGTCGACCGCCTTCCACCCCATAGACCCAACTTCAAACTGCAACTACTCATACAGTTTCACATGAAGATATTAATTTTCCCGAGTTTCATTTTCCGTACGTGACATAGTAATTCACATAGTTTGTAGTTACATAACTTTACATACGTGATGTGGTAATTCATAATAGTATTTTACAGTAGAAGTCCGTTAGGATAGCCTTTACGGCTAAGCCAGAAGTTTGTGAGACAATAAGAGCAGGCGAGGCAACAAAGGCCCTAACGGACGTGTATTGTACAATATTGTTTGTAATATCTCTATGATTCGATCGAAAACATCCCTCCAATAATTATATCGTTAGGACAATCTGAGTCAGAATCTGATGACGAATTGTCCAATTTTGAATGAATTTAAAACGTTTTTGTTTCATTCTCATTTTCACAATTTGCTTGTGAGACAATAAGGGCAGGCGAGGTAATAAAGGCCCTAACGGACGTGTATTGTACAATATTGTTTGTAATATCTCTATGATTCGTTCATTATTATTCTGAAGGAACAAAGGTAACAGTTGCAACGCAAATGTTCCAAGGATTTGCGGCTACTCCACCGAAGCAGTCAAACTAATGGATTTATGTTAGTTCAAGCAATAATAATCTTGAAGCATCAACTTCAATCTCCTCTACGTTCCTTTATAGCATGCAGATTTTAAATAATACAAATTGTCCCATAACATTAAATATTATTAACATTAAATATAAACAGCAATTGCAATAAATGAAGTTGAGATTTACGTTTATTTATTTAAATAATCCTCAAAACAACCTTTAACAACTAGTTATTACAAAAAGATAATTTGTAGATAGTTTGATTTTCGATAATATCAAAATCCTTTAGTGGAGAATCAAACCATTAAAAGTCCGAGCCTTAATTCAAAATGTCAACAGTTAACTGACTAAATATAGTCTTTACTAATAATTGACTGTGTTGGCTAGTTATCGCGATAATGATTTTTAATATCAAACAACGTAAAGTACTATCACTAAATCACGATCCAAAAAATATAAGAATTTTGAGAATTTGTATATTACTTGGGTAGTCATGTACAATCGTCGACAATCGAAGTGCAACACGGTTTTTTTTGCAACCACCTTATTTGAGGGCGAAGCTGTTTTCAATGTGTAGTTTTACTTGCAAGTGCCTAAACCCGATTACCAATATGGTCGAATATCGCTCTGGTTTATGCCTTTTCGTTGCATTTCAAATGTCAGCGATTGTACATGACTACCCAAGTATTATACAAAATCTCATAATTTTTGTATATTATTTGGATCGTGATTTAGTGATAGTACTTTACGTTGTTTGATTTAAAAAATCATTATCGTGATAAGTTAATTGGGTTCGTTTAATGGGTAATGTGTCTGTTAGTAATTTTTGTTAGTAAGTCAACATAGATATATGGATTCAGTTCATTTTTTATGGATCGTGATTTAGTGACAGTACTTTACGTTGTTTTGTTGTTAATAATCAATTATGGAATTACAAAGTGAAATTAGCGACTTCATGTACCAAATTATCTTCAAATTTTGCCGAGAAGTTCCTTCAATACATGTCATCACTGCTTACAAATTCGTTAGCATTTGTGGCTACCAATTAATTAGAACGCCACCGTGTGGATGGGAACAAATCACATAAATGAATTAATGCAATAACCCATTTTCAAATTGTGCAGATAAGTTATCTTATGTCATCATAGTATGATATCAATAGCATTTGTGTCTACCAATGAATTTCTACGCCACCTTGTGGATAGGAACAAATCACATAAATAACATAAGTTATCTTATGTCATCATAGTATGATATCAATAGCATTTGTGTCTACCAATGAATTTCTACGCCACCTTGTGGATAGTAACAAATCACTTAAATGAATTCATGCAATAACCCATCTTCAAATTGTGCAGATAAGTTATCCCATTTCATCATCGCATGATATTAATAACATGACATTAATTTCAGCCACATGATCCGTCCGACCTTTATGAGGTAATATTATTTAAATAAAACGGATTACGGTTTAGTTTTAACAGGTTCAATTCTACTTCTACACATATCTATAGATAGGTACATTCATTTATACGATTGATTCGGTTTGAAATGCTGAGATTGCTTGAATATCGGCGCGCTGAACAATTTTATTTCCGAAATGACGTTGACCCAGAATATCATTGAATTACTTATATTGAGGTGATCTATTATGTGCATTGGCAACTAGTTTGATTTTAGCAAATAAAATTGATTCATTATATCGGCATTTACGCAATTACGTTTACCCAGAAAATCATTGAATTATTTATATTAAGCGATTTATATAGACTGATCTGTTATGTGCATTTGTAACTAGTTTGATTTTAGCAAATAAACTGTATTCATTATATCGGCAATTACTTATTTCGTAGTAGTAAAGGAAGGAATTTTACAATAGTCTACTGTCTTATTGAAAATATTGCGAGAACAAGATATAAAGTGCAATAAAGTTCGATCCACTACGCAGTAATCGGTGATAGGAACCTGCATTTCTACCTTTATTAAACTTCGCTCCGCTAGCAAGCTAGATAGATAGATAGATTCATCATTAGTATGGAAATTGACTTTAGAATTGGTTAATAAGGTTTACAAACGATATCGTCCTTCGTATTATTAGGCAATTTACAAGGTAATAAATGCATCAATTTCGCCCATATTAACACAATTAATTAACCTCACAATAGAAACAGGAACATTTCCTGCCTCGTTAAAACTAGGAAGAGTAGTCCCAATCCTAATGAAGGGAACCTAGTTACGTAAATATAAATAATCCTGAAAATTCCGATACATTAATTTTATTATGATTTTAATTTAAACAAAAAGTGCTAAAAATATTGGAACAATTGTACATTTTATTTTGTTTAGTCAAAAAGTGTAGAAAATTTGTCAAAAGATCTAAATACTTTATCTGCTTCAATTGATACTTATCAATTAAAATGTACTGAAATTATCTAAACATTTGACAATTTTTTACATTTTGGATGTAGTTTTTCAAATTTTCAATAAATGTCTTACGGAATTAACAACCAAGTTTATAAAAGTTTGAGTTTTTCATTATTACGGAACCATCCAGAATTAAATTAAATTAAATATTCGCACATTTTTTTTAATAAGTAAGGAAAACCCAAGATTTTTTCTTGGTTCTTATACTGGATGAATTCTTATGCTGGATGATATTTTATTAGTTATCGACGCAGATAATTTGTAATTTTCTAGAAATTTGTCGTATTTCGACATGTTGAGTGTCATTTTTTTAAATGATCAATGGATCTCTTATATTATCAAAATAGTATAAATGTCTTGAAACTTCATTAGCTTCTCATTATTGCATTATGGAACCATCAAGGATTCAAAGAAAATTCACAGATTTTCTGTACATATCGTCAATAGTTTTGACAGTATGTGAAACTTTCATCAATGATTTTGATTTTTTTAGGATTTTGATTAATTTAGACAGTGTAAATTTCAAACAATTTCAATGGATACCATATGGATTAGGTGTTCAGAACTTAAAAAATTCAAGAAATTTATAAAAAAATTCATTTTCAATTTACGAAACCACCCAACGAAACTTTTGCATATTTTTATATGACTAAGAATTTTTTTAATTTTGATATTGGGTGATTTTTTTATGTGTTTTGACAGTATGTGAAACTTTCATCAATGATCGAGAATTTGTTAGGATTTTGATAAATTTACACGGTCTAATTTAAAAAAAAAATTCAATGAACACCATGTGGATTAGGTTTTCAGAACTTAAAAAGTTAATCAAATTTTATTAGTTTTTCATTTTTAAATTACGAAAGCATCCAACGAAATTTTTGCACATTTTTATACGAAATTGTAAGTATTTTTTTTATACTGCGTGATTTTTTATCAGTTAACGACGAAGATTTATTTGAACTTTCTAGAAAATTATTATATTTGGACATACTGAGACATGGAGCCATCGACATATTGGACAGTGGGGATTTCTAATGGAATTGACCAAAAAGTTAAAAATGTCATAAAATTTCGTTAGTTTTTCATTGTTGTTTTATGAAATCATCAAGAATTCAATGAACGATTCGCACATTTTCCATGAATTGGATTCGGTTTGAAATGCTGAGATTGCTTGAATATCGGTGCGCTGAACAATTTTATTTTCGAAATTATGTTGGCAGGTGTACATTTGATATCGCCGTTCGTATGATTACCAGAGAAATTAATGCTCAAACTCTAAGACTCACTCGAGCAAAGTAAGGTTCTGCGCTGGTGGTTATTTCTAACTGCCCTGAGTAAATGCCGAACTTCTGAATTTATACCGTTTCTCCCTCCATATTCTACCACCCGATCCCTATTTTTGCTTGTTTTTCTGAACTTGATCTCTCTCGTGCGTACGAGTGCACCACCCAAGGTTACCACGCCAGTGCACTGGGGTTTCCAGAGTACTATTTGATGATCAAAGTCCAATTTTCGATTCTAGGAAAGAGTAGTTTTGATAATAATATACCATTGTAGACATTCTAAAGTGCACAGACCCTATTACCGCCCCCTTCACCTGATATAGGTAATGTAACTTATACAGTGACTGCGTTTTTCAATATATTTGTGTGCAGCAAATTTTATATTATTCTATGAGGTATGTTTATTTCGTATATTTGGTCTTAAGCCCGTTCGTTGACTGTTAACATGTAAAATTAATTCAAACAATATCGGTGTTTTTGGTTTCGTAAAATATAAATTCAAGTAAGTCAAGTTTAACCTGACTTACAAAAAAATGGATGGGTTTTGCCGCATTTGTTTCTGCTTAAATGTTTTAAAAGTTATTTAACGAAGTTAAACACCACAACAGTTAAACAACAACAACATAAATTATTCTGGAAAAGTCTGCAAAAAGTATGACGAAGAATTTTGCTTTCTAGACATTTAAAAGAAAAAGTGACCTCTTAGAAATATGACTGAAAGATGTTAAAAAGAGGAGAAATTCCAATCAATTCGAGAACATATACAAACGAGAACGAAAGGGAAATAATGGACAAAATTCGTCGTTTGTGCCGAACTTTAGACGCAAGATATAACCGAAGTGGCTGGTACATACATTATTTTACAAATAATAATTCTTTTTGGTTGGAGGAAAACTTTATTGTTGATTCCTAATTATCGCATGAAAAATAAAACGAATCTTCTTTAATGTTATAAGCAGAAACTTGGGCAGCACGTCATCAAGGCAAGCATGATTTTGTGGATGTTTTACAGGAAATTGATAAGTCCATCTCGACCGTCAAAACTTTGGAAAATTCTTTTTGCTTCCAAAACAGAGACGTCAAAATATTCTACGGAAAAAGCCTTGGAGCTTATTTTAAGTAAAAAGTCAGTAATTTAAGTAAACAATAATATTTGAATATATGGCAGTATTTCAAAGGGATGCAACATTTATTCAGACTATAAACAAGTGTACATTTTTAAATGGAAATGTAGACCATCAGGCATAAATGTTACAGATATTATAGCAGAAGTACCACTTATATGTCATTTGGAGCACACAACTAAACGTATAGTTGAATTTCAACATGAGATAATGTTGTATTACATAAATACGCTTCAGGTTACAGAAATTAACATAGAACTAATTGTCAGTTATGGCTTCGATGGAAGTAGGGGCCAATCAACTTATAAGCAAAAATTTGAAACACCTCGCACTCATTCCCATAACTCTTTATTTGCAACAACATGAATTCCTCTTCGTTTGCAAACTTTGAACAAAATAGTTTTATGGAATAATCGAACCCCACAATCGGTATGCTTTTGTAGACCAATCAAATTGGAATATGTAAAAGAAACATTTGAGCATATTTTGAAGGAGAAACAAAATATTGATCACCAAATTGAGAGGCTGCAGCCATTAAAAATATGTTTACCAGAAAATAAAGTCGTAATTGTAAAATATAAATTATACATGAAGCTAATTGACGGTAAAATATTAAATACTTGACGGGAACAAAGTCGAGTTGTGCTTGTCCTATATGTGGGACTCACTCCAAGCATGATTTTGGAAATTGAAAAATTAGAAGCGAAAATTTTTGAACCAAAAAAGAATACTTTGCAGTTTGAAGCAAGCCCTCTACATGCATGGATCAGATTCTTTGAGTGCATAGTCCAATTTCTTATAGATATGATCTGTATGTATAGGAAGTCTGAGGAGATGAAAATAAGGAGATTTTAAAACAAAGGAAGAAACTTGTTCAAAAATGTTTTTTGGATAAGCTGCATCAGAGTGTCGATAAACCCAAATCCAAAGGGTTTGAGAGCACAAATGACGGCAATACAAGTCGACGAGAATTTAGCAATACAAAATTGTTTGCCACTATTACGGATGTCAGAAATGATTCCCAGATTTAAAATAATTTCAATTTCAATATCATGTCGCTTACAAGTGGATTGCCGGGAAACGGTAAAATTATACATACAAAAATACTCGTGTTATACCGCCAAGCGTTCATAAAATTTAAATTCATGGCACACATATGTTAGAAAACACGGTCTTGCCAGTGGGCTATTTTGGTGAGGAAAGATCGGAAGGAACACAAACATGACGAAGAACTTGAAGATGAAGAAAGTGAAGACGAAATTACTTTGGAGTCGGTAGAACCAGAAGACATCATTTCTACTGCAGAATTAGACTTGAGAGCATTTTGAGAGTGAAGTATTAGATTTAAGTTTATTTTTTATGGTTAATTGTATTGAATTACAAGTTTTCTACAAATATTTTCCTTCGTTTTTTCACGAAATTTTTATACCACTACTAATATAACAACCCTCTTTCTAAATTGGAAACAGTGATGACGTCATTCTAAAGAAGAAGAATATTATTACAAATTTTCACAAAAATACCATAACTTACTTTTACTTTTTTAGTTATTGAATTAGAAAGTAGCTAAGCCCATTAGTTTCTTATACAATCCATTTGATTACTTTTGGCCAAGTAAACAGGCTCCAGAAACCAAGCGTCCCCATTACCTTACATTTGCAGATTTACGGCCGTTTGAACATATAGTTTAAAATTCGAGTTGACTAGCTTATGCGTTCCAACTTATATGCATCCGCTATATCTCAATTGTTGGTATCCCAAAATGCGTGGGGTTGCTTGCCTTCTCGAGCCCTCTAGAACCTTTACGTATGCATTTTTGTATTACAAGTTTTAATGATAGAAATTAATCTTAAATATGGATCGGGTCCTTACATCTGCAAGAATTTTAGAGCGATTTAAATTCACTAACATCAAAGTGCCGCTTTTGAAGGGAAACTGAAGCGGGCGATCTCGTGTACTGTTAATTTGTACGTGCACGTAATAACCAGATATGGATGAAGCGAAATACATAAAGGCAATATTTCCAAGTGTGGTGGATCGCTCCTTGGCGACGGTAATTAGCCATAGCAGCAACGAATATATCAGATTTTATCCGACACAAATGCGAGGTCACATCATCAAATCCATTTATGAGAGGCATTGTGATGCTGATGCCTGCTTCGTTCATACATTATTAAACTGGGCAGAAATATGCACCCCTTTAACGGTGAATATTTATAACTAATAAATATCGGAAAAAATAATATAATAATAAGTGATACCCTTCTGTTACATATTATATCGACACTAATAAAGTAATAAAAAAATCTAGTGATGAAAAAATAAATTGTTATGTAATTATCTGTGCCAAGATTAGCTTATACTATTTTCTATTTATTTCATCAAATATAGGTGCTCCTCTCTCGTTAAAATTATTTACCGTTAAAGGGGTGAACATTTATGCCCAGTTTAATAATGTATGAACGAAGCAGGCATCAGCATCGCAATGTCTCTCATAAATGGATTTGATGCTGTGACCTCACATTTGTGTCGGATCTCATTAGCCGGATAGGGTTTTATGTCGGTACTAACGGCTTAGACAAATACGATGCGTCAGCTAGTATTGGAGACCGGATTTTTAGCATGCCTGTTTTCATGAAAATGTTGTTTGTATATTTGCACGCATTGGCAAAAATATGCCTGTTTTATATTGAGTTTTGTGCAGCTTTTGCATCCAGTTAAACGTTGCCGTTTGATGTCGCCGGTTGATTTGGTGTGTTTGTCCGCCTATATTTTGTCAGAGTTTTCTGCTCTTTAAAGCCCTGAGGTTTATTTTTTTGTTATATTTTTCCACGGTGGCTGGAATTCTTCTTCTCATTACAAAACTTCTTATCAAAACCATATCGCAAAGTTTTTCCATGGCTAAGGAAAATTGCACGAATGAATAAAAAACTACCGAGTCTTACGTTTCTACACGATTATGATACACAGGAAACTCCGCAGCCATGTAAGACGATCCCCATTATGTTTTTTTGCTATAGCTGCTATATCTTGTGCCCCCGAGGAGTACGTTTATCAGCGGAATTTATTGCTTCCGTGGCATTTCTTTCTCTGCAGTTTAAATTTCCCCGCTGCAAACAAATTGGATCGGTTTTATCATTCGAGTGTAATAGCTCTGTTTTTATCCGCGAGATTTAACCGACCGAAGGAGCTGGCGGAGGAGCACTCAGGCAGGTGTTCCGGCCTGTTGGGTTTCTCGCGCCGCATCTCCGCAAACAAAGCCATAATGTGTTCTTGAACTAGTTGGGATGTAAACTGGGCAGAGTACAAGCTTATATGTGTTCCGATTTGATCCACGAGACACTGCTTTGCAATACCAAGCGAAAGGCAGCAATATTCGTCGTAGTACAATAGGCTGACCACACAAAGAGAACAGCAAAGCAGATTGGACGAAATCAATCATCATCATGTTTAAATAATTCATTTTAGAAGTAGAAATAGAAATAGTAATAGATGAAAATATTAGAAATAGAAATAACTAAGCAATGAAGCAATGAAAAGAATACGGATGCAAGCAAGTTAAGGCTGCGAGTACTCAATAGTACAAGGTTCAATTCTCGTGCAATAATTAATCACTTAAGTTGAAAACTACAAAAAAAAACATTTTTACCTCAATTATCGTTAATTTACGTTAATTTTCACGATTTCCAACGTCATTTGTTTTCCTTAAAAATGTTTCCTCAGATGATAAGAAATGAGTTGATAATAGGGAAAACACTATTATTTTAGAAGATCATTGTTTTTATGTAAATTTTCAAAAAAAATGTTTTTTGTATATTTTTGTATCATTGATTTCATTGTTATTTTTGATTTTTTTAAATCATTGCTTCATGTCAATTTTCAAAAATCAATGGTTTTATTTAAATGTTCAAAGATCATTGTTTTCATGTCAATTTTCGAATTTACGATATTTTATATCGAGTCCATTCTTGAAAGATATCGTATTATTAATGTTGTATAAACATTATACTAAATATTAATAATTTGCGTGAGTGCGCATATTTTATGAAGTGTCGAAATGAACTCGGCACAAACTACAGGGCTTTCAATCAGAGTCCCGTCGTCGTCGTTTCCGCATTCCATCAGGAGCGGCATGACTTAAACATGCCACTTGGCCTGGGACAAAAAAAAATCTCACGGTCGTAAAAACGGGGCAGGCGAATCCTGGCAATTTATACGGGGCCAAAGTGGGATCGGGGGCGATCCCTGCCCGAGTTTAATTCCATTATCCCAGGAAGACGCGCCGGAATTTTCGCGCCGGTAAATCATCGCCGTGCCCCGAATTTCGGCGGTACTGAATTTTTCCGCCATGGCGTGAATTGAGCAAACATTCGTCGGTTATTTATGGCCTCGGCAAAATGTATGGGGGTTGCCAGAAACGGCCAGGAAAGGTTTAACAGTACTTATTAGTTTCCAAAAATTAAATAGCTATGTTGCAGTTAACATAAATAAAAATATGGTAAAAAGTGATGTCATTTGAAGCAAGTCATTTGAAAACTTGACGCTTGACGCTTGACGCTTGCCGCTCACCGCTGCTCGTTGATATTAGTATTCGCCCCCGCTCACCGCTCGTATCGTACCCGAGGCCTTAGTCTTGCAAAATATCAACCTGTACTGTAAAACTTGACGTAGTCTGGCAAAATTACATTGTTTAATATTTGCAAATTGACACAACAACAAATGATTTATTTGTGCAAGTATTTAATCTATCAGATTAAGATTGCTGAAAAAATGCAATGTAATGGTCTAATATATATCATACATCAACATAATTCCTGAAATTTGACGGCGTTGTTAATTATTTTAGTCAAAATTCATTAAGTTTTCGAAAATACGATCTGAAACTTTTTATTTCTGAAACATCTAACAGTGTTATTCACAAAAAAATAAGTCGGGGTTTAACTGTGGTTCATTCTTAGTAATCTTGGCAACCCTTTGTAAAACACCCATCAACCATGGTATACATTTTTATGAATAACCCTGAAAGAAACTTACATGCATTTATAATAAAATTTCGACAAAATGAATAAAATTTCTATAAAATTTAAACGGAATAGAATCTTAGAATAGAAATTTCTAAAAACTTGACATATTATAGAAATCTTTACGAAATTGTGCCTACGATAGTTCAAAGTATTTATATTTCATTTGATTTAGGATATTATGATTAATTGCTATACGATATTCTGAAGAATCACAAAACAATTTATTTTTTTAAAGTTTTTGAATATTCAATAAAACTGTTAGATGATTATTTCCTGTTATAAATTATTATTTTTGTTATGGGATCGTCCATTATTTATACCAGTTATTATTATCAGTTATCAAAAATGTTCTAGTGAGTATTAGAAATTCCTAAAATTGGAAATGTTATAGAAAAATCTACTACAAATTTTGTACAATAGTTGCTGATTTTATCCTTTTAAATTATAAAAATTACTTCAAATTCAATTTTTTTGAAATTTGGAGTAGTCATTGAATGCTTCTATAAGTTTTCAGAAAACTACTATTAGTATGTTTATATGCCAAAACACAAAATATAAAGTCTATAAGCAATTTATCACATTAGCAATAAAATAAAAAAACATATATTATTTAAGGTATTATTTTCTTGTACTTACCGGTAGAGTTATTTTTATTTTATTTTATTATTTATTTATTTTATTTTGCCTGACTAGTTTCAGTTTTTAACAAACCATCATCAGAGGCATGATATGTGTATTTTACTATGTTATTGATCTTATTTCTATCATAAATATTTGTAATTAATTTGAATTTTGAAAGATGTATGTTTGAAGTTTAAGTTAATTGTTAAAAAATACACATATCACACGTCAAACCACTCCAATGGTTTGTTAAAAACTGAAACTAGTCAGGCAAAATAAAATAAATAAATAATAAAATAAAAATTACTTTACCTGTAAGTACAAAATTATAATACCTTAAATAAATAACTCGTAACTTATGGATAAAACTTTGTACTTTAATATATTATTAATTCACTAAAACCTAACGTTGAGAATTTTTTAGAAATTTTCAAAAATCTTTATCAGAAATAATTTGTTCTTTATAGAAATACTATCATCAGAGGCATGATATGTGTATTTTACTATGTATATACCTTGATCTTGTTTCTATCATAAATATTTGTAATTAATTTGAATTTTGGAAGATGTCTGTTTGAAGTTTAACTTAATTGTTAAACAATACACATATCAGGCTTCAAACTCCAATGGTTTGTCAAAAACTGAAACTAGTCAGGCAAAATAAAATAAATAAATAATAAAATAAAATAAAAATAACTTTACCAGTAAGTACAAAATTATAATACCTTAAATAAATAACTCGTAACTTAAGGATACAACTTTGTACTTTAATATATTATTAATTCACTAATCCTGACGTTGAGAATTTTCTAGAAATTTTAAAAAATCTTTATCGGAAATAATTTGTTTTTTATAGAAATACTATCATCAGAGGCATGATATGTGTATTTTACTATGTATATACCTTGATCTTATTTCTATCATAAATATGTGTAATTTATTTGAATTATGAAAGATGTCTGTTTGAAGTTTAAGTTAATTGGTAAACAATACACCTATTACGCCTCAAACCACTCCAATGGTTTGTTAAAAAACTGAAACTAGTAAGTCAGGCAAAATAACCATTGGATAACTCTACCAGTAAGTACAAAATTATAATAGGTACCTTAAATTAATAACTGGTAACTTATGGATAAAATCTTGTACTTAAATATATGATAAATTCACTAATCCTGACGTTGAGAATTTTCTAGAAATTTTCAAAAATCTTGGTCAGAAATAATTTGTTTTTTTTATAGAACTACAAAATTTGTAGATTTTAATTTATTTTCTATAAAGTTTCACAAAACTTCTGTTGCATGATGGAATTGCAATGGTTATTTTTGCATTTTGTGCAAAAGTTGCTATTTTTTTAAATATAAAAATTGCATCAAATTCGAATATTTCCAATTTTGGAGTTAGCATTCAATGTTCTATAAATCTTCAGAAAATAGAATTTATAGAGAATAGAGAAGAAATAGAGAATAAATACAGGAATAGAGAATAGAATTCAAGAAATATGTCTAAAAGTTACTGTTAATTTAGAAAATTATTATAGTTACATAAAATATCAATAAATTTCTATAAGCCACAAAAAAATTAGATGTTTATTAAATAATCCTGAAATTGTTCCATTGTAGTCTACAAAATGCCAAAACTTGATAATCTATAGAAATTCCTATGAAAGTTGGTGGTTTTGTTCAATCAGAAATAAGTTTTGTTCAATATTCAAAAATCTATCAAAATTTAGAGAAATATCCAACCTTCCGATTTTTTTAGAAAATAAAAAAAATACATCAATTATGAATAATAGAATTGGTAAGGATTAAAAGAACAAAAATCTATTAAAATTTAGAGAAATGTCCAACCTTCCGATCTTTTTAGAAAAAAAAAAAAATGCATCAATTATGAATAATAGAATTGGTAAGAATTGGTAAGTAGAATTGGAGTTCCATCAAGTATCTGCTCATCAATCCAATTATGAATAAATTTCTAACCCATAATAAATTTCAACAAAATTTTCAAGTTTTCATCCAATCTTGCTGACATTTTCAAAAAAGCTTCTAGCAAAGTTTAGAAAATGTATAAAACTTCAAAATTCTACGAACTCTGAACGATATTTGGAGTTTTCATTCTATATTGTATGAATGTTCAGAAACTTTGCATTTAAATGAAATATTCGTCTAAAAGTTACTGATTTGGTTAGAAAATTTAAAAAAACACATATAATATCAATAAATCTCTATACTTAAACAATAATAAAATTTAAAAAAAATGGTTTTCTGTGAATAATCCTGAAAATCTTAAAAAAATGTTTCATCTAAGTTTACATAGCCAAAAACTTGAAATTTCATTGAAATATTGTGGTTTTATTCAATAGTCTACGAATTTTCAGAAATCCTCAACTAAAGTTTAAAAAATGAGTAACTATAAGCTGTTGATATTAGCCAAAAACTTGAAATTTTATTGAAATATTGTGGTTATATTCAATGGTCTACGAATTTTCAGAAATCCTCAAACAAAATTTAAAAAAAACTACAACTGTTGATATTTTAGTTTTTTTTTTATATAACGAATAAATAATCAAATGTTCATACAAATTTCAACAATTTTTAGATATCCTCTCAATTTTCCTGAAAGTTTCAAAAAAAATCAATTAAAGTGGGTATCGAAAATGGTAAAATGTGTAAACTTTAAATTTCTTCAAAATTTTAATTAAAAATTACATACCTAGTATGTATTAAAAATTAATGAACGTGTTTTTAGAAAATTATAAAAAAATACATAAAATAGCAATTAAATTCTGTAAGCAATTTATCACTTAAGCCATCAAATAAAAATTAATATATTTTAAATTAAACAATTGTATACTTTTTCTAATAAAAATTGGTGAAACTCAACCAAGTGCTTTATTTTTACTAAATATCTTGAAGTTGATGCATTGTAGCTAATGGTTATTTTGTAATTTTTTACTAAAGTTTTATTGTATTTACTGATTTTTTTAAACGTGCTTCTGTTTTTGCCATACGTGCACGAATCCAAAATGGATTAGGGTAAAGAACAGCAGATTTTTTATGCTGGTGGAAATGTAAATTATTGATTAAAGTAAAGTAAAGATTTGAGTAGTTGATATTATTTTAAAGATGTGACCGCTAGTGACTCTCTAGTGGTGTCTTGAGAGAAAAGTTCAGCTGCAGCTTGAACTCGTCGAAGCCGTGAGCATGCTAAACAATCTGTGCACCAAATCAACTCGTGAATATGTATCCCCCAAGTTTCAGAGGTGGCAGAACTTTAATCTGGCAAAACGAGAATCGGAAATGCCTATCTAATAACCGCTTGTCTGCCACCCGACTTCGAAATATTCAACAACTGGCAACAACTAGATGCATACTTTGCCTAGCGCTCGAGGGGCTTCCGATAATAGTTTGCGTGCACTGAAAGGCAAGCGGCACACAACTGCCGCTCGATTTTGCGCGAACTTTATTGCTGAGCTCGGTTTTTATTATTTTGGGGCGACTGCATGAATAATTGGCGCAAATTAGCTTCGAGCTGAAGCGATGCAGTGGCAAAATGCGTGAGTTATTGCTCGAAAGCGGAAATAATTGCGGTGCTGCATTAATAAAGCGCAGAATAATTAATTCCAGGGCGGCAATAATTTGCGGTTCGGTAATTAAGCATTGCTTGATTAATCTAAATAGATGCAGCAGGTGTTCAGGTGGTATGCATATCGACTGTATGATTACAGTATTGAGCACTGTGAATAGGAGTTGACAATCACTTGCTGAGATAAGTTCAGGGACAATAATGAGAAAATAGGGAGTAGAGAGAACCATATAAATTAAGGGTATTAAAGAGTTTCTCCATATACGAGGTAGATATGAATCTTCAGCCTTCGACCATAGCATCATCACTCGTATATGGGAAATTAAGTTCTTTCATGAGTGCCAGTTTAATATTAATTCTAGTTTCATTCTATTGTAGACTCATTTGTTAGTTCCATTGCAGAAGTTACGTTAAAATAATATTTTTTCGAACATCATCAATCATTTCATTCATTAATTTTCATTAGTATGTTGACTTGTGGATTTTCAGGATATTAATTTTTGTTCTATGTTTGATTCGCAATTTTATGGGCAATTTTTTCAATTCTCTATCAATTTATTGAAAGTTTTTATATATTTCACTCGAATGATACGTCGAAATTTTGAAACATTTTAATTGATTTTGCTGGATTTTCTCGAGACCCACAAAATATTACATTTACTTTTGTTAACCATTTCCTCGATTGTCAATTATAAATTATATATTGTGATGTTATTTAATAGATTTAATTTGTTATTTTATAGTATACGTTAAACAGGATTTTGTTTATAGAAAATTATACTGAATATATTAGATATAGGGTATTTAGATATTAATAGGATTACTTAGGTAGTTAAATAGGATTTGTATAGCTAGAATTATAATTAATTCAGGGCACAGTTAACGTAAAATAATTATAGTGAGTCAGTAATTTGTATAAAATTCAATGGAAAATTCAAACTCATCGTACAAAGACGTTCGACATTCGTATAGAAGTAGAAAAATACAAGGATCTCGAATATCAGATTCAAATCACAATTGGAATTATGGTTTCACCAATATATGTATAAATATAATCATAATTATAATTTTTTGATTCGTTGTCGTAGTTACAAACTGGATTCGGGTAGCAACTCGACAATTTACACGCTTATTTGGATCAACGTAGGCGGATTTTAACAAGCGAAAATCACTTGTTTAACCGAGGTTTTAAAAAGGCGGAACGCCGATAAACAATCGGATTCGCTTTAGATCCCAGAGCATCCACGTCGGTCAGCAGAGAAAAAGAAAACAGTTGTACAGAAACAAAAATCGTCGAACAATATTTATTTTCATTCACGCGTTATTCAAAAATAGTTGATTTACGTTTTGTTTACGCGGATATAATCAATTTCAGGACAGTAATTATTTGCGTTGGAGCATCTGTAAACACTCGACGTGAACTAGGGAATCACTAGTACACAAGATTGGAAAATTATGTACAAAAAAAGTGGAATAATATTTTCCACCTTTTCATTTGTGGCGAACGAAATCTCAAAAAATATAAGTTAGATTGCCTTTTGCAGAAGCTACTGTATTATCACATTAAAATATTGATATCACGGTTGCCTGCATTTATAGTATGCCCTTCGGCTCACCTGTTGGGCGTAAATTCGATACGCAAAACCGATCGGATATCGAATATATGACATTGATAGGGCCCGCTTTACGATTCGCCCAGAATTACCTATTTCAGATTTAACGGGTTCCTGTCAGTCTTCACAATTGCATCGCGCCACTGGATATGAAATCAAATCCAATGCATCGGATATTGAATATTTATTGAATTATATATTTATTTGTACATTTGTTGTCAGGGTATTTTCATGCATTGAGCATTAATTGCATCAACAGCATACAATTATTTGAAGAATTATGTATTGTGCCAGAATGCACATTTCACACATGTCAAGGAATAAAAAAAACACAATTTTAATAATAGTAAAATATGACATAAATCGAACACTTTAAAAACGAATCAAACAATATACAAGAGAAAAGTAGTATCTTCGAACTTGTGAAAGGTTCGTAGAAATTTGAAAAAAAACACGTTTTTCACAAAACACATTTATTCAATCTAAATGTACATTTCAATCGCTTGACGATTATCTTCAGTGGAAACATTACTGTTTGCATTACAGTAATGTTTCTACTGAAGATGATAGCCTAGCGATTGTGTACATGTAGATTGAATAAATATATTTTGTGACAAAGGTGTTTTGTTTTTCTTATTTTTGCAAGACGTGTCAAAAAATTGAGAAAAACTTTTTTTAGATTTAAACTGTTTTCATTACAGTTATGTTTCTACTGAAGATGATCGCCTAGCGATTGAAATGTACATTTAGATTGAATAAATATGTTTTGTGACAAAGGTGTTTTGTTTTTCTTATTTTTGCAAGACGTGTAAAAAACGGAGAAAAACTTTTTCAGATTTAAAAAATCTGCTGCTGTTGAAAAATGCTAAGGAAAGTTGATGGTATTTTATGGCATTCTCGCACTCTGGATAACAAGTTTAATATACTTATTTTTGGAATTTGTACAGAATATCTTCAATATTTAAAAAACTATGCAGTACTTTTATAAATTTCTCTCTCACAGCATTGAGCGTTTTTAAAGTAATTTATCTCAGGAATTTGATGGCATACAAGGGACTTTGCCTTAAATAGTAGTAGTAGTAGTAGTAGTAAAATCTATTAGGCTATCGACGTAATCTTCAAAATTTTCTTCATAATTAACAAGTATTAAAAGTAAACCATTTCTGATTTGTGCACTTAAAACGTAACAAAAGAAATTTCATCAGCTATTTGCGTTTGAAAATTTCATACACCAGGGGTTAAAATTGCAGGGTTAAAACTGCCACTTTCATTATATAACGGTGTGAATTACGGTGCCAGCACGTAATCAATTACAACTTATCGGCGTTCGATATTTCACTGAAATAACAAAACGGAAGAATAAATTACGCTAACGATACGGGGTCTAATTGCTCGCAATGTACACCAATATTTATTCGTGCTTAATTGAAGCACTTAAAATCAGAATATCGAATTACACCCCTTTTGGGTGAAATTAGTGTTTGTAAGCCTCCCATTTAAACGGGCGAAAACGTGAAATGAACGAATTCCAGACTAATGAGCTCTGTGTGATGGTTAGTGAACTATCGGTTCAAATTCGGAGTTGTATATTTTCCAGGAATTTCAGTGTTTAATTACGTTTAATTGGTCAAATTTTGTTATCCAAGAAAATAACGTAGGTATAACAAATGTAAGCGTTAGTAGGCATATATTTGATTTTTTTTCAATGTAGGTACTGCCTTCTTATATTTTATGGGCTTATCTAAACATTTCGGAAATCCGAGGATTTATGTTTTTATTTTTATAAGACGAAGTGTAAAAACTCAGAAAGTCATTTTTCAGATTTAAAAAATCTATTGAAAATGTTCAAAATTTTATGGAAAGTTGATGGTATTTCTTATGGCACTTCTGGTTAGCATGTTTAATATACTGATTTTTGGAATTTGTACAGATTATCTGGAATATTAAAAAAATTAGAATTTTTACAAATTTTTCTACCACAGCATTGAATGTTTTTAAAGAGAGATTTAAGAGATTTAACCTTAAGAGTTTGTAGGCATATTCTTGATATTTTGTCAATATTCTAGAATTCTTGTGTTTTAGGGAGTTTTACAGATTTTCTAAGCACTTGGAAAATACGCGTCTTTTCATTATATTTGCAAGACGTTATGTAATAACTTTGAAACGAATCTTTCGTATTTAAAAAGTTTGAAGCTTTTAGAAACTTAGGTACTGTTGATAATATTAAAAAATTTATGAAAGGTTGATGGATTTTTTATGGAATTCTAGCTATTCTGGATGGAATGTTTTAAATATTTTGGAATTTGTACGGAATATTTGGGATATTTAAAATTAGGTACTGCAGAATTTTTAGAAGTTCTGGAAAGTCGTACTTTTGGATAGATTGTTTATAGATTGCATATTTTGGAATTTATACAGCATATAGGGAATATTTAAGAATACTGTAGGATTGTTAGAAATTTTTCTACCCCAGCTGTTTTTCATATTTAAAAAGTTTGAAGGTTTTGGAAACTTTGGCACTGTTAATGATATTCAAAATGTTATGAAAATTGATGGTAATTTTGATGGAATTGTAGCTATTCTGGATAGAATGTTTTAAATATTTATGAATTTGTACGGAATATTTGGAGTATTTAAAATTAGGTAGTGTAGAATTTTTAGAACTCCTGGAAAGTCGCACTTTTGGATAGATTGATTATAGATTCATTATTTTTGAATTCGGACAGCATTTCTGGAATATTTAAAAATACTGTAGGTTGTTTAGAATTTTTTTTACCTCAGCTGTGAAAGTTTGAATATTTAATTTAGATTAGTAGTTTATAGATGTATTTTTGTTCAGCTTTTTTTTGTTAATTTTTGAAAGACGTTATCTTTTATCTCACAAGTCAGAAAATGATTTTTCATATTTAAAAACTTGGAGATGTCTGAAAACTTTACTGCTGTGGATAACATTAAAACTTTTATGGACATTTGCTGGTATTGTTTATAGAATTCTGGATAAATATGAAAGACATTATTGCTGTTATTAATATTTAAAAAAAAACTGGAAAGTTGATGGTATTGTTTGTACAATTCTGGATAGATGGTTTGAAATATTTTTGGATTTGTACGCAATATCTAGAATATTTAAAAACACTTTATTGTGAATTTTTATAATATTTTCTACCGCAGCTGAGAAAGTAATTATTTATGGATGGATATTATGGATGGATATTATTTATTTTATTTTGAAGTAAAAGTTAGATTTAAAAATTTTTAAGTCGATACTTTGCTGTTGTTGAAAATGTTTAAAATTTAATGGAAAGTGAATGGTATTTTTATGGAATTCTCACACTTCTGGATAGAATATTTGAAACATTTTGGAAATTGTAAGGTATTTGAGGGTTGTTTAAAAATACAGACCTAAAACCTCTCTTACTAAAGAATTTTTAATAAATTTTTCTACCACAGCTATTATAACATAGTATTTAATATATCTTGGAAGTTTAATGCATATTTTCGACATTATTTTTTTAAATATTAGAATATTCTTAGGATTTATTATTTATAATTTGTAGGGTTTTTCAGATTTTCTCAACACTTATAATATCTCCGGATTTTTTATCATTTATGAAAGACGTTATTTAAAACATTAGTCAGAAAATATTTTTTTAAATATTTTAACAGTTTGAAGTTTCTGAAAACTTTGCTGATGTTGATAATATTCACAATATTACCAAAAGTTGATGGTATTTGTTATGAAAATGGCAAAACGGAAGGGCCAACCAATTCTTTTGAGGTTGATTATAAGGTCATAGATGGTATCCAAATGTATGTTAATCCAACAAATTTTCCCTGCGGAACGGCGGCCATCTTGAAAAAAAGAACCGCTACCCTTGATATCTCGCTTCTTATTGGTAGAATTTTCTTTTTTATTCTTCTTTTGTTGAGGAAAATATTCCCTACAACTTTCATTTCAAATATATTTCAAAAGCTACTAGGTATAGGTATTAGGTGTTTTTTGATCTTATTTTACTGTACTAATAGAACGTTCTAAATATATTGGAATTTGTACGAAATATTTAACATTTAAAAGTATGTACTGCAGAGTTTTTATTCAATTTTCCTGTCACAGCTGTGCAAGTTAGAAGGAATTTATTTATCTTGAGAGTTTGTATATTGCTGATATTTTTTCAAAATTCTAATATTCTTGTGGTTTTTGAATTCTTACAGATCTAAACATTAAGAAAATCCGCGGTTTTTTTTAATGTGCGTGAGACGTTTTGTAATAACTCAAAAAAGTGACTTTTTTAATACTTATTTAATAAGTTTTAAGTTTCTGGAAATTTTTCTGGAATTTCCTGTCACAGCTGTGCAAGTTAGAAAGAATTTATTTATCTTCAGAGTTTGTATATTGCTGATATTTTTTCAATATTGTAGTATTCTTATGTTTTTTGGAGTTTTACAGATCAAAACATTCAGAAAATCCGCATATTTTTTAATGTATGTAACACGTTATGTAATAACGCAGAAAGTGATTTTTTTAATACTTATTTAATAAGTTTGAATTTTCTGGAAATTTTGGTGTTGTCGAAAATGTTAAAAAAATTATGCAAGGTATTGTTTATTGATTTCTTACACTCCTGGAAATATTTTTTTAAATATTTTGGAGTTGGTACAGAATATTTGGAAATTTAAAAATATAGTACAATTCTTACTGTCTTTTCTACCGTAACTTCGAAAGTAGGAGAGGATTTAATTTGTCTTAGGAGTTTGTAGGCATATTTTTGATACTAATAATAATAATAATAATAAGAATAATAATAATAATAATAATAATAATATTAATAATGTAATTTCGTGCTATACTCCAAAGTTTACACATGTCAAGGATATAAAATAAGAGATACAAATGTGGATACAATAATATACAGTTATACAGAACAACAGAAGTTTAAGACTAACATAAAATGAGTAAATGAGTAAAAGCAATGGTATGTATTACAATCAGTGTAAATTGGAGGCGTGGTCAGACACTATTAAGATTGTCGTATCTTATTAGTATCGTTAACATCGCGTTATGTTAATTAAGCTAAGAGAGTGAAATTATTCCTTCTAAGAGAAATCTCGTTTTCGGTTAAAAACTTTTTAATTGTTGTTTTTGATTTTGAGTGTTATTTTGAAGTTGCTTGATACTTTTTCAATTCTCAAGATTTCTTATATATTATGGATTTCTTCAGATATTATAAACATTAAGAAATTATTGTTGATATAACTTGATAAAATATCTTTACATGTTAAGGGTTGTTAAAAATAAGCGCCAAGTTTTTTTTGGCAACTCTATAATACGGAAACATGGATTTATTTTTTCTCTTAGCCAGTTCACCCTACCACCTTGAAATTAAACCACGTGGAGCCGCACCCCCAATTTGTAATGTATTTGTACTAATAATTTATTTGTACCTGACTTTCTGTATAAATTCAGGAATTAATTCTTATATTTTTTAAAAATATTTTCTCTTAAATTTTGGAAAACATTACATTACATTACTGAAAACGTGAAACGGTTTATTGGATTTTTTTGCCATTTTTATGGAATCCACGTAGGTAGGTATGAAATATATTAACCCTTTGGGTACATTTGACGGCTCACGCTCGTCATGCGCAAATTTTGGCGTAATAACATTTGACGAGTCCGACTCGTCATTTCAAAGTAAAAAACTGAGATTGTTTGACGATATTTAGTTATATTTTATCTCTTCCATAATGTCAGATATTGAAACTGCATTATTCGAAAGTGATAATGAACGAGAATTTAATGAAGAATTTGATAGAGATGCGTCAATTAGTGAAATGGAAATTGAAGACAATAACGAATTGGAAGATGATAGTGATAGCGACATACAACCCATACAACGAAGACGCAACAGACTCTTATCGAGTAGTGATAGTGAGTCATCTGATCAACCATTTCAGGAGGAATGGGTTTGGAATGAAACAGAAAATATACCTAATATAAAACAATTTTCCGATATTGCTGGAATCAATCCTATTTGCCTGCGAAGAGTAAGTGATAGTCCTTCGCCATTGAATGTCTTACACCAAGTGCTCACTCAAAGTTTTTGGGATATTATAACAGAAGAAACAAATAGGTATGCTAGACAAAAAATAGAAAAAGAAGGTTTTGCCAAGAAAAGGAATCAAAGATGGTTTCCTGTAAGTTCTGATGAAATGAAAGCATATATTGCGTTATGCATTTTGATGTCCCAAGTAAAGAAATCAAAGTTACATATGTATTGGTCTAAACGAAATATTATAAATACACCAATTTTCGCAAACACAATGCCTCGGGATAGGTTTTTTGACATTTCAAGTTTTCTGCATTTTACAGATAATGAAATAATAAATAAAAATGATAGAATAAGAAAAGTTAGAAATTTAGTAGATTATCTCAATAATACATTCTCTAATCTATATACTCCTAATAATGAAGTATCTATTGATGAATCTCTGATGAAGTTCAAGGGACGATTGAGTTATATTCAATTCAACCCATCAAAACGAGCTCGATTTGGCATCAAAATATATAAACTTTGTGAATCTTCATCTGGCTACTGCATGCGTTTCAAAATATACGTAGGCAAAGATAAAGTACAGGGTGTTGATATACCTGCTTCAGAGAGTGTAGTCATGGAAGTGGCGCAACCAATTCTAAATAAAGGCTACACATTATACATGGACAATTGGTATTCTTCGCCACAATTATTTTCTGTTTTACAAAACCAAAATACAAATGTCGTTGGAACTGTCCGAAAAAACAGAAAGCATATGCCAAAACAGCTTGCTTCATTCAAATTGAAGAAAGGGGAATATAGAATGTTATCCTGTCGTGGTTTATTGGTATTGAAATGGAAAGACAGAAAAGACGTGTATATGCTTAGCACAAAACATGCAAATGTTGGAATGGTAGATACAGGCAAAAGGCGAAAACTAAAGGATGGCAATTTTGAAAATATTATCAAACCTTCATGCATTGTTGATTATAATAAAGGCATGGGAGGTGTTGATAAACATGACCAAATGCTAGCGTGCTTCCCTGTTATGAGAAAGTGTGTAAAGGGATATAAGAAAATGGCATTTTATCTATTAGACATGGCTATTTATAATGCACACATCATATATTCTAAAATAAACAGCACAAAAACCTCTGGCATTGTATCATATCGGCTGAATATTGCAGAAGAACTATTAGAGCAAGTGTCACTGCCAAATTATAATTGCCGTGGTCGTCCTTCGCATAGTGATACACCATACCGTTTACAGGCAAAAACCTGGGCACACTTTCCAGAGAATATTCCATCAACAGAGTCCAAACAACACCCTACAAAAAGATGCAGAGTTTGTTATAAAAACAAAATTAGAAGTGAAACTACCTGGCAGTGCAAACAATGCCAAGTACCTCTGCATTTACCAACATGTTTCGAAAAATATCACACTTTGCAAAATTATTAGTAATTTTCTTTTTGATATATTTAGTTGTTAGTTGAAAACTACTTGTTATTATTTTTGTTTGTTTTATTTATCATTATTATTCTGTAATTATTATAAACTTATATCTTATTTAAACTATATATTAAATTTAAATAAACAATTTGTTACATACAAAATATTGCATTATCATACTACTTCAGATAGCAACAAATTAAATACGTTTCAGATGAATGATACTCTTTAAATAATTCAGTACCCAAAGGGTTAAATATTTTTAATTTTTTAGCATATGTATAGAAATTGTACAATATTTAATAATATTGCAGAATTTATCTGTGACAGTATGATAGTGCTTAAAATATTGTACATTTCAGATTTTTTTTAGATCCCAGCATTTTGTTATTTTGCATTTTATCTAATGGATGCGCATAGTAACTGGAGTTTTTTTATTAGGCTGGAAAAATAATTGAAAAACCCAAAATTATATTTTTGATCAAATTTATAACAAATTACCTCAGGATTATTAACAATGATCACAACATAACAATAACTATTAATGAAGAACACCTTTTTCATAAAACACATTTATTTTATCTAAATGTACATGGACAATAAATGTGTTTTGTGGAAAAGGTGTTTTTTTCTTAATTAATACGAACCTTTCACAAGCTCCAAGATACCACATATAACTAGATTAAGCAAAAAGTTAAAAACCAGTGTAGGGTTTTTCGACTCTATAATTAGGAAAATATACGGGATTTATTTTTTATTTTCAGTACGTTTTATATAAATTTAGGAAATTATGTTTTCAATTTTTTCATGTACATCAATTTCCATCATTTCCTTCTGGATACATAAGATAATGTGGAATTGTCATATTTTGTCAAATTTTGTTCTACAGAGCGTTCAAGAAAGTCGTGTCAACTTTTCCAATTAGTACCAACGAAATAATGACAAAAAATTTCATTATTAAAATGTGTAAAATGACATGTTAAATTATTTGCTTGTATTCTACGAAATATTTCAGCAACGTTGCAAAACATATTTGATTTGCATCTTGAACAGTCTCATCTATTAGTATCCAGCTTAGAAGTTGACACCACTTTCTTGAACGCTCTGTATGTAGAAAATGGAATTCTGTTGGCAACTTATGTGAATTTTCATGGTCTTTCAGAGCTTTTCAAGGATATATGAAAATTTAAAAACATGTATTCATTATTATAATTTTCTTTTCATGACTTTCTCCATCACTACGTTTGAAAATTTAAAAACATTTAGCACGTTTGGGGAAATTACTCCTAATTTTAATGCTATTTTATAGTTTTATAGTATAGTACAATTTGAGGTGTTCGCTGAGGCCAAAACATTTTTGTTGTCGTTTTTCGTTATTTGGCAATCACCATGAACCAAACAACCAGTACATTATCTGTATACCTGTAATTAGCATTCAGGAATATTATGCCATAACATTTGTTTTTTGTTATTTGGAAATGACCATTAACCATACAGCCACTACATTATCTGTTTATCGGTAATCAGTAACCAGAGAAATATGTCAAAACATTTTTTTTTCGTTCATTGGCAATGACCGTGAGCCATGCAACCAGTACATTAACTATGTTTAATAATATTGCCGAAATATTAAAATTTGAGGTGTTAACTGTTAGACTGTAGAAACAAAAAAAAATCTATTCACAATTAGCGCTAATCAACGATAATCAACATTTACCTAAAACACTTCTTCACTTCAATTCCAATGCAAAATTTATGAGCACAAACTCCCAACGTCCTCTCCTGTAAACACCCCTTCAAAATACTTCACCTGGAAAGGCTTCTCCGAGCTTATCCAGGACCTATCATTGGATGTAGACGTACAACACAATAAATCCTAAGACGCGTCATTCCTGGAGATGCGATTCCGACGTGTCATCCCCTGAAACTGGCCAGGAAGAGCCACTGGGAGTCCAGGCTTTCTGCAGAAGGCGATAAATTTTCGCTGAAATATTTGTAGCTGTGAAATAAATTTGCCCAGGCCTGCGTCTCGTGAGGAATTTTAGTTCAGTTTTATGTTCTTTTCCTTTCTGCATTAGTGCTGCCGGTGGTGAGTGGATGCGGATATCGGAAAAAGCTTACATTGCAGGGGATCGAACACTGAGATTTATCTCGGCCGTTCAGACGAAAAAAAAAGTTATAGTTCGAAAATACTCGAGTTGTGAGAGCATAAGTTAGCAAGAATGTAAATTTGGATTTTTATATGCATGAAGTAATGCAGGTAAACTACGCTCACTTATAAATATTCACTACATAAATGTTAAAACACTTGTTTTAATTAACAGTACATTGTAGTAAAACCATACCAAGTTGTTTTATTTATTTGTTTAAAAAAATAGCGGAGCGGAATCCTGGAGCTTGTGAAAGAATCTCAAAAAATGAGAAACCCTTTTTTCACAAAACACATTTACACTTCAATCGCAATGCGATCATATTCAGTAGAAACATTACTTTTTTTAGTAGCTTACGGGTTGAAATTAATCAAATCAAAACATTTGTCTTAAAACGTAGTAATTGTTTAGTAATAACAACAATAATATCATTTATTGAATTTAGATTCAGAAAGAATATTACAGAGTTAAAGTAGTTACAGAGTTTAATTGCGTGCTTAGCAATGTTATGTTATAAATAACAAATTTAAATCAAGAATAGTGTGCAGTTGCGCCATTGTCATAGGTAAATGTATGGTAGTTATTGAGACCTTTGTTAAAAATGTATAAGCAACAGAGTCGATTACACAGTTAGCGTGTTAAGGGACTAGATAAATATTTTAAAGCAGCAGCACCAAGCACATAATTTGTCTTGGGCAAATTTAACAAGAAAAATCGATTGCAGATTTATAATGTATGCAACCACTTTATCAAATTACTTCGACTTCGATGGAAATAATTTCAGTTTTAATGTATGTAATATTTACAGGCTAATTGATGTAAGCTGCTTTTAATTAATTATTTATTTGTCGTGCATGATACTGTTTATAATTAAGTGCTGGGTAATGTTTTAAACGCTTCATTTAATTACAAGTGAGATAATCAACGTAATTATAATTGCTAATTAACGTTGTTTGTGTTGCGGCTCTTTTTACGTGTTCATTTCTTGATCATAATATGTAATTATGTTATGGGCAATTACGCAGAAATGCATCCACCCTAGACGTTTCAGTATGAGAAATTTTACAAAAAAATGAAAATTACTGTAGAGAATCAAATACACGTATCATTCGGTTAGTACCTTCATGCATTGGCCATTGAAATTTGATTACAAGAAATTTTACAAAATACTGAAAATCTTTGATTTTCAAATAACTATTTTAAAATGCAAAAGAAAAACTCAACTAAAACTGAAAATTTTGTGAATTTCAAATTACTGCAAAGAATCAAATGCATATATAAATCGATGGGCACATAGGCCAGAAATTGTATTCAAAAATAAAAAGAGACGTAAAGTATATTATTTTTGATGCACCTCTTTTTATGTGTTCAGTCTTGATCATAACATGTGATTATATTATAGGTAATTATGCAAAAATGCACCAACTCAAAACATTTCATTTGAAGAAATTTTACAAAGTCTGAAAATTACTGTAGAGATAATTACAATAAACGTATGATTCGGTCAGTACCAGCACGCATTGACCATAGAAAGTTTATTACAAGAAATTTTACAAAACACTGATAATTTGTGATATTCAAATTACTTTACAACATTTGACAAGAAAAATTACCAAAATTGCCAAAAAACTGAGTTTTGTAAAATTTCTGCAAAAAATAAAATGCACTTTAGATTCAATGGGCAGATATACCAGAAAACTATACATAAAAATAAATAGAAATTTAAAAATTATTTAATAATTCACTACTTGATTTGATGTAAAACTTGTATGTACAAAACATGTAAATTCTTACTTGATAAATATATTTTTTTATTATTCATAGGTTTTAGATATTTCAAGCATCTGATAATTATGAACCTATCATAAAAAATGCCAAACAGTATCTTACTCTTAAAGATATGTCTGAAAATTTCATTAAATTTAATAAGATTTTAAAATATTCGTAAAAATTATAAAAATGCCATAAATAATATAAAATAATATTTAAAAACTTTGCCAAAATTTTGTGAATTTCGAATTACTGTAGAGAATCAAATAAACATATGATTCGGTCAGTACTAGCACACATTGACCATAGGAAGTTTATTACAAGAAATTTTACAAAACACTAATAATTTGTTATATTCGAATTACTTTACAACATTTGACAAGAAAAATGACAAAAATTACCAAAAAACTGAGTTTTGTAAATTAATATTTCTGCAAAAAATCAAATGCACTTATGATTTAATGGGCAGATATACCTGAAAACTATATATAAAAATAAATAGAAATGTAAAAATCATTTAATAATTCACTATTTAATTTGATGTCAAACTTGAATGTACAAGACATGTAAATTCTTACTTAATATATTTTTTTAATTATTCATAGTTTTTAGATATTTCAAGCATCTGATAATTATGAACCTACCATAAAAATTGTTAAACAGTATCTTACTCTTAATGATACGTCAGAAAATTTCATTAAATTTAATCAAATTTTAAAATATTCGTGAAAATCATAAAAATTATAAATATGACATAAATAATATAAAATAATATATAAAAACTTAATGCTTAACTTAAATTAAAACTTAATTTAAATAATAATGCCAATATTATTAAAAATAGTTAATGTACTGGTTGCATGGCTCATGGTCATTGCCAAATAACAAAAAAAAACCTTTTTTAAAAATATTATTCTCTCATTGCTGATGACAGATTAACATATTATGTACTGCCTATTTGCCTATTTTAATATTTCGGCCATATTATTAAACATAGTTAATGTACTGGTTGCATGGTTCATGGTCATTGCAAAATAACGAAGAAAAAATGTTTAGTCATATATTCCCTGATTACTGATTACTGGTAAGCAGATAATGTACCGGCTATTATGTTATGGCATAATATTCTCTGAACGAGTTGCTTGGATCATGGTCATTGCCAAATAACAAAGAAAACATATTTTGTTTCTATCATATTCTCTGATTACTGATTACAGATAAACAGATAATGCACTGGCAGTATGGTTCATGGTCATTGTGAAATAACGAAAAACGAAAACAGAAATGTTTTGGCCTCAGTGAATACCTCAAATTGTACAATACCATAAAAGTATAAAACAGCATTAAAATTTTGAGTAATTTCCACAAACGTGCTAAATGTTTTCAAATTTTCAAACGTAGTGATGGGGAAAGTCATGAAAAGAAAGTTATAATAATGCATAAATGTTTTTAAATTTTCATATATCCTTGAAAAGCTCTGAAAGACCAAACAGATAATGCACTAGCAGTATGGTTCATGGTCATAGTGAAATAACGAAAAACGAAAATAAAATGTTTTGGCATATATTTTTATATGTATGTATATATGTATATGTATATGGCATATGTAGTTTGATTACCTACTGATTACAAATAAACAAAGAATATACTGACTGTATGATTGATGGTCATTGCCAAAAAACGACAACAAATATTTTTCGCATATATTCTCTGATTACTGATTACATTAATTAAGATTTTTCAGTTTGGTTTTCTCAAATTTCATTTAACTGCAAGGTTTCATTACACATCGAGTTATGTATGTTATTTATGTATGCAACTCATATATTCTCGGATCTAAAATCATGATCTTATTTTATTTTCATAAATGGTCATATTATGTCTATTATTATATGGTTATTCGATAATGATCACAGAATACATGCCAAATTTACATTTAAAAAAATTCAAAATGACTGTATTAAACCATGAATAAAAATAGAATAGTTGTCTACAAATATTACAAAATCTCGATAAGTTGGTAGTTCATTAATCAGATATTTATTTATTTATTTATTTATCAACAAATTTAACAATTACAACAATATTAAAAGTATTTATCAATTGAATTTAATAACTTCCGTTGCATCACTGAATCAGTTTGTCCAACAATACAAAAAGAAAACCCAGCCAATTCGGTTGCAAAAAGGTCATGAAGAATATATGGTTAACGGTCATTGCCAAATAACAAAAAAAAAATAATGTTATTGTATAATATTCTTTGAATTGTGATTACAGGTTTACAGATAATGTTCTGGCTGCTTGGTTCCTGGTCATTGCCAAATAACAAAGAAAACATATTTTGTCATATATTCTCTGATTACTGATTACAGATAAACAGATAATGCACTGGCTGTATGGTTCATGGTCATTGCCAAACAACGAAAAACTAAAAAAAATGTTTTGGCATATATTTTCTGTTTGATTACCTACTCTTTACCGATAAACAGATAATATACAGACTGTATGGTTCATGGTCATTGCCAAATAACGACAAAAAATGTGTTTGCATATATTCTCTGATTACTGATTACATTACTTATGATTTTTATGTTTGGTTTTCTCAAAATTCATTTGCCTACAAGGTTTCATTACACATCGCGTTATATATTTATACCCATCATTTATTCACTGATCTAAAATCATGATCTTATTTTATGGTCCTAAGTGGTCATATTATGGCTAATATTATATCGTTAATGGACAATGATCACAGAATACATGCCAAATTTACATTAAATTTTTTTTCCAAATAATTGTATTAAAGCAAGAACAAATATTATATCTTAGTATCTCTAACAATAAGTCACTTAATAAATACAAAATCAATTTTTGTTCTCAGTATAGTTGTCTACAAATACTACAAAATCTCGGATAAGTTGGAAGTTCATTAATCAGACATTTATTTATTTATATATTTATGTATTTATGTATTTATTTATTTATTAACAAATTCAAAAATTACAACAAGATTAAAAGCATGTATCAATTGAATTTAATAATAGAACCAATTGAGTATATATGAATTATTAAGATACCTATTAATAAATCCATGATATACAGCAGTTCAATTGGATTTTGCAATGTATGAAAGGCATTTTCAAAGCATTTCGTGCTTTTCATTTCTATAATTAATACGCTGCGAATAAATTGAAGCCTTTAAAACCGCACTAATTAATAATGAGAATTTTAATTACATTCTTGAACCGCATGGCTGAAATGGAATTTAAATAGAGGCTTCTTCATCAGTCTATTTGTTTTTGAGAGTTTTCAAATTACATTTTCAACAAAAAAATAATATGCTGCCTAATTACCAAGCATGTGTGTCCAAGTTTTCTGCTATTTATAAACCATGTTACCTGAAAGGCATGTATGTGGATGGTATTGCCAAATATCATGTAAGAGCATGTGAATACATTGGAAGTGTTCATGATGTCTAAAAAAATATTTATTGAAAAAGAGTAATTGTTGAAATATTAGATTAGAAAAGACTCTGATATTACTACTTAATAATAATAATAATAATAATAATAATAATACTCCCTACTACTCCTACTTGGGAGAGGAACTGAAGCTGGCGATCTCTTATAGTATTAAATTCTTATGTTAAGTAGATTAAAAACGCCGGTTCTGGACCAATTTCCCATAAGGGTTTACATAGGGTTATAAATTTCCTTTTTATCCGGTCGTGCGATAGGCGTCTCACGTCTCACAGATGTCTCACATGTGTCTCACAGGTACCTCACATGTGTCTCACAGGTGTCTCACATGTCTCACACCCTTTATTTCAATGCAAAACTCTCTCAAAGGTGTCTCACGTATGTCTTACATCCCTGTAATATTCAATGTAAAACTGTCTCACGGGTGTCTCACACTTGTCGCACGACTTTATTCACGTGGTCAATGGTTTAGTGAATATAGTGAAAATTAAACATTTTATTCACCCATTCGATTTCAGTGTTGATTTAATGATGAGATGCAATATACATAATGAGCATTTTAATAATGCGAATTGGAAAAAAGTAAATTTATACCCCTATGTATATCCATATGGGAATGTGTCCAGAACTGGTGTAGCTTAACTACTCTGTTGTATTTTATAACAGCAAATTTTTAATGTATGGTGGATGTGTGAATATTGGCTTGTATTAGAACAATTGTTAACAAAACCTTATTTTTGAAATTGCTTCCAATTAGATTGGGTATATAACACAAAAAGTAAAATAATATATTTTAGGAATTTTACGTATTATCGACATATATTAATAATAAATTAAATTTCATATTACCTTTCATATAAATACTAACATGAGGACTTTTACGTATTATCGACATATATTAATATTAAACTAAATTTCATATTACCTTTCATATAAATACTAACATATCTTTAAAAGCTTAAAATTAAATATTGCGATTTACGTTGATCTGCCTTTTGACTTTTGCCTTGTATCTGGTCAATTTTCTTAATTAATAAGAACTGTAATTAGCTTGATTAGTCTAAAAATGCGGTGCTGCCGGTAATTTCGTTAACCCCGGTTAATTGATTGATATGTATCGATTGAAAGGGAGTTTTGAGTTTCCAGGCGGGCACCGTATTAATTAAGTGCTGGCAAGCGAACCGTTCCGAATATTAAAAAGCGCCGATGAAGGAAATCCATTTAAAAGCTGCACACTTCGCTGACTTTTTTCATAATTTGCAAGGGCAAATAAATTATTTTCTTTTCTGAGCAATAATTCAAATGCACTTTGCCTGTTCGCAGACTACTGGCAGAGATTGTATAAAAAATGGAGTATTTTTATGAATGGTACAGTTCTTTTGATAGAGGCAGCTTGGATACCATTGTGCAGTAAGTTCTTTTGTTTTAGGAGCAATCTGTCTAATTATAATCTCCTTGTGGGCATACATGTGCCCACTTAAGGCTCAATTTCTAAAGTCTATAAGATCTGCGTTGAAGAATTTAAAGAGCAGAATTGTAAAAACAATAAATTATTCACGTGCAGATTATATTTCAATTACCAGACGAAGTTCAGCGCATCACTCATACAACGTGCCAACGAAAATTTACCGACGAATGTGTAAAATATTTACGCCCCCATAAGCAGGGATCATTTGTTTTCCGGTGGGATGAAACACGAGAGCGCAGGTTATCCATCATCCCCATGAAAGTATCGAATTAGAAGCAATGTCCAATTTTCCATGTGCTGCATTGGATCAGTACGAAATAACTTCTGAAAGCAAAGTGCTGTTCCAATCCTCGCCACAGAATAGTATTATAAATATTTGGCTATCATTTAATATTACCACAGAATAGGATTATAAATCTGTGGCTATCAGTTAATAGTAATTTATTTAATACTATTTGTTATGATATCAGCAAATGAAATGTTTTTATTATAACGTAATATCGATCAAATTTATTTAAAAAGTGAAAATTGGATGATAATTTAGAAAAGAATTAGTCAGATATCTGCAAAATTTTCAATCCTTGCATATATCTACCGTCTGGAAAAACCACACGGTAATAATTAAATTTACAATTGATAAACAAATTAGCAATTAAGTTCTTGTAAATTCAACCAATACTAAATAAACTCGTAAAATTATTATATTCGTATAAAAAAAATGTCATCATTTTGTCTCAATCATTTAAGTAATAGTCAAAAAAGTAGTAAGTTAAAGTAGTTAAGTTAAAATTTCAGTAACAAAGATAATTTCCAACAAAAATCCAAAACAGTCATTTTTGTAAATTCCAGTTATACTCTAGAAAATTCGTAAATGATAAAAATAACGAAATAATTTCAAAACTAAATCCAAACTAGAACAATAATTTACATAAAGTTTTGGTAAATTTATGTATTAATCTTGAAAATCCTGAAAGGTCACTTTAAATATAAAATATTTTCAGATATAAATAAAATTGTTAACAACAAAAGTTAAAGTAGTTAAGTTAAAATTTCAGTAACAAAGATAATATCCAACAAAAATCCAAAACAGTCGTTTTCGTAAATTCCAGTTACACTCTAGAAAATTCGGAAATGATAAATAAAATACGAAATAATTTCAAAACTAAATCAAAACTAGAACAATAATTTACATAAAGTTTTGGTAAATTTATGTATTAATCATGAAAATCCTGAAAGGGCACTTTAAATATAAAATATTTTCAGATATAAATAAGATTGTTAACAACAAAAGTTAAAGTAGTTAAGTTAAAATTTCACTAACAAAGATAATATCCAACAAAAATCCAAAACAGTCGTTTTTGTAAATTCCAGTTACACTCTAGAAAATTCGTAAATGATAAATAAAATACGAAATAATTTCAAAACTAAATCATAACTAGAACAATAATTTACATAAAGTTTTGGTTAATTTATGTATTAATCATGAAAATCCTGAAAGGGCACTTTAAATATAAAATATTTTCAGATAAAAATAAGATTATTAACAACAATCCACAACAAGTTCTTGTAAATCCTAATGAAAATTAAATAAAAAATCATAAGATCACAATTAAAATATGTTTTTTTATAGTAGATATACTTAAATATTTTAACAAAATTTCACATCAAAGTTAGTACTTAAATTCCAGTAAAATTTCAGAAATTAAAAAGGAAAAATCCATAAAATGCAAAGAAAGCAGATACATTTCTAACAATTTATTGCAATATTTATTGCATTCCATGCAATATTATTTGTTTCCACGTTCTAAAAGTGTTTTTTTTAGTAGATATACTTAAAAATTCTATCACAATTTCACATCGAATTTAGTACTTAAATTGCAGTAAAAATTCAGAAATTAAAACGGAAAAATCCAGAAAATACAAAGAAAGCAGATCAATTTCTATAGATTTCGATAAATAAATATATTTCTGAACAAAATTGACCATTAAATTCCAGAAATTGAATACGAAAAATAAAAATAATTCCATGTATTATTTGGAAAGAAAATCGTAAAATGATCATTAACAATAATTTGTTAAAGTTTTGGGGAATTTATGTATTAATCATGAAAATTCTGAGAGGGCACTTTGAATAGAAACTATTTTCAGATATAAATAAGATTGTTTACAACACTCCACAACAATTCTTGTAAATTCGAATGAAAATAAAATAAAAAATTATAAGATTACACTTAAAATATTGTTTTTTTAAACAATTCAGAAATTAAAAAGAAAAAATCCAGAAAATTCTAAGAAAGCAGATACATATCTAACAATCTATTGCAATATTTATTGCATTCCATGCAATATTATTTGTTTCCACGTTCTAAAAGTGTTTTTTTTTTTAGTAGATATACTTAAAAATTCTAACACAATTTCACATCGAATTTAGTACTTAAATTGCAGTAAAAATTCATAACTTGAAACGGAAAAATCCAGAAAATACAAAGAAAGCAGATAATTTTTTATCAATTTCGATGATAAATAAATATATTTCGGAACAAAATTGACCATTAAATTCCAGAAATTAAAAACGAAAAGTTCAAATGATTCTATGTATTATTTGGATCAGTGAAATTCCTTAAATTAGAAACGAAAAATCCAGGGAACACAAAGAATTCAGATAAAGCACTATAAATTAAAAATATCTAAGAAAAATTGACCATTAAATTCTTGTAAATATCATCAATACTCCAGAAAATCGTAAAATGACTATTACAAAATTATGAAAATTTAAAAATATTTACAAAATCGCAATTAAAATATTTTTTTAGATATATTAAAAATTCACAGAAAATTTGTAAATTCCAGACAAATTCTAGAAATTAAAAAAATTAAAAATGTGGAAAATAAAAAGAAGACAGAATGGACAGTAAAAAATTCGAAGGTAAATAAACTTTCTGATCAAAATTTACAACTAACTTATTGTAAATTCAACAAAAACTCCAAAAAAATCGTTAAAAAGTTGTTATTAAAACGTGCAAAAAAATTAAGTTTAAATTTCTGAAATGATCAAAAAAATCTTAAAAAATGCTAGTAAAGAAGAATTAATTAGAAAAAATAGATATAAATAGATGAATACGAAATTAGAACTGAAAAAAAATGGATTGGTAATTTCACTAACTTTGATATGTAGAAGGACAAGTAAAAGATGAAAGTGTCAAGAGTACTTAAAGAAAATAATTGGAATACAAAATCTATAAATTACCTACTTAACTAATAAAAATTAAAAAAAACTATTTTTTCCAATTCGCATTATAAAAAAATCGATTTAATGTATAGTGAATCTCATCGTTAAAACTACAGTTTAATCGAATGGGTGAATAAAATGTTTAAAATTTCACTTTATTCACTATAACCATTTTCAACATGAATAAAGAAAAAAAAAGGTAAATTTTCACTATCCATGAAATTTTCATTGTCACCTGACAATGTGATACTTTACACAAATTCTTCAATTCTGATAACGAATTGTAAAAAAAAATTGTATGATACATGCGAATGAAGTAATATTATCCACTCGAAAACATTATTGTACTCGGCTTCGCCTCTTGCGCTAAACTGATTTTTCGTGAATGAAATTCGACTTTGTTCACTTATAGCATAAATAGCTATTAAAATTCATTTAATGCGCTACTTAAAAAAAAATTGCATATTCATTATTCATTATAATGATTATATGTTAATGCAATTATAAAATTGTATATTTTAATAAATTATAAGAGTACAGTTTTATCTGGAATATGTGGATTTTTTTAAAGATAATACGAAAATGCACATATTTGATAAATATTAATTATAAATTCGATTTTAACTGCGCTAACTGAAAAGGTATCTGATATGTCTATGAAAAGGTAATTTGAGTCAAGGCTTAAATTATCCATCACCCCATTAATTAAATCTATTAGCTATTTTGAGAATGTATCCAATGCATAACGTACACTCCTTTCAAATACAAATGCTAATTTGAAATCCATTGTACGCCGTTCCATGCAATATTTTTTGTTTGCACGTTCTGAAAGTGTGTGATTTATGAGTTACATTCACTCGCTTTACATTCAGCGTTTTGTGTGAAAAAGCACGTGCATTAGCGCTCATGAAGCAGCGTGCTAATTCAAACGTATCGTATATTTATTTCCATCGATCAAGCAATTTATCTACCTAACGCCAGAGTTCGAAGCTGGACTTTTTGTGCTGCATTTTATACAATCATCGTATGTTTATTTATACTTATCAGAGATAATAATAATGTTTGCAGACTTTTATGTATACGCAATTAATTGCTACTTTTTTTTAATTGCGAATATTATTTTCAAAATAGAAGACAAAAGAGAGAGAGACAAAACAGAAGACACGTAACAAATACAGAAGAAATATGCAGAAGACGTACAAAAATAAATACACATAAATTAAAAGTCCCAGTAAAGCAACAAAAGTATCAAAAAAGTATGGAACAAAAAATTAAAAGACTTAATAGAACACAATTAAAAGAAACCGAAGATATTTGGAAAGCTTTCAGACTGATAATAGAAGAGGCAAAAATAGAAACCTGTGGAATAACAAAAACCAATAGAAACTCAAGCGGACAAGCTGGTGGACAGAAGAAATACAAAAAGAAGTTAGAACCTAGAAGCAACTATGGAATAAACACTTAGAAAAGAGAACACCACAAGACTATGGCAGATAGAAAGAACAAAGAAATAGAGCCAAAAAGATAATAAAACAATCAAAAGAAACATCATGAGAAAAATTCGGAGAAAAAATGAAAAAAATAAGACATGAGAACCAGAAGCTATTCTAGAACATTATCGGAAAAAACAAGAAAGACAAAACGATCAAACTACAAAAAAATAAAGGATTAAAAGGAAACATACTTACAAAGAAAGAAGACATAGGAGAAAGATGGAAATAATACTTTGAAGGTTTACTGGAAAAAGATGACAAAACAAAAGGTAAACAGAATACAGAAAGACCAATAAAAAACAATAACAATAAGAGAGACAAACAAGACAACGAGGAAGCACAAGAAATAGGTATGGAAGGAGTTAGAACTACTATAGGGAAAATAAAACTTGATAAAGCACCAGTAAAAGACCAAAAATGATATAATATGAATATACAAATGCGTTTATGAATGCCTGCGTCCGATTTGATTTTTTTTTTAAGTTATTTGCTTTGTCATTAAAAAATATGAATATATTAATGTTGGGCCACCCTTGTTTTGTACACAACCGGTCTACTGATAATAACAATATTATGTCAAAATATGAGTTATACCCATGTAGAGTGTCATACCAAACAACATCCCAATTAATGTAAACGTTCTCTTGTTATAAGCAGATTTTGTTTTTTTTTAAATTAACTTTGAAGCTGAATACTGGGTAAACCAAACGCATTTGTATATAGATAAGTTTGGATGAATCGTCTTCTTTTGATCCCATTAATCTGTGGTTAAGCCATGTCCACATAATTTAGAGACACCCTGAATATAAAAGACCCCTCTTATTTGTTGACAAGGAATCATCTCTCACAGGTTTTCGCAATATTAAAGAATCACCCTGTATATTAAATTATAAATAAAACACAGGTTATAAACTTACAACTTAAATTTTGTCGTAAAATTTGGTGCCTAAACATTGCTTAGTAACGTGTCACCGTTGCTAGAAGTGTTATAACATAACTAGGGTAAGTTGCTAAGTTGTACCTTAATTATAATAAGGATATTGCAGTTTTACAAGTTACCTGCAGTTTACAGCTGCCAGTTAAAACCAGCAACTTTCCTGATTGTTTCGGAATGTATATAATTTTGCACACGTTCATAAATCGGTTGTAATGAATCTGTTTTGGACTGTATCCTTGCATGTCTGCGCTTCCATAAATTGATGTTGGAAAAGTTAAGTTTCAGATTTTCTGGCATGCAGAAGTAAAGTGTCTGATCTCTAATAACGTCTTATGTTATATAATTTATCAGTTCTGCCGATGTCACGATTTATTTCTGTCTTGACTCTCTTTCGTCTCAAACTGTTTGTCTTATATCTCTCATTTGGCTTTGAGTCTGTTAAATTTGTAGTATTTGATTTTATTGGGTGCAACTTTGTAAGTAAATGATTTCTACTTTGAATACTTTCTCATTAACTTATTTACAGTCTCGTAAATACCGCAGGCGCTGACCTTGGCGCTCTTCGCAGTAAACCGAAATTGCACCCTTGAAAATTTGACGCCGCACGCAACCAACCCTTTGAGCCCGGTGCCATTCGGAAATGTGCTTTTAATGACCCATTCGGAAATCACCACAGACTAACGAGGTCGTAACGAAAGAGGGCGGAATTTGGCCTGGGGCGCATCTGTCGTCGCCGATAAAATGCAAAAACCGGCAGTAAAGCCCGCCGTTCCCAGAACGACCCTAAAAATGTATTTACATTGTCTCCTGCGGCGGCATAAAAATTCGGCAGGAACATTTGCGGCGAATAATTGATTTTACAAAAGGGAAATCTATGGAAATGCGGGCGAGGGTTGCCGTGCCAGCAGCAGCACTTTTCGCACGGACCGTGGATATAAATGTGAAGGAAAATTCACAAAATGTTGCAACACTTTTCTTATAAATTAATATAAAATTATAGTAATAATCATACAGTAATAATAATACAAAATATATTAATATTTATATGATGATTAAATAGTAATACGGATTCCTGGAAAGCCGTGTAATGAATTAACGAGCAATCCTACCACCATTATCAATTAAGCGCGTTTAGTATTTAAGTTACACAATATGAATTTGTATTCAGTTTATCTCTCTTGAGAATGGCAGCAGAGCCGAAACAATTGTAGAGCAATTCTATAAAACATGTGAAACTTTACCAAGTGTTTTTTTCATTAACCTAAATAAATTTATATTGTAAAAATGCTATCATTAATTAATCAATTATTATCTAATAATACACATTGATGTCTAACAGATGCTAAATTTTCCTAATCGAATTAATGTATTTTTTTTAAATTTCTCACTTTTCATATGTCCCTGTTTTTGCGTGATCGTAAGAAAATTAATGTACCTGATTATTACGTAAAAGGTTTAAAAAAATAATATAATTTTATAGGCGACGCCGACGCTTAAAGTGAATTAATGCAATTTTAATTTAAAAAATGTTTAATCGCCACGTTTCAGCGCTGCGTCGGCGTCGGCGTCGTACAGAATTAATCTTCCACAATTCACACTTTACGGGTTCACTTTTTCCCTTTTGGCATCGTGCAAACACAGACGGATTATTTTTCACACATCGCATACACATAATTCTGCTGCCAGGCGTCTACACTTTAGTGTCATGATTATGCAGATACAAACCATGACAAGCGGAAAAGTTCAATTTCGGATGTATCTGCATACATCCGAGACATCAAAAACTTAAAAAGAAGACTATTGTGGTTTTATATGTAAATATTCTACACACTGCAATGTTCGCTTGAGAATTTGCCTCATAAACCAATTTTGTACTGGTGTTAGATAATAAATTTGCGAATACGTGTATATTTAGCTTTTGAATGATACAAATTCTGTCGTCTTGTAATAAAACTCGTGTTAATACATCGCCCCATTGTGCATCTCTAACACTCATGTGACTATAATGCTCTACTGAAATCTTTAATTTTATTAACACACGAGACTTTTACTTCATGCTATTTTGCAAAATATATAACTAAATAAATATAATATATTATAATTATATAATAAGTTAATAGCATATTACATAACAAGAGTTGTAAGAAGTATATTACGCACAAAGAGAAAGTTTACGTACAGAGTCTTGCAGCGGCGAGGTGCGTAATTTCTCGAGTGCGTAATTGCCGTACAAGTAATGTACGCTAATTTTTCTACTCCCAGTCGCAATTAAGAATAATTTTGCACAAATTGATACATTTTGGTTCTGTCAGATGCTCATTGCAATATTTGATATTAACCATCATATGACAATTTTGAATTGTAATGTACGCTATTTTTTCTACTCCCAGTCGTAATTATGAATAATTTTGCACAAATTGATACATTTTGGTTCAGTCAGATGCTCATTGCAATATTTGATATTAACCATCATATGACAAATTTTACAAAATGTCACAATGTTGCCAATATACTGGATGTCTCTAAATTGTGTGGAAATGGCTTAACAACAGATTACTGGGATCAAAAAAAGACGATTTAACAAAACATTTAGCTTCAAAGTTAATGTTATAAAAACAAAATTTGCTTATAACAAGAGAACGTTTACATTGATTTGGATGTTGTTAGGTATGACACTTTATACGGGTATAACTCATATTTTGACATAATATTGTTATTATCAGTAGACCGGTTGTGTGGACAAGGGTGGCCCAACATTAATATATTCATATATTTTAATGACAAAAGCAAATATATGTAAAAAAATCGAATCCGACGCAGGCATTCATTATTAAGTTTTTTTGTATCTTTATAGTTTTTGATATCTGTTACAGTTTCGACACAAAAAAATAAAATATGAGTGACTGCCTTACACTCGTTTGGAAACAAATGTAATCTAGTTAAAGGGTTGATGATGGTTTATTCACAATAATGAATATAAAGTACACTTACGCCGATAAAACAGATATGTTGCTGGTTTTAGGATTTTAGGGGCCCTAATAACAATGAAGAAATTTTGGAAATTATAGCAATTGCTTCATCCATACGATATCCAAATAGTGCAAGAGCTTTTACCAGCTGATTATGACCAACTTTTTGCTTTTTGCCGATTTATTCATGAAAAAAGAGCTGGACATATACTTTTTAGCCAGAGAATTCTGTTCACTGATAATTTGTTTCCGAACGAGTGTAGCGCAGTCACTCATATTTTATTTTTTTGTGTCGAAAGTGTAACAGATATCAAAAACTATAAAGATACAAAAAAACTTAATAATGAATGCATGCGTCGGATTTGATTTTTTTAAATAAATTTTCTTTTGTCATTGAAAAATATAAATGTATTAAGGTTGGGCCTCACTTGTTTTATACACAACCGGTCTACTGATAATAACAATATTATGTCAAAATATGAGTTATACCCGTATAAAGTGTCATACCAAACAACATCCAAATCAATGTAAACGTTCTCTTGTTATAAGCAAATTTTGTTTTTATAAAATTAACTTTGAAGCTGAATTCTGGCCAAACCAAATGCATTTGTATATAGAAATGTTTTGTTAAATCGTCTTTTTTTGATCCCAATAATCTGTGGTTAAGCCTTTTCCACACAATTTAGAGACACCCTGTATATACAGGGTGGCCCACCAATCCTCGCTCGCACCATTGCTGCTAGACAAATGCAAATTCAGGAAAACATCGGATTGGAAGTTGTTAGGCACTTGATGTTTTACATTTTTAAATTATTTTCGAGTATACAGAGTGTACTATAAATCCGGGACACAAAATTTGATCTCTTTTTAAATGGATCACCCTGTATATTATTTCATTTTTAGAATCTGCTTTATGTGAGTTTCACAAAACATTTTTATATTTCGAGATCAGATGCAACGTTGCCAAGTTATTCATATATTCACATTTTATTCAAATTTAACGAAAAATCATGGACATGGAAAAAAATTCAACAAAATCTTATTATAAGAGATCAATAAAAGAATCTGCGTGCGCAAGTACCCAAGCAATGTACCAAAACATACGCAATATTTTAAGTCACGTAGAATACACAGGGTGTTCTGAAGCAACGATCGAATTTTGCTATTTTCAAATGGGTAAAACTCTTACTCTAAACTTTTTTTTTAAATAGAACATCCTGTATAAAAGCATCGTATTCTGAGTGCTCATCTAATGAGCTATTCAATGGTAGCATTTGGACTGTAATCTAATAATACTTTTTAATAGGTGAATAACGATCAATCTCAATAAGTTTTAGCTATTTGAAAATAGCAAAATTCGATCGTTGTTTCAGAATACCCTGTGTATTCAACGTTATGGTTTTGTAGACGTTTTGTCCTCGTTCATGATTTTTCGTTAAATTTGATTAAAATGTGAATAACTTGGCAACGTTGCATTTGATCCCTAAACATAAAAATGATATAAAAAATTTGTTAAGCCCACATAAAACTGATTCCAAAAATAAAAGAATATGCAGGGTGTTCTATTTAAAAATGAGAGACCAAATGTTTTGTCCCGGATTTAAGGTACCCTCTTGTACACTCGAAAATATTTTCAAAAAGTAACACATCAAGTGTCCAGTAACTTCCAATTAGATCTTTTCCTCAATTTTCATTAGTCTAGCAGCAATGGTCCGAGCGAGGATAGGTGGACCACCCTGTATATTGCGTAACACTAGTGACTTTAATTACATAACACTTTTACGTTATAACTGATTTACTAGCCATGAAGTCCGTGTGTAATTGACAACTTAGTAATATAGGAGTAATAAAAAGTGCATTATTTACAAAGTTTTTTGGTTTATACATTTTTTTTACATATTTTAGTTTCATTTCAAATTTATTTTTTAAAAGATCTTTTTTATGTAATTTTTTAACGGTAGGTATATTGTATAATTTTTTCAATTTTATAAGTTATTAATTTTTAGAGAATTTCCGTGGAATTTTGTAAGATGATTTTATAAATTATGTGTATGAGTTGTTGTATTATTATCAATTTAGTTTTTTATTAAATATCCTGAATATTTTGAACTACATAGAAACATTTTGTGAAATCTGTAGAATTATTAAATGACTGCATTGTAAAGATTTTTTAAATGTGTTATGGTTTTCTGAAATTTATACAATTCTTATGAAATTTCTCAAACTTCTATGAAATTCTTCTAGTTCTTATGCAATCCCTATAATTATTATTAAATTTCTACAGTTTTTATGAAACTTCAGCAAGTTTGAAGAAATTTACGGATTTTTTAACTGTTGTCCAATTTTCTCAATGTCTACAAAATTTCTAGTATTTTCTGCTATTTTTATAAATATCTGTTTTTGTCGTGAAATTTCGGTACTGTACATACTCCATTAATGTAAATATACAGGGTCGCTAAAAAGTATGGATACGGTTCAATATTTTCAAAAGATTTTATCAAATCTTGTTGACATTTAATACATGTTTAAAAGTAAGTATATAAATTCTATCGTCTGATGTTTTGAACGAATTTGAAGGTTAACTTGTATGTTCTTTAATGGCACGGGGAGTCATATACAGGATGTCCCACGCTCAAGGAGCATTAAAAGTTTATGTGATTCCCGATATGACAAAAATTTGAAAGAAAAAATCATCCAAATATTGCTGATTCCGTTCTTGTAAGGTGAAATGATTTCAACCTTTTATCACTTCCGCTTCTACCGGAAGTAGCCATAAACTTTTGTTTTTTAAATGGAACACTACAGTATGTCCCCGGATTGAGTTTACAAGAGGGAATTTTTTTTAATTTTTACTTTTAAGTAAAAATATTATGGGAATTATAATTCCTGCTGGGTCTGAAACTACCAGTTCAGTTATTGAAATTTTTATTTATTTATACAGGGTGTTGGTAAAATCAAAAATTTTAGATCTTTCGAAGCTCAGGTGCCAGTACAAATTTTGTTTCACCTACCAATACATAGAACTAACTATGGTTACCTTGAGCCGCTGACAAGAATAATGCGGATGGCCAATAAATTACAGGAAAATAACAACTTTACGCCATTTATTAACAACTACAAGACATTTACCAAACGTCTTAATGCAATAAACCTCATCGATCTTCTTGATTAACCCTATTACGTTTTATATTTTCGTATTGTTTTGTATATGCCTACATGTGAAATTTGTGTATTTTGTATATTTAAAAAAAGGGAAGTTCACGTTGAATAAATTATTATTATTATTATTATCATATTATGACATTTATTTATTTACTATTTGGCAAAGGAATTTAAAATTACATTTAACAGCATTAAAGAAAAATAAAATCATTCAAACAATCCCCCAAAGGCATATGAGAGGTATTTGCATAAAAAACTATTGAAGAAATCTAAAACAGTCTTCAGGAGTTCCATACCAGGCTTGAACTGTGTGAAGAAAATGGTGGGGGATTGTTTAAACGATGTTATTTTTCATAACTATTTGACATAAAGTGTCAAAATTAGATTTAATTTTTTTATTCAGCCAACACCCAGTATAAATAAATCAATGTTTTAATTACTGAAATGGTAATTTCAGACCAAGCATGAATTTTAATTCCTATAACGTTTTTACTTCAAAATAAAATTTAAAAAAACCCTCTTGTAAACTCAATCTGGGGACATACTGTACATATTATTATGTTTCCAACTTCCCTGTTTAATTTGAAACATTTGTAGAGATTGTTCACCTATTCTTACCTATTTAATATACCTATTTAATAATTATTTTAATAATTATTTGTTAAATTGAAACTATGTGTGGATACTACTTGGTGAAACATTATGATTAGGTTAAATCAAACACTTGGTTAAAGTTTCACAAAGTGGTTAAAGTTTAAAGTTACAGTATCTCTGTACTCTTGAGAATGGTCGTGAGGCCGAAACAATTGTAGAGGTTTATTCTATCAATACAGTGAAACTTTAACCAAGTGTTTGATTTAACCTAATAATTATTTGATATAAAGTGTCAAAATTAGATATTTTTTTTAATTTAGCCAACACCCTGTATGAATAAATCAATGTTTTATTTACTGAAATGGTAATTTAAGACCAAGCAGGAATTTTAATTCCTATAACATTTTTACTTAAAAGTAAAAATTAAAAAAAATCCCTCTTGTATACCCAATCCGGGGACATACTGTATATATTATTATGTTTCTAACTTCCCTGTTTAATTTGAAACATTTATAGAGATTTTTTACCTATTCTTACCTATTAAATATACCTATTCTTTTTACTTTCTGAGGTAAAAATCAAATCCCAAGATATTTACCTCAAAAAGACGTTATGAAAAATTGTTTCAATTTCTATTGCAAATAAGATAAATACGGAAAACAGAAAGTAAAAGAGATAGGTGTTTACACATCTCTACAAAAGATATTTAGAATTAAATAGGGAAGCCAGAAACATATTAATATGTATATAGTCATAAGTCATAGTCATAAAAAATCATTGAACTAATGCGTTTTTAAATAAATGTAAAATTTAGTTTAGAAATTATCGTTAGTACATATTATACCATTAAATAGTACGTATTAAATATTACATTTAATGTGTACGTAGTATACATATTAATATGTATATAGTTATAACGTTATAAGTCACAGTCATAAAAAATCATTGAACTAATGCAATTTTAAATAAATGTAAAATTTAGTTTAGAAATTATCGTTAGTACATATTATGCCATTAAATAGTATGTATTAAATATTACATTTAATATGTACGTATTATACATATTAATATGTATATAGTTATATCGTTATAAGTCACTGTCATAAAAAATCATTGAACTAATGAAATTTTAAATAAATGTAAAATTTAGTTTGGAAATTATCGTTAGTTGTGCACGTTGACCGAAAAATAAATAACAATTATTCAATTTGTAAAAATAATAAGTTTAACTATTAACTAAAACACATTTAATCAAAAAAATTACAACATTCCGTTTAAACTTTTTTTTTTATATAAAATATGTTGTGTTACAATAAAATTTGTTATTATTATAACTGTTATTAACTTTCAAATTTGGGAACGTGAAGGTGGAAAAAACTAACGATACTTAAATTCAACATTGCCAAAGCCAACTAACTTTTACATTTTTTTTAATCGTATAAGTTCAACAATTTCTTTGAGGTTATATAATGTGTTACTAAATCGCTACATCACTGAATACATTACTGAATTAAGAAAAAAAAATACTGTTATCAAAAATATTAAATTTGATCCCTCCTGCCATATAAAAACCAACAAGTTAGCATTGAATCTCCAAAACAAATTACAGTAGAAATTTGAAAAACATCTCAGACAATAGAATGACATACTTTAAAGCCTGTACCAAAGTTCAACAAATTTTGATATACCGTTTTCAAAGTATTTATTTTATCTTTTTATTAAATTTTACATAAAAATATTGTTGAACAATTTGGAAATTTAACTCATTCACTGTGTAGTATCAGAAAATATACAAATCTGGATATACCACAACCCTAGTTTTTCCACAATTTTAATCAATCTGAAGTTTAAAGTTCAATGTTATATCAGTTAAAACTTATACATTTTTATTAAACTAAAAACAAAAATTGCCTTACATTTTTATTTATTTATCTTACTTAAAGTAAGTGTACTAAAGTAAAGTGTCCATAGTTTTAGAAAGTATACTACTATTACTATTTAATCTTATTGTAAATTGTATCTTTTTCGATTTTTTGTTTAATATATTTTTTTTTGTATTGCTCTTATGTGAATAAAGTTGTCTATTTATAAATAAGTAACTAGAATCCCTAATATGTATGCATTAGCATGTAATTCAGAATAACGATGTTTCACAATTTTTGGTGGGTAATGGATTCCATCGATTCGCCAAATTCGGAAATTGCTCCGCAGTAAATCGGGCGTGGACGGAAGTGCTGGCCGAATCGAAATTTATCACTTTTACGACCGCGGATTAGATTACATAAATGGAACATGTGTCCGTGGCACCGTAGATTACAGTCCCACCTGAAATTGAGTTCCCCAGGACGAGTGCCCACCAGGACAGGATCCGGGCATATATCCCGCTCCTTTGTATTCACGAGGCGCCCGTGAATCATGTCATTATCGGTCCTCCCCTTCGAGTCAAAAGCGGGATTAAGTGCGGAAAACAGAAATGGAAAGCAATTTAGCTTAGCGCCGATGTTTGTTATATTATTTTTGTGTATCGATTTTTAAAGCGCGGCATGCACAATGACCGGATTTCGCCGTCGGCCGTTTTTCACCGGGAAATTTTCAATTAAATAGAAACACTCCGGGACGCTCCGCAGAGACTACGTTTCCACTTTTAATCTATTGGCAGATGCGCCCGACGCCCGACTATATTTCTCCTTGTTATTTCGACGCGGCGGCACGATCGGGGCGAACTTTTCCGGTTAAATAAATAAGGATGCGAGCGCCGGAAAAGTTGGAAAACTTGTGGGGGTTTTAAAAACGTAGGAAATGCCGGCGCTGCTCCATAAAAACTAGACCAACTTTAATCCTGAATCGATTGAGTCACGTAGTTGATCTTATTCTCGCAGCTCGCGTGCCATTCAGGTCACAGACATACAAAACTGCTGAGATAATTAAATGATCCACGGGTGTACGAAAGTTCCACATGAAAAAGTTCCAATCCCATTATTGATACACCAAAAATCAGAGCAACTGTCTTCGAATTATACAACTTGCCAGTGGCGGATTTAAGAGGGAGTGGGGGGGCTATGAGGGCTATAGCCCAGGGCGCCAAAATCTAGGGGCGGCAAATTTTTGGAAAAATACCAAGGCACTAATCACAATAAAAATAAATATACAAATAAATAATCGACGAACGAAAAAAGGCAAATACAAGAAGTCTACATCTAACTACCTCCTTAAACTTAAAAGATTAGAAACGACTTTTTTGTCAATTTTATGCTCAGATATGTTATCTCGATTTAACGTATAAAGTAATACCAATAGTTTGAGATCGATCTATCAACTGTATCAGTATACAATGTATAAGAACAAAATGTAACATTTATGAAAATTGAGCACTAATGCACCAGGAACCAGGAACATAGCTTAATATCAAGATGAAACGCAAGTTAACCTTCCAGCAAGTTGAAAGGTCCCATTTTGAAAACTTAGAGCCTGGTAACACTATATACCTAAACATTGAAAAAATGTTACATGCAACCTTGTAATACCAAGTCGACGATATGTGCGATAATATTCAATCAAAATAATATTAGACTGAGAATATAACTCATACGTAAAAGGTGACGTCATAACAATGCAGTTTCTATAGTTACGCATGTATTAATAACTGAGAATGTTGATATACTCTGATTTTTCTAAACTGGCGTGCACGTCATCAATCAGCTGTGCGATGAGGTTTTTTCGTACCAACGTGATTGATTTCGAGAATATGCATAACAATAGTTTAAGAATCGAAATTAATCTGAGGATCATTTGTTACATAACACTGATCACCGGTGGTTATAAATAGGTAATCGGTGTATTAACCGCGGTCACAATTTTCGCCTGCCAATCATGTAATAAATCATGTTATGTTGGCCGACGTGATATTTTTCCGGCGACGATGCCAGATATTTTTCACTAACACATGCTCATACATGTGTGCATAACCAAACTTCTTTGACGTTTAACTTGTTACATTTGACTTCGTTACATATTTCACGTTTCTTGTGCCTGCAGCCGGGAATCGAATCTAACCTCAAGATTTTTGTCGCTGTCAGTGTTGGACCCGAATACGGTGCAAACTCTTATATTTTGCCATTGTAGATGTTAAACCATAACCACAAGATTGATATCTGTACGAAAAACGGCAGAGAACTCAACGAATTTGATACGAACCGCGCACTGTCGCACAAGATTGCACGGGCGGAACAGCTGATTGCAGCCATTTTTAAATACCCAGGTCAGCTGGCAACCTTGCAAAATTGTGTCGTCATTATTATGATTATTATTTTGATGACGTGCACGCCAGTTTAGAAAAATCAGAGTATAATACCACGGTTGTATTTTCAGGATAATACCACGAACAAATGTCGATCGCTGTCACAATTTTTGGTTAAGCACAAATCGCAGCGACGATCGTTGCAATTGTGTTATTTATCGGTTGCGCCCACAATCTAGTCGGCCGCTGATAAAAACATAACCCGAAATGTCAGTGTGTCTCAAGTACAAGTAAAATAGTAAAATGTGGTAATAAATGTGGTTTGCTGTTTGAAAGATGAAGTGATTTAAATAAATATAGGTACTTAAACTGTATATTTAGCTTCTTGTTTATTCTGCTTTACTAGATGTCTCAATCAATTCATTATATTCTCTTCCTAAATATAAGTCGTGGTGTTCTCAAAAATCGATAATGATTTTAAAAATACAACTTATTTCAACCCCAAAACTTTGGAAAATGCACCTCGCCCTTCGGGCTCGGTGCATTTTCGTCGTTGGGGTTGAAATTCGTTGTATTTATAAAATCATTATCGATAATGAGAACACCACTTGTTATATTACCCCTGACTATATACCTCATAGTTAAATGGACCAATCACAATATTGAATTTTCCTTAGTTACTTCGTATTACAGCGCTTATTACTAATTACCTGGTTGTCATGGGGCGTGTTTCGAATATATCGTTAGTTTGCGTATTTCGATCACGTGTTAATAAAAATCAAGTTGCCGTGAATCATAATATTTTTACACAAGTCAAAATGGCATAATATTTCTTGCATTGAGTATATAATAAGCGGTCAATATGAATCGATGTGGATCTGATGAGATTCATAAAATCGAAGAATCCGTCACATCCACAAAACCCATTAATACAGTGCGAACAGAATGTTATGTTATAAGGCAATTTGATCACTTCTGTTCAGAAAGAAATAATGATATAAAAGAAGAAAAGTCGGATGAAGAATTATGTAAAATTTTGGAAGACTGGGCTTATAACATGCGAAAAGTTAATGGTGAAGATTATAAAGAAGGAGTATTGAAAACACTCTGGAATCTCACAGCTAAGCATATTCAACTTACTTATTATAATAAATTCAAAAGAGTAATAGATCCTTTTAAATGCGTTATATTTCTAAAAGCAAGAGATGCTCGCAATTCAAAGAGGAAAATTTTACAACGCAATTTAAAAAAAAGAAAACGCAGTTTGTGGGCTTTAACCCATGAAGAACAAACAATAATTATACATTATTTTAATGGAAATACACCCGATGGTCTACAGCGAAAATTTTACCATATTGCTTCTGTTGAACTTGCGTGGAGAGGAGAAGCAAGTGCTTGCTTGACAGAATATTTCAAAGAAGAAATAAACAATTACGGTTTGCCAACAGGTCGGATGGAATACAACACAATTTTCTCCAAAACAGCACAAGGGGGTGATAAGAAAATTGCAGATAGTAAATGGATTACCCCAAATTCAAACAATATAGACATGTGGCCCGTTCGACTTCGAAAGAAAATGTTTTCTAAACGGACACCTAACATTAAAACTAATCGCCTGTTTCTTACAGTAAATAAAGATTGGGAAAAACATGAAAATAGCTATTGGTATAAAAACATGCCCTTAGGATACAATCAAATTAGTAACTGGACAAAAACTTTGTAAAAATAACAAATAATTCTAACAGATCGTCTACAGTTATCAAGTACAGGTATTAACACTGAAGAAATTATAAAAATTACTGGACACAACAATACTGCTTCAATTCAACTTTATTTGAATCTAAGTGAAAATCATCAGAACAATCTTATTTCAAATTTAAGAAGTGAATCAATGGAATCGGAAATTGAAAATTCTTCTATCAATAATTCTTCGTCAATTTTTCTTGATTCATCTAATAATAATAATGATTCCAGTGGCTCAGTAATTTATGATAATTGTACTTTTAATATTACATACCATAAATAAATCAAGTTCTTATAAGTTTTTATTATGAATTTAATTTAATTTAGGTGTTACTAAAAATCAAGTTGGCGTGAATCATAATACATGTGATGTATACACGAAAGTCAAATTGACAAAATATTTCTTGCATTTACATTTATTATTCGGTATATAGCCCTACGAATATAACTCATCAAAAGCATTATAATCAATCATAATAATCTGAATATAGCTACTACTATTCAATGTGTTCTTTAAAATAAGCCGTCCTACGGACTCGGCGTATTTCTCTGAACACATTTCGCATATGTCAGCTATATTCGATTATTTTTGACACTCTTGTTATATTACTTCTGATAACTACCCTAAGGTAGTTTGATGAAATGAAATGATTAAAATTTCATGTTGACATTGTCAGATGAGGTCACAGTTCACAGTTTCCAAAAGCATCACTTGAAGTGTTTTCAAAGATTTCTATTATATTACAAATTGCCCAGTATTGATATACTAGTTGTGATAAAAGGTGATTGAAAGGTGTGTGATTAATACTTAATAATGTAATAACTATGATTAACTCCCTATCCTGCTATCTCATTTAATTACGTTACCTGCTACATTCATTACTTCCATTAAATCATACGCACATATATATTTTTTATCGCAAACCTCCCGTTATCCGGGTCCAATATGAAGATAGCATTCATCCTTTTGCAAACACCACCCGTGCGCAATAATGGAAGAATTATGTCCCGCTAAAATTAGGTCCGTCCCTTATCTAAATGAAATCGAACGTCGCCATCGTCGCTCGCACGCCCTTCTGCCCGGCGTCCCTGGGACAGGGACGTGACCAATTACATTTTTATCCGGTCCGACCCTGCAAATATTTATCCGGGCCCGCGCCAAAAAACACTGCGTGACTTATCTGGGCCCCGGGAGCGGCCCTGCTGCCCCTTTCAATTTCCCTGCGTTTCCTCGGGGGGGCCGGCGCACCGCCATCGGCATCCCGGGCACGTACGCCACATCGGAAGGGCGAGATTTGTCCCTTCGAACCGGATAATCGGGACGTGTGGGAATCGGTGGACCGGCAACAATTGATTGGGGATTTTCGCGTGGCAGGGCGGTCGTCGCTCGCCCGCAAGCCCCGTGTGGGCTTATAAACTCCAAGCGAAATGAGAGCCGCTGTATTGTAAGATTGGAATCGGGTTGATTAACTTTTTAAAATGGAATTAAATTTGAATCGATTCGGGGGATGTAGGCGCTGCGGCTCCCTCAGGCGGGAGGGACGGCTCGAATTGCGCGGCATATTTCAGCCGTTTTTCACTCGATGCCCATGCAACAACGGGTGGATCCAACACAAGATAAATATGCGATAAACGCTTAAAATCATGCACATGATATAAATTTACACAGTTGCAGTTGCAATTTTCTGAACAATTTTCAAAAAAATGTTAAATTTTGTGGAAAATTGACATGACACGTAGAATGGCTGAATTTTTATTGAAAATATCAATCTATACAAATAAATATATAAGTTACACCGAATTTCACATACTTAGATTTCAGATATTGCAACGAAGTAAACTTCTTTAATTAGATGTTTGTGTGGTTACCACTTGGTGAAACATGTTAAATCAAAAGGTAAATAACACACTTGGTTAAAGTTTCACGAATTTATAGAAAAATTCTACATTGTTTCTGTCTCTCGACCATTCTCAAGAGTATAAATTATACTAACATTAAAATTGTAAATATGTACCTTAAACTTTTTAAGTCTGCAATGTTTAAAACATTTTCTTATATTTTTCAGATTTTGATTTTTGAAAACTCAACAAAGCACGTTTAACTGCATTTCTCTAATTGCCCATTGATCAAATTGACCAAAGTTTATTATTTCATTTCTAAGACTCCAAGTAGCAAATTTTACTGACAGTTAGAAAAACACCGGTAGTTGCAAAATATCTAAAGTATCAGAAGTTGCTAATATTACAGTACAAATCAAATTAAATCAAATCAATATTTATTATGCGTTTGCCGTACATAGTAGCACAGATGCATTTGTCATACAACCGTACAATTTGTCGTACACCTTACAAAATACCGAAAACATGAAACCGAAGAGAGTGAAACACCTGAAAATTTTATTGAATTCGCAGAAACCTTAAAAAATAATTTCAAAATAAATCTGGAGCATATTAGAAATGAAAAAGTTTCATAGAAACTAAAAAAAATATCTATCGGAAATTATGAGATGTAATTGAAAATTACAATTTCTTATAGAAAAGTGCGAAATTTCCGCCAACCCGAATCCGTGCTGACCGGAAATCAATGTTAATTCATATGGGCGCACACCTCTCAAGATCCCCTTATTTCCCTACTCAGGATGATTTATAATAGGTGAAAAAAAACTTTGCCATCATGTTCGGGAAGTTTTAAGATAAAAATGTTATATAGACTTGGTTATATTCCCATGAGTCACTGAGAAAAAAGAAAACTAACATAAAAAATAGTTACAAATTACAAATTAAACAATGCAGTGAAAATTATAAAACTATCAGCACGAATTCAAATTTTTGCCGGCAATTGTAAAAATTGTACAAGAAATATTTAAATATAAATTTTGGTAGTTTAAATCTTCATCGAAAGTTATGAAATTGTATTTGGAAAACTACAAATTTTCGTTGGAAATTGTAAAATTTTAATGATATAATTTTCAACAAGAACTTACAATTTGCTGGCAATTTCAAAATTATTAGTGGAAATTATGATTTTTTTTATTGAAACTAATAAAATATTAATTGAAAATAAGGAAACTGTAATGGAAAATTAAAAATTTCCATTGGAAATTGTAAAATTTTAATTGTACATTAAACAATGCAGTCAAAATAATAATGTTTTCGAAAGAACTTACAATTTGCTGGAAATTGCAAAATTATTAGTACAAATTATGAAATTTTCATTCAAAATTATAAAATATTGAGGAAACTGTAATGGAAAATTACAAGTTTTCATTGAGGAGATTGCGACATTATTATTGTAAATGAGGCATTGCAGTGAAAATTTTAAAGTTTTACTCATGATTGTAAACCATTTACTGATTTATATATTTAAACTTTTAAAATATTCATCGAAAATGATGAATTATTAGTTACACATTGCATTGAAAATCATTAAATCATGAGCAAATATTTTACTGATGATTGTAAACCATTTACTGATATATATTTTAACTTTTAAAATATTCATCGAAAATGATGAATTATTAGTTACACATTGCATTGAAAATCATAAAATCAACAGCAAAAATCAAATATTTTAATGGCAATAACAAAAATTTTATTGAAACTTATAAAGTATTCATCGAAATTATCAAATGATTGAAAATAACAAATTTTTATTGGAAAGTGCAAATTTCTCATTTTAAACGTTGAATATTATAAACTTTTCAACATAAATTAAAAAATAATTTAACTAAAAATTAATAGTAGAAATAATGACATTTTTATAAAATAACGATAATTATAAAATTCTTATTAAAAGTTAAATATTTTCATTGGAAACTGTTAAATTGTGATCAAATTCGGAGCATAAATTTAAAATTCAGTAGTAAATGCAAATCTTTTAGTGGGACTTACATAATTTTCTTTGAAACTCCTGGAATGTACATCGAAAATCTTGAAATAGTTAAGGAAAATTAGAAATTTCAATGAAAATTGGAAAATTTTAACTGAAACTAAACAATGCAGCAAAAATTACTCACAGCATGAATATTTCAGCAAAAATGCAACGGGGAATATATATTTTTTTATAAGATATTCATCGAAAACGATGAATGATAGTAATTTTAAATTACAAATATTCAATAAAAAATTCTACCATTAAAATAAACATAATAAAAATTATAAAATTGTCAGCATAAATGAAAAATTTTACGGTCAGTTGTAAAAATTATACTGGAAATAACAAAAATTTCGTAGAAACTTGAAAAGTTTTACTCGAAAATAAGAAACGTAATTGAAACTTACAATTTTGTGTTGGAAAGTGCAAAATTTTTATTTTAAATTAAACATTGCATTGAAAATTTCAAAATTTTCGGAATAAATTAAAAGTATTACTGGCAGTTGTAAGATTTCATTGACAGAAAAATTAAAAAGTATTCATCGAAATTATTATCAAGTGCAATTGAAAATTACAATTTTTTTATTGAAAGTACAAAATTTTGATTGCAAATTGAACATTACAGTGAAAATTATATAATTTTAAGCATAAATTAAATATTTTTCTGGATGCAAAATTAATAGGACAAATGATTGATTGAAATTTTCAGTTTCAATCAATCATTTCTACTATTTTCTACACGACATGAAAATTATAATATTCTTATTAAAAACTTCATAGATCCATTGAAAATTGCTAAATTATGATTGTAAAATAAACATTGCAGTGAACAATATAAAATAATAATATTACAATAATTAATAACACAACAATTTTTTTTTATGAAAATGGTAATTATAATTAAAATTGCTAATTTTAATATGCGATAAACGTATAAATTCATGCACATGATATAAATTTATACATATGCTATTCAGCAGCTGCAAATTGTTATTGTTGCAGCTACAATTTTCTGAACAATTTTCATTGAAACGTATTCATCGAAATTATCAAATCTAATTAAAAATTACATATTTTTATTGGAAAGTGCAGTGCAAGTATTGAATATGCAATAAACGTATAAAATCATGCACATGATATAAATTTACACATACGCTATTCAGCAGCTGCAAATTGTTATTGTTGTTACGTTCAACAATGCTGTGAAAATGATAAAATGTTCAACAGGAACTTATAATTTTGCTGGAAATTTTTAGTAGAAATTATGGTTTCATTAAAACTGAAATAAATAAATAAATCCTGTTCAAATAAATATGAAAGTCCTTTATTATTTTTATTAATGGGATCAATGGAAGATCAATGAATACACAACAAAGTTTTATGAACAATGCAAATTTCCAGAATGTTAACAGTAATAATAAAAGTATCAGAATGTTTAAAAACTGCGCACGTACCAGCCAATTACAAAAATATGTTGAAACTTCAGTTGCTTTAAATGTAAAAAAAAACAGTTTCTCTATGAATACAGTTTCGGTAAAACATTTTTAGAAAATTGCACGAAACTTAACAGATCAGCAAAAGTTATTAAAAAACATATCATCAAATTAAAAAAAAAAACTAAAATTCTAGACAATTTTCGATTTAGCAATAGCTCATAGAAGACTATGTTTAGCAAAAAAAAAAATAGAAAAATGCTGAAAATTTTCAGGAAAAGTGTTACAAATATTGAAACAATCTATATTTCCTTTTATAGTGAAAAACTCTAGAAACATTTTAAATAGCAAGTAAGTACCTATCTAGAGTAAACCTGTACATTAACTGCATACTATTTATTTTAAATATTAATATTAGTAATATTTTTTTTTAATTTACTGTATAACAAATTTTTGTCTATATATGAATTAGGTACATCAGATTTTTTTTTAATAATGTAAACAATAAAAATTCGCATGCGTGGTAAAGTTTGGAGACCCAGATTTATATAGTTGTAGATGTAGTAATCTAACGTAATTTATAAATCGTTGAAGTTCGCAGAAATAATTTTATTGCTATAATGTGTGCCAGAATAAATTTCTTGTGTTCAATTAGAACGAATGCGAGTTTTTTAATCGCAGCTTAAGCGTACAACAATAATTTTCCTTTGAATTTGCATTTTATATTGCTGGCATCAAATACAAACACACTTCAGTGTCTGAAATTTAAATTAATATTTGCCGCTTAATCTGGCGCACATTCATCACCTAGATACGCTCAAAAATTTGCATAACTCCGCGCTGAGCGCAATTTTAATCCGAAGCAGCAGCGAACCCGCGGACCATTAAATCTCGCGTAAGTTCCCCCCAAAACGCGGCCGAGCTGGGGGCACGTTATCGCCCCCACACGCCCGCAGCGGGCGCAAGAAGTTTCCGCTGGCCTTTGAGGAGGGATTAAAACGGCACCGCAAAACGGAAAGCTATCCAGACAATGGTGTGCAGGAGTTAAGCCAAGAAGCTGATAAGTGAATTGAGCGTCCACAAATTGGGGACTATTGATTATAAAATTACGTGGTTAACCTTAGTAATGTGTTAACTTCAGTAAAATAATTGTAAAAGAGAAAAAAAAAATGTATGAAAGGAACTACAAAAAATACAAACAAAATTATAAATATTGAAGATAATTCAAAACCATAAAGTTAAACGTCTTCGAAAATGTGTATCATTATTTTTTAGTTGATGTCGTTACAGTAGTTGAGATAATATGGGATATTGCGATGCAATTTTACAAAAAAAAAATCATATTTTTGCTATTTTGCATAAGTTGCCAAAAATACATTTTTACAAAAGTTGTTAGAAGATTCGTAGAACTGTTTTATATCAATAAAAGCATTCTGTATCTACGAAATCAATGGGAATGTCGCAGCTTATATAGCATGAAGCAACGTCGGTAAAAGTGACAAGCAGCACGATCGTGCAAAATATTTTGAGCGGAATTTTGAGTTGAATTTGTGTGATCTAATCCTGATTTAAATAAATTGTGGAAAAGTTCCATTGCAAAGGTTAACAAGTTCAGAATTATTTCGCATATCGTTATTGATTTCGGTATCTGCGAGCGTTTTTACGTTTGTATATATTCTTTTTATAGCTGAAACATGGAGCAAATATTGAAGTTCACTTCAAAAATTCTGCATTAGTAGTCATGCTTCGGTGGCCCCCTGATTCCCAATCGTGCCTTCCTCTTTCGACTTGCACCGAGATGCTCCGTCTAAGATCCCTTTGAAGCGGCAAGTTGGGATTATTAGGGGAATTTGGCGTGTGTGCGCGCTGATGCTCCCTCTGTATCCTCGCCAGTTTTAACGACGCAGCCTTTTACACCGGAGCAACAGACTGGAGTGATTTTATCCTCTCCTTTCGCACAGTTATTTGCACACAATACGCATGATGTAGTCCAGGAAAAAATGGGGGAGCTCTGCGACGCCGCTTTCATGTCGGTGACATGTAGCTAGGGGATCTGGGCCGTAATTAATTTTAAAGTCGCCAGATTTGACCCATAAATCTCGCGCAAAACGGGGAGAGGAGGCTTAATTTGCCGGGGAATCCGATCGGAATTATCGCAGGGACGTTCGCTTTTCAGCGACGAAAGCGAAATTAAATTTCTGGATGGGGATAAAATGCGGTAGCGACATTCTATACCCCTGATGCCATAGATATAGAAATACGAATGGGATACACTATCGATTTGTGAGCAGGTATAACTTTCATCCCGTACCCATTGTACGGTCTAATTATTATTTAGCGTTATATCACGTTCGCAACTTTGCTCACCAAATCGCTAACAAAACTGTATTCAAACACGAAAATATTGACTAATCTGGTGTAATTCATACTTTATCAATAAATATTATACTGTTAATAATAGTTATCTCTCTTACATACACATACAAAATCTATACATGTACATGACACATAACCCAACCTAATATAACCTAACGTAACCTAACCCAAACCAACATAATATGACCTAACATTTTCTAGTTTTGTTTATCTTAAATTCTTAACTGATATTCTGACACATAAAGTCGATTGTTCTAGATCTCTGAGCCCATAATCATATTTATATTAATAATAAAAATATGGGATTATATACAGGGTGACCAAGATAAGAATTAACAACATGGCGATCGCGGAAACCGTAAAAGTTACAAATACGGTAAAATTACAAAAAAAGTTGTGTGCAATATAGGGGTCACTAATGTTCTATCGAGAAAACCAGAAAATTCCGCTTACTTCCGGAGATATTCGACAAAATCGTTATTTGAAAAGGTATACATAAAACAAAGGCATTTTCTCATTGCCACTTTTTTAGCTCTACAAAATAGCGTTTATAAATTTTCAGTAAAACGTTTCGTTTCCAATAAACCTTCATCAACTTTATATTATTATATGGCCCGCAAATAAAGTACACCCTATATAAAATGTCAGTATATAAAATCAGTAAAATTCTGTCGAGAAAACCAGAAAATTCCGCTTACTTCCGGAGATCCTCGACAAAATCGTTATTTGGAAAGGTATACAGAAAACAACGGCACTTTCTCATTGCCACTTTTTTAGCTCTTTTTTATCTCATAAGATAGCGTTTATAAATTTTCAGTACAAAGTTTCGTTTCGAATAAACCTTCATCAACTTTATATTTTTATATGGCCCGTAAATAAAGTACACCCAGTATTAAATCGCATTTCCTATTACGAATTTAACGATTTATATCACAGTATGGTTTCTCATGTTTTTAATACATTTAAGGCGTGTTAATACATTGCGAACATTTTGGTGTAGTAGGCGTTGAAATGAGCGACGAAGACGATATTTATTACTTAATTTTAGGATTTTAAGATAATTAAATGAACAGAACAATTCTCATACCACAGTAAAAAAAAAGTAATAAGTGTGGTTCCCAATAACTATAATGATTCATTGTTTAACAACTATTCTTACGAAATTATTTTTAGCTACTATTTTGGTGCCTATTCTGGGTTAAAATTAGATAATATTTTTTTCTTCATCGTCATCATTTCAACGCCTACTACAAGAAAATATTCGAAATGTATTAAGAAGCCTTTTTCTGGATAAAAACATACTGTGATATAAATCGTTGAGTTCGTAATAGGAAATGCTATCTAATAGAGGGTGTATTTTTACACCACCCTTTATAGAATTTGATTGACATTTACTAAATATGCTGTTAATTTTTGTTCGAATTTTTATGTATTTAAAAAGAAAAACATTTTTATCCAATTTTACTGCAATTACAAGAACTTGTGGATTATTATTTATATCTGCAAATATTTATTATTTGGATTTTCAGGATTAATACATGAATTTACAAACACTCTTTGTGGGTTATTGTTGTAGTTTTGATTTATTATTGAATTTTGTTTTCATACTTCATTTGTTATTTTCGAATTTTCTAGAGTATAACTGAAATTCACAATAACCGCTTTTGATTTACAATGTTAACAATGGCAAAAATGCTGATTTACATGATTGACAATTCACTGTTTTGGATATTTGTTGGAATTTAAATTTGTTTCTAAAATTTAAATTGTCTTGTCTTACTACTTTTTGGAGTATTACTGAAATAAATGAATGACAAAATCATGGCCGAATAAATTTTTCTAATATTTCTCGTATATTTTACGATTTTTAGGAACATTGGTGGAATGGGAAGAAGAAGTTAATTGTCAATTTTGGTGTGAATTTTTGCAAGAATTTATATTTATTTCTAAAATATTAATTGTCTTCGTACTACTTTCTGTAGTAATGCTAAAATAATTCATCGGCTGAGAATTATTTTGAACCAAGTCCACATTCATACTAATCTGATTTAATTAACACAACACGCTTTACGCATTAATATGAACCATGTCCAGCTGGTATAAAAACCTAATAGAACTCATTGTTGGCTAAACTGAAGAGTTACATTTAACCGTACCCAAAAGTGCACTGCTGTATAGAATTATGTTGAACTAAATATAAATACTAAACATTTAATATTTTGGGACTTGATTCAAAATAATTCCCAGTCAAAAAATTGTGTCAAAATGTCAATTATATTAGCTAAATGTCAAATTTTGTCTTAAAATTCTTGCAAAAAAGTATCACAAACAACTTTGGTGAAAACTTTGTTACTATATTTGTTAATTTCTGAAATGTTCAATATTATAATTGTCTCCTTAGAATTTTCTATACTTTTATTTGAATTTACAAGAGCTCGTGGTGAAATTTTGAAGTATTTCTTGTGTATTTCTTAAATTTGTATTGTCTTCCTGAAAGGCTTTGTGAATTATATCTCAAAAATTGGGACAAAATGTCAAATTGTTTTTGCCAAATGTCAAATTTTGATTAAAAGTTTTGCAAAAAGGTATTACAGACAACCTTATTTGAGTCTTACTCAAATAAATTTTGTGTGTTTTTCTATTTCTGAGTACAGATCTGAGAGAAATTTTCTGAGATCTTCTGAATATATTCTGAGATTTTCTATGATTATTACTAATCATTTAGAGTTTTTTTTCATGTTTTTGTCATCTTAATACTTATTTGAGTAATACTCAAATAAATTTCGTGTATGTCTCGATTTCTGAATTCAGATCTAAGAGATCTTTTATGAGATCTTCTGAATATATTCTGAGATTTTCTATGTCATTTCCTTGTATTGCCAGTAAAAACCCTCTTACCCGGTTTATAGTGTAAAATACTATTACATGTCATCTTATTGCTTTTTTGAGTATTACTCGAATAAATTTTGTGTATTTCTCCATTTCTGAGTACCGATCGGAGAGATTTTTTATGAGATTCTCTGAATATGTTCTGAGATTTTCCATAATTATTATTAACCAATTATAGATGTTTTTGTCATCTTAATACTTTTTTCAATAGTACTCAAATAAATTTTGTGTATTTCTCTACTTCTGAGTACAGATCTGAGAGATATTTTATGAGATCTTCTGAATATATTCTGAGATTTTCTATTATTATTATTAATCATTTAGAGATTTTTTTTAATCTTAATACTTTTCTGAGTATTACTCAAATAAATTTTGTGTATTTCTCTACTTCTAAGTACAGATCTGAGAGATGTTTTATGATATCTTCTGAATATATTCAGAGATTTTTTATGATTTTTATAAATCATTTAGAGATATTTTTGTCCTCTTATTACCTTTTGGAGTATTACTCAAATTATTTTGACAAAATATGACAAAATTAAATTTTCTAGTATTATAATTATTTTACGATTTTTTTGAGTATATGTGGAATTTAAAAGACCTTAATAGTCAATTTTGGTTGGATATCTTTAATGTTTAGTGCTTGATCTGAATTCTTTGCGTTTTCTGGATTTTTTTGTTTCTAATTTCTGGAGCTTCAGTGGAATTTACTAAATCTTGCAGTACATTTATGTTAATATCTTTTATGCATTCTAATCTAAAAAATTTCCAACATTTTAACTATGATTTTGTTTTTCATATTGAAATAAAAAAATACAGTTAAAATTACACGGTGAACAAAAATTAAAATTATTATTTACATCTGAAAACATTTTATATTTACATTATCCTTTAAGGATTTTCAGAATTAATACCTACATGAATTCACAAAAACTTTATGCGGGTTTTTGATTTTTGAAATTTGTTCAGATTTTATTTGTCCTTTAAGAATTTTCTAGAGTGTAACTGGAATTTATAAAAATCTGTTTCGGATATTTGTTGGAGTATATATTTGTTTCTGAAATGTTAATTGTCGTCTCACTACTGTTTGGAGCATCACTCAAATCATTCTGAGAAAATCTAACTACTTAAGATTCGTGTCACAAACTATAATTCTTGATATAATATTATTATTATTTGAGGACAGACCCCATGAGGTGTCGAAAACCTAAAAACGATTGTTTATTTCCAGATTATTACTTGACATTTTAAGTTTTCAATTAAATTTATTTTAATTTATTGTGTCAGTATGCCAATACATTTTACACATGTAAAATTACAACAACCAAAAAATCGAAAATACATAAATATGTATCAATAAAATACCCAAAACGAACATTTTAAAAACGAATCCTAATGATTCGTCTGCAACTAATGCGAAATATGGCTAATGATTTGTTAGCAATCACGACTATAAATGCATTTGATGTAGATGCTGCAGATATTGCAGATGATTATCATATGCCAGCAATGTCATCAAATATTATGGCCAGTTTGATAGACTATATGTCAAAATTCTTTGAAATCACAATATTGCCAAACGGAATTAAACTATTTGTTTGGTGCAACGGAACATAAGATTAAATATACAAACAATTGTTTACACATTTTTTAAAACTTAGTGAACGTCGTCAGAAGTGTGAAAATAAATAAAAAATCTAGAAATTTGGTGACATATAACAATTATTTGTGAGTAAATTAATATAAAACTTAAAAGCTATTGTATAAACAAAATATCATCTATAATCTTTTCTATAGTTGTAACATTTATCAAATGCATTATGCAAACTTATGTGCGCTTTGATATACGCGCAGCTTTGATATCCCCATTGATATATCATGAAATTAGCAGAATTTATTTGCAGGCCTCTCCCACTTAATATCTCTTGAGCATGTGGCCCGACAAAGAAGTCGATCGCAACATTGATTAAGTACTTGCCACTTCCTATTCCGTCTACTACAAAGGAAGCCGGCGTGATTAATTGATTAATTAAAATATCTTCAAGAATAGTTTGGTCGTTCAGCGGAGGAGGCATTATCGACAGCTTAGGCGCGTCTGGTACGTAACAAGATATTGATGTGTTTTATAATTAAAACAGAATTTAGGGGGATGAAGAAATGGCGATTAGTTTGTAAGGATAGTGACTGGAGCGTTAATATGTGCTTAAATTCTTTTGGACGAAACAATAGATGATTTAAAAGTTTCTTTTGGGCCAAACAATAGATAATTTAAAATTTAGAATTGGCTGCATATTTTGAGCAGAAAAGCACTATTCTCTACTGTAACGACATTCAAGGTTTATTTCAAAATATGAACCAACTATATGAAACAAATGAATGGAGATAATTCATTGACGGCTCTAAGTGCAGTTTAAAGGCTCTTCGTTGCTCGTGCTGTTAATACTAAGGAAAATTACGAATCAATTACTTAAATTTTAACTTTACTCAAATACGAAGATTATAAATGGAAGATATGTGGTGATTTAAAGGTATGTGATTGAATGTTCTATGAATATCGTAAATTCCAAGTTTTAATTAAATCAAATTTATTTAGGTAATTGGTTTGTTGGCATGCAAGGAGGTTTCACAAAATTTTGTTGTTTCCTTTGTTTATGGGATAGTCGAGCTACAAGTCATCATTAAACAAGAACAGATTGGCCACAAAGAACAGTATTCTCCTGGATTACAAAACACTTCAAATAATGCATTAATGGATCCAAATGACGTTCTACTTCCACCACTGCATATAAAACTAGGTCTTTTCAAAAAAATTGTCAAGGCTCTGAATAAAGATGGTGCTGCTTTTAAACATTTATTAGTAGTTTTTCCTACAATTTCATATGCTAAAATTAAAGAAGCCATATTTGTTGGTCCTCAGATCAGGAAGTTATTGAATGGTGATTATTTCTCGCATTATTTATCACAGAAAGAATCTGCAGCCTGGCAATCTTTCAAAAGCATCATTGATTGTTTCCTTGGAAACAAGAAAAGTGATAACTTCAGACAACTTGTTATTGAATTATTGAAAAATTATTGTGAATAAGGTGCACGTAAGACACTCAAGATGCATTTTTTGCATTCACATTTGAATGTTTATCCACAAAACCTGGGAGCGGTGAGTGATGAACAAGGAGAACGTGCTCATCAAGATTTAATGAAAATTGAAAGAAATTATCAATGATGTTGGGACAAAAGTATGCTGTGAGATACTTGCTGGACTCTAATACGTGAAACTGACCCAGATAAATACAAACGATGTTCAAACACTGCCATTTACTTTTGAGGTTTCATTTATTTTTGAAGAATTTTTTTATTAAAAACATACGAAAACAATGATATTTTATATCTCGCAAACCTGACCTGTTTAAAAAAAGAACAGTTACAGATTCGAATTCAGCGCACCAAATGACCTTAAAAACACCATTTGGTTGCTCCAGTCCAGAACTTTGTATAGCAGTGTTATTAACAGATATGTTTTAAGGTTAATCGATGAGTTTTTCACAAACCGATTCTACGCAAAATATAAAATTTTAGATAGTAACTTGTCGAAAACGACTTTGCAATGATCATTTCTGCGAGTGTATTACGCAAAAGAATATTTGTCAGGACTTTTATGATCATTCAAAACGACATTACATTTTTATAGCGTTCGTTTATAAAATTTAATTACTTGCATCACATAAAATGATGATTCGCATATACAAATTTATTGAACATATTAAATATAAATCATGTTTTAAAACTCGAATGAGCTGTTTAATAGGAAAATTTAATATAATTAATTGATTTGGAATTTTGTGTGCAAGCATTGTGTGCTGTGTAAATGTACTACAGCGTTTGGTGAATGCGCAGGTCAAAGGGTAAAGTTCATGTAATATAATGTTTGCTCCCAAATTCCATTAATATATTAATATGCCGATGTCAGCACACTGGCCAAGAAATTTGAATGCAAAAGCCATGTAATCTAAATAAATTGATGTACGAAACTTGCAGCGCGATCCCCGAACTTTTCACCTAATCTCGGCGAACTGGGGCCGCGATGTGGGCGAAATGGACGAGAAAAACAAGCCGAGATTTTCAATTACACTCCTTTTTCTCCAGCCAACGTCCGCGATGCTAATGCCTCCGCTGCGGAAGCTGCGTCAACGGCGGTAGGATTATTTATCGCTGTCGGCTTCATAGTTTCCAATTTTTCAGCCCCAGTTATCTGGCAGTGATAAATCACTTCGGCACGGGGCCGGGGATGACTTTAAAACCAACATTAACCGATCCGGAGCCAATAAATTACGGGGCGATCGAGGGTCCGGGGCGAGAACCGGCCGACACGCCGGTTCTGCAGATGACCGTGTAACCGAGATGTTCCCATGCAAAAGCGATAACCGAGCGATTGAGATTTATGCACGGCCCTGGAACTACTCGTGAAGTTTTCGGGAAAAATGAATTCGCGCTTATCTCCCTACGTGGCCCAGGTTTCCACTGTATTTCAGAGGAGAGTCGATATTCACACTTCCAGAAGTTGGACATTTTCAGCAGAACTAATGCAGAAGTAATGCTGTAATGCCCAGGTCTTATAGGACCAGATTAACTTAAATCGGCAGTTAGTTACTGTAACAATAGACTCTGGTAAGGGGGAGTTTTTTGTACAGCTAATACGGGATACCGAGGGAAATGATTGGAACGAAAAAGTCAAAGTCAAAAATATAGAATTCACTGCTAAACTAGATACAGGAGCACAGTGCAATGTATTATCTAAGCACATGGCAGATCAATTAGAAGCCAAAATACAATAATCAACCACTAAAAGGTTAATCAGCTTTACAGAAGATAAAATACAAGTCTTAGGAGAAACTATCTCGGACTGCACTATAAAGAAGCACAAAGTAAAATAATGTTCAAAGTAGTAGTAGAAAAAGTCCCAACTATATTAGGAAGAATATCATGGGAGAAATTGGGACTAATAAAAACAATTAATGAAATATCGCAGCTAGAGAAAACTGATGTGTTCAAAGGTTTAGGGTACCTGAAAAATTACAAATATGACATTGTCTTAATAGGAGATCCAAAGTTCGAAATCAGACCTGCAAGAAGAATACCACATTCAATCAGAGATGCAGTCAAAAAAGAATTGGACTCGATGGTTAAACTTGAAGTCATAAAACCAATGAAGGAGCCATCTCTAGTAGTGAGCACAATGGTAATTGTCAGAAAAAATAAAAAAAACTTCGAGTATGCAACAGACGTAAATAAAGACATTATCCGTTAAAAACCATTGAAGAAATATCAGCAAGAATAAATAAATCAACTTTCTTCACACCACTAGATTGCAGAAGAGGATTTTGGCAAATAAAAGTGAGTGAACGAACACAAAAATATTTAACATTTTCAACTCCATGGGGGAGATATACCTGCCTAAGACTTAGTTTTTTGTGAAGCTCAGCCCCAGAAGTTTTCCAAGAACTAATGAATTATGTGCTAAAAGACACGAAAAACGTCGAATGTTCAATGGACGACATTTTAGTACATGCAGAATCTCTGGAAGAATTGAAAGATATTAGGGAAAAAGTCGTAAGAAAACTACATGGATCAGGACTAAGGTTAAATAAAGAAAAATGTGTATTCCAAACAAGGAAAGTTAATTTCTTAGGTTTATTCTTAAATTCTTAAAAAATCAGACGTCACAGGAGACCATTAAACACTTGAAAGACTGGTTCAGTGTACATGGTATCCCAGAAGTGTTCCGTTTGAAGTTTAGTTCACTAAATCAATCAATTTAGATATTTATTTGATTTACGATAGGGAGTCCGACAATGGTAGACAATTAGACTCCAAGGAGTTCAAGGAGTTCAAGAAACTTGGTGCTTTGAACACAGAACTTCAAGTCGTGCCATTCAAGAGGAAATGGACTATCAGAAAAAGCCTTAGAACTGGATACACAAAAAGTGATAGCAATAAAAACATAAGACAACCGACCAACAAAAATGAGCTACAGAGACTGTTAGGCATGGTTACCTATTTAAATAAATTCATACCAAACATGTCCGAGCTTACAAAGCCATTAAGAATTCTGTTGAAAAAAAGAAACAGAGTGGTTCTGGGATGTTGAGCAAACCAGAGCTTTTGAAAATATTAAACAGACACTCTCAACACCACCGGTACTCAAGTTCTATGAAGTAAACAAATACGTAACACTGTCGGCAGACGCGATCTCAAAAAGCTTAGGCGTAGTATTAGTACAAGATAATCAACCAGTGGCCTATGCAACAAAAGCATTTACACCGAGCCAGCAAAACTACCCACAAATCGAAAAAGAAGCGACAGCAATCAAATTTGCGTGCCTGAAGTTTCATGAATTTGTCTATGTTAAACAGGTTTTCACAGAAACGGATCACACGCCATTTGAATCAATATTTAAAAACCAATCCAATGTGCACCACCGAGACTTCAAAGAATACTGTTTGATGTAATGCAGTACTCGCCAAAAATTAAATACATAAGAGGTACATAAACTCCCATAGCAGATACATTAAGTAGATATTGTGATCAAGCAAACATAGAAAACCCGAAAGAAGAATAAATGGAGACACGCATTTCCGAATAATATTAATTTCTATTTCATAATCATCTGCGGATAAAGGTAATTTACGAGCTCTGAAAATCATTGAGTTGCATGCCGCTAATTTATGACTAATGGGGTGACTACAGTTAATTTGAATTAAGGTGTCTGTAAATGTAGGTTTTCCGTACCCTTCAATTTTGAAAACGTTATTATTATTCGTTATTGACAAATCTAAATAATTTATATTTTTGTGTTGCTCCTTTTCAACGGTTTCAACACTATTCTCGGGTGAATCGAGTTTATAAAATTTAAAAATTGATTTAATTTGTCCTGTCCCTATGAAGCATGCCAAGATATCAATCAAAATATCAATACCATATTCGAACATGTTTTTTGCCCAATTCTGAATTAAGGATTAACATTGACCAACATTGACCATTTAAAATTGATTGATGTTATTACTTATTATTGCTGCAGTCCAGCATATAAAATAATAACGCAAATTCTGTATATCCGAGTTCCCGCATTTAGCAACAATGGTTTAAGCCTCACTTTTTTAACTTCCGTGAATATTAGTGCCTTCCTATTTGTTGTGGATGGACAACCGATATTCAGATTTTTTCTTTCCAACTTTTCAATTTTGTCTTTTGTTTGGAAAAAATCAAAAAAGATATTACAACAATCACAGAACCCATTTGTATAAAAATACAACCAATCGCAAGATATATTTTATATTTCGTTAATACAAACTTTTTCTTTTTTCCGTACAACGTAAGTATTTGTATTTCATTTGCTTTCGTTAAACATTCAAGAGTTCTTTCTTAAGCTACTTTGCTTTTAGATGGACAAAACAAGTGAAGTTTTGTTATCATTAGATAACAAACTATATTTAGTTCTATTTAAGAGTTTAAAAACGTATATGAAGATATAAAAGTTATGTCCATTTAAAAAGTAAGATTTAAAGTAAGAAGAACACTTTTCAGTATGGATTTTAGAGAAAAAATGCTTTTTGAGTAATCGACAAAAACAAATAAAGAAGTATTAGGAGCTTCTGAAATTTTATTTAAAAAAAAAGTTTTTTGAATTTTTTTTATTGGCCAAATGACAAAGTTGTATTCACAGAAGAATTAAAAGACCTTAGAAATGTTCTGATGTTGATTTTCGAGATGCTGATTTTCTGATGTGAAGGATTTTTACAATTTTGTGTCAACAATAGAATATTCAGCATTCGAAACCCATATTGAAGGGTTTGGGAGAACGACTGACTTTGAATCAAAATCCCGCAGGATTTTGAGTTTGAAGGACTCTCCCTATTTTTCAAAATGACATTCAAAAATAGGGAGAGTTTTAATGAATAATTGAACGGATTTTTACAAAAATAAATCAACAAAAGACTATTCGGCATTTGAAGTCGATATTGAAGGGTTTGTGGAAACGAATGACTTTGGACTCAAAATCACGCAGGAATTTGGGTGTAAAGGACTCTCCCAATTTTCAAAAGGACACTGAAATATTGAGAGAGAATTAGCGAATAATTGAACGATTTTTTTTATTATAACTTCTCATCATAGTTATCAGTTTGCTTGAGTATTTTAACAGTTTTCTGCGGTGAAAAAAATATTTATGTGGTCTATTTTCATTTTGAAAAACATTAATCACACTATTCGCAGATAATCAAAAATAAGTTAAGCACAATTTCATGTTTTGAACGGATTCAGAAATTAGTTGGCAGATAAAATGTCTTACTGAGATGTTTTACTTAAAGTAGTCCTTTAAACTCAAAATCACGCAGGATTTTGAGTTCAAAGGACTCCCTATTTTTTAAAAGAACACTGAAAAATTGGGAGAGAATCATCGAATAATTGAACGATTTTTTTTTTATTATAACTTCTCATCATACTTTTCAGTTTGCTTGAGTATTTTAACATTTTTCTGCGATGAAAAAAATATTTATGATGTCTATCTTCATTTTGAAAAATATGAATCACTCTATTCGCAGACAGCAAAACAAATGAGTTAAGCCACAATTTCACGTTTTGAACGGATTCAGAAATTAGTTAGTACATAAAATGTCCCACGGAGATGCTTTGGTTAAACTTTAAAGAGTTCTTTCTTAAGCTACTTTACTTTTTGATGAATAAAACAAGTGAAGTTTTGTTATCATTAGATAACAAACTATATCAGTTAGTTAGAATTGCTCAAAAGTACCTCTATTTAAGACTTTAAAAACGTATATGAAGATATAAAAATTAGGTCCATTTAAAAAGTAAGATGCACTTTTCAGTATGGATTTTAGAGAGAAATTGCTTTTTGAGTAATCGACAAAAACAAATAAAGAAGTATTAGGAGCTTCCAAAATTTTATTTAAAAAAAGTTTTTTCATATTTTTTAATTTTCCAAATGGAAAAGTGGTATTCACAGAAGAATTAAAAGGCCTTAGAAATGTTCTGATGCTGATTTTAGAGATGCTGATTTTCTGATGTAAAGGATTTTTACAGTTTTTTGTCAACAATAGAATATTCAGCATTGGAACCACATATTGAAGTGCTTGGGAGAACGAATGACTTTGAACCTAAAATCGCGCGAGATTTTGAGATCAAAGGACTCTCCCTATTTTTCAAAAAGACATTCAATAATATGGAGAGTTTTACAGAATAATTGAACGGATTTTTACAATTTTATGTCAACAATAGACTTTTCAGCATTTGAAGCCGATATTGAAGGGTTTGTGGAAACGAATGACTTTGAACTCAAAATCACGCAGGATTTTGAGTTCAAAGGACTCTCCCTATGTTTCAAATGGACACTGAAAAATTGAGAGAAAATTAACGAATAATTGAACGATTTTTTTTAATTATAATTTCTCATCATAGTTTTCAATTTGCTTGAGTATTTTAACATTATTCTGGGGTGAAAAAAATATTTATGTGGTCTATCTTCATTTTGAAAAACATAAATCACTCTATTCGTAGATAATAAAAAATAAGTTAAGCCACAATTTCATGTTTTGAACGGATTCAGAAATTAGTTGGCAGATAAAATGTCTTACAGTTAATGTCTTACAAGAGCAGAATTTCACAAATACGTTTCTGATTGAACAAATTTTAGCACCTGCATTGAGAATGTAAAAATTGAAACAATGTTAAATTTTTGCTATAGAAAATTAAAATCATTAATAAAGCAGAAAATAAATAATAACAAATCACAAATTAACAAATAATAGCTCAACGGTGTTTTTGTTTCTAAATTTTTAAGCAAAATTGCCTTGCAGGAAATAAATAAAACCAGGATTATTTTAACAAATAAATGCGATATTGAGAAAGTTAAAAGTCCTCTTCTTTTAAATATAAACGAACATAAAATTACACGCATTTCTTTGGTTAACGATACATTTACAATTTTTTAAAAACAGTCTTTGTTATAAAGAAATTAGAACGATAAATCACATTTACTTAGTAGAATCTAAAAATAACAAAATATGTAATTGAAGTGATTAGATATAGGTATATATTTGGTGTATTTTAATTAAGATTTTTTACTTTTGTATGTACAAATTAGCGAAAATTCATTTAATTCTCAATTACCCTAAACCAGCAAATTAATTTTTAATATAATTGAATTATAAGCATTCCTGCCATGTGAAAAACAGCACCAGGTACACTTTGTTTAATTAATTTAACAACGTCTGGAATTATTTTTAATTAAACCTTCTAATAAGCATTTCAATTGGCGAAGGTGAGATTAAATTAATATAGAAATAATGAAGGCGCAAAGCCGTTATTAAATTTTATATTAAATATTATTTTATGAATAGTGAAAATCGCTGCTGCATTCTTAAAGGAACCTGAATTAAGTTTTGTTTTTGTTTCTCATTAACTTAAATTATCACATATAACATGTAACACCTACATGAACAAAATACTTATTACTATTATTCTTCAACTGGTATAATGGATGAAGCAATTAGAAAAATTACTATTATTATTACAATTATTATTATTAATTAAGCTATTTGTTTTCCATGTGTAATTTAATTTGAGCTGTGTAAGACATATTAGTGTCAGAAACATTAAAAAAATATTTTTATTACTATTATTATTTCTAGGGGTATACAGGTTTACATTACACGTTACAATACAAGGGTTATTTTTTTACTGTCATGATTTATTACAGCCCGACAGCTTCTAATATTGTTTTCAGAAATTTATTAGCTCTTCAGAAATAGTCAAAAACTTTTCAAGATTTATCAAAATATTGCGAGATATCTTTTGTTTTGGTATATATAATACAGTCATTTACAAATGTTGTACCTACTGAGGACACACTGCGTACATATAAAAGATTATATGTTCAAGTATTTTTCTTCAAGAAGATATAAAGTAAATCCGTTGAAATCACGTAATGTAAATGTAATGGGGTTGACTTCTGTAACACCATCGAAAATCTTACAGCCTGCAGCTGATTGTATCTGCCACGCAATCGTCCTCACATAATACACATCAGTTATGTAAACGATTCCCCAGATGATCTCGAGAAATTGCAAACTGATCTACGGAATCGCTCCAGTCGTTGCTGTATCACCCTCCAGTAACATGACGCCTGTGGCGAAGCAGACAGACAGACAGCGGGGGTGGTGTTACTACGCGACAATCGGCGCCTTTGAGATGAGCCCGTGCAATTAATTCCGGAGAAAATTCAATTCTTGGATGTGTTTTGCGAAAGAGTTACGAGGACCAGGAACAATTTAACTTTCTCTAATAATCGTTTTAATCTCGGCGCTTTTTAATTAAAAATGTAAATATACGATCACAGTTTTTTCGCCTTATCCCTGTGAAATATTAAAGCAGCGGAACCACACAAAGAGAGCAGCTAAGCAGATTGCATATAAATTATGGAGTTAATAATAAATGTATTATCGCGTATAATCAAGTTGATTTTATGTATTTAAATTTTAGAGAATTTGCCTAATGAAATAATAACCGTTTGATACAACATTTATGTACGGGTGTCTTACGCAAGTCGCAGGTTAAAAGTTTATGGGGTTCCTGAGGAAATAAAAATTTGAAAAAAATCACGTATACGTGTCAGTTATTTTAAAAATACTGTAATTTTACATTTTTTCAGCAATTAATTCAAATGCCAAGTACTATTATGTCATAATTGCATTTCACTTTTGAATGTGATATCACATTACGAACACGTTATTATTAACGTTTTAGATACGCACATGACACTTGACACATGTTTTAAGACACATGATTATTATTAATTTTTCAATATCATTATTTATCAAACTTGAGAAATTAGAAAATTTAAGTAATTTCATTCATACTATAATAAAAAATCAAAATCGTTAATAAAAATTGTATATTATTTCAAAATTTATGCCAATAAACGTTACATTAAAATGAAACCTTAGGAAACTTCAATTTAGTGATTCAAATATGGCAGAAAACTCATGGACAATATTCCAATATTATGAAAATGGTAAAAAGAACGAATAAAAAGAAAAAGAAAAGAATGTTAAGAAGAAGTATTGAAGAAATGGGACAAAATTTGGAATTTTAAAATTCAATTTGCCTTAAATAGTGCTTAAATATTGTCATGATTGTTATCATTTTCAAAAACAGTACGACTTTAAATATTTAAAAAAAATTAAAAGTAAATTTTCTCTATCGTCCTATATTTTTATATTAAATTTAGTAATTGAAATGGAGAAGCTAACGCCAATATTTCAATATTATGAAAACGTTGCGAAGAATGAATTGAATAACTAGTATTGAAGAAATTTTCTTAAATTTGTAATTTTAAAATTTAAATTGGTTTTAATAGTGCTTCAATATTGTCATGATTAGAGTCCAGATAAATAGGCGCTGAAAAAAGCTGTCGAATTAAGAAAAATAAGCAACAATACTCTGGAAAAAACTCCATAAAAACAAAAAAGCAAAAAAGCATGTAGTTTCAAATAAAAGTAAAATAAATAAACAGTAGTATAAACAAATATACAAAACACTTATGTACGCTACACACCTGATTATTAGTAATTTTTCAATATCATTATTTATCAAACTTGAGAAACTAGAAAATGTATGTGATTTCATTCATATTATAATAAAAAATCCAAATGGTTAATAAAAATTGTATATTATGTTAAAATTTATGCCAATAAACGTTACATTAAAATGAAACTTCAATTTAATGATTCAAATATGGCAGAAAACTCATGGACAATATTCCAATATTATGAAAATGTTAAAAAGAATGAAAAAAAAGAAAAGAATGTTGAAAAGAAGAAGTATTGAAGAATTGAATTTTAAAATTCAATTTGCCTTAAATAGTGCTTCAATATTGTCATGATTGTTATCATTTTCAACAACAGTGTGTGAATCTGTTTAAAAATGAAAAAGTTAAAAGGTAAATTTTCTCTATAGTAATGTTTTTATATTAAATTTTGTAATTGGTAATTGAATTTGTAGAAGAAAACTCCAATATTTCAATATTATGACAACGCTACGAAAAATGACTAGTATTGAAGAATTAGGCTAAAATTTGTAATTTTAAAATGCAAATTGCTTCTAATAGTGCTTCAATATTGTCATGAATTAGAGTCCGGATAAATAAGCACTAAAAATTTCAACATAGGCGCTTAAAAAAGCTGTCGAATTAAGAAATATAAACAACAAAACTCTAAAAAAAGCTTTAATAAAGCAAAAAAGCAAAAAACAGCATTAAGTTTCAAGTAAAAGTAAAATAAATAAACAGAAATATAAACAAATATACAAAATATGTATGTAAGTGTAAAAAAAATACTTAATAATTTTTATGAAAACAATTAATTACAATGTGTTTTTCTAAATTTTCTATTAGAAAATTTTTCCTCCGATCGGATAAAATATGTTTGTAAACGGAAAAAAAACTTCTCTCGACATCCACCGATGTTATAGACGCGTACTTGAATGCAAATATTAGGAGTATTAATAGTAATTAAGTATTAGTAGTAATAGTATTAATATAAAATATTAAGTATTAATACATAAATTCTAAATTTTCATAGAATTTGCCTTGTAATAAATTTCCTATCTTCTGAAGTTTTGTAAAACCCTCATTTTTTCTGAGTACATAATCATGGATAATCACGACAAATTCCACTACGGACAATCCTTGCATTTCCAGTTTTTGTATTGACTCACTAACAAAAGCATATTTTTTAGAATAGCTAAAAGCTGTTCTAACTCTTGATTTTTTAAATATTTTTTATATTTATACTTATGTGGCTTCAGCCGACGATGCAGAAAATTTCAAAACCTACATTTCCGCATACTCGTACATCCAAATACTACATCTAGTGATGGTTTTGGAGGTAAAGGTATATGGGATATAAGGGAGGTATAGAGTGGCTTTTGATTGGGCTATAATTTTTCTGCTGCTCTATTTAATCCATGTGCAAGCCATATAGAGTAAGATCAATTTTTGTATGATTTTTTTTTAAATTTTTGTTAAAGTTTCATCCGTTTTGGATACCAGTTATTATTATATTTTTTATTGTTCTCTTGTTTCTTTATTGGAGTACTTACTGGTAGTTTATATGTTCATTTAATAATCTTATCTAATAGGAGTATCATATATATTGAAATAAAAAATGAACACCTCTGAAGATGGCTGAAAGATAGCCGAAACTAGTCAGGTGAAGAAGACATAATAAAAATAATAATAAAAAAAACATCTTTACATCTTAACATATAAACTACTTGTAAGTACTCCAACAATGAAGGAAGATAACAATAAAAATATTAAATTTCCACCAACTTACCATACAAGTATTATTTATGTTGTACTGAATTTGGCAAAATAAATGTTACTAGTCAAGGGTAAACACCGCTAAATAAGCAAAAATAGCAGATTTTCCAGGAAAATATGAAAAAAATGCTGAAAGGGCGAAAATAAGCAGAAATAGCAAAACAATATAGGTGTTAAAAGACTCAGTTTGTTGTGATTCGTCCACATATAAAATTATGTTGGTGTCCTATTAATATACGTAAAAAGAAAGTTTGCTAGAAATCCAGACCCTGGTTATGATTGTCATAATTTTCAAAAAGTGTATCATATCAAAAATGAAAAAAAAAAAATTTCTTATTCGTAACTTATGTGTTTTATATTTTCTTGTTTACCTAATTTGTAAACTTGCAGAAATGTGCTGAAGGTACTGGGGTAAAGCCAAATCTACTCAAATGTTCACATGCAAACTTTGTAAAGATTATAAGATTTTTGAAATTCAAAGTCATGTCACTGGAAGATTTTAAAACTCGAATTGATATTAGTAGTTTTTCAATATAGTTATTTATCAAACTTGAAAAACTGTGTAAATTCTTCCAAATGTTCTGTTTACTTGAAAAGTAAATTTTCTTTATCGTAATTTATTTGTTTTATATTTTCTTGTTAACCTAATTTGGAAACTTGCCCAAATGTGCTAAATGTTGTGGGCTAAAGCCAAATCTACTCAAATGTTCAGATGCAAACTTTGTAAAGATGATAAGATTTTTGAAATTCAAAGTCATGTCACTGTAAGATTTTTAAACTCGAAATAATATTAGTAGTTTTTCAATATCGTTATTTATCAAACTTGAAAAACTGTCTAAATTCATCCAAATGTTCTGTTACGCCACTGAAAGGTTGCGTCTTAATTGTATCCTAAGAATGTTTCAATATTTTCTTGTTCACCAAATTTGGAAAATATAAAAATATTGAAGAATTGGTTAAGTCAGTGACAATTGCCTAATGTGCCAATAGTCACTGCTACTATTTACTACTTCTACTATTACTTCAGGGGTAGATGAGTCCCCTCTGGTACATCTACCCCTGGAGGTATGCTGAGTCCCAGGGGAATATTATTTCAGGCATATTATTATAGTCGTGGAGTTCGTTGAGAACTTATGAAGCAATTACGCAAATAAGCATTACTTTATTAAATTAAATTTAAATAATGATAATTTAAAAAGTAATTTAAATTAAATGATTAATAATTACGCAATTAAGAAGCAAAACGTAAGACACAAAGAAATATTTTTTAAGTCATTGAATAGTTTTATCGCAAGCAGTATGTTTTAAATATGAAAATTTCTATTTCACACGATACTTATACTATTTTCCACTACATTATTTTCGCCTGAGTAACAGCCAGTTTTCCAGTGAACCTGCACTGCGAGCCAATTTCGCACACAACTCACGTAAGAACCCTATATTTACTTTGCGGATGTTTTCACGTAGAAATAATTGTGCCCCACTGCAATAAATTCGTCTGCTGGAGAGGTGCCGCGTTGATGAAGAACGGCTGGCACAAAGTGCACGTTCGCTCGCACGCAATTTGCATTTTGATGGGGGCCCTTCTTTCAGTGAAAAATTAACCGGATCAAGAGTGTAGATGTGCCCTCCGGCCCCCTTGGGCTCCATCGATCCGGGGGCGGTCATTTGCGTTTCGGGGCGCCCGCCGGCGAACACTTGTTGGAGCCCGCGCCGGCTCAGAACTTTTTTTTTCGTGATAAACGATGCACTATTACGGGCTTTTTCAATTTGCGAAATGATAAATAGGAGTTTCCAAAGTTCGGCCATATTTGAAAGCCGCTTAAAAGATAACAGGAAATTTAGAAGGAGGAAATGAAGAGATATTGCAGTTCTTAAAGTTTATGGTTCGCTTGCTAGCAATGAAGGAATATAATAAACAGATTAATTTTTGCACTAACTACTAGCAATTTTTTTTGCACTAGTTCAAAACGTTTGCGATCGTGATTTTTATTGCTTTGTTGCTTCTTCCCTACAAAGAGGTAAATCTTGATTTGACCCTCACACAGCCTGAGCGGAAAGCGTAAAAATAATAAATTGAACAGTGCGTAAACTAAGTTTTTTCGCATTATTTTTCTTTTTACTATTATTATTACCATGTTTCGTCTATTTTGAGGAGTTTTTATATATCAAATGTATCAATGCTAATCGTCAGGTTAGTGTTATAAGGTTGCATGTAACATTTTTTCAATTTTTAGGTCTATAGCTTTATAGGACTATATGATTTCAAAGCGAGACTGTTCAACTTGTTAGAAGGTTAACATCGGATGATTAAGGATTATTAATTATAAAAAGTCTAATTACAGTGCACAATACATCATTTTTTATAATAACAAACAAATTTAAAGTTGATATTCCCAAATTTACAAATTTGCACATACAACCTTATAACTTTAAGCCGACGGCTTATCGAAAAAATATTTTAAGATTATTAAATCTAAAGCAGTAAGCAAAATAGTTTTCTATCTGTACGTCATCATTTCTCTAAAGTACGGAATAGAACGGTTTATTTCATACAAGATTCGTGATATTGTGCACGTATTCCAATGCCAGATTTTCCGTGTCGAATCGAATATGCAGATTTTATTCGAAATGATGCTGACAATGTGTTCCAATTTACTGCGACATATTTTATAGGCAATCTGTCGTAATATATATTTGTACAGCGCCAAATAGAGCTGGCATTTAATTTAAACAGCAAAGTCGGCATATTGCGAATTAACGAGAAAATAATTCGTATTTTAGTACTATTAAAATTATTTAATTTCCAGGCAGAGCGAAAAAACTGGATCACTGCTTTATGATGTGTTGATAGTTATGATTATGTTTCCCATTCTTGCATTTTAATTTTTTAAGATTATCACATTTAAAAAAAAAAATTAGATATAGTCAAATCCTAGCGTTTTGCCCACATCATATTTCTTTTTTTTAAATTCTTCTTCTTGTATGAGTTATAAACATATTAATTGTAAATATCTTTATTTCGTACCCATCGTTACAGACAAAAAATATTAATTAAAACATAAAAAAAAGCTAATCAAACGCAGTAATAATACTTTAGTACATTATATCTCTTGGTAACTCGCCAAATGTTTACATCAATAACTAAACATTAGTCAGCAACATATTCTATCCATAAAACCGTATCTACCTAAAGAGAAATTGGGCTTCTTATATGTTTTCATGATCCCCTCTGATTTCTAATAGTTTTTTCATTAGAGTGACTACAAATTTCAGCTTTTGTAAATTATTTATAGAATTGTTGATGAAATTGTAATCATTTTTTATTTTTTAATTTATCTTCCAATTATATGTGGATTGGGAATACAATATTTCACTGTCTTTCAAAATCTGTTAAAACGTCGATGAATAATTTGTAAGAGTCCGACAAATACTGATTTTATCTTTGTGTTTTTATCGTAAATTTATTATATCATTTCTTGAAGATTTTTGGTTCATGATTTGTAATCACATGAGTACTTAGACGTTTAAATAGCTACCGTGATTACTCTCAAGTACTACTTTGAGTATTCATCTACTTTGCCTTTAGTAATATGTTGGTTAATGAAAGCAAATCATGGATTAGTATAAGAAAGCACATATTTGTGGATGTGTTTTGTTTATTTAATTATAGACACGCTGAAATTGTAACATACAGTGAAATAAAACATATCGTCGGCTTAATGTTACAAGGTTGTATGTGCAAATTTGTAATTTGGGAATATCAACTTTAAATATGTTTGTTGATATAGAAAATGATGTATTGTGCACTGTAATTAGATTTTTTTATAATTAATCATCCTTAATCATCCTATTTTAACCTTCCTACAAGTTGAAAAGTCCCGTTTTGAAATCATATAGCCCTATAAAGCTATAGAACTAAAAATTGAAAAAATGTTACATGCAACCTTATAACTAAGCTGACGATATGTAGATGATGTTGACCTTATGAGGGCATGTCGAATATCTTTTATGATTCATTATCCTTATGAGGGCTTTGTAAATTATTTTATTTATTCAATTACAATTTTGAAAGGATTTGTGACTGAACGTGAATTTCACGTGAATTTATTATACATGCACATACTTCTCTCATTTCTCAAATTAGTGTTTGAATTGATTGATAATTTAATAAAATATTTTGAAATATCATCAATAACGCACGACTAAAAATGATATTTCGCGGTCTTACCAAACAACATGCTTGTATTTGTGTCTACGAGAATGCTATTATTGGAGTTCCATTGTCTACGTTGAGGTCGATTAATGACCAAATAGACCAAATAATTAACAATAACAATAGAAAACCCATTCCGATTGAAATAGCAGGGACTGTTTTTATACACAAATGGTAACATTGTACTGTCTGTAAGGATATTTATGACTCGAGCATTAGCATACAATGCGAGATTTGGTCATCCGACTTATGATTTTGTCATGCGATTTATGACCAAAGCGCGAATTGTATGCTAATACTCGAGTCGTAAATATCCTTACAGACAGTACAGTGTTACCATTTGTGTCTAATAACAGTTCCTGCTACTACAATCGGAATGGGTTTTCTATTGTTATTGTTAATTATTTAGACTATTTTGAGATGGAACTGTTATACTATCCTTATTTAAATTGTCTCTTATGACCAAAGCGCGCATTGTATGCTAATGCTCGAGTCATAAATATCCTTACAGACAGAACAGAGTTACCATTTGTATCTAATAACAGTTCCTGCTGCTTCAATCGGAATGGGTTTTCTATGGTTATTGTTAATTGTTTGGACTATTTGGAGATGGTTAGTTATATGGTTATATTATCCGTATTTAAATTTTGCCGTATTTTCATTTCCCTCATTCTCTATGTTTACATGCGTGAGTTTAATAAATCCAATTAATTGTCATTAAGACAATTACGAGTGAGTTTGCAAATCTGTATCTTTGCCCTCCTTTGTGCCAACTTATTATTATTATACCGTTAATAATTGAATGTAATGTTCTGATTCGAGCGTGTTAAATGCCTTGTCTTAGCTTTTGTCAGAGCGACCCCATGGCTCCCTGACCCTTGGTGTATGCTACCGGGATGTTATTAACATTAGAAAACAAGCAAAACAAGGGACGGGGCTGGTAGAATATGGAGGGAGAAAATGTATAAATTCATAAAAAATAAAGAAACAACTTGGTATGTTTTTATCACAAAATGTTTATTAATATATCGACATATACAATAAAATAACGACTCGAGTATAGACTTCATCACTTAAAAATGACCGTAACATGTTGAAACTCGAGTCGTTATTTTATTGTATATGTCGATATGTTAGGTAGCTTAATTTTAGTTTGAATTGAAATTGCGCGCGCAGCGCTTTTGGTAAGAACAGAGTGGGTACGCACGATGATTAGCGAAGACGGCCGACCTCACTTTGAGAACGGCGTCCCGCAGACGTAAGGGGAATCATTTAGTGCCAGGCAGCCGAGGTGTGTGTGTCCATTTTGATTAGGCAGAATAAACGTGAGTTACATGAGATTACTGTTCGGGGGGTATCTATTTAGGAAGGTATAACGCTGTGTGCCACATTACCGGTCCTATGTATATTTGCTGTGAGCCTGGGGGCTAGCGCTGAGTACCCGATATACAATTAACCTGTGAGCTAATGATAGATACGTCTTTCGTGCCACCCCGATTGTAGGTTTCTTGTGACTCACCGCTGAGGACTGTTTTATTATTGTTACAGACTTCCGCCAAGAGAGTGAATGAGCCTGTCAAATAAATTATAATAAATAAGTAATGCTTTAAGAAGGGGTCTCTTTATTCCCCTTGTTCGAGCGTAGGCGAGTGTACTGAACCCTGTCGCCAAAATAGTTAACCTGACATAAAATCAAATAGCCGATTTTACTATCTCAACAACAACCGTTGTACTAAAAAAAAAACAGTATATAACATCTCATAAGCGGGATGAATCACGCGCAAGCCAAGTGGCCTTGGTGCGGCAGGGACGGCGCATTTCCTAGCTCGAGCGATGGAATTGCGCGCGGCACACTGTTGCCGAGGTGCGCAGAGAGCACGCAATATGGTATCTTTCACTCTTGGGCCGGACTGTACAGCTAAAATGATTTAAAATTTAGCCTTGAATGTATATATTAAATTTTACATTTTACACGTCTTAACTTGTTTGCGCCTATGGACACACACGTTACGCAGTTACTTAATAAGTATACGATTGCGCTCTAAGGCGCACGACTAATAATTAATTAAGAATACTAAAATTAATAGATAATGAAAGAAAATGGGAACTTTAAAAAAAAAAGATTAATAATAATAATACATATGAATGAGGGCTTATACAGGAGAAATGAATTGATAACAAATTGATTTAACAATAATATTGTGTTGTGGATGAATTTAGTTTTTTTTTCGTACATCTCAGAATTGCAAAAATAAATAATCAAATAATATTTACAAATTTAATAAAAATAGACACTTAAAAGATATCTTCTAATTTAATTACAATAAAAAAAAAAAAAAAAAAAAAAAATTCATTTCTTTTGTAATATATTCTTCTAATTTTAAAATTGAAAGTAAAATTACAGTTAATTGTTGATATAGTAGTAATATTGTCTTATTACAACTACGGATAATTTAATAGCATTAAGTAAAACATCCCATTTTGTTCATTTTTAGTGAAATACGTGCCCATTACACACAATAAGAACTCTCCGCCCTAACTCGCCCGAAATTTAAGAATCATGGTTAATCGCAGAAAGAACCAAGCTGCTTCTTCCACCCCAGTCGATGATGACGAGGCCAGCACAGTGTCTAGTGACATAAGTATGATATCCAAAAACATGGAGCAGATGAGCCAAATGTTGCTGAGCCTGACGCAAAATGTAAACAATTTGAGCAATGCCTCAATTGCGGCAAATAATGTGGCCGGTCCGAGTAAAAGACCCAGTGGCTTTAATATGCCTGTACCACATTATGATCCTTCGGATGAGTTGAGCTCAGTTACAAAATATTTGGAAAAGATCGAACAGCTGGCCGGAATAAATGGCTGGGATGAGCAGGCTATGATTTTTGTGGCCACATCAAATTTAAAAGGAATGGCCTTAACATGGTTTAACGCCAAAAAAAAAAGGTTAGATCTCTCTTGGCAGGAGTGGAGAGCGTTGCTCATTGAGTCGTTCCCGGAAGAACTCGACTATGAGAATGCGCTCGCCAAAATAGTTGACAGGGTAAAGAGGACAGACGAGAGCATGATCGAATATTATTACAATAAACTCTCCCTTATAGAAACGTTTGATTTCAAAGATAACGTGAAGGTGAATCTTCTGATTGGAGGACTGAAAACCTCGCCATCGATTCAGGCTGCCAGAGCTGGACAGCACCAAACACCTGCGGCACTTCTTCAGCTGCTCAAAACGTTTCCATCCGACAATGTAACCGCTAAAAAGATAAAACCCTTCAAAGGAATCTTCAAAAAGAAGATGGTAACTACATTTAATCCAAGACGAAACCTTAAATGTTTCCATTGCAATGAGTGGGGCCATATATCCACGGGATGTCCCAAAAAGGCAGGAGGACACCGCGAAAAGAACGTCAACGCGATCTCCAATAAGGTAATGTCTAATAAATATTTAACGCATGTTACAATCGAGGGTAATTCAGCGAAAGCGTTCATTGACTTCGGGGCCACTGTAATGACCATGACTCAGGCCACTACCCAAAAACTCAAAACAAACTATGCCCCTGTAACGACATTAATCAAGGGATATGGTGGCGGAGCTGTTAAAGCGTTAGGTAAAACGAGGCAACTAAAAGTTAAAATAGGTGAATGTGAGGCACCATTATCCTTTTTGGTTGTTCCGGATGACAGTCAAAATATAGACGTTATTATTGGACAACCATTCACTGAACTTCCACATGTGGTAGTTTTAAAAACATCTGAGGCGCTAATCTTCAGTAAGAAACAAACCGAGAAGTGTCTACTAAGGGCATTAGAGGACACGCTCGTTCCTCCAAATTATGTAGGATTTGTAGAATGTGTTGGTACAAGACCAGGAGAAATTTACGTGGAAGAAAGTTTGCGGCTCAAAGAAGGAGAGGAACATCAAATACCAAGATGTATTTTACGAGTCACAACTGAAAATTCATGTAAAGTTCCTGTGACCAACCTATCAAATAAAGAGCTACTAATTGAGAAAAACGTAACTGTAGCACGAGGATTAAATTGTGAGGAGGAGCAAGACGGAGAGAGGCCCTCGCAAAGAATAGAAATGGTACCGTTCCGACTAGAACAAATTAATATTAATAAGGAATTATCTCCAACCGAAAAGAATAGAGTTTTGAAACTTATAAATAAATACCGGGATTGCTTTGCGACATCGCTAAAAGAAATTGGATGCTGTCCAAGTACAAAAATGAATATCAAATTGACATCAGACAAAACAGTGTTTTACAGACCATATAGGATGGCTCCTTCCGAACGACAAAAAGTTAAAACAATGATAGAAGAAATGAAAGAGGCTGGAATAATTAGAGATTCGGAGTCTGCATATGCATCTCCCATTCTTTTGGTCAACAAACCAAATGGAGAAAAGCGGATGTGTGTCGATTATAGGAAGTTGAATTCCATAACAGAAAAGGATCGTCACCCCCTTCCTCTGATAGATGACCAAGTAGATCAACTCAGAGGATATAAGTTCTACACAAGTTTAGATTTATTTTCTGGTTACTACCAGCTTGCAATAGATGAAGATTCTAAGCATAAAACAGCCTTCATCACTTCCGATGGACAATACGAGTTTGAGCGCGTACCCTTCGGGCTTTGCAACGCACCTAGCGTTTTTCAACGGCTCATTAATCGTGTTCTAGGACCATTGAGAGGGACAGTGGCTATGGCATATCTTGATGATGTCTTATGTCCAGGAAAAACATTTGACGACGGTCTCAAAAACTTGGAGGAAATATTTAAAGTTCTAAAAATAAATAATCTTACCCTAAATCCGCTGAAGTGTTTCTTCTTCAAAAATTCCATTTCATATCTAGGTTTTGAAATATCAGGAGAAGGAGTAAAACCTGGAGATAACAAAACAAAAGCGATTGATAAGTTCCCCACACCGAAAAACGTACAAAATGTTCGCCAATTTCTAGGACTAACTGGATTTTTCAGGAGGTTCGTGAAAAACTACGCTAGAATTAGCAAACCACTAGCTACATTGCTAAAGAAAAACAAGGTTTGGAAATGGTCAGACGAACATGACAAAGCTTTTCAAGAAATGAAGAAAATATTGGTCGAGAGGCCTGTACTTTCCATATATGATCCTGAAGCGACGACGGAAGTCCATACGGATGCGTGTCAAAATGGCATAGCTGGCATAATGCTGCAAAAGAAAGGTGAACATTTCTTCAAGCCTGTCAGCTATTTTAGCCGAATATTGACGCCAGTTGAGCAAAAATGGCATTCGTATGAGCTGGAAGTTCTCGCTGTTGTCGAGACTTTGAAAAGGTATAGATCGTATTTGATTGGAAAGCAATTTACTGTCGTTACCGACTGTAGTGCTATAAAAGCAGCGGCGGAAAAGAAAGATATAATTCCTAAGGTGGCCCGCTGGTGGCTACAGTTGCAGGAATTTACCTTTGAGGTTATCCATCGAGCAGGGACTAAGATGTGTCATGTCGACGCACTCAGCCGAAATCCGGTGTCTAACGACGAGCAAATGTCAGAGAATTTCGTATTCCGCATCGAAGTAGATGATCTAATTCTTGCAGGTCAAGTATCTGACAGAAAACTTGGAGCTATACACAAAATTATTCAACGAAAACCTGAAGATGATTATGAACGAAGTCTTCACGCACAATACAAAATAAAAAACAACAAAATTTACAGACAAATTAACGACAAAGATCTTTGGGTTGTTCCGAAACAGATGCGACGTGAAATAGTGCGAAGCTGTCATGACGAAATGGGTCACTTCTCAATTGATAAAACAATGCAAAAATTACAGGAATGTTATTGGTTTCCCGACATGCGGAAATATGTAAGTAAATATATCGCTTCTTGTATAAGATGCATTCTTTACAAAGTTCCGAGAGGAAAACAGGAGGGATTATTACATCCAATAGAAAGAATCGCAACTCCATTTCACACAATTCATGTGGATCATCTGGGACCCTTTAATCCCAGTAACGGAAAAAGATACATAGTTGCAGCGGTGGACGGTTTCACAAAGTTTATAAATCTAGCTGCTACTCGCGATACAAAGACAGCACCTGTACTTAAATTTTTAAACAACATCTGCAGTACCTATGGTGTACCTTCAAGGATCATAACTGATCAAGGTACTTGTTACACAGCTAAAAGCTTTGAAACATTCTGTAAGGACAAAGGCATAGTCCATGTGAAAAATGCAGTGGCTACGCCACGAGCTAATGGTCAAGTCGAAAGATTCAATGCGACAATTCTTTCGGCATTAACAACGACTGTTAAAGTAGAAAGGGAATGGGAAAAACGTCTCCCAGAAATTCAATTTTCTATTAATAATGCTACCAATTCAACAACCGGTAAGACAGCCTCTGAATTATTGATGGGGTATAGACCAAGATCAGCAGCTGATGCACTGCTGACAAATATAATACAACCAACTCGACCACAGGTTGAAAATCTTCAAGAAGAACGGGAAAAGGCCGCTGTGAAAATTAAAATAACACAGCTGGCCAGCAAGAAGAGGTTTGATGCTAAACGTAAACAAGCTACTAACTATAACGAAGGCGATTTAGTGGTCGTGAAGAAACAAAAAATAGGAGACGGTAGCAAAAAGCTACTCAATAATTACAAAGGACCGTTTAAAGTAGCAAAGAAGTTACCAAATGATAGATATTTACTCCAAGAGATCGAAGGATCAAATAGGAGACGAAGAGACAGAAAATATGAAACTGTCGAGGCGGTCGACAAGATGAAGAGGTGGATACCCACTGATGGAATATCGAGTTCTAGCGAAGACGAAGAGAAGAACGCGAGCGAGGACGCTCGATAGTCAGGATGGACGAATGTTAGGTAGCTTAATTTTAGTTTGAATTGAAATTGCGCGCGCAGCGCTTTTGGTAAGAACAGAGTGGGTACGCACGATGATTAGCGAAGACGGCCGACCTCACTTTGAGAACGGCGTCCCGCAGACGTAAGGGGAATCATTTAGTGCCAGGCAGCCGAGGTGTGTGTGTCCATTTTGATTAGGCAGAATAAACGTGAGTTACATGAGATTACTGTTCGGGGGGTATCTATTTAGGAAGGTATAACGCTGTGTGCCACATTACCGGTCCTATGTATATTTGCTGTGAGCCTGGGGGCTAGCGCTGAGTACCCGATATACAATTAAGCTGTGAGCTAATGATAGATACGTCTTTCGTGCCACCCCGATTGTAGGTTTCTTGTGACTCACCGCTGAGGACTGTTTTATTATTGTTACAGACTTCCGCCAAGAGAGTGAATGAGCCTGTCAAATAAATTATAATAAATAAGTAATGCTTTAAGAAGGGGTCTCTTTATTCCCCTTGTTCGAGCGTAGGCGAGTGTACTGAACCCTGTCGCCAAAATAGTTAACCTGACATAAAATCAAATAGCCGATTTTACTATCTCAACAACAACCGTTGTACTAAAAAAAAAACAGTATATAACAGATATAGCACTAAACATTTTGTGGTAAAAACATAGCAAGGTGTTTCTCTGTTTTTTAATATAGACTACCACGTAGTAAAGGTCTAAACCATCCTGATGATAAACTCATAAGTACGGCATTTACTCAGATCAGTTAGAACTAACCACTAGGGCAGAACGTTACTCTGCTCGACGAAGTCTCAAGAGCTTGAGTATTAATTTCTCAGGAAATCATACGAACGACGAAATCAAATGTACACCTTATTAACCAAATCTAAAGTCAATTTCCATACTAATAATAACTCTAATGACACTGCATGGCGATGTCGTTTGTGGTTGGAACGTATTTAATAAAGAAGGCATTTACTCAGATCAGTTAGAACTAACCACCAGGGCAGAACGTTACTTTGCTCGACGAAGTCTTAAAAGCTTGAGCATTACTTTTTCAGGAAATCATACGAACGACGAAATCAAATGTACACCTTATTAACCAAATCTAGAGTCAATTTCTACACTAATAATAACACCTAGATGGGGTTTGTGGTTGGAATGAATTTAATAAAGGTAGGTAGGTTTCTATCGCTGTATCAACGTAGTAGAGCTTAACTACATTTCATACCTTGTTCTGGCAATATTTTTATATCACAATAAAATATTGCAATTTCCCTTTCCTACTTCGAAACAATGGACCGATATAATGAATCAAGTTTGTTTACTAATATCTAACTAGTAACAAGTACAAGTACAATGAATACATAAATCTTTCATTATAGATAATTAAATGATATTCAGGGTCAACTTAATTTCGTAAATAAAATTGTTCAGCGCTCCGATATTCAAACAATCTCAGCATTAAGGCAAAATCAGAAATATTTATTTTTCTTGTTTTTGCGTCACTGATATATAATATTTGGACATTGAGTCTCAGCATTTCAAATCAAATCAATCGTATGAATGAATGTACTTGTGTATAGATATGTGTAGAAGTAGAATTGAACCTGATAAAACTAAACCGTAATCCGTTTTATTTAAATAACAATACTTCATAAAGGTCTGACGCATCATGTGGCTTAAATTAATAGTAGACACAAATGCTATTAATATCATGCGATGATGACATGCGATAAGTTATCTGCACAAATTGAAGATGGTTATTGCAATTCATTCATGTGATTTGTTCCTATCTACAAGGTGGCGTTGAAATTCATTGGTAGCCACAAATGCTAACGAATTTCTATGCAGTGATGACATGTATTGAAGGAACTTCTCGGCAAAATTTGAAAATAATTTGGTACATGAAGTCGCTAATTTCATTTTGTAAGTCCAATTACATTGATTATTAACGATAAGCAATTTTACAAAATAAAGTCATACATACAAGGTCAGAAAATATAAATTAAGATTCAATAATTATTAAATAAAATATTCGCAAATTGAATAAAGTAAATTAAATAAATAACGTCCAATTTGAATGATGAAACTAAATTTTATTTACCTGTCGCTTGCATAGAGATAATTAAATAAATAACGTGCAATTTGAATGATAAAACAGTATTTTATTTACCTGTCGCTTGCATAATATTTCAAAATTAATAAATATTACTCAATCCATATATCTGTGCTTTACTTACTAACAAAAATTACTAACAGACTCATTACCCATTAAACGAACCCAATTAACTTATCACGATAATGATATGAAAAATCAAACATAATGTAAAGTACTATCACTAAATCACGAGCCAAATAAATATTACAAATTATAAGAATATGTATAATTCGCGACTAGGTAACCGTTACAATATTAGGTATACCACAATATTCTATTATTTACATAAATTTGAATTTTTGCAAAAGTAGACTTTGAAATTCTATTGGATCTTGGATTGTATTGGAAATTCAAGGAATGACTCTATGAATTATTGGAAATAATTCTCAATTTTGAGAATTCTTGCAAACCTGTAATGCACGCAGTTGGCACTTAAATTGAAAAAAAATTGGAAAAATCTAATTCAGCAGTGAATAAAAATCATGGTTATTCCATAGAGAAAAAAATAAGCCAAGTTTTGAGAGGTGAATTTATGAAGGATTTAGAATTAGCTCCTCATATTAGTGCAAACTGTGTTAATGCTTAATGCTCCCTGTGTATCAGTGTATTGTATTCAAACTGTTATTATAATGTTATATTTGTTATTACATTCTATTAATAGAAGATTGCACAATCAAACTGTGCCAAGCGGCAATTTTATAATTTTAAGTTTCACGCTGGAGTTTTATAGTTAAAAGTTTCAAGCAAAGTTGTCACAAGCAGTTCAATCGTATACACAAAATAATTGTAAACTGGTATTGTTTTAATGAGATACAATATCGCAATTTCGTTCCAAGTAGTTCGCAGTGAACTCCGCACTGCTGTGCCTCTTAATTGCAGCAAACTTTAGCATTTCACGAAACTACGAGGGGACGGTGTCAATTGGGGGTGTTTCTGGTGGGACATCACGTCTCCTCAAATTAATCTGGAATCGTCCTCGAAACGCTACGAAAACTCGATACCGCTTTGACGGGGATATCTAATTTACACTTAGACAGAAATTGCTAATTAGTACAGTTTCTGCAGTGAATTGATGAGGGAATTGATGAGCGGAAATTGGCTGAATCAAACAGTATAGGCAAGTTAAAATTTATGCTGATTTAACTATTACCTAGGAGCGACCTTATAAACCTCAGAATTTCATTATATTTTCAAATAGTCACTAATAAAAAAAATATTTCCAATTTTTTCTGTCAATATCATTATGTATATCTGATATTTTCTATATAAATCGGCAGACATGAGAGAGCTGTATGCAAATATTTATTATTTATCACTCAATTTCTCGCGTGCATGTAGGTAGTTGTAGGTGGTTGATGAAAAATGTATAAATGGAATTGGAGGCGTATGAGTACAATTCAGCTTATATCATTCAGTCAGCGCGAATTGAAGCCTTTATACATGCAAAATTGGAGACTTCGAATAAAATTCTTACCCCTCACGTAACTCGATTTAAGAGCAACGGATCGATCTGAATCCCGCCTATTTTCGTGATTTGCCAACTGATTGATGTTAAACGTTGCGCGAAATATTGCGATTGCTGCAGATACTTTGCGAACAGATATTCCTTTGAAGCCGCTCGAACGAATTAAAATGGGCTGCGTGGGAAGGCGAGATAATTTAATTAATTCCCAGGAGGTTGTAATAAATAAAAATTTAACATTAAAATCAGGAGAAACGTAATTTTAAATTTATAAAACGGATATTGCAATATCTCTAATGTGAAGATGAAAACAGAATATTCTTTACGGAAGTTAAATAATAATTAGGTATACAATATCAAGTAATTAAAAATTAAAGCAGAAATTTTTGTACGGAAAATAAATGTTATTTATGGAATTTCAAGTAATTGTCGTATGAATTTGGTATATCTTATATGTTTAGCTATTTAAACAATAGTTAAGTAAATATTTTGAAAAAAAAATCTATTAACATAAAGAAATGCTAAAAATTGGATACTGAAAAATGAAGATAACAAAAATAGCAGAACTGCTATTCGTAGATGACATGGCAATAATTGCAGAAAAAGAGGAAGAACTGCGAAACAACATGGAAATAATTGCGAAAGAGATTAAGAAAATAAACATGAAAATAAACTACGAAAAGATAAAAACCATGATAATTGCCAAAGAGAAAAAGGAACACTAAATAAAAATACAAGGAAAAAAAAATCGAAGAAGTAGAACAATAAAGATATTTAGGAACAATCATGTAGAGTAATGGTAAATTAGATAATGAAATAGAAGATAAAATAGGAAAAACAGCAAAACTATATTACATGTAAAAAAACACCTGTTTTGCCAAGAAGGAGCTATCAAGAGACACAAAAATTAGACCAACGCTAACTTACAGCAGCGAAACAGGGACGATGACAGGAAAATAAATAAAAAGAATAAATGCCATGAAGATGAGATTCCAAAGAAAAATTGAAAACAAAACAAGAAGAGACAGGATAAGGAATGAGACGCACAGGAAAAACTTAAAAATAAAACCAATACAGGAAAAAATAACAGACGGCCAAATGAGGTGGTATGCACACATGAGACGAATGAGAGAAGAAAGAAACACTAAGAAAATATACGAGACAAAATCAACAGGAAAACAACAAAGAGGAAGACCGAGAAAAGAGTGGAACAGCGCAATAAAAAAAGAGGCAACAAGAAAAGGGAACACATGGGAAGAAATACAGGAATTAACAAAAGATAGGAGGAAGTAGAGAGAATATTATAAAAATTAATAATGTATGCCTTACACCGAAAGGTAGAAAGCCAAAGGAATACATAAATTCGTTGTATTCTTCGTAGATGCCTCTGATGATGGTTATATATAACCGAAACTAGTCAGGCGAAATAAAATAAATAAATCATAAAATAAAATTAAAATATTTTTTACCAGTAAGTACTAAATAATAACAATTATATTATTATTAATTATTATATAATTAATAATAAAATATAATATTATATAATTATTATTTAACAATTTTAAGTGTTCTGAGTTTGGCGCTCGTTTTGTTAATGTTAAAATTTAACGAGCAGCGTAGGAAATACATCGTATTTGGCTTTAACGTTTCTTTGTCACTTATAACTTCTCAAAAGAATCCCAATTAAAATATATCCGGTGTTATTTTCTGATATTGGTTCCCATTGAAGTATTTCTTTATGAATTTTGTAGTCCTTGTATTAGCGCATTTTTTTGGGCGTGAAGTCAAACTCTTATAAAAAAAAACACATGCTCCCATAGAGTGAGAAGAAACGTAAGAAATATTCAGAAATGAGATTTGCTCACATAGTGTAACCATTAAAGTTGGAGGGCTTAAATGAATGAGCACAAATAACATCTTAACTAAATGAATCGGTATCTAAGAATCAAAGAGAACGTTTTTGTTGTGAAATTTTGAATAATTGTAACTTATAATTGTAATTTTAATTTTAAATTAACCCCGAAAAAAAGAAATACTAAGAAAATATACGAGACAAGAGCAACATGAAAATAACAAAGAGAAAGACCGAGATAAAGAGCGGAACAGCGCAATAAAAGAAGAGGCAACAAGAAAAAGGAACATATGTTAAAAAATAGAGCAATTAACAAAAGATAGGAGGAAGTGGAGAGAGTAGTATAAAAATTAATAATGTATGCCTTATACCGAAAGGTAGAAAGGCAAAGTAATAAATAAATTATAATAATAATAATTATTATTACTATTATTAAGTACCTCAAGGTTTCGAAAATTTTATGTAATTGTGTAAATTGTGTAAATTTATGTATTGTAATTGCTTAAAAAAAACAATGCTCTCATAGTGTAAGAAGAAACGTAAGAAATATTCAGAAATGAGATTTGCTCACATAGTGTAACCATTAAAGTTACAGGGCTAAAATGAATGAGCAAGAATAACATCTTAACTAAATGAATCGGTATCTAAGAATCAAAGAGAACGTTTTTGTTGTGAAATTTTGAATAATTGTAACTTATAATTGTAATTTTAATTTTAAATTAACCCCGAAAAAAAGAAATACTAAGAAAATATACGAGACAAGAGCAACATGAAAATAACAAAGAGAAAGACCGAGATAAAGAGCGGAACAGCGCAATAAAAGAAGAGGCAACAAGAAAAAGGAACATATGTTAAAAAATAGAGCAATTAACAAAAGATAGGAGGAAGTGGAGAGAGTAGTATAAAAATTAATAATGTATGCCTTATACCGAAAGGTAGAAAGGCAAAGTAATAAATAAATTATAATAATAATAATTATTATTACTATTATTAAGTACCTCAAGGTTTCGAAAATTTTATGTAATTGTGTAAATTGTGTAAATTTATGTATTGTAATTGCTTAAAAAAAACAATGCTCTCATAGTGTAAGAAGAAACGTAAGAAATATTCAGAAATGAGATTTGCTCACATAGTGTAACCATTAAAGTTACAGGGCTAAAATGAATGAGCAAGAATAACATTTTAACTAAATGAATCGGTATCAAAGAATCAAGGAGAACGTTTTTATTGGGTAATTTTGAATAATTGACTTATAATTGTAATTTTAATTTTAAATTAACCCCTGAAAAAAGAAACACTAAGAAAATATACGAGACAAGAGCACAGGAAAACAACAAAGAGAAAGACTGAGAAAAGAGCGGAACAGCGCAATAAAAGAAGAGGCAACAAGAAAAGGGAACATATGGGAAGAAATAAAGGAATTAACAAAATATAGGAGGAATTATAAATTATGGCGAGAATAGTATAAAAATTAATAATGTATGTCTTACAACGAAAGGTAGAAAGGCAAAGGAATAAATAAATAAATAAATAAATACATATATATCTATTCAAGAAATTTGGACATTCATTTCACAACTGCATAATTCTAACTAGTAATAGGAAACCCGAAGAAATAATCGTTTAGTTACACGTTCAGTAATTTATTTATCATTATAATAATATTAAAATAGTTTACCATACATACACATGTTTTTAAATACATTTAATTTTCATTTAAACAGTATTGCTGATCACTGTATCTTAAAATAAGAAAATATTACCTTTATAACACAACGTAAACAAATAAATTAAGAGTGAAACCTTCTGGTTTAAAGTTGTTTTTTTATTAATAGAGTATTTTGGGTCAAAATCAGATTCAAAACAAATTTCATGCAAGTTATACTTGCAGTATTAGTAGTATTAGTAGTAGTAGTATACTTATTAGTATTACTACTACTGCTACTATTAGTGCTACTTACTATTACTGCTACTAGTAGTAGCAGTATTAGCCTTCAAAATTTAACAAAATTAAACAAAATATTGATGCTAATTAGCAAAATTATCAAATTAAATAAATTAAAAATTAAATACTGAAACAGCATAAATATTAGATTAAAGTTATATAAGATTTCCACATAAATGTTGGTACATACTTTTATTCAAAAATTACAAAAATCGAGGAAAACAGTACACTGGGTTTTGGAAAATTTGGTTCTAGATAGCTTCTTTTTTCGCAGTCTTAAATAATTTTTTTTTGTTTTACTTTAAGACCAGAACTTGTATTGCTCTCGGAATATACATTTAAGACCACAATTGCATAGCTCTCGAAATATAAATTATTAACTTACAAAATTTTATTTGGTCTAATAAAACCTAATAAAGTATATTAAATCCTGTCAATATCAATATCCTATCCGTCTTTATACGTCTTCTTGAAGTTTGGTATTAAGTTTGGTTTAAGTTTCTTTGGAATCAAGATCAATTCATATTTTGTGTCCTAATATACAGGATGCAATTCAAGATACACCTCGTGCTTCTATTTGTTCCTACTAGATGTTATACGCATTTTTCAAACCGTCTAATTGAGGTCAAAATTTGACAAATAATTTTTTAACTCAAAAGCTATAAAAGTTGAACATAAGAACATAAGAGGTGAACATATGTTCATATGTTCTATAAGTTGTATGTAGGCCATTGAACAGGGAAATGAAAAATATAATACTATACAGGGTGTTCTATTTAAAATAACAAAGATGGTAGCCATTTCAGGTAGAACTGGAAGTGATAGAAAATATTTTCCATGACGAGATCGTGTCCAACCATGCAATGCTGATTTTTTTTCAAATATTTCCTCCATCAGGAACCCCGAAAACTTTTAATGGCCGTTATTCGTGGCCCACCCTGTATATTTTGCCATGACGCGAAATTAAATTCTTCGAAGATTAATTTTTTCAAAATAAATACTTCTTATGATTCAGCTTTGTTCCAATTAATTGTTATAAATTTTAGTTTAATTCTGTATGTTATTTCATTGTTAACAATACTAATTCCATATTAATTTTATTATTATTATATTATTTCATTTGCACATCTAAGGTAAGGTTTCGCTAAAATTTTCAATGTCCATATATTAGATATCAATAAAGCAAAAACAAGATAAATAAATATTTCTGATTTTGCCATAATGCTGAGATTGTTTGAATATTGGAGCGCTGAACAATTTTATTTACGAAGTTACGTTGACCCAGAATATAATTGAATTATCTATATTGAGAGATTCATATACCCATTATGTGTACTTGTTACTAGTTTTTTTTTAGTAAACTAACTTGATTCATTATATCGGTATTCCAGTGTTTCGAAGTAGTAAAGGGAAGAAATTTACAATATTCTTCTCTCTTATGAAAATAATGCCAGCACAATGTTTGATATGTAGTTAAGCTCGACTACGCTGATACAGCGATAGAAACTTACATTTCTACTTTAATTAAATCCGTTCCACCCACAAACGCCATTGCGATGTAGCGTCACTAGATAGGTATTATCATTAGTATGGAAATTGACTTTAGAATTGGTTAATACGTGTTGGTACATTTGATTTCTTCGTTTGTATAATTATCTGACAAATTAATGCTCAAGCTCTTGAGACTTCGTCGAGCAGGGTAACGTTCTGCGCTGGTGATTATTTCTAACTGATCTGAGTAAACGCCGATATTCTGAATTTATACCATTTCTCCCTCCATATTCTACCACCCCGGCCCCTATTTTTGCTTGTTTTTTTTTTAACTTGATCTCTCTCTGCCCGTATGCACCACTTAAGGTCGCCTTGCCGGTGGCAAGATCGCTATGCCGCAAAGCATCCCTATTATCTTACATAGGCAGATTTACGTCCATTTTAACATGTAGTTTAAATTTCGAGTTGACAAATTTGTGCGTTCCCATTAATATATGTCCGCTCTCTCTCAATTGTGCGTTTCCCAAAATGCGTGGGGTCGCATGGCTTTCCGTGCCCTCTCGCACCTTTATGTATGCATTTTTGTATTATGCGTTTTAATTATAGAAATTAATATTAAATATGGATCAGGTCCTTACAACTTGGACTCTAGGACGAGCAATATCTTGTGTTGATTATAGAAAAAAACTTTCCGTATGTAGGTACCTTAAGGTTTGAGAGTTTTATGTAAATGTTCTTTCACATTATCAATATTCTCCTTAAAAAAATCGAAGGGTAAGAAATGTTTGCGTTGAAACAATAACCACACAGTTTTCAGTAACACGATAGATTGGTCTATGAAACATCCAATTTCTTGCGTTGATTATAAAATGAGTCCCTGTATGTACCCCAGGGTTTTGAAAATTTGATGTAACCGTTCCTTCAATTATCGATCCTCTCCCCATTCACTTTCACCATCGCCCTTAACCAATCGGGCGAAGCCGTAGATCGTCCCTCGCGATTTTAAAGCCCGCTCTCGAAACAATTAATCTCGCCCATTTGAGTCGATCGTCGTCCCGAGTCTCATTAATTGGAAAACATCAGTCGGAAAAACAACGCACCGAGCGCCGGGAAAAGGAAAAATCGTAGTGGGAAATGGAACGCTTCCAGTTCGGTTTGCGACCCTGGCCCTGGTTTCCGCACGAACAATTCCACTCGTTTTTATTGCGATTCCGGGGCGCCGCACGTACGCAGCCCCCCTCGAGATAAGATAAACACGGAGCGGTGGAGGATACGTAGATTCCTGCCCCTGAGGATGGGGGAGCTCGAAGCGAAACGTTCGGCTCACGGCGCGGCGGATTCGGCGTGCTGGTTATTTATAATCGCGCGTATGCATAATTCATCGGCGCAGATGTGTATTCCTGCATCTGACAATTTATTTTGAGATGACGAAAAATTCGTGAAAGAAACGCATGCCTAATTTTTGTATAACTAAATTTCGCTCAAATATTCTTATAAATGGTATATCAAAATTTTGATGAAGGTAAAAACAAATAAATAAAAGATTTAAGTGAATTAAAGTTATTGGAAATTAAATATGCTTATCACAAATAAACTGTTTGTCACGAAGGTTCGTAAGAGGATAGAAGCTAATCTTAAAAAAAAACTATCTTAATTTAAGAAAAATCTTATCTTAAAAAAATATTTACACATACCCCACAATAAATGTGTAAATATTATTTTCGCAGTTCTTCTTGGTGGTGATAAATGCGATGTTGTTGGACAGTGGCATTCAATGATTGGTTGATTCATCCTCCGCAAAATTTGCGCACTTACCGGTTTTTCTCACTCCGGCTGGGTCGCTATTTGTAGCTGGTTGCCAAAATTTTGGAATTTCAAAATTACCCAGCACAATACACAAAGCACCTCTTAAGGGATATGAACACCACGCGTGAAATAAAAAATAAAACTATTCTCACCAAAGGAACTATAACGGCCGTTATAGTAAGTGGTAGTGTAGTGGTAAGTCATGAGTTGAGATCATGATTAATCCAGTCCTTTGACTGCTGAGTTGATTACAGGCCCAAAACCAACGGTGCGTCAAAATTATAACGTTACAGCGAATAAAACAGGCTCACTTTCAAATGCTCTCTGTATGAAACGTATGAAATATTAACATTTTAATATTTTACAATAAAAATTTTAGTCTGATTAGATATAATCTCGAGAACTATCAAAAGGTAACAACACATTATTGCCATTAAAAAAATATTGGATGAGGTCATAACTTTTTAAAGTCAAAGTACATAATATCAAAAATAGTAGTCACATTCCACAAGGTATAAGAAACCAATTTAAGAGATAGAAAATTTGAGAAAATTGATAGTTATAATATAGCATTTATAAATTTTCACTCAATAAAACAAAAATCAAATTTCTTGAAAATTGTCCAAATTTAAATGAAACATAATATTTTTATAATATTTAGCTAAAAAATATTATTATTATAATCAAGTCCTTATTCTACCCGTAGGGTGTTAAGGTAAAAAAAAATATATATTTATAAAATTTAGCTGTCACACATTTCGTATGGACGTATCTTTGGTACTTCCTTCCCAAGCAAATCAAGAATCATAATTAAATTCCTATAAAATTTAACAATATGTCAAAAATTGCGAACAAAAATAAAAACACGAGAAGTTAAGAAAACACAGAAATGAAAATCTGTAAACTTATGGCAACATTTTGGCATTATTATACCCGATTATTGTACAGAGCGTTCAAGATAGTGATATCAACTTTTCTAATTAGTTCCAACGAAATAATAACAAATTATGACATTTGACAAAATCTAGTAAACTTATTTGCCTGTATTCTACGAAACATTTCAGCAACGTTGCAAAACAAAGCGTAACTAATAAGATTGTAAAACACAGAGCAATAACTTGCTATGTTTTTACCACAAAATGTTTATTGATTTATCGATTTTCAATAAAATAACTACTCGAGTTTCGAAGAAGTCAAAACTCGTTATTTTATTCAATATCAATCTAATTGAATTATAATCAATTGAAGATCTATACATATATCAATAAACATTTTGTGGTAAAAACATAGCAAGTTATTTCTCTGTTTTTTTTTAATATGGACGTAGTAACGGTCGAAACCATCCTGATGATTAATAAGATTGTAATTGTTATTGCTATTATTGTATTGTATTATTATTTCCGTTTTTTTTTTTGTATTTTCCCGTTAAAAGGAGTATTCTGTTGGGAATCATGTATGTAGTGTCATGTAAGTGTCCACTTGTTCAAGTGCCCACTTGAAAATGACCGTAAAAAGTCGAAACTCGAGTCGTTATTTTATTGAATATGTCTATATATCGATATACATTTTGTGATAAAAACATAGCAAGTTGTTTCTCTGTTTTTTAATATGGACGTAGTAACGGTCGAAACCATCCTGATGATTGATAAAATTGTGATTGTTATTATTGTATTATATTTTTGTATTGTATTATTATTTCGTTTTTTTTTGTATTTTCACGTTAAATGGAGTATTCTGTTAGGAATCGTGTATGTAAATAAATAAATAAATAAGTAAATAAATAAATAAATAAAACGTATTTGATTTGCATCCTGAATGTAAATGTTGACACTTCAATGCCAATGAATGTAAATGCATGAATGCTTCAATGTCTTGAATGCTCTGTACATTTCGCAAATTAATCATCATTCGAATTTCCTCATTCTCAAATAAGACACATTCCAAAAGGTATAAGAAACCAGGTGTTTCAGGAAATCAGGAAATTCAAAACTTTGAAAATTTGAAACAGTTTTGGCACTTAAAATTTCCAATTTTTTTAACTTCAATTCAATCGTTTACAAATTTTAAAACATTGCCAAGATTTAAAATAATTAAATGATTTCATGTCATATTTGGTATATTTTGCTATTACATACTTCGTAATGTATGGACATATTTTTGGTATCTATATCCATGCCAAAAGAGTCAAGAACCATAATGAAATTTCATGACATTTAAACATATTCTAAAAAATGTTAACCAAAATGGAAATAAGAAACTTAAAATTAAAAAAAAATATATATATATTTGCTTATTGTACATTTCGTAAATTAATTCTTCTGAAATGCCCCATTCCCAAAGAACTAGATTTGAAATAATACATTAAGGGAATTGATTGGAGAATTTGACCATTATAAATTCGTAAAATATAATAATATGGTTTAAACATTTAACCAATTTATTTAACAATTCAAACTTCAAACTTCAAACTTCTTTTATTGGACATGGATTACATGTGAGGTCAAGACAATATAAATTAGGAAAACACTACATTTTATGTAGAAAAAATTCCTGGACTGAATAGAAAGCCTGCTCTTTTAAGTGTTCGCTAAGTTGCTTTTTGAAACTGTGCATTTTTTGGTGCTGCCATTGTACTGGAAGATGATTCAGAATTTTTATCCCCACCGATCTTGGATCTGTAAGGTGAAGTCTATTCGATGGGACGACTAGATGATGCTGCGACCTCGTCCCATATTCATGGACAGTACTCCTAGATGGAAGATTGTGCCTAGTTTTCCACGTTCGTACGGCATGTTGTAGAATATAGACTGATGCCATCGTCAGTATACCTTCTTGCTTAAATAGCTGTCGACAAGACGTCATCTGTGGTACTCCCATTATCGCACGTATAGCTTTTTTTTGCAAAATAAATACTTGGGATGCATGAGCTGAAAGTCCCCAAGCTTCAATTCCATAAGACATCCGACTGTAGAAGATAGCATAGTAGGTGGTTATAGCTGCCTGGATGTTTACGATGTCCTTGATTCTTCTGATTGCGTAGATACTTGATGCCAATTTCATACACAAATTTTCTACGTGTGCTTTCCATGTCAATCGACTGTCTAAATGTATTCCAAGGAATTTTGGCGAATCCTTGGATACTTGATGCAGCCTACTGGAGGTATAAATGAGTACATTTGTTTTGGCTGTATTAAGGCAAAGCTCATTCGCACCGAACCATTCAGATGCATTGCCACTGGCTGTACTTAGCTTTTGTTGTGCTACTTCAGTATTTTTGTCTGATACCAGTAAAGTTGTGTCGTCAGCGAACATGAAAGTATGGCATTTAAGATTGGTGGGCAGGTCGTTTATGTATATGATAAAAAGTATCGGCCCCAGTATAGATCCTTGTGGGACTCCTCGCCGTATGTATTTTGGATTGCTCTTTTCTCCATTAAAATCAACAATTTGTGCTCTATCTTCTAGGTAAGACGTCATAAGCCGCAACGAAATGCCTTTGAATCCATAGTGGTCTAGTTTTTCCAGAAGGATTTTATGTGACATGCAATCGAATGCTTTACTCAAGTCACAAAATTGAGCAAAACATAACTTATGGTCTTCCATTGCCTGGTAGATGTTGTCTAGAAGATTCATTATTGCATCAGTTGTATTTAAGTTTCTCTGAAATCCGAATTGACTCTCTGTTATGTATTTGTTTTCTCCGAAGAACCTTGTTATTTGTTTAAGAATTATCAATTCGAGAATTTTTGAGAAGGTTGGTAATATTGATATGGGTCTGTAGTTGCTTCTTTCGGATCGACCGTCCTGTTTTAATATTGGTACTACTCTAGCTATTTTTAGTCTTTGGGGGAAGATTCCAGTACTCATGGATGAGTTCGTAATATCTGCTATAGGTTCTGATATTGCATGTGCGACATACTTTATTAATTTAGAATCAATTGAGTAGATGTCCTTCGATGTTTTACTTTTGATACTACCAATAGCACTTTCAATCTCAGCAGGTGTGGTTGGGTTGAAAAACATAGTGATGCCTTTTGTTTTTACCTTTAGCACTGTTTGTTCCGTTAGTTTGTTTTGTATTGTTTGCACCAGATTATTGCCAATACTGCAGAAGAAATCATTGAAGTCCCTACAATTTAGAGATCCATCGATGGTACATCTTTTCGTGCCTCTGCCAGTTTCACGGTTAATAGTTGTCCATAGTTCCTTTGATTTGTTTGATGATGCATTGATTTTATGAATTATGTTGTTTTGTTTCTCTATTTTAACATGGTTTAAGTATGATTCCTTATATTTTAGATAGATATTGTATATGTCTTCATCTTCCGTGTTTTTATATGCATCGAAAATAAGTTCTAATGTTTCTTTCATATGCCTTGTTTCATTAGATATGTTTGCCCATATTCTTGATTCATTTCTAGTATACTCTAGAGGAAAGGCCTCTTCAAAATATAGGCAAAATGTTTTGAGAAACTTATTAAATTTAATATTGGCATCATCTTCTGCGTATACTGATTTCCACTCCTCTTGTTTCAGTGAGAGGACAAATTTTTCCTTATTTTGCGTTGTATATTTTCGTGTTCTATTTCTAGTTGTTTTTTGGATTGCAGCTGTGTTATAAATATATAATATTTGAGCAATGTGGTCAGATATCGCAGTGTTAATTGTTCGTCCTTCCGAACATATGATATTCGTAAAGATATTATCTATGCATGTGTTTTTGGTTTTATTTATTTTAGTGGCTTCGAATATTTTTCTATCCAAGGAATATGATTTTAAAGTATTTAATAGGTCTGCTGACTGTTTAGTATCCTCGCTAAGGTCTACATTGAAATCTCCAGCAATAACAATATTTATTTCTAAATCAAAATTCGTGAGAATGTAATCCAGGGCTTCACTAAGTATTACTAGATATGCTTCTAAGTTTGCACTTGGCGATCTGTATGACGAGATTATAATCAGGTTAAGTGGCTGTATATGAATTGCAGCTAATTCGCAGATTTTTTCCACAGACATCTCGTTTATGGTAGTAATTTTACTACAGCTTATACTATTGTGTGCAAAGATGCATACTCCACCGTGTATGTATTGGGTTCTATTTAAAGTGCTAATATTTGTAAAATCCTTTATATTGTATGTAGTGTAGTTTGAGTTATTTAGCCAATGTTCACTGACACAGGCAATATCTATCTTTTCACTATGGAGTATGGTCTCAAACGCTGTTATTTTATTGGTTAGGCATTGCATATTTAAGTGCAATACCTTCATTGATTTCATGTTTGCATGAGATGCAGTATTGCGATTATGAACCATTTTCGGAGTTTGGCTGCAGTTCATTACGTTGCTTGGGTTTCTCACGAAAAAAATTGAAGCGTCTGACCGTAATTCCTGATGGCCATATTTCTGGCATTATTATTCTTTCAAGTAGATCGTAATCAGCTCCGATTTTGAAAGATGCGGTGCTGTAGCTTGGATTTGATTCTATTTTTTCTACGCTAAATTTGCGATTGGGAAACCGTTTTTCTAAGAACTCTGATATTTGTTCGGGGGTGGCGTCACGTTTCGCGCGTCCTATGTGTAGCCAAGCTTTTTGTGTAGCTGCGCTAAAATTGTCTGCTCCCCATGAAGCTGTACCTCTTATGCTTTGTTTAGCATTTTTTGTTAACTTAGCAGGTGTCTTGATTGATTGCAAGTTTTTTTCACGGCGCGGTTTGCGTACTACTTCAGTCCATTTTTCTGCAGGGCCAATGGAAGATTTCTCTTCGCCCGCGGATTCCAGCGGGTATGCTGAACAGTTAACAATTATATAACTGTTTTTCAGGAATAGCGTCCATTTATGAATTTTGCAATAGAGTATAGAATTCTGAAGTTATTCTCAAATCCTAAGTCAAGATACATTATGAAATTTTATGAAATTTAACCAAATCTTAAAAATTGCTAACGAAAATGGAAACATGAGAAGTTTCAAATTTAAAAAATATATATATAAATTTACTTATGGTACATTTCGTAAATTAATCGTCGTTCTAAAATGTTCCATGCCCAAAGAACTAGAATAGAAATAACAAATTGAAATAATAAATTATGCGAATTGATCGGAGAATATGACCATTATAAATTCGTAAATTATAATAATATGGTATAAACATTTAAATATTTTTTCGAAATTTAAATGAATATAAAAAAATGTTATTTATAATATTTAGCTAACACATTTCGTAATATATGAACATATTTTTGGAAGAACAAAAAAAATTGCAAACAATATGTTACGAACAAAAATGAAAACATGGGAAGTATAAAATATTAAAAAAAAAAACTATAAATTCAAAACATGTTAAGACTTTTATTGGTCTATTTGTTATGTAATGTGATTGAACATTTCGTTGAAATATTTTAGTATTTTTATGTCTGGTTATTATATATTTTCAAAGTTAATCATTGTTTTAGAATTTCCCATCCCCAAAATATTAAATAACCATGATGAAATTATAAATAGTTCTAAAATTGATATAATCAATCGCTAGAATCTGGCCATTGTAAATTCGTATTTTTTTTTTCTGTAATAGCGTCTTTTTAAATATTTTGCAATAGCATATGGAATTTTGCAGTTATTCTAAAATAATAACTTTTATATTTATTATTATATTTATATACAGCGTGATCAGAATAATAGGTAACGAATGGACTTTCTTAGTATGCATTTTAGAGAAAAAAATTGTTAAGAAAAAAAAGTACTGGATTATCTCAAATTAAACATAGCTTTATTTGAAAACTGGCAACAATAAAAATTAAAAATTGAATTATTTTTAATGAAAAATTGAATTTTTTAGATATAAAATAGGGTCGCATCGTTTAAATTTAATTAGTACTTGCGAAATACTTTTGCAGTTGATGATTTTGTCAGGATAATTTACATTTCATTCATTAGCTGCTTCTCTACATGTTCTGTAATTATTCCCCACACTAGGAACAATTTCAACCATTTCTGGAATAGTTAACGTCATTCTACCAGTGCAAATGACACTTTAGTGACAAAACGAAAAATTAAACTAGCAAACCAAATAACACGATATATAAACTTTATTACGACGTATGACGTATGAAGCTTACACAAGGGAAAGATAAAACAACCCGTAGAAGGTAATCACAAACTGTACATTATATCTTAAATTTAAGAACATAATTAATCACTTAAAAAATAGCATTCAAATTCAATTTTTTTTTTGTTTTCAAAAAATGCTATTATTAATTTAAGATAGGCAGGACTTTTTTTTCTGACAATTTTTTCTTCTAAAATACATTCAAAAAATGATTCCCATTTGTTACCCATAATTCTGATCACGCTGTATATAACTTCAGTGGTATTTTTTCAACTTTTTAGTGTTTCATATCAATACTGTGTAAATTTTCATACAAAGTACAGAAATGACCCACTGTCCTTATGATTTTTATCAATTTAGGCTGTTGAAAAATACAATCCGTCTTATAATGATGCTACTACCTGTTAAACAGGTAAATCATAATACTTCTTAAATTTCTCGAATTGCATACATCTATTTACGAATTTTGAAATTTGCATATAGAGTTTTGGGGTTATTATGAAATTCTTGGATTGTTTAGACTTTTTGATTTATTTTAAATTTCACTGTTTTTTTTTCAAACACTCGGTGTTTCATGTCAATCGTTGCCTTCTATTGTCTTCTAACTCTGGCGCGCCATGAAAAGTCTCACTTCTCCACTTGAAATAATATATGTACTATTATCTACCCTATAGAAGTTTATAAAACTCTCTAAGTGAAACATGCTTTATACAAGACTGTGTTATAATTTTTCCAAGTACATGCTTATAAACAAGCTAAGAGTTTGAAATTATTCAAGCAATTGTGCATCTTCGAACATATGGCCTTTTATGGCATTGATAAATATTTCCCATTTTCTTTTAGTGGTGAATAATTTTATATATTTGTGTTTTAGTTTATGTTAAGTTTTTAGTTCTGTTTATTTTTAATACAATTGAGTACTCAAACTATTATGTAAACTATAGTTATTTAATTGCATGCCTTTTCATATACTGTATTATAGATTTTTTGTGAAATAAACATGTATCCATCTATCTATTCAAGTAAAATGGAAAACTCTATAAATGAAATTTTGTCAGATAAGACACTTTTGCTAACACGGCAGAATACGTCATATAATAATAATAATTAGTAATATATTTATTGTAATTATTTTATCATTGCCTCCTTGGCAGCAATGTTTTAGCAAATTCTTGTCTGTGAAAAATTGCATTTTCCTGCGCAAATATATTCTAGGTGAAAGATCATTTGCTAAACATAGCAAACATCATTTCGTAGAGAGATTATTCTTCGCTGCTTTATTTGAAAGCACATTCACATATTTTCCATTCGTCTCGTATGAACGTTATTTTAGTGCAGATACTAAATAATAGACTCGCAAACCCATTAAGCAAAGTGCTCATTCAAATAGTACCTAGTATTTTTAAATGCGGACAAATTTTAATAATTAGCATAGATGTGCTCATTAAAACGGTCATGATATTTATGTGTACATGCCTGCATTTGATTATCACAAGTTTTAATGAGTACATAGGATTTAATAAAGTAATAATTACATTTTATATATATTGTGATTTTGTTGATAGTTTTATTTAAATTAATAGAGTAGGAATAAGTTTAGTTGGATAGTTATCAAGTTAGGTAATTAATTAGATAGTGCTTTTTAGTAAATTTTGTGAATCATTAGAGCACAATTAATAATGTAATGAGTTAATTAAAATTCGTAATTACAATGAAAAGCTGAAATATGACGTACAAGGACGTATGACATTTCATTGGAAGCGGAAAATTATCAGGATAATGAATATCAAATTACATTTTGGATTGGACATTTGGATTTGCAGGAATTTGAAGAAGTAAATTAGAAATAATACATTATTGAATGATCACCAAGGCAACGATTGTGAATTGTCGGACGACGCTGTAAATTTTCAAGTTATGAAGAACGACAAACGAAAAATCAATAATAGAAAAGTGACTGTCTGGTTGGTGTTTATAAATATGACCGATGACACCAGACGCCCCAGTTTACATTCGTTCCCGGTAAAGCGCACGTCTCAATGCGGAAGAAATAGAAGATAGTTTAGAAACAAACAGTATCGTTACGCCGATAATTGTTTCCGTTGTGGAAAGTAAACAAGAGTGCTACAAGTGTGTGTACGAATACATAAACAAACAATTAAAAACAGTAATCATTTCGCATCCGATCAAATCAAGTGATTCTAAACCAATAGAATAACAAAGCAATATTTATTATATTTATAATGATTATAATCCGAAATAACCGAAATAATTAATATCGAATCAATGTGGGACCCAAGCATAAAACACTTGTACCAAAAACGCTTAGAAGAAAAGATCAGCGAAAACCCTCTGGCAGAAGGAGAGAACGTCAACAACGGCTGGGAAAGATTACGCAACAATATTAAAGCAGCGGCAAACGAAGCACTTGGAACTAGAAAGCAAAAACAAAAACAACTAACACCAAGCAAGACCCCATGGTTCTGCAAGGAAATAAAGGAACAATGCCAAAGAAAAAAAGAAGCTTACCTAAACTACCTCTCGACACAAACCGCAAGATCATACAATAAATACAAAAACATCCGAAATGACACTAACTCACTGGTCAGAAAAATAAAAAGCGATTATTGGGAAACATTCTCGAAAAGACTGGAAAGCGATTTCTATGGCCTCCAAAAACAAACATGGCGATTCATCAGGACCCAGAAGAAAGAAACAAGAGAACTCATACCAGTCAGCCAAATAAGCAAAGACACATGGGTAAAATACTTAAAAGCTCTTTACAAAAAAAACGAATCTAACCAGCCGAAAGATATCCCAGGAATCAGCATAAGCAACAAAACAACGATAAACACCGAAGATGTCCAACTAGGACTTAAAAAGCTAAGAAACCGAAAAAGCGCAGGACAAGACGGCATCACTAACGAACTCCTAAAATATGGCGGAAAACATCTAGTCGAACAGCTAAAAATTCTAATTAACAACATACTCACGCAAGAGTTGATCCCCGATGAATGGCGAACTAGCATTTCAATCCTGTTATTTAAAAAAGGAGACCGAAAGATGCCATCAAACTACAGAGGAATAAACCTACTATCGACTACCTTAAAATTAACAACGAAGATTATAACAAACAAAATAAATGAACTAACCACAGTATCGGACGAACAACAAGGATTCAGATCAGGGAGGTCATGTACAGACGCCACATTTGTAATAAGACAAATAGTAGAGAAGTCCATCGAATACAATAAGCCCGCATTCCTCTGTTTTATAGATCTGGAGAAAGCCTTCGATAGAATCCGTCTTGAAGACATCATATATCTGCTGCATGACAGACAAATACCACACAACATAATTAAAACCATTGAGAACATATACACAAATAACCACATACAAGCCAAAATCGACAACGAATTCACGGAACCAATACCGGTGCAGAATGGTATCCGCCAAGGGGACTCCTTGAGCCCATTACTTTTCAACATAGTAATGGATGTAATCATAAAAGACGTTCGAAAACTAAAAGGCTATAAAATGGGAAAACAACAAGTAAAGATATTATGTTATGCCGATGACGCGGTACTGGTGGCGGAAAATGAAGATGATCTTCAGAGATTACTATTTCAATTTAACATCACGGCAAAAAAGCTAGGAATGACAATAGCAACATCAAAAACAAAGTGTATGACTACATCAAAAACACCAATCAGATGTAAGTTAGCGGTAGACGATGAAATCATCCAGCAAGTAATGCAATTTAAGTACCTGGGCATAGAAATATCAAGCTTTGGAGACATTGAAAACGAAGTCAGAAACCAGGCGTCAAAAGCAGCAAGAACAGCGGCCCAACTGAACGACACGATATGGGCAAACAAACACCTACAAACAGTAACCAAAACCCGCATCTATAAGGCAGCTATAAGACCGATATTAACATATACAGCAGAAACAAGACCTGAAACGTGTAAAACTAAGCAGATCTTAGAAACAACAGAGATGAAAGTAATTCGCAAAATAACCGGCAAAACATTGAGAGACCGGGAGAGAAGTGAAAACATTAGACGAATATGCAATATTAATAATGTCAACGATTGGGTGTTGGGAAGAAAAACCGAGTGGAACGAACACATTAGCAGAATGTCAGGTGACCGAATTGTAAAAATCTCAAGAGACAAATCGCCGTCAGGGAAAAGGAGTACCGGAAGACCACGAAAACGGTGGAACGACAACCTCAACGTACAATAAAAGGACCGGGCAAAATCGACGAAGAACAGGCGATCCGCCTATTTAGAAGAAGGAAGGAAGATAATGATTATATTATATTTCTATAGGATTTAAATGTTAGGTACGTAATAAATATCATAAAATGCTGAGTAATATTTGAAATTTGAAGTGGGCAATGTGGAATCGTTTCTGATTTCCGTTGTAAAATCACTTGAAAATTCAGCTGTCAGCTGTGCAGCCAAGTAATTTCAGAGGCTCTCCTGGCTACAAAGCCCGTCCAGGATAAAATATCGATTCCAATGCAATTGACGGGCGACAATTAAAAAGTATTATTAAACTGAATTTTTGACGCTATCCGTGCTTATATTCGTCGCCGATGTAATTGATTGCGTCTACAAAGGGCGGCAATTTCCGCACCGCTGGCGATTTTTTTTACGGCCGATGAAATCTAATTCAAAATGAAGCGTAGTTTATGTAGCTGCACCACCGACCTCCGGCTCTGGCCAAAGTAATAATAGCCGCGGCAGTTTCATTTTCATATTTGATTGCGGCACCACATTTACATATTTGATTGCCGCATCGACGCGGAAATTCGCGGTCCCTTGGGCCTCGATTAATTCGGCGGAGACGACCAATTCGCAATGGATATTGTCGAGGGACTGGTGTGCTTCTAGACGCAGACACGGACGACGGAGAAAAGGATTGAGGGGTTTAAGTTGATGAATGGCGAGGATTTATGAGCAGGTTCATCAAGCCGCGAGGGAAGCAATGGCAGGGGTTGAGGGTGAACCGTACGGATTTATTGCTCGAGAAGTTGGGGATTATGTGGTCCAACAAAGTTTTGCAAAAATCTGACAACGCACGTTAACTGAAGCACGAAAAAATCGAAATTTATGTGCGCCGTAAATAACAAGGGCAACATTAGCCAACGATCTCGCCAAATCTTGCTTGGAATAATTTTGGAGAATTAATGGCACCAGAAAATAGCCAGATCTCTAATAATCCAAAATTATTAAAAACCGCAATTATCAAAAAAGTGCAATACAATTAGGTCGTTATCATTAAGGAAAACATTAGATAATACTAATATGTTTTATAGCCTTGTGCAATGTGCAGTTCTCACAATGTAGGAGTACCTACAATACAATACAGTTTACAGTACAATCTGGATGCTCTCATTGCTAATACGTGCTAATACCATATTTTTATAGTTTCAATGATTACTTTGAAGTTTAAACCTGAACAATTGGGTTCAAAAATTTCAATTTTCAAAATTCAGTTTTAAAATTTTTAAGATTTAAATTCATACACTTATTAACATAATAGAGAAGACAATATTCAAACAATAGTAAGACCATTTTGAATTTTCAAATTGCAAATTTACTGCCGTACTAAGCCCAGAGGTGGTAACTCACTTCTTTGAGGAGAATGAGTTATCAGTCGTAGATTATGTAATATCAATTGGTGAACAATTTTATAATATAATAAAACCATTTTATTTTTTTAGGAGGTTGAGATTCAAAGAAAACGTTCGTACCTTTCCATTTAAATTTGAAAAGTCACCCCCACCCCTATAAAAGTGAGGAGGGTTACAAAGCTGCTTATAATGTCAAATAGTGCCCCCTAACGTCAAATTGCATTATCCCAAATTTAATTTTGTTTAAATCAGCCGTTTCTTAAATATCGCATTGTTACACTTTAAATGGACCACCCTGTATACATTTTCAATTTAATGTGTTTTACTTTTAACTGGAAAATTTATTTTACGTACTTAAAGTTAATCTATCTTGAATTAATAAGTTTATGATAATTGGATTACAAATGTGTCTTATAAGTATATTTATTGTATGTAATTCTCTCTCTACCATGCTTTTCCCAATTATGTAACAAAAGAAATTGATTTTAATGACAACACAATTATTTTTTAATTATAAGAGCTAATAAGATACTTCAGGTTGCTTTAGTTAAAATATATTATAATTTTAAAAGTAGTAAGTGCAAAACAATTCTATTTTACTCTTTAGTCATGTAATATTTAATATTTTTATAACATTAACAAGTAATATAACCTTTTATCTTTATGATTCAATTAAAATTTGATAATTTATTGACTTGAAATATAAGAGACTGAGAAACTTGAAAATAAACACTGTGAATATCTCAAAATGGCCATAAAACAAGTTACCACGATTGTGCTTAGAACGGCAGTTTAGACCTAATCTGTAATGCTTTGAATTAGTCGCCTTTTCAGTGATAAATACAATACTCACAAGAATTATCGCGTATTCATTATTTATAATAATTAGTATATGTTAATGCAATTACAAAACTGTAGATTATTAATATTTTGTGATGGTATTTTTCATAATATTATTATTGTTAAGTTTCATAGTTCTTGTTTTTAGATATTAATAATTAACTACTTAGGACTGAGATAGACATGAAACATAGGCAACTGAATCAGCTTGCCAGCTGTTTAAAAGCTGTAGTAAATTACATTGACAGTATGTTATAGGTGTACTTGAAAAATCGCATGTAGTTAAAAAAATAACGCCTTTTGACAGTTGCATTTGAAAATTTTACACATTTTACAGTTGGAGTTGAAAATATGACCGTTTCTGGCAGCCGTTGTTGAAAGTTTTTACAGGTTCAGAAGAAAATGTGACAGTTTTTGATGGTTGTAATTAAAAATTCGATAGATTTCGGCGGTTGCTTTTGAAAATTTAACAACTCTTGAAAGTTGCACTCAAAACTTCATCACTTTTTGACAGTTTTTTATGGTTGTAGTCGAAAATATAACAGTTTTAGACAATTGTAGCTGACAGTTATGACAGTGCGCGTTGAAAACTTGACAGGTTTTGATAGTTGTAGTGAAAATATGTCAGGTATTGGCAATTGGAGTTGAAAATTTTACAGTGTTTGGCAGTTGTAATTGCAAGTTTTGGCAGGTTCAGTTAAAGATGTGACAGTTATTGATGGTTATAATTGAAAATTGAACAGATTTCGACTGTTGCTTTTGAAAATTTAACAGCCTTAGAAAGTTGCACTCAAAACTTTATTGAGTTTACTTTTTCACAGTGATGGCTGTAGTTAACAATATAACAGTTTTAGACAAGTGTGGCTGATTGTTTTGACAGAGCAAGCTGAAAACTTGACAGGATTTGATAGTTGTAGTTAAAAATATGTTAGGAATTGGCAATAGGAATTGCAAATTTCACAGTATTAGGCAGTCGTAGTTGAAAGTTTTGACAGGTTCAGTTGAAAATGTGACTGTTTTTAATGCTTATATTTGAAAATTGAACAGATTTTGGCTGTTCCCTTTGAAAATTTAACAGCTTTTAAAAGTTGCACTCAAAACTTCGTCACTTTTTAATAGTTTTTGATGGTGGTTATTGAAAATATGACAGTTGTGGACAATTATAGGTGCCAGTTTTGACAGTGCGTGTTGAAAACTTGACAGGTTTTATTAGTTGTAGTTAGGTACCTTAAAAACTGGTGTAAATTTACCAGAAAACCTTCCACATGTGTGTAGTGAATTGTAAATTTTGCAAATTTGTGAAAAATGCAGGTAATTTTTTCATATTGATTAACATCGATTGGCTCTCAATTGCTAAATCCGCAAATGGGCACCAGTATTTACAAATCATTTCAAAACAGCTTTCATCCCCAAGTGAAAGACTGCCACGAGAGACATTTCAACCAAAGCAAAGATATTGAAGAACCACCCAATTAAGAAAGAACTAGATATTTTTTATGATACATATTTTAATGAGTAAATTGTAACTAATTAGCATTGGCATTAAAATGAAGTACACATTAGATCTTACTGAATGAAAAACAAGTACTTAGTATTCATTATAACTCAAGAGAACCTGTTTAGAGGAACCCAATATAAACTCAAATATATGTTTTTATTTTTAACTAAGAAGGCTGTGGTTTCATTTTAAAAGGCTACACATGAACACCAACAAAAATGATCTGACAGTGAAAAAAAAAATTAAATGTCAGAATAATGTCTAACAACGTTGCCTAATTCATATATTAAAATAATTAAATTATTGTTTCAATCAATTAAGTGTGCTGTTTTTTTTATTATATTAATTATATAATAATTAATGTAGTATAATATATAATTATATAATATAATATAAGAAAAATAATAATAAATTCTGTACTCGATAGATATTCAATGTGATGGCAACATTGCCCACTGTCATAAAATATAACCTCAATATAGGCGTAGTTTATATACTTAGTAATTGAAAAAGAAAATGCTACATTATAATTCAACAGAACCTGTTTAGAGGAACAGGTACTCAATACAAGTACTCAATACAGGCAAAGTTTGTATACTTAGAAATTGAAAGAGAAAATGCTATTGTTTGTACTTGTGTAAAAACAAGTACTATATATTATTAGTCAAGAGAACCTGTTTAGAGGAACTCAATATAGGCGTAGTTTATATACTTAGTAATTGGAAGAGAAAATGCTATTGATTGTACTTGTGCAAAAACAAGTACTATACATTATAATTCAACAGAACCTGTTTAAAGGAACTCGATAGAGACAAAATTTATATACTTAGTATGTAATTGAAAAATAATATGCTATAGTAAGTACTTGTAATAAACAAGTACTGTACTGTCAAGAAACAAGTACTATACTTGCAACATACAAGTACTGTACTTGCAAGAAATAAGTACTGTATACACAGTAATATGGAGAACCAGTAATTGAAAGAGAAAATGCTATTGTTGTTACTTGCGCAAAAACAAGTACCTACTGTACATTATAAAGCAAGAGAACCTGTTTAGAGGAACTCAATATAGGCGTAGTTTATATACTTAGTAATTGAAAAAGAAAACTCTACTGTTTGTATTTGTGCAAAAACAAGTACTATGCATTATAATTCAACAGAACATGTTTAGAGGAACTCAATATAGGCGTAGTTTATATACTTAGTAATTGGAAGAGAAAATGCTATTGATTGTACTTGTGCAAAAACAAGTACTATACATTATAATTCAACAGAACCTGTTTAAAGGAACTCGATACAGGCAAAATTTATATGCTTAGTATGTAATTGAAAGAGAAAATGCTATAGTTTGTACTTGCAATAAACAAGTACTGTACTTGCAACATACAAGTACTGTACTTGCAAGAAACAAGTATTGTATACAGAGCAATACAGAGAAGTTGCTTAGAGGAACCCTATAAAGCAAACGTGCTTTAGAGCACGCAAAAACATCTTTTGCTTTAGAGCATCTTTTGCAACACGCAAAAGAAGAAAAGTCGCAGTACTTGCAACAAACATGTACTATACACAATGTAACAGTACTTGGAACAAACCAGTACTTCATATGATCACATCACATCAAGCTGTTATGTTTGGGTGGTCACAAACTGTGACGGACCTTACCTTGGTTAAAAAGGTCCCATTTATTAACCACTAATCATAAAATTCAACTTCACAGTGTTTTGATACATGACATATTGATGTGTTTTTTGACTAGTAGTGTAAAAAAAATCTTCTTTCTACAATATTTGAATTTTACAGCACCTATTCGTGCAGGAAAAAAAACAATATTAGGTGAGGGATTTTTTTCTAAAACACGAAAATTTGCGAAAATTAGTTGGTTTTGAAATTATTTTTTTTCAAATACTATTATTACTGAGTGTATCAACTACTTAATAAGAGAGGTTAATCAGGTTAGAGAAAAAGAAATGGACATCTTAACAAGATATTTCTTTCGAGATAAATCTTTGGCCTCATATTAAAAATTATGTATTCATCTCAAAGCTCAGTCATGCACATTACAGGGCCACTTCTGTTAAATTTGCGGTTCTTTTATTAACGTTTTGCAATTTTAGATTTTGCAAGTATGTACTTCGCCTTGGCCTTTTCAATGATTCTATGAAACGCCATCCGTTTCGTAGCCGGTGAAGGAGCTTCGGTTGGATATTCACACATTTCAGTTCCATTTACTCGTAATTGAATCAGGGCCCCGTGCTTTCCGCCAACGCGTGATTAAGTGAGCAGGCGGCCGTGGAGCCAATTCCGACGTCCTCGTTATTGTTATTTTTCGCCGAAATTAATTGCAGCTACGCCCGTTCGTGCGCAATTCGGGAAAATTTATGCCGGAGCCTTAATTTCCGGCGCGAGCGACGCCTGTGATGAAATTTTTATCACATCGCAAGCGACGGAATGTGCGCCTCCTGCTAGTTTTCTGATAATTAGTGAAAATATTTTTGCGTGCCTTAAACTGCGCACGTGAGCAATTTGCGGATTATTGCGTTGGCCTTTTTGGCAGGTTAATTGGAACGTTATTGCGAAACTTTACGGATCGATTGATCTGCGGAGTTTCCACGAGCAATTAAAGTTTTCCAGCGCATCGAGCCGATTTTCCGATAAGATCATGAACATTAATATGTGCTCAGGTTTCAAGCTGAACTTTGAAGCACGTTACAAGAACCAGTCTGGCGTAGCAAGTAAAGGGATTAGGTTAATACATCATCATAGTGCACAAGAATTGAAGTAATCTAAGCAAACAATGCAGCCAAATTACTAAAGTGGTGATAAATTTTAGGTACATATCTGTAATAAATTTTGACACAAAAAATGCCATTTTCTGCAATTACTGGGCAGCTTGTAAAACAAATGTCCTCGATTTTAAAGCCGTGCCTGTGATTTCATCGCACACGAGGCGATACCACTCGTTACTTTTAAAGCCGTGTCAGTAGTTCCATCGCACACGAGACGATACCACTCATTATACGAGGACTGCTTGACGGAAGAGTGACATTTTAATGAAAACGTTATTTTTCTGTTAAAAATATATTTTATTTTTCAATATAACACCCTTTTAACTGTACACACTTAGCCCAGCGAGTTTACAGTTTTTTTAAACCTTCCAAAAAGTAATATTTCGGAAAGTCTTCAAAATATGCATATGTCTCGGTTATCACCTCCTCATTTGCCTAAAATCTTTTTCCACCCAGCCATTTTTTAAAATTTGGAAATAAGAAGAAATCACTGGGAGCCCGATCTGGCGAGTATGGTGGATAAAGCAGTAATTCCTAATGCAATTCCGCCAATTTAGTTGTAGCAATTGCAGATGAATGTGAGGGCGCATTATCGTTATTAAACAACACTTTTTTATTCATCAAATGCGGTCGTTGTTTTTCAAGTTCGGCATCAAAACGTGTCTGCATAATCAGCATATTACTGGCCAGTTATCGTTTTTCCTTTTTGTAAACAATTAATAAAGATTACACCTTTAGAATCCCAAAAAACTGTGGCCATGACCTTATTGGTCGAAAAAAGTGTTTTTGCCTTTTTGGGAGCATATTCGCTTGGAGAAATCCATTATTTAGACTGTATTCTTGTTTCTGGAGTATAATGATGTATCCAAGTTTCATCTACTGTGATATATCGACGAAAAAAATCCTTTGAATTACGTTAAAGACGGCCAAACATTCTTCTGAATTCTTAATGCGAGCGCGCATTTGATCATCACCATTAAGCAAATGCGGCAACCTTCTCGCGGATAGCTTTTTCTTATTGAAATGTTCATGCAAAATATTGTATACCCGTTCGGTTGAGATGTTTACTTCATTAGCTATCTCACGAACTTTTATTCGACGATTGCCAATTACAAGGCCATAGAGTTTATTAACCATTTCTGGAGTAGTTACAGTAAATTATGGTTTCGGACGATCTGCATCAACCGTGCTCATATGGCCACTTTTGAAAGCAGAAACCACTGACAAATCATTCCATGCGACGGAGCAACTTCTGGATAATATTTACGTAACTTTTCCTCGGTTTCTTTAATGGTTTTTTCACGTAGAAAATAATGTTTAATCAACACTCGAAATTATTTTTTCTCCATATTTACACAACAACGAAAACAGTTTTTTCTTCAAACGTCATAAAAGTGACACCTTTAGTGACTCGATTCACAATCTTAAAGTTTTACTTCGTCTCCTAGTCAGTAAAAGTTTCACTTTTACTGACTAGGCAGTAAAAGTAAATTTGACAACATGATTGGATAATTTGTAATAAGAACGCCCTACGAGGGCGGGTTTAATATTGCACATACATATGGTGCGCTTACATGATGAACAAAACAAAAAATTCAAACAAAACACAAATTTATTTATTGTTAAAATGTAAATTAAAGGTACAATTTGATATTTTAGCCCCTTGAAAACTGATTGCGCTGGCAGCAACAGCAGCACTTACAGCACCGCTGTCGCCAACCATTTTGCTGCTACCACAAATATTTTCTACTTTTGATGTCTTACTATCTGGTATTTTTACGTGTAGCAAAGATCCCAAGTCTTGAATATCTGTCGTGTTCATTTTTACGAGTTCATCGCAACGGCATGCCCCTGATATGCCAAATATCAAAATAATCTGAAAATACGATTTAGGGTTTAATTTTGTATTTGTTTATTATTCTAAGAACTCACCTTTGTCGCCAAGTATTTCTCGTTAGGAGCATCGGATAAGAACTTGTCGAACTGTTCCTTTGTCAGCACTCTTGCCTTTTTGGGTGTATAACCCTCATTTTGTTTTTTTAAATATGCACGTAGTTTTAAATATTTGGTAATATCTACACCATTTCTAATATTTAATAACGATTTTACCATGGAATACTGAGACCACATAGTGGAACTTTTTACTTTCTTCTTAGCCATTTCCGAAAAATATGCGAGTAAAACATTTTCACTATAATTGCTTACATTTTTCTCGGCGCACCACTTAATAAATTTTTTGTAGGCCACTTCATAGATGGTACTGGACTTAGTGGGCAATAATTTCTCTGTTGCAGCCCTTGCCGATTCTAAAATATCTGGCGGTGTACATTGAAACATGTCTTCGTCCATTTTATACACTTTAATGTCAAATAATGAATTAAACAAAACCATAGCAACGCTCTGCATAGCATGCTTCTTTGGGAATTAAAACTATACGTATTCGGACAATTAAAAATATTAATTCCATTATCTTTTTAACTATTTTCGACGTTTGAAGAAAAAATTACATGTTTTATTCGGAGTAGAAGTAACTTTTTGTGGCTCGTCTGTAGTTGCCTGCCTCGCTCCGCTCGGCAGCCAATACCTACAGACTCGCCACAAAAAGTGTCACTTCTACTCCTAATAAAACAATATACTATTCTTCAAATAAGTATAAAACATAATCTATCTGTCAGATTGGTGCCAAATTTTGACAGTAGACCTCCGAAAGACCTCTGGAGCTAGCAACATAATCGTTATAGCGAAAGTGTTATCAACCTTTGAAAAGTCACTCTTCCGTCAAACAGCCCTCGTACAGAGCGTTCCAGAGGCGGCGTAGCATGGGTTGGCATCCGGGGCGGTTTTCTATTGAGCACCCTTAAAATTAAACTACAAACACTAAACGTGCTTACGTGACTTTATTTTGCTAAAATATTCGATCACATTATCAAAATTTACTTTCCTCACCTTTTCAATGGACAAAATGGAAAGATTGATGTAAGTCGCGCTTGGTTCATTGTTGGTCCTAAGCAAGATTTTATCAACTTCAATTTTGAGAAACTTCTTTCATAAGAAGCCACCGAAACACAAACTGTTTAAAAAAATCTTAGACACAGTGCTAGACTCGGAACAGACTCAGAATAGTCCAATTTTACAATGAATTTCAGAAGCTCCAAGGTAGCCCATTGGACCGCTTCTTGGAAACAAATGCTGGCAGCTTCCAAATGGCGCCTCAGTCTTAAAATCTCCAAAATAATGTCCTCTGCAGAAAATTCATCATAGATTTTTGTCAGATTTGGAACTATACCACGAAGTTCTAGGTAAAATAGGTATGTAGTTCCTCTATTTTTCAGTTTCCTGTATGTAGTTGACCTCTAGGCTCTATCTACTATCCGTCTCACTCATTCCTTTATTATATATTATAAGGAGCCTGGGCCGGCCGGGTTCGTAGATTAAAAGAAACTCGTACTACCACTAATTACTGTTTTTTATTAAAAATAATGGTCACTACTATTTATAATTTGCATAATTATTTGGAATAACGTCCGGTTAGATACTATCTCTCTTCGCTTTCTTCGCTGGTCGACTTCTTGTACCGACTGCCTGGTCACGTCGTTAACTGATTTATATATCCCTCCTAAATGTTTCTAGGCTTTTCTATTTCCAGAAGACAAGGCCTTGATTTTTCCAGCTAATCGCGCTAGAAACTTCAGGAGTGATGACACCCATAGCGCGAACTTTTGAGCAGGTTTTGAGCGATGGTCGTCGCAATATTTAGTACCTACTTTTAAATACCGTGAACTATTCTTTTCCTTATTTGACTTTTATTCTCTCGCAAGGAAGTTTTGTGTTACATTGGCAAAGATGGTCGACGCAACGGTTATAAACAATAACACTGACTGACTGTGATTGTTTGTTTGACATATGAAATCACTTGCGCCTTCTGACAAGTTGCCTCTATGTACGCTGTGCGTAATTTTGTTTTAAATTAAATTATATTTTAACACCTCACGTTTTTAATTACAATGTACAGTACGTTGAACCCATTTTTAGTCGCAGCACATGAAAACACTTAATTATGATAAAGCAGAGCTGCTACACACAATTAACGCCAACGCTCCATATTTCGTCTCTATGGCACGATCTCGGTGCAAACCTCTCTCCACCCGGTGAAAAACACTCCCGCTCGCTAATATCCTTTGCATACACGTCTCTTCCCATTTTCTCACTTTATTCCAGCTTTTATGCGTGTAAAATTTCCGCTTATCCCGAAAAGTCTGCCCATTTCACCTTGTAATTCCAGAGGATGCGTCCTCGCACCGTTTGCAGTGTGTTTCAGACGAATTTAGTCGTGGCTTATGAATTTCCGCCGTTTATTAGCCTCATTAGGCGGGGCGACATGTGATAATTACTAATTACGCCTCACGGCGCTTCTCGTTAGCCGCGCATTAAATTGTAACCAGATGTAAGAAGGTTTCTGGTACACAATTACACTCACGAGCAACATACAATGTTGCACTAATGAATCGTGAACTGCTTCGTTCAGCATTGTGCTCGTAAACGGTTAATTTGAGGGATGCACGAGTAGAGGTCTGTGGGTCAGTCTAGAAATTGATATTGGCAAGTAGAGCATTTAGACCTACCAACTAGTAAATTAGTTGTAATGTAAGTCACAAGTTTATTTGCTCCCAATTATAAACAATAGCTATTGATTGCTACTCTAAGTTTATCAAATTGAAAATTCAATAAGCATATACTTGAGTGAATAAAAACCATCTATGTGGGGTAATTCTGATGAATAAGTGAACTCAAACTGGCATATTTATGCTTTATGTTTAATAAAACTATCAAGGCATAGAAATGCCTCAATTTATTTTAATAAATTTTCAGTTTGATAAAAGGAACGTAGAACGAAGTTATTCATTAGAAAAGACTAATATATTATTATCATGAACGCATTTTGTGGCCGAAAAGAATTAATAAGTTTAAAATGTTATCATACTTTCTGTATATTGGTTTATTACATTACAACTTACGCGCCAAATTATTTTTTGACACTCAAATGACTAATTGTCTACTCTACTTATGCAAGCAGAAATACATTACTATCAATAAATGGTTATTACGGTTAACAATTAATTATATTGAACATATTCGTTTAAAATTTGGTCATACTTTCTGTATATTGGTTTATTACATTACAACTTACGCGCCAAATTATTTTCTGACACTCAAATGACTAATTGTCTACTCTACTTATGCAAGCAGAAATACATTAGTATCAATGAATGGTTATTACAGTTGATAATTAATTACACTAAACATAATATAATTATATTTTTTTCTAAAAATTACGTTTCCTTTAGTATCCTCTCTCAGTTTGATTACATTTTTTATCAAGTTTCGCAGATTTATGTAACATTTGTCCAATTTTCTGAGAATTTGGAGAATATTCTGATATAATCCTAAAATAAACTAAAAATTATTTTAAAAAAAGCATTGTTTTAGTTAATATTAATAAATCCAAAACTGTTTGATGATTTATACAGGGTGAGTTTTTTCGGATGTTTAGCATGGGGATCTCGGAAACTAGCGGAGATAGAGGGACGAATAAATGGGGAAAGAATTGCAGTTTTACAAGTTCAATTTCATGAGCTTTTTGTTTTTTGGAAAAATTGCATGGCTAACTAGATATCTGAAAAAAAAAATATTTTTTTGGTACTTGAAAATAGCAAAGTGGAAAGGCTGACCAATTATTCTGACGTTGATAGGATAGCATAAGATGGAAGGTATCCAAATTCATATTAATACAACAAAATTTCCTTGTGGGACACTGGCTATCTTGAAAAAACCGTTACCCCAGATATCTCACCTTCTATTGGTCAAATTTTGTTAATTTTAATTTTGTTTTGTAGGGAAACATATTCTCTACCACCTTTGCTTGAAATATTTCTCAATAGCTGTCAAGGAAAGAAAATTCGATTTTTTTTCTATCCTCAGTTACCTTATTCCACATATTCGGGAAAGAAGTTTTCGTTGCCCCTGTACTTCTCAGTACAAATTATCTAAATTTCTGCCTTTTTCTCGATGAGACATACATATTCATTTCATCATCATCGATATTATCTTCGATCTATTTGGTGTCGACTTTCTCAGCTTCAGAATCGCAGGCAGCTTCTTGGTCTAAATCTAAATTTTTAATCTCCTTAAACAGTTTTGCAAATTTCTGATACTTTTATAAAGTGTTGAATAAGTTTAATAAAATTTATCATATATTATTGAAAATGCTGGTACTTAAGCATATTGATTACATATTTTGATACTTATTTTGATAATATAAACAAATTTTCTACTAAAATATTTGGGGTGTTTCACTTTCTTCGGCTTCAGAACGCCAGAATTAAGTTTTAAATATTGACCTCCTAATGCCTTTGATATTTTGATTAAAATTCCAGATTAATTTACACTTTTAGTAGTATATGTTAGTTAAGGTAAATCAAACACTTACTATAAATTAAGTAAGTTTCACTCTATTATTAATATAGTGAAACTTCAACCAAGTGTTTGGTTGAAGTTTCACTATATTAATAATACAGTGAAACTTAGTTAATATATAGTAAGTGTTTGATTTACCTTAATTATCATGTTTCACCAAGTGGTATCCACACATACTTTCAACTTAAGTATATGTTAGTTTTTTTTTTCTTGCAAAATTTCAATACAATTCTTGGCATTTTTTGTGTGTGTTTTTTAGTCTTCTTGTGGTATCATGCTCGAGTGAGGGTAAGCGATTTCCACGATTGTTTTAGTCTCACTGGACTTTAATTAAGTTTTTATAGATATATCTACCTACTGGCATCGTTTTAGCATATTTAAAAACATTTTTAAATCTCTAGGATTTTTACTTGCAACTTATGATAGTTTCTGTAAATTGTATACCTACATTTTTGCCGGTTTTTTAAAAATTATTACTACGAGTTTATTATTACTCGTAATTACTTTTTTATTTACTTAATTAAATTTATTACTACCCGTGCATGATGTGTTTTAGATGTACTAGAAAATTAATTAATTACATATTCAGAAACGACCAGTTGACTTGTCATAGACTTCTTCTTACAAATTTTGATATATTTAACAAAATTTCCGTAATATACATAAATTTTCTGCGGTGTGAATAAACTTCATTACCTATTATACAGGGTGTCCAAGATACGGATCAACAGCATAGGGATCTCGGAAACCACAAAAGTTACAAAGGTGGTTAAATTACAAAAAAGTTATACAATTTTGTTGTCAATAATATTCTGTTGAGAAAACCAGAAATTGCCGTTTACTTACATAAACACGTGCAAATTTAGGATTTTGTCGAATATCTCCGGAGCTAAACGGAATTGTCTGGTTTTCTCAACAAAGTATAACTGACCACTAAACTGCGCATTTTTTTTTTTAATTTAACCGCCTTTGTAACATTTACGGTTTCCGAGATCCCTTGTGTTGATCCTTATCTTGGACACCCTGTAGATCTAGGATTGTAGGTGTAAATACATCCATATAATATATAGATACAGGAAAAAGTCAGGCCATCGAAGAATTTACAAAAATACTATTTGGCTCTTCTGCCAAAAAGTTTGGGGACTCCACGTTAGGGTATAAAGGCTTTTTTATGAGTAGTTTTATTCGAGGCATGAAATAATTTAATACCTTTAGGCCCAATTTTATATTCGTGGATTATCTTTGTTCGTGGTACATTTGCCTAGGATACCATTGTATTATCAATGGTTATGGTAGGTAAATGTAGCAGAAATTACTCATTTATGAGATATTTTAATTTTTTTATAGTACCAATGTGTGTCACTAATTTAGCAGAAAAGTTGTGGCATCGATATTTACAACTACACAAAAAAAAATCAAAAAAAATCTACTTTAAAGCATGCTCACTCTATAGTTACATTATATTTTTAACTAGCGGACCCGGCGAACTCTGTTCCGCCTTAGAGGCAGTAAATAAACAAACTTTAGATTTTATTTAATTCTGTTTTTTATTTGGAAAGATATATATAAATATATAAAAAAATCAAGTATTTTAATGATTCTTTATTGTTCATGTATTTTGGTGCATAGGTTGCACTTTTCAGTTAAGCACCTTGTGATACACGACATTTTTTGTCTTATTATCAGGTGCAAGTACAAACAACGCAGATGGTCTTCCGACCCGTGAACATGCCACATATAATTGACCATGTGAAAAACATTGATTTTCCAGATTCAGACCACAAACTTTCAAGGATTGTCCTTGTGATTTGTTAATGGTCATGGCGAATGCAAGACGGATCGGAAATTGAAGTCTTTTAAACTCAAACGGCATATCGTTTGGGATCATCGGTATCCTCGGAATGAGTACTTCCTCACCTTCGAATTTTCCTTTGAGTATCGTCGCGTAAATCACATTGTTTAGCAATTTACTTACTACCAAACGCGTACGCGTACCAAACGCGTCACAATACTCGCAAACAACGTCCATTGACCCAATGCAAACGCTAGGATGCAAGCAGTAATCAGTGCTGCAATCATATCGAAACGCTGCTCGATTCAAATCAGCACTTGATACATTTCTTCTTTTGCGTCGAAAATTATTTACTTCTTCATTTCTGTTATTCGCTCGACGATTTCGCATTGCCAACCGAGCCGTTTCACGTGCTGCCTCTCTTTGATCTTGTGATTGAGAAGCACGAAGTCGAGCCATACTAACGCGGAGCTCTTCACGGGCAATTCCTTGTGCTTCTTCAGTCATTTCATTTGCAATGTTTCGTATCCTTCTTGCATTACGGCTTTGTCGGGAAAGATTTGATCGTCTTGGTCGCGGCATTGTTTACGATTAGAGTCCGGGCAATGTAACGCGCGGATACAGATTTCCATAGCAAGCATGATTTGCTCGATAATATTTGCGTGGTGGCGTGTAAATGTTTGTTTGAAAATTAGGTTTGTGTACGAAAATTTTAAAACACGAATTCTGATTGGTTGAATTGGAATTTTCAACCAATCAGAATTCGAGTTTTTTAAAAAGTGTAAGAAATGTGTAACATTTTCCTTAACACGAACAGACCTAATAAACAAAAGTCGATCAGGCATCATGCACCGAAAAGAAACGTGAGAGAGAGAGAGATATTCCACTGTCGTTAGCGTTTTGTTATTTCATGTGAGATGCGTTTATGTTATACCACGATTTATAGTGACTTGACGGAAACGCGGTCGAACGGGATAAAAAGTATCCTATGTCCATCTCCTGATTATAAGCTACCTCTCCACTAATTTTCAGCCAAATCGGTTCATCCGTTCTTGAGTTATAAATAGTCTAACTAACACCACTTTCTTTTATATATTTAGATTGTTCATCCATTGTAATGTACAAACAGTGCAAAAGCAATAATTAATTTAAAAAAAAACATGATTTAAATAAATGATTTATTTAAAAATAATCACAAATAATTCACAAAAACAAAATAAAAATATATATCAATCACTCGGAACTGAACTGAAAACCGAAAAAACCGTAATTTTTGCTCGGACATGTCGGAGGATTTTTCAAAATATTTTCAATTTCCGATTTTATTATGAATATGATTTATGGATTAACTTTTTAATCCTAACTTTAATTTGAATTTTATGTAAGTTGTGGCTAAAATTACTGTTTTATGAGATATTTTAATTTCTGTTTTATAGTACCAACATGTGTCACTAGTTTAGCAGAAAAGTTGTGGCATCAATATTTAGGTAAATTCACCTAAAGAAGACAATTTATTTAAATATTTTGATTGAATATCTTTTAATGAATAAATATTCCCTTCCCTTAATATACCCCAAATTGTCTGCCTATAGGTGATCGTCGAGATCGACCTCGCATTAATAAAGTTTTCCGTGATAGCCTATAGGTCTCAAACAACAGGAGTAAATCTCACGAAACTTTTCGCTTCCAGTTCAATTATTAACCAATCCATTGTTTCCCTCAGATTTCATTACCCGAAAATCAAATTGCCAAAGCGGGCTCTATCGCCCGGAATTATAAATGGGCACGGGACTTTTCACCCATCATTACACAGAAACAATTTATAACTACCGCTTTTGTCAATTACAGTAATTCTTTGTGCACTATAATATTTCATTTTCTTTTATTTGCAGGTGAGTCCCGATTCATTCAATCAGTGCGTTACATTCTCAGGTGAATTACAGGTAAGTTATTGATTATGTGAGATAATAATAATAATCCCTACTGCTCCCTATTAATCGATATAATCTAGCTATGGCGTAATTGATTACTGTCATCATGGGCAGTAATAAAAAAGTATTTGATTGTGCATAATTAAAAAAAAAAACATGTCATGATAATTTTCAAACAGAAAATTATTATCATTGAAATGGTAAACTTTATGTAATTCAAATATCTCCGAGCCCCTTGAGTGACGAAATTATTAGCATCCATACAAAATTTTCAATAAAATGCAGAATTACTTGAACTCGGCAGTAATAATTATAACATAAAATAATGCTATGTTTTCATATTCTGTATTTAAATATACATTACCACCTGGTAATGGTCATAATCATCCTGGCTATGGCTATGGCGTAATTGATTACTGTCATCATGGACAGTAATAAAAAAAAAACGTATTTGATTGTGCATAATTTAAAAATAAACATGTCATGATAATTTTCAAATAGAAAATCAGTTTCATTGAAATGGTAAACTTTATGTAATTCAAATATCTCCGAGCCACTTGAGTGACGAAATTATTAGCATCCATACAAAATTTTCAATAAAATTCAGAATTACTAGAACTCAGCAGTAATATTTATAACATCAAATAATGCTATGTTTTTATATTCTGTGTTTAAATATACATTACCACCTGGTAATTTTCATAATCATCCTGGCTAATTAAAAATAATTAATAAGGTACTGTTATATACGAATGGTACAGAATACGAAGGTAATAGAAGAGGCAAAAAATAGAAACATGTGGAATAACAAGACCCAATAGAAACTCGAAGCGGACAAGCTGGTGGACAGAAGAAATACAAAAAGAAGTTAGAACCAAGAAGCAACTATTGAAAAAATACCTAGAAAAGAGAACAGCGCAAGAATATGACTGATACAAAAAATTAAGAATACAGTAAAAAGATAATAAAACAATCAAAAGAAAAATCATGGGAAAAATTCGGAGAAAAAATGGAAATAAATAGACATGAGAACCAGAAGCTTTTCTACAACATTATCAGAAGAAACAAGAAAGACAAAACGATAAAACTACACCAAATAAAGGATGAGATGAGAAACATACTTACAAAGAAACAATAAATAGGAGAAAGATGGAAACAATACTTCGGTTTACGGTAAACTTAAGGTTTACTGGAAAAATTTTGTTTACAAAAGTTTTGTTTACAAAACAAAAGATAATCAGAATACAGAAGGAACAATAGAAAACAATAACAATAAGAGAGACAAACAAGACAACGAGGAAGAACAAGAAATAGGTATAGTAGTTTTGATATTTTTATCAGTAAAATATGATTTTTTAAGTTTATATATGGTAATAAATGCAAGAAAATGCAAATTTTTGATAATACTTTATCAAAATCTTAAATTTGAATTTATTTTTCATATGCTATTATTAATATAATAATACAACGAAACTATCCGTTCCATTTTAATTTTTAACTAAGAAAGAAGTGGTTTCAGTTTATAAAGTTTTGCACGTGAACACCAACAAAAATGATCTGACGTCAGATTTCAGATTGTCAGATTTCTAACAACGTTGCCTAATTCATATATTAAATTAATTCAATTATTGCTTCAATCATTCAAGTGTGCTGGTTTAAAGTAAACCAATCAATATATGTTTCTTGAGCATGTGAAGGAAATTGTTAATGAAAAATAATCGGGGTACTTTTTCTTCACTATATTTATTTGTGACTAAATGTACATTTCGGTCACAACGTGACCATATTCATTAGTGTACATGAATATACTAATGAGTATACCAATAATTATGGTCACGTTGTGACCGAAATGTACATTTAGTCACAAATAAATATAGTGAAGAAAAGGTACCACGATTATTTTTCATAAACCAATCAACTATATTTTATATTATAATTTGACTGATTTTCTTTTGTAACATAGAAATTGCAAAAAAATTATGTACTCAATGGATACTCAATTTGATGGCAACATTGCCGACTGTCATAAAATATGATTATGGCAATGCATGATTTTGCATTGGCCAATAATACTGTCACCCCACCCCAACAGAGCCAAATTCGTTAAAAATAAAAATGGTACAGAGTTAATTTTTAGTTGCATTTTAATACTAAAAATACAAAATAGAAAATATTTAATAATGGTTTCTACAAAATATGTATTTTTTAATTTATTTTTTATGTTCTATTATGATAATAAGGGTATAACTAGTTTTGTTATATTTTATAATGTTGCCTTAAAATCATCATCTGAACCGTGCAGATATTTTCACTTAAAAAAGAAAATGACTTTAAAAATAATTATGACAAGGGTTTATGCAAAATATCAATTTCGAACTTATTTTTCGTATGTCAGTATGATAATAAATGCACTGTTTGACTTCAATTACCACTATTTTAAATTAATTCATACTAAAAATAGAAAAATAGAAATTTTGTGCATGATTTTGCATTGGCCAATAATACTGTCACCCTAACAGAGCCAAATTCGTTGAAAATAATAATGGAACAGTTTATTTTTAGTCGCATTTTAATACTAAATATACAAAATAGAAAATGTTTGATAATGGTTTCTGCAAAATGTACTTTTTTTTTAAATTTATTTTTCATGTTCTATTATGATAATAAGGGTATAACTATTTTTGTTATATTTTATAATGTTGCCTTAAAATCATCATCTGAACCAGGCAGATATTTTCACTTAAAAAAGAAAATTACTTTACAAATAAGTTTCGATGAAGTAATAAGCATTTTTTTTAAATTTTGACAAGGGTTTATGCAAAATATTAATTTCGGACTTATTTTTCGCATGTCAGTATGATAAAAAATGCACTGTTTGAGTTGAATTACTACTATTTTTAATTAATTAATACTAAAAATAGAAAAATAGAAATTTTTTGCATGATTTTGCATTGGCCAATAATGCTGTCACCCTAACAGAGCCAAATTCGTTGAAAATAATAATGGAACAGAGTTAATTTTTAGTCGCATTTTAATAATAAAAATACAAAATAGAAAATGTTTGATAATGGTTTCTGCAAAATGTAGTTTTTGTTTTAATTTATTTTTCATGTTCTACTATGTAAATAAGGGTATAACTATTTTTGTTATATTTTATAATGTTGCATTAAAATCATCATCCAAACTGTGCAGAAATTTTCATTTAAAAAAGAAAATTACTTTAAAAATAAGTTTCGATGAAATAATAAGCATTTTTTTTAATTTTGACATTTTGATTTTTTTACATTTATTGTTGATATACCAGTATGATAATAAATTAGCAACTATTTTCATCAAATTTTATATGGTGTTAAAATCATTATTTGATCAGAGCTGATATTTTCACTGAAAAAATAAATTACTTAAAAAATGAGTTTCAATTAAAATAATAAATTGCAAATTGTAAATTTTTTGTTAATAATGTATCTAAAATGTTGAAATGAATTTAGTTTTCATATTTGTGTATGAAAATAGATCTTCAACTATTATAAGTTGCATTTTCATACTGAATATAAAAAAATATATTTCATATTTATTTACTTCATATTTATTTACAATCTTTACATATAAATTTATTTATACATTTATTTTTACATTTATTTACTTACATATACTTAAAATCATCATTTGATCAGAGCTGATATTTTCACTTAAAAAGAGAAATTACTTAAAAAATGAGTTTCAATTAAAATAATAAATTGCAAATTGTAAAAATTTTGTTAATATTTTATGTAAAATGTTGAAATAAATTTAGTTTTCATATTCCAGTATGAAAATAGATCTTCAACTATTTTTAGTTGCATTTCCAAACTGAATATAGCAATATATATTTCATATTTATTTACTTCATATTTATTTACAATCTTTAAATATAAATTTATTTATACATTTATTTTTACATTTATTTATTTACATATGAAACATATTTATTTAAAAAAATATTTGATAATAGTTTCTACTAAATATAATTTATTTTGAATGTACCAGTGTGATAATAAATTTACAACTATTTTTATCAAATTGTTTTGCAACTTTTTATATATTTCAGTTTTCTTGAATTTTTAAGAAATTCTAAAAAATTTGTGGCAGTTTATAAATTTATAGAGCAATTGTCTAGGTAGTTTTTTTAACTATAAATTTTGTATTGAAATTAGCAACTATTTTTGTCATATTTTATAAGGTCTAAAAATCATCATTTGATCAGGCTGATATTTTCACAAAAAAAAAGAAAGGACTTAAAAAATGAGTTTCAATTAAAATAATAAATTGCAAATTGTAAAATTTTTGTTAATATTGTATGTAAAATGTTGAAATGAATTTAGTTTTCATATTCCAGTATGAAAATAAATCTTCAACTATTTTTAGTTGCATTTTCATACTGAATATAGAAAAATATATTTCATATTTATTTACTTCATATTTATTTACAATCTTTATATATAAATTTATTTATACATTTATTTATTTACATATGAAACATATTTATTTAAAAAAAATATTTGATAATGGTTTCTACTAAATATAATTTATTTTGAATGTACCAGTATGATAATAAATTTACAACTATTTTTATCATATTGTTTTGCAACTGTTAAATATACTTTATATATTTCAGTTTCTTGAATTTTTAAGAAATTCCAAAAAATTTGTGGCAGTTTATAAATTTAAGGAGCATTTGTGCAGGTAGCTTTTAACTGTTAATTTTGTATTGAAAGTTTTGTAGTTTTGATAAATTTTTAATGAATTACATAAATTTGTGTCATTTTATAATGTTAAGGAGTATTTTTACATATACTCTTTGCAAGTATGTACATTTTGTGTTGAAGCTTTTGGAAGTTTAATTAATTTTTAAGGTACTTGATGAATTTTTAATAAATTTTGAATCGTTTATTTGTTTTTACCGGTGGTATTCATTATGTTTTTGAAAATATTAGACAAAAACTAAGTTTCTGTATTTTTAGTTGGAGGCTAAAGTTTGGGGAGAATTTTTGGCGGAATGTGTTGAAATTGATCATTTTTTATGGTTATTTTTGAAAGTGGTATTCAATATGTTTTTGAAAATATTAGACAAATACGAAGTTTCTGTATTTTTAGCTGGAGGCTAAAGTTTGAGAAGAGTTTTTGGCGGAATGTGTTGAAATTGATCATTTTTTATGGTTATTTTTGAAAGTTTGAACTTTGATTGTATTAATTTTATATAAAATCCAAGTCCAAACTTTCAACAAATTTTCGTAGTAGCACAGTACTAATAACCGTAGTTTTACTTATTAAATAAAGCCTCCCATTCCCAAATTTAAAAAATATATATAAAAAGTAGGTATTTGTTTTTAAACTCAAATTTAATTCAAATTCAGTGCTGTCGTAATTTCGATTTAAAAAAAAAAAATTCGTAGTGTTGCTCAAAAACAATGTTTTTGGAATATATTATAAGACATCAGTGTAATTTTTCAATAGAGGTACCCAAACAATGGATAATGAAATACTACTGTGACATCTCCTATGTAGTAGTAAAGTACTAGTAATGAGTAATACTATTATTATTGTTGCCGCTGGTGCTACCAGTTCACCAGTCTATTACTTCTTTGCTATTGCTTCTGATGCTACTTCCAGTACGTCTTCTAATACTACTACAGTTCTTTAAAGATATTATAATGTTGTATTAATTTTTTTAAATGTTTTGTAGTACAGATAAGCGAACTTATTATTAAGCGGATTTTAAATATTTTATGATTTCAAATTAATAATAGTTTATTTTAAATTTATACCAGTACAATAAATAGTTCATATAAAATAACATTAATATAATATTATTATAATTAATAATACTGTTTAAAAATATTCCATATTTTCTTCCTTCAGATTTCACTCCCCTCTTGAGTTAATGGTATTGAAGCATGTTGCCTGTCTTCTTTATTTCTCTTGTTTAGATTATTTATTATTAGGTTATTTAAAATTAGGTTTTTTATTTTTAGTTTAAAAGGTATGTATTTTAGTTTTCTTGTGTGTTCGTTCAGACTTATATTAATTTATTGTTTTCGTTGTTAAGTTTTGTGTATGTTTTGTTGTTGTAATGTTGTAATGTGTATGTTTTAATATCAATATTACTATTATTTTTATGTTGCTCCCATAGCAACTCCCAATTGTACTACAGCTAACTCTTATCGTAAACATAAATGTACCGATATTCAATATTCTGGCAACTGATACACTGCTATTAATTGCCATATCGGTGTATACAGAGTGTAACAAAAATCATGCACGAAACCTTTTCTGGGGCCTCCTGGCAAAAATTAAACAATTTGGCAAATTTGACATTTCAATTTTTGGAAATAAATGATTGTATATCTCGTTTAACTAAAATTTATTACTATGGCTCGTAGGACGCAATTAATGACCTTCACCTCAAATCAGTTGGCAGAACCTTTCACACGATTAACACAATTACACTAAACAACAACAATATTTCCTAAAAAACAAAACTTATAGTGTATAAAGTACTATTTGTACCTATCATACTAAACGGCTGTGAACCGTGGATACTCAACAAGAGTCAAAAAAGCAAAATCCAAGCCCTTGAAATGAAATACATGAGGAACGTATATGAAGGAACAAAACTTGAGAGAGTGAGAAAGAAATGTGGACATCAGAAATAAACTAGAAATGGTAGGACTCAATAAACAGATAGAAAATTGACAATTACAATGGCTGGGACACCTAATCAGGAGAGAAGATAACAACCAAACAAAGAAGATATGAAGATACAAAGATAACAGGAAAGAGAAGAGGGGGATAACCGATGCACAAGTGAAGGAAATAGCAAGGAACAAGAAACGGTGGAACCAAATGATAAAAGAAAATACACGAAGAAAAGACAACACCACTTCGACACCCGAAAGGGTAAAAGAAGAAAGATAATAATAATAATCATATACGAGTATTTGATAGTTTATTGACATACTGGGTGAAGTACTTTATTTACATAGAAAAATGTAATAATCGAATAACCATTGCACTACTTTTATCTGCTTTACTGCTGAAACTAAGTTTCAGTTACCGAATAATTTGTTGCTCTGAATTTAAACACTTTTGGGGTGCCTCGTAACAATTTTTATTGCCTGCACCTTTCCGATGGTGTTTATTTTGATGACCGGCCGACAAAGTATGTGCTGCACGTTTACGACCTTCCTCCCTATTATAGTGTAAATTGTGTCATTACCGAGTACATGCTCGGCATGTGCATGCCGTGCGGTTTGCATTAAACTCGCAAGCATGCTGTGCATACACACATGACAGGATTCAATTTAGGATTATTATCCGATAAATCTAATCTTAATTAAGCGTTCCTGCGCCTCTGCACGTGTCAGCTGTTTAAAGGATTAAGTTGGGAATTTTTTAATTACCGAACTGAAAAGGGGACCTTTTCACCTCACTGAAGTTGCTCGAGCCTAAGATTAACCTCGAGTGCTCTCTTTGCTCGCCATTTAGATGCGAGTCCACGATCCGACTTCGCGTGTGCCTGAAATTAAAAGCGGCTCTCATTCATCCGACTGGCAACTTTTTGTTTGCCCACAAGTATCCGACACGACCTTTTTTTCCGTGCAAATCCGAAACTTTGTGCTTTGTGCAACGCTAATGCGCCTGTAAAATCGCGCATTTAAATTGCCAAAGTTTGCGCTCCGGGCCGTTATTTGTAGGATTACAGTTCGGAACAAACGGCCCAAAAAGAAACAGCCCTGCAAATGCACTAAAAGCCATAGAATCTAATTACAAACTCGCCAGCTTGGGTAACATGGAGGTTTTGAATTTAAAATAGCAGCTGTGCAATCCGTGATTTATTCCATTAACACTGCACAGATACGGATCAACGGTGTTTTGAGTAAGCTATTGTTAATTATATCAAACTGAAACTAAACAGCGAACATCGCGCGTCCCCTCGAAATTGGCTAATGGAAAATAAGTACTTAGTTTGGCGATGCATTAATATGCATCATAATGAAACATCAGCTAAAATCACACATTTTAAAGTTTGTGAGGATTTGTGACGTACCCGAAGGGCAGTCGGCGCGTTAGGCCGTGGAGCGAGTGGAGGGTCCCTTTGAAGTAGTGACGAGGGCCAGGCTCTCGGTGTCAGAGAGTGGGGGGGTTAAAAAAAGGCTCCACGTAATTTTACCTCGTTGCTACTTCGTCGCAAGGGAGGCTCCACCCTACCTGCGTGGGTGGTCGACAGACAGTCAGCGAAGTTCAGAAATCACGAACTGTCACAACGCTGACCGTTTGACGCCAACACCACCAGGTTTAAATCTCGCAGTGAGAATAGAAAACTGTAAAACTGTAACTGAAATAAACCGAATAGAAAACTGTAAAGAGAAAACGTGGGGGGAGCAAAAAATAACAGGTGTGAGTTTGGTATGGTAAGATGGCGTTTATTCACACAAATCAAGACGGACACCGTGTCCTGCGCTCCTGAAAACAAATACCTCCGAGCGCCACCCTTTCGCGCAGGGTTTATTCTATTCGGCCGAATAAAACAAGCTCCTAATCGCGCGATTTAAAGGGCAGAGGGAGCGACCTTTCTCGTACACTAGCGCAAAACACGTACGATACGAAACACGTTGACGCAATTTACACACAAAACAATAATCAGCAAAAATGGCTCAATCGAGCACACAAAAGGAATTATATTATTGGAATTTGTGTCTGGCCTGAGTTCCGGGTGGTCGTCGCTGGTGACTGCTACAGTTCCGGAAGGGCGACGGCTCGCGTCGTAGACCTGGAGCTCGCTCGCGGCCTCCAGCCAGGAATGTTCCGGCCGAGCTGCCTACCCCGCAGCTAAACGCCTAGAAACGCACGGCCTTAATCAAAATGGCCGGACACGTGGCTTCACGAAGAGGAGAGGAGATAACTACTTACTCCGGTGTTATGAGCGTGTTCTCTGCCCTCCAGTCGATGCCTCAATCCCCCTCAAGGGTGGTTAGTTGAGAACCGTTGATTATTCCCGTAAAACGGATGGTGAAATACCTTATCTGCAACGGTTCTTCTGGCACGATCTATCTTGGGCACGAGTCAATGTAGTTCTGCTTCGTGGTGGCGCTTACGCCGGTGAATTTAAAAATCGCTCACCGGGGAGACGCGTCACCACAACAAAAAAATGCAAGCATGGTTGCCTGCCGTGCAGGTCCATACGTCCGTTAATTATTAAAAAGCCGTTTCTGCCGACGCTATTTTTGGACCGTTACAAATTCCCCCCCAACAAAATTAAAAACTCCGGGAAGCGGATGTTTTTCCAAACCCCCAAAAAGAAAAATAAACTCATACAAATGACGAAAGAAAGATAGTATTAGTGGGAGTAACAATGTCCCGACACACTCGATGCGTAACCTCAATCACATTCATTAAATCCCCCAAAGGGCTAAACTAAATAGCTAAACTAGGGAGTCGTCGACAAATTCCGCAAGGCGGCATGTCACTCAAGGACAAAACACGAACGATCCCATAGAATATAAAAGTTTACTTACACCGTATGGTTTTAGACAAGTGACAGCCACTAATTACAATCAATCAAACTAACAAAACTAACACAACTCATAGCTTGTCACAACTATCCTAATACTAAACTGAATAACAATAAGAATTATCAACCAAAAATTCGACATACTCAAAACACACAATACGTAGTGGACATAAGCCTCCTAACGAGATATGGTTGTCGCCATAATACCACCCCCATTTCGGTGGCAGGACCTATCCGAACATATGACGACAACACCCAAAACACACTTAACCGTAGGTGTTCGAGCGTCGACTCAACTAACTACCACTATTCCAACAATAACTATTATTTGACTGGTCAACATGTATGGCACCCTACAGTCATGTACCAAAAAAAAAAAAAATACCCAAAGGCTTCGAGATTGCCATTATAATCTCGCTATGCGGCTGGTCCCAAAAACTAACCACTATGACCCAACAAACGGCGAATCCCCTGATACAAGCAGAAACTAGGTCCAACAACCATTGATCCACAAATCAAAAAAAGTTTACCAAAAATCAAAATCACAAAAACCCAATCGAGAAGCGATGAAAAATTTTGAAAGTCCGGTGCACTTTGAACTCTGTTGGTGTGCCTCAGAAGATTGTCGCAAAAATCCCGCAAGCGGATGGTTACATAGAACCAATACAACAGATCTCCCGATGCACGATCCCACAGGTTCTAGCATCGATACAATCACTACCAAATAACAAAGTATGGGCTACAAGATTGTGCTACAAAATTTGTGACAGCTTATGAGCGTTAGCAAATTACCAAAAAAAGTCATAAGGACATGAATTCAAAATTACTATTATAATTAATTACCAAAAGTTACAATATTAACGCCAGAAGGGCTGAACGCGACATGAAAATGATAACAAAAAAGTTTAAGCGACGTATCCGTAAGACAAACTAACTTACTAACTCGTTGAACAAACAATAAGTCAAAACGGCATACGCGCCAACTATAGTAGAGTAAAATCATCGACTCACCGCTATGGGTAGCCGGAACAAAAATAACTGACACACGTTATACAAATACGCAAAACAAAACAGTACGCGATTACTAACAAATTACAAAACCTACAAAATATACTGTATAAAAAGACGAGCCGAGTGCGAACAAATAATGGCCGTCGTCAGGATCTCGGAATCATTGGATCCGAATCCACACAAACTACGAAAAAAATTAAATCACCCACGCGCTACTGCGAGCTCTCTAACGAAATGAAGAAGAAGAAAAGATATCGAAACGCAACGCACCATGAACATACGAATGGTCGTGGTCTCTAAGGAATCGTCATCAAAAAATCCCGTAACTAGACGGATAGTCTACGACTAACAACAATCGATTCCCGCACCCACGAGCAATCGCAAAGCTCGGGTGGTTTGGAACGAATCGACACCAAGGACATGACTAGATAGTCAACAAAAGAAAAGTAAAAAGATGGTTACCTAGGAAAATAATCGAACACAGCTGCAAAATTTCCCTTAGACGCAACCGAACAAAACCAGAAGGAACACATTAAAATCGCGTCATCGCTACGTCACGACGCGATACGCCAATTCTCGCCAGAGTACGGAGTTCCCACCAGAATACGAAGATTATAAAGCATTTCGAAATGCGTTGGTTATATTCAATTTAATTATCAAAAAACAGCTACTAATAGCACCAAAAATAGAAATACTAGCCGTAGTAAGCTCGAACCCACAAAATCATACCCAAAAATCTAACTACCAATCAACCAAATATGTATGATCCGTGGTCGCCCGTTCACTATCTCACTAGTTTCCATAAAAGAACAACAATAAATCTATAACCAACGAATATTAAAGTAATTTCTACACTATAGTAGAAATTATACCAACAAACACTGAAAACAGGCCAGAAAATTCTCTAAATTAAAAATATTTAAATTTAAAGTTAACGTTAAAGTCAAAATATTTTCTTGTTTGTATTCTATATTACCCACAAAACTCACAGAAATTCTCAACAACTGACAAAACAACCACCCCAAATTTTCTCAATATACTAAATGCTGAAGGCTGATTAAAAATTTGAAATACTGTCAAATTTTCCAACTCCCAGTTCAGTTTCCTTGGCGCAAACTTAAGGCCTACCACAAAAATATATATTCCCAATCAAAAAGGGCACAAAAATAAACCAAAGGGCCAAAAAGTTTTGGCGAAGGGCTGAAGGGTCAAAATGAAAATTAGTGCCAAAACTACTAAAACGCATAAAATTGAAAAAGGGCACAAAAATTTTCTAAAGGGCAAAAAGGGCCAAAACAAAAATTGAAAAAGGGCTGCAAAATTAATTAAATGAGGTCTATTTAAAATGAAAAACAAAATCCTGAAGGGCTAGAAAAATTTACAAAGGGCTGACGAAACCCTTAAGCCTCAAAAGATGTTAATGAGCTAAATAAATAAAGATACCAACGATAGCTATTGTTGCTATTGCCCCACGTTGGGCTCCAAAAACGTGTGACGTACCCGAAGGGCAGTCGGCGCGTTAGGCCGTGGAGCGAGTGGAGGGTCCCTTTGAAGTAGTGACGAGGGCCAGGCTCTCGGTGTCAGAGAGTGGGGGGGTTAAAAAAAGGCTCCACGTAATTTTACCTCGTTGCTACTTCGTCGCAAGGGAGGCTCCACCCTACCTGCGTGGGTGGTCGACAGACAGTCAGCGAAGTTCAGAAATCACGAACTGTCACAACGCTGACCGTTTGACGCCAACACCACCAGGTTTAAATCTCGCAGTGAGAATAGAAAACTGTAAAACTGTAACTGAAATAAACCGAATAGAAAACTGTAAAGAGAAAACGTGGGGGGAGCAAAAAATAACAGGTGTGAGTTTGGTATGGTAAGATGGCGTTTATTCACACAAATCAAGACGGACACCGTGTCCTGCGCTCCTGAAAACAAATACCTCCGAGCGCCACCCTTTCGCGCAGGGTTTATTCTATTCGGCCGAATAAAACAAGCTCCTAATCGCGCGATTTAAAGGGCAGAGGGAGCGACCTTTCTCGTACACTAGCGCAAAACACGTACGATACGAAACACGTTGACGCAATTTACACACAAAACAATAATCAGCAAAAATGGCTCAATCGAGCACACAAAAGGAATTATATTATTGGAATTTGTGTCTGGCCTGAGTTCCGGGTGGTCGTCGCTGGTGACTGCTACAGTTCCGGAAGGGCGACGGCTCGCGTCGTAGACCTGGAGCTCGCTCGCGGCCTCCAGCCAGGAATGTTCCGGCCGAGCTGCCTACCCCGCAGCTAAACGCCTAGAAACGCACGGCCTTAATCAAAATGGCCGGACACGTGGCTTCACGAAGAGGAGAGGAGATAACTACTTACTCCGGTGTTATGAGCGTGTTCTCTGCCCTCCAGTCGATGCCTCAATCCCCCTCAAGGGTGGTTAGTTGAGAACCGTTGATTATTCCCGTAAAACGGATGGTGAAATACCTTATCTGCAACGGTTCTTCTGGCACGATCTATCTTGGGCACGAGTCAATGTAGTTCTGCTTCGTGGTGGCGCTTACGCCGGTGAATTTAAAAATCGCTCACCGGGGAGACGCGTCACCACAACAAAAAAATGCAAGCATGGTTGCCTACCGTGCAGGTCCATACGTCCGTTAATTATTAAAAAGCCGTTTCTGCCGACGCTATTTTTGGACCGTTACAAATTAATTTATATAATCTACAGGGTGAGTCTGCAGGAACGGATAAAACTACAGAAGTGTATTGTGAGCGTGAAAATAATTTAAAAAAAATCAAATCCGATTTTTTTTGTTTAGTAAAGTTTCAAATCAATATTAAAATATGGTGTTTGTCTATGGTTTTTGTAATGGGAGAGCTGCAGCTGCTGTTGAAGGATATTATCAACGGTTTCTACACCAGAAAACTCCGGATAAAAGCGTGTTTATCCAACTTTTCAACAAACTGTTCGAAACTATGAAACTAACTTGAAAACAAATGAAAATCGGAAAACAACATTTGAGTTTTTTTATATTATTTTCCCTTGTACAATACACTCCAGGAGTTTGGTCCGTTTCTCCTAACTCACCCTGCATATTAAAATAAAAAATAAATAGTTGCCATTTATACGTGTAAACCAATGTTGGTTTTGCAGAAATTGTCCATTAAAAAAACAAATTGTAATTATAATAAGAAATTACTATTAACATATTTGCTGAAACTGGAGAAAATCAGGAGATAAAAAAAAATTGAGTAATGTGAGAAAGATTCATTATGAAGCATTTGTCTGAAATTTTGAGTAACTAATATGAAATTTTCATTAAGCCCACCAAAATTACTGTAAAATATATAAAACATAATTTGTTACTGTTAAATATTTAGTTATTCTGTAATTATTCTGTAATAATATGAATAATAATTTATTAGTATGGTAGCCATAATTAAGTGGATATACAGGTCATTATAAATAATGTAATACATTATAATACATATAAATAATATATAATACATTAAAGATAAAAACTGTTGGGTTACAAATATTTTTATATTTACAGACACATAGATACTTGAACTACAAACAATCTTAATAGGAAATCATATACGTTACAGTAGCCCCCAGCCAATAGTAAACCTATAATATGGTTCTTAAATTGGATCTATGGTAGATTTTTTACATGATCCGGAAGCTTATTAAATTACTTTATGCCGCTGTATGTAGGCGACATTTCATTTTTTTTTTATTAAGTTTATCTGTTACATACTTATTTGCATTTCGAGTGTGGTATCTATGGATGTTACAGTTCTTCTTATATTGATGCTCATTTGATTTGATCGACAATAGCAATGTTTTATAAATGTATATGGATGGTAGCGTTAAATTTTTATAAATATTTACCTACAAGATTCAGCAAGTATTAAGCTGAATATTAAATATTTTTTATATTTTGAAGTTGTGACATCATATTTATATTTTCAAGTTGTTTTCAGTTGTGACTTTGTGAAATCTGTCAATTTGAATTTTAATGAATTTATGTTTATACTTATTTACGTTAGTGTGTGAATTGTATCTTAAAGTATTACTCTGATATGTCCTGACCTGTGTATACATGAAAATGTAATAACACCAATATTAATATAATAATTAATAATTAATAATAATATTAATAATTCAATATTACCGTAACATTTTCAATTCTTTCGGTAAAAAATTCAAATTGGATTTGCAAAATTTTGATGATTTCTATACAAAAATGTAATTTGTATTACATTAGAGATTTCCGGTATATAAATAAAATTTCGATGATTTCTGATCTTCTTTCAATATTTTTTGTAATTATTTCATAGTTTTTAAATATTTTTGCCAAAATTTCAAATTTTCTTACAAACTTCATTGAATACTAACAACTAAAGGGTGTCTTACGCAAGTCGTTGATTAAAAGATTATGGAGTTCCTTATAAAATAAAAATTTGAAAAAAATCACACAAACATGGTTCGTCGTGATCCGGTAAAATGGTAAGAAACTTTCATGTTTCTATCACTTCCGCTTCTGCCGGAAGTGGCCATCAACTTTGTTGTTTTAAGTAGAATACCTTATATATTTTTATATATTCAGATTACTCGTTCAATTCTGAACACATTTTATTCAGTCTATACAGCACTTAACTTCAGTAGTTTTTGAGGAAAAATAATAATTTCCGAAATTTTGCTTCAAATAGATGATTTCAAAAATATTTTAATTTGTCTTATGAATGAGATAGAGACTTAACATTTTTCGAATATTGTAGCAGAAGCATGACTGTATCATTACAATCATAATTCATATGTGTTGATATTTTACGAGTTCTATTTTATAAGTTCAATTATTTACAGATACACGTCAAAATGTCATCATTCATATTTTTTTTAAATGGAATGACATTATTTTTGTATGACAGGGCAATATATAGAACATTATTCTACAAAAATCGTTTTTATATTGTCTGTTTGTAGCAATAATGTCTATAATTTTTTTCTCTCAAAAACTACTCAAGTTAAGTGCTCTGTAGGCTTAATAAAATTGTTTCAGTTAAAATTTAAATTGGTGATTCAAAATTAGAGAGAGAGATTTTCGGTATAAAAATTAAATTTCGATGTTAGATCTTCTTTTAATCATTTCTGTAATTATTTATGCAAAATTTAAAAAATACTCCCAAATTTACACCTAAGTTTAAATTTTGCTCTCGAATACCAATAAATACTGACAATTGTACTAAAATTTTAAAGAATAATTACATTTTTCATAACAATATTGTAAGTACTGTGAGAATGTCAATTATTACCATAACATTTTCAATTCTTTCAATCAATCTTTCAATTGGTTTAGCAAAGTTTTGATGATTAGGTACTATCGAAAATTGTAATTTCTATTAAAATAGAGATTTCTGGTATATTCATACAATTTCGATGATTGATCTTCATTGAATAATTTCTGTAATAATTATTATTGCAAATAAAGTTGATGGAGGGAGCCGTGATAATTAACCGTGATGATACAAAAACGAAAAAATAAAGTGATAAAAAATATAGTAACGTGTTTCATTTTTGTATCTTTATAATTGCAAAGTTTTTAAACTGTCAACTATAGTAAAATTTCGCATGTCAATTATTATCGTAAAAGTTTCATTTCTCTCTGTCAAAATTTCATATGATTTTTAAATATTTTGATGATTAGATGATTATATACTATACTATAAGAAGTATACTATGAGAACTTGTAATTTCTAATAAAATAGGGATTTTCGGTATATATATATATATATGAAATTCCGATAATTTTTGACCTTTTAACCATTTCTGCAATTAAGTTTTTCAACATTTTCAGCAAAATTTCAATTTGGCTCTCAAATTTCAATGAATGCTGACAACTATACCAAAATTTCGAGGATAATTACATTTTTCATTGCACAATTGGAACTAATATGAAGAAGATTATACGTATTATGAAGATAAAATTTTTAATAGTTACTATGAAATTTGCATCATCTGTAATACAATTAGTGTAAATTTTACGATTAATTCACAATTTTAACAATTTCTATCAATTATGCAAACATTTCTGTCAAGTATTGTTCTAAAATTTTATATTCTATGAAAAATTCCAATCAATATTTAATCATTACTGCAAAATTTTCAATTGGTTTCATCAAGAGTTTAATGGTTACTGTCAACTTTTCAACATTTTTGTTATTTTTATGAATTTCAAATTTTCTGGCTACCTTTTACAGACCACTGCCACAATTCTAGTTATTTCAGCAAATATGTTTAATATTTCTGTCAAAGTTGCGATTATTGTTAATGATTCATATATGTTAACCAACATTTCGTTTTTATATTAATGCCATATTTGCAATGTTTGTTAATACTGTCAAATTTTCAATTCTTTCTGTGAAAATTTCAGAGATTAATTTCAATATTTCAATTATTAGTTTGGAAATTACAGTGATTGCCTACTCTCAAAGTTTTTATTCTACCTAAACCTCAAGATTATCAAAAGTTTAATGGTTAGTGTAAAATTTTCAACATTTTTGAATTACCAAACTTACGAAATAAAGCGGTTATAATATGAAGATGGGACAAAGATGAGGCAAACCAGGCACTTGCGTGAGTGGGAAAAAATGGAATGTAGAAAGGCGCTAAATTGGTGTAAAATGAAGATGAATGAATTTGCAAAATAAAAAATTAATCAAAACACAAATGATTTTTGCAATTTGAGATACGAGAAATTTTGACAAAACAAAAGAACCTGGTTAAAAAGTAAAATAAAATGATATGTATTATAAATTAATCGCTGAATGAAAGTACAGTACCCATATCTACAATGTCACCATTTTAAGCAAATCTAAATAAACTGTTAAAATTAAAATGTTCCTTTGATATTTTAATGTATCGTGAAGTTACAGTTTTTGAATTCCTTTATAAAATAATCTATCATCAGGATGATTTTGATCTTTACTACGTGGTAGTCCATATTAAAAACAAAGCAAGTTGTTTCTCTGCTTTTTAATAAAATTAGATTTATCAAAATAAAATATGGAAAGAAGATATAACTTTCCAAAATATGACGTGAACATATAATGTTCTTTCACTCTATTACAAGAAAACAAAAATGTTATTAGTTATTATTATTACTTGTTATTACTTTTGTGGCAAATATTTATTAACAAAGTGATTGCACATAAGATTTGTAAGTTAACTAAGGAAACTTTCTAAGAACTTCCCAAGAAATAATATTTTAGTCTACCTAATGTCTAGTTAGTTCAGAAATTTACTAATTATGTTTTTCTAACGTATGGCTGGCTATCATAATACCAACAACATAAGTTCAATTATCTTGATACCGCTGATGCCAGTAATATTCATAAGTGGCGGCAAAGAAGTCCAGAAGCTTACTAATTATTAAGCACAGAGATAGAAAGGAAGTAACTAAATAATATGGTTCGATGTCGAATTTAGTTCCTAGATCGCAGCAAGTTGGTGCGACCTTATTTGAGACAAAATACTTGGAGAACTTATTTAGTTTAATAATAAGACCATGAGGCATATAATCTTCATTAAGTTCAATATCGCTGTCGCGACTTTTGTTCATACTTGGTAGTTAAGTTGCGACGGTCTCATATGAGAGCTAATACTTTTTGAGCACGTTGTGTTTAATAGTTTAATGCAATCCTGAATATGAGAGCCAAATTTTCTTCGTTCTCTTTATTTACAGAGGTTTTCGTATATGTAGATAAATACTGGTATGCAGCCACTTACGCCAAATCAATCCTGCAGGACTTTAATTGTGCATTTTTCTTTTATTTTTTCCCAGGTTAAGATTGTAAAAAGTTAGAAAATCAATACAGTTACAATTCGCGCAGGACTTATTTTCTAACTGTTTTCGAACAGCAGAATCTACAGTAATATTATTCGCATATCCACGATTCTCTCGAATTGTCTGTTGGGATCACATAAAGATTCCCCTTTCTTAGAAATACGGCCGGCCAGTGTGCAGCTCTCCACTTCCGCCGGGACTCCCAGGACAAAGAAAAAAACGGCGTCGCTTCCCTGCTCCTTAAAAATATGAGCTTCCAGTAAATTCTCTCCAGCGGGAAGTGGATAAAGGAAAAACATACGTCCTGGCCGTGGGATGGGTTTTCCAACATGTAATGCGATCAATTCCGTCGCCCTGCAGACATCCCCAGACGCGGAGAACATTGGATATAATTTGATACACGTCCCCCCATCCCTCATTTCCCAATCTCGTATTTAGGCATGTTTTCGCCCCCAACAGCCTTCGGGAAAACAATACCGCGCCTGTTTTTGTAATGCCATTTTATGGCGGCGCTTAAAAAAGCCGCCGGATTTTGCAGATTCTTATGACTGTATTTTATTTTGTGTACGGCCAAGCAACGATAAAGATGAACGAATGTGTTTTCACCAGAAGCTCAAATTTATACGTTCCGTGGAATCCAAATCTATGCACTCGAATACTTTCAAGAGCTCATAATTATTAAAACCGCAACTACGTGAATACATATCGTCGGCCGAGAATTATTTCGAATCTAGTCCATAAATAATAAATGTACAGTATTTTAATTTGGTTACAGATAATTCCATAGAGTACTGCACTTTTTGACACGGTTTAATGTAATTCTTCAGTTTAGCCAATAACTAGTTCTATTATGTTGTGCTGCCAGCTGGACATGGTGCATTTCAATGCGCAAAGCGTGTTGAAGATATCGACTCAGATTAGTGTAAATGTAGACGTGGTTCAAACGATATATATACGAATATTCACATAGTGAACTTCTAAAACTCCAGAAATTTCCCCGTGAATACATACATCCACGAAAATTCACCTAGTGATCGTCTAAATCTCCAGAAATTTCCTCGCAAATACATTCATCTACAAAAATTCACATAATGATCGTCTAACACTTTCGAAATCTCTTCGTTAATACATGCATCTACGAAAATTCACATAGCGATCATCTAGAAACTTTAGAAATTGTCTCGTAATTACATACATTTACGAAAATGAACATAGTGAACGCCGAAAACACTGAGAATCTACCGGATCCTTAACTCTCCATTTCTTCCGGTCTCTTTTAGTCTCTTCTACTAGTACTTCTTCAAAAGATCTTTTCTTTGACAATGACAATTTTCATCTTTTCTAACAATTTTGAATTTTGCTCGCTTAATTTTTTTATTATTTTCAGTAGAAACAGATTTTGTTTCTGTATTTCATCATGTTTTCCATACTTTTCAACTTTTTCATTTGTATATAGTTTACATATCGTCGGCTTGGTGTTACAAGGTTGCATGTAATTTTTTTTTAAATTTTAGTTATATAGCTTTGCAGGGCTATATGTTTCAAAGCGGGACCTTTCAACATGTTGGAAGATTAAACTTGGATCATTAGGAACTTGTGCAAAAAACATATCTATTGACAGTGCAAAATTTATCATTTTTTGGTATAGCAAACATATTTAAAATCCTTATTCCCAAATTTACAAATTTGCACATACAACCTTGTAACATTAAGCCGACGATATATAAGTATGTAGGCATATCTAAAAAAATCTACGTCGAATTTTTATTTAAAAATGTTACTATTTTGATAAAAATTGCAAAATCAAATATATAAATTACGATAAATTTTCATTGTAACTTCATAATAAACCCTCAGCTTAACCTAGCATTAAAAATCAAAATGCTCTACATGGAATTTTCATTCCAAATTGTGAAATTTTGATTTACAACACAATTATATAATATAATTTTCATTACAAATTTAAAACTAGCAAATATCCCTTTGGTAACCTTGCTTATAAAATCAAAAACTTTTATAATAAATTTTCATTCCTAATTTTAATACTTACAAGATAATTTTTATAATATCACTGAAATTTTAGAATTTACATAATGTCTACCTAAGAAATTCTGCATGGAATTTTTATTTCAAATGTCTGTAATATTGATGAAAATTTAATTTTCACTGCAAGTTCATAATACACTCCCAGATTAATTTATCATAAAATGAAACTCTTCTAAATGGAAGTTTCAGTCCAAATAAACATAATAATTCTATTATTATACATTATTATATAATATATTATGTAATTCTAATAGCAAATTCATAACTTACAAATATCCACACCGTAACCTTACCTACAAAATCAAAAACTTCTATATAGAATGCTCTTTTCGGATTTTTAATGATTTTAAATTTTAATTCATGATAATTTTCCTATCCCACAAAATCAACAGCGGAATCGGGTTAATCAAAATATTTAAAAATGAAGAAAATCTAACTATATGATATTTCTATATTATAATTTGTTATAAAAAAATATTTTAAAATAATGTTGAAATTTTGCAGCATATAGGAAATTTCAGCACTGCACACTGCACTTTACGCTGAAATTTCTTATTTCTAAACGGATTCGATAGTTTAAATCCTTCTAAATTGTTTGACCTAACAATGTGCCGAAATTGAAAAAAAAAATTACAGAGTTTCTATGCTTGCAACGTTTTTATTTACTTTTCCAGAATTTAATTGTGTTCTTCATTAGCTTTCAGTTTACCATTTACTCCCTTAAAATATTTAACTGTTTTCTCTACAATGTTCATTACAATTCTACGTAGTTTTCAAGCTTCTTCTCCAAATTTTCAATTTTCTATAATTGAGTTTGGTATATATTTTGGTAATTTAGTATACCTAACGATATTTATTAAGGCTATCGGTAATTTAGTATTATTTGAAATTTTTTCATTTAATTCATTTTCATTTTTTTAGAGTTTAAAATAAATCTATATATAATTTGGTATTAAAAAAATAGTATTTATAGCTTCGTTTTAAGTAGATTAAGTAGTACTTAAATTTAAGTAGATACTGGCAGTAAACAATTAAATAGATTTTAGCTGATTGCATTATAGAATTTAGTATTGTATATAATATTTTCCTGAATCATCTGCTTCTGAATACTTTTTAATTTCCTCCATTTTCTTGATAATTTGTTATTACCTTATTCGCATCTCAATAAATACAAATTTCATGACTAACTTCTTCATTCTTATGTGTCGCTTCATCTGTTTTTCATAATTTATAATCTTTCTCATTTTTGTGAAAAAGGGGCAAACCGGAGGAAGTAACTTTCATCATCTTTATAAGAGAGAGGGAAACTGGAGAATGTAACCTACATCATTGTTATGAGTTTATGAGAAAGAGAGAAACTGGAGAAAGTAACCTTCATCATCTTTATGACCAAAAACGGAAACTAGAAGAAGACACCTTCATCATCTTTATGAGAAAGAGGGAAGCTGGAGGAAGTAATCTTCAATCATTTTTACGAGAAAAAGAGAAACTCAAGGAAAGAAGCATCACCACCTTTATGAGAAAGAAAAAAACTAGAGACTGTAACTTTCATCATCTTTATGAGTTTATGAGAATCAGAGAAACTTGAGGAAGTAACCTTTATCATCTTTATGAGAAAAAGGAGAACTGGGGGAAGATAATTATGAGAAAGAGGGAAACTGAAGGAAGTAATCTTTATCATTTTTACGAGAAAGAGGGAAACTGGAGGAAGTAATCTTCAATCATTTTGCGAAAAAGAGAGAAACCCGAGGAAGGAACCTTTTTCAGTTTTATGAGAGAGATGGAAACCAGACGCAGTAACCTTCATCATCTTTATGAGTTTATGAGCAAGAGAGAAACTGGAGGAAGTAACCTTCATCATCTTTATGAGAAGAAGGGGAACTGGGGGAAGATAATTATGAGAAAGAGGGAAACTGAAGGAAGTAATCTTCATAATTTTTACGAGAAACACCGCAACTCGAGGAAGGAATCATACTCACATTTTTGAGAGAGATAGTAACTAGAGGCAGCAACCTACGTCATCTTTTTGAGTTTAATTGAAAAATAGAAATTGGAGGAAGTAACAATTATCATCTTTATGAGAAAGAGGGAAACTGCAGGAAGTAACCTTCGCCATCTTTATGAGAAAGAGGGAAACTAGAGGATGTAACCTTCGTCAACTTTATGAGTTGATGAGAAAGAGAGAAACTGGAAGAAGTAACCTTCATCATCTGTATGACAAAAAAAGGGAAACTTTAAGAAGACACCTTCATCATCTTCAGGAGAAAGGGGGAAACATGAGAAGTCATTATCGATCATTTTTACGAGAAAAAGAGAAACTCGAGGAAGGAAGCGTCACCACCTTATGAGAAAGAGAAAAACTAGAGGCTGTAACATACATAATCTTTATGAGTTTATGAGAATGAGAGAAACTGGAGGAAGTAACCTTTATCATCTTTATGAGAAAGTGGGTAACTGGGGGATGATAATTATGAGAAAGAGGGAAACTGAAGGAATAAATCTTCATCATTTATATGAGAAAGAGAGAAGCTCGAGAAAGGAACCTTCATCACCTTTATGAGAGAGAGGGAAACTAAAGGTTGTAACCATCATCATCTTTATGACTTTATGAGAATGAGGGAAACTGGAGGAAGTAACCTTCATCATCTTTATGAGAAAGATAGGAACTGGGGGAAGATAATGATGAGAAACAGGGAAACTGAAGGAAGTAATCTTCATCAATTTTACGAGAAAGAGCGCAACTCGAGGATGAAACCATCGTCACCTTCATCAGAAAGGTGGAAACTAGAGGCAGCAACCATCATAAACTTTATGAGTATGAGAAATAGAGAAACCGGAGGAAGTAACCTTCATCATATTTATAAAAAAGAGAGAACCTGAAGGAAGTAACCTTCGTCATCTTTATGAGAAAGAGGGAAACTGGAGGAAGTAATTTTCGATCATTTTTACGAGAAAAAGAGAAACTCGAAGAAGGAAGCATCACCACCTTTATGAGAAAGAGAGAAACTAGCGGCTGTAACCTTCATCATCTTTATGACTTTATGAGAATGAGAGAAACTGGAGGAAGTAACCTTTATCATCTTTATGAGAAAGAGGGGAAACTGGGGGAAGATAATTATGTGAAAGAGGGAAACTGAAGGAAGTAATCTTCATCAATTTTACGAAAAAGAGCGCAACTCGAGGATTGAACCATCGGCACCTTCATGAGAAAGATGGAAACCAGAGGCAGCAACAATCATCATCTTTATAAGTTTATGAGAAAAAGAAAAACTGGAGGAAGTAACCTTCATCATCTTTATGAGAAAGAGGGAAACTGGAAGAAGACACTTCATCTTCTTTATGAGAAAGGAAGGAACTAGAGGAAGTAATCTTCGATCATTTTTAGGAGAAAAAGAGAAACTGGAAGAATGAAGCGTCACCACCTTCATGAGAAAGAGAGAAACTAGAGGCTGTAACCTACATCATATTTATGAGTTTATGAGAATGAGAGAAACTGGAGGAAGTAACCATCGTCATCTTTATGGGAAAGAGGGAAAATAGAGGATGTAACCTTCATCAACTTTATGAGTTGATGAGAAAGAGAGAAACTGGAGAAAGTAACCTTCATCATCTTTATGACAAAAAAAGGAAACTAGAAGAAGACACCTTCATCATCTTTATGAGAAAGAGGGAAGCTGGAGGAAGTAATCTTCAATCATTTTTACGAGAAAAAGAGAATCTTTATGAGTTTATAAGAAAAAGAGAAACTGAAGGAAGTAACCTTTATCGTTTTCATGAGAAAGAGGGAAACTGGAAGAAGTAATCTTCGTCATCTTTATGAGAAAGGGACTGGAGGAAGTACACCTTCACCATCTTCTCTAATTTTATTTTCTTTGTGCCAGTACATTCATTTTCTTTATAACCTTCTGTACAACATTATGGCCATTGTAGTTTCTAACCCGTTTGGCTTATTTTCTCATGAATTCTTCTATGTTCGAGTATTGATTACCTACTAGTCCATTTGTGTTATCCTTTTTAAGTTGTTTTTACAAAGATTAATTGTGTTCTTCATAATTGTGTACTCGTCCATTTATGGTTTCATAGAATATGCCTCTGTTAAATTTACTTTCATCATCACATTTCTATCATTTCTCTTATGGTTTTTCTCAAGTTTTTATTAATTAGTGAAATGATTATATTACAAAGCAGCTGCCAGTACTGATTACTTTTCTCATATTGATTGTCAGTGGATTATAGCAATTATTCACATCGCAAATGGTTTATTTGGTTTTGTCCTCATAAATACAGCCTTTGTTGTATTAAAAGATTAATTTTAAAACTTTAGAGAGGCGAAAAATAAATTTCTGATTAGTTCAAAACTGGGGCGTGCACATATTCCTTAACGAGTTTAATGGACGTGTATTACTTCGAGGAAGCCTTCGAAGTATGTTCAAGTCATTTAGCCGCGGATTGAAACTTGCACAAGGAGCTTATGACGTGCATTGTAAATATGCAGCGATGCGATAAAACTGTATTACCAAATTTTATGCTTAATCCCATACGCGAGCGAGCAACTTTTCATCTGCGTATCAAACATTACATTCATCGTATTTTCAGTATCTGGGTCACGTTTAATTAGGCAACTTCGGCTGCTTAGCTCGTATATATGTGGGGCTCAATTTTATCGGCTGATTTCTGGCGAAGTTTTTTTCTCCGGAGTTCGGCACGTGACGTGGGAACTGCGGCAGGAAACGGAAGACGCGGTTAGGAGGTTAATTCTGCTCACCGAACATATCTGGAACTGGGTGGTGTGAGGTGGGTTCTCTGGCTGACTCGTCTGGCAATCCGCCCAGATTATTATTATTCGAAAGGGTGCATTAGTATTGGGGGTATCCTGGATCACATAAGATCTGGAGAAAAAAATCGGTCAAGCATGTTTATCCTGCCAGAAACGAATGTATAATGAAATATGGATGTTGTATAATGCTGGGCATGGATCTTTGCGGAAATTATGCATCGGTGCTTAATAAATTATTTGATGCTTTTTGAATAATGCGAAGTATGGATCTTCATACATTTAAAGACAGCATATTTCTGCTGCACGTTAGACCTAATGCACAATTATTTGTACACATTTCTTGTAATAACTAATCACATCAAAGCCACCAGTAGTCTTATTTACATGATTTATGATTATTATATTATTATATCTTATAAAGTTATAAGTCTTATTAATCAATAATTTAAGTCCTTCAAATGTGGCTGATAGCCAAGCAGCCCAAAGAAGCCATAAAAAAATCCTTTAGGTCTATGCCAATTGACATGTGAAACATGATTTTAATTACTCAACCGTACGACTTTAGATTCAAACTTGAGGCACAACAACACAGACGTTTTCCCAAATTCTGTCACGCTCTAGGGATTAGCTCATGCAACTTTAAAAACTTTCCGATAAATTGGATTACAATAAATTCCGCTCTGTATCGGCTCGGAACCACACACCGAAAATTAGCGACACAAACTGCCCTCCCCGGGGCTCAACTTGTTCAGGTTACCGTGTTTGTAATCCGACGGCTCGAGTTGCATTAGGAATGTTTTCAATTTCGCCTAAAAAGTTTTAAAAGCTTTCCCAATTCGATTTCCACGCATATGCCTGCATGCCGACGTTTTTATTTTCAATGGGCGTCTCGAACGCTTTCCCCTGCGGAAGATTCAATAAGCTGGGACACTGCAGACGTCACTTAGAATGTCCGAAATTTCGAGATTAGTTTTGGCTCGTAGCTTCATAGCTGCGTGACGAAAATAAAGTTTCTGGGTGCAAGTTGGTGAGAAATGTACAAACTTGTGCTTACCTCTATGTACCCTAAATAACTAGCAAAACAGAGAATAGAGTTTGGTGCTTATGAAATATTATGATAGTATTATGTAGCAATGAAGGTCCAAATTTCTTTAATAGATTTATTTATTTATTCCTTTGCCTTGCCACCTTTCGGTGTAAGGCATACATTATTAATTTTTATTAAAATGTAACAACATTTCAGTTATATATATTTTTTTTCAATTTGGACTGTAAGTTGTTTATAAATAAATTTGATGACATCTGATTACATACGTAACTAAACGTGCTATCATATTTAGTTTTCGCCATTATAGACGCCTCATCCACGCCTTTTTAATTAATGTATCCACATTACATGCGACATGACGCATTATAATTACTTTATGTATGCCCATCGAGTCATCAAATGAGCAGTCCCGACAATTAAGCCATCGGGAATTAATTACGGCTAATGGCACGCCAATTACAGAATGACAGTTCGAGCCTCGGGCGCAAAAAGCAGCTGCCAGGCGAAAATTCGAAGCACTTTTCCGCCGTTTTCCTCTGCGCGCTTTCGCCCATCGATTTCTCATCACCGATAGTACAAACAGACCTTCACGTGTGCAGAATCAATTGTGAAGGTATTAGCCACTCGCTCTTTCCCCATTCCCGTTTGATATAAAGCAAACGAATTTAAGAACGCCTCGGTGAGTGTTTAAGGTACACTGCGTGACGCCAATGATTTCCAATTTTAGAGTTCTGGCAGAGATTTCGTTCCTAATTTTAAAATTTTCATAAAATAATGTCACTCCCATTATTAAGTATTTCTTACGTGTCCGTTACAATTTCAACGTGTCTATAATTAAATATATAAAACAAATCCACAAATCTGTACTTTCTTATACTAATCCATGATTTACGTTTTCTAACACATTACCTATAGCAAAGTACCTTGTGAGTAATCACGGTAGTTAATAAAAGTCACAACGTGTGAGTACTAAATACGATCACAAATCACGAGCAAAAATAATCACAATGATAAAAACACTATGACAAATTCAGTATTTATCGGACTGTTACCTAGGTATATTTACCAGAACAGTAATAATATTAGTAGAAATGTTACAGTGTAATTGAATTTTAAATAAATTTTATTTTCATATTTATATTATAAAAAAGGAAATTACAAAGAAATGGAAAGTTTCTCGAATATGCAATCAATTATGAAAATCATTAGTATAGAATCTAAATTTAATGCTTCAATAAGTAATGATATAGGAATAATAAAACACTTGGTTGACGTTTCATAGTAAGTAAGTAATGATATTAAAATTTGAAGAATTTCTCTAAATATTGGGTCAAGGCAAGGTAACATTATATCACAAAAACTTAACCATTATTCAACCGGAGGAGGTGAAAATCAAAATCGTAATACAAAATTATACAATTTTATACTAATCTTTGTGCAATTTCATTAACATATGATGCTGTTTCAATGAAGATACACAGCATTTTGCCAAAACACATTGTTCAAAACTTTACTTTAATAAATAACTGAAATATCGACATACAAAATGAACAAAAAACAAAATACAGACAAAATTTGTTATTTTGTTAGTACACCTGTAATAACTTTAATTTTACAAAATTAAATTAGGTCCTATTTGTTGATATTTAAACTTCACTTAAAAATTTTCGACATTCATATAAAAAAAATGCGAACTTGTAAAGTTCTAAAAAATGTACCTACTCAGTAAAAACTGAAAGATTGGCATTAATCTTTGGATTTTTTGTCAGAAGTAATTGAAATTTGATTAAAATTCTTTTAAAAACGAAGCACTGACAGTAATCATTGCAATTTTAACAATTTATTTTACAAAATAATAACAAAACTATTTATAAACCAGCCTAATACCTAAAAATTTTATAGTAAACTATAAAATATTGACGATAAGACAAGAAAGATTTACAGTATTGAGAACTTACGAAAAATTGACAGTCATCGCTCAAATTTTTAAAGTTATTAATACTTAATATGGCAGTATTAGAATAGTGTTAATATTAGTAGAAATATTACAGTAATTTCAATTGAATTTTGAATAAATTCTATTATCACATTTTGTTTTATAAAAAAGTAAATTACAAACAAATGGAGAGTTTCTCGAATATGCAAGCAGTTATAAAAATCATTAGTCCAGAATCAAAATTTAATTCTTCAATAAGTAATAATATTAAAATTTGAAGAACTTTTCTAAATATTGTGTCAAGAGTGCCAGAAAAAAGGGCAAGATAACATTAAATCACAAAAACTTAACCGTTATTCAACCGAAGGAGGTGAAAATCAAAATCATAATATAAAATTATACAATTTTATACAAATCTTTGCTGCAATTTCAATAACATATGATGCTGTTTTAATGAAGATACACAGCATTTCATAAATATTTCAGAAATTGCCAGAAAGTTTTATGGAAATATAAAAACATCAGAAATTTTGAGTCAAAATATTTAGATTTAGAGCGTAAGCGTGTTTTTTTAAAAATATTAAGAGTTAGAAAGTACAGAATGTTAAAAAAAAAATATATATCAAAAGAATTTGAAAGATCACAAACTCCGACCATTATTATTAGAATGTTATAATGTTAATGTTAGAAATAACTACAATTGCCTATATATTTTCAGGAAATTGCACAAAACTTTACATTGATAAATAACTGAAATACCGACATTCAAAATGAACAAAAAACAAAATACAGACAAAATTTTACAAATATTTATTAATTTAGCATCAAATTCACCTGTAATAACTGTAATTTTACGAAATTTTATGAATGATTAGATCTTATTTGTTGATATCTAAACTTCACTTCAAAATATAAACGATAATTTCATATAAAAAAATGCTGAATTAAAAAAATGTACCTACTAATTAAAAACTGAAAATTTGGCATTAATCTTTGGATTTTTTGTCAGAAGTAACTGAAATTTTATTAAAATATTGGTAAAAATGAAACACTGACAGTAATCATTGCAATCTTAACAATTTGTTTTACAAAATCATAACAAAACTATTTAAAAACCTGCCTAATACATAAAATTTTAATAGTAAGATTTTATAGCTTTATAGTTGACGAAAAGACCAGAAAATTTTACAGTATTGAGTACTTACGAAAAATTGACCGTCATCATTGAAATTTTTAAAATTATTAATACTTAATATGGCAGTATTAGAAATTAATAATATTAGTAGAAATGTTACAGTAATTTAAATTGAATTTTGAATAAATTCTATTATCATTTTTTTATATACAAAGGAAATTATGAACAAATGGAACGTTTCTCGAATATGCAATCAATTATAAAAATCATTAGTCCAGAATCTTAATTGAATGCTTCAATAAGTAATAATATTAAAATTTAAAGAACTTTTCTACATATTGTGTCAAGAGTGCCAGAAAAAAAGGCAAGATAACATTAAGTCACTAAAACTTAACCGTTATTCAACCGAAGGAGGTGGAAGTCAAAATCATAATATAAAATTATACAATTTGATACTAATCTTTCTGCAATTTCATTAACATATGATGCTGTTTCAATGAAGATATACAGCATTTCATAAATTACCAAAAAGTTTTATGAAAAAATAAAAACATCAGAAATTTTGAGCCAAAATATTTTGATTTAAAAGTGTAAAAGTGTTTAAAAAAAAATAATTAAGAGTTAGAAAGTACAGAATGTAAAAAAAAAAAATATCAATAGAATCTGAAAGATCACAAACTCCGACCAATATTGTTAGATTGTTATAATGATAATGTTAGAAATAACTACAATTGCCTATATATTTTCAGGAAATTGCACAAAACTTTACATTAATAAATAACTGAAATCGCGACATTCAAAATGAACAAAAAACAAAATACGGACAAAATTTTACAAATAGTTATTAACTTTGCAGCAATTCACCTGTAATAACTGTAATATTACAAAATTTTATATATGATTAGGTCCTATCTATTGATACCTATACGTCACTTCAAAATATAAACCACAATTTCATATAAAAAATTGCGAACTAAAAAAAAAAGTACCTTCTAAGTAAAAACTGAAAATTTGGTATTAATCCTTGAATTTTTGTCAAAAGTATTTTAGAAGTTTGTCAGAAGTAGAAGTATAGTAAGAATTTGTTTAAAATTTTGGTAAAAATAAAGCACTGATAGTCATTTAATTACTGGATTTATACACTTCTCTGGTGGGTTTGTGCGATTAAAATTGTGCGAAATGTGTATAAATCTAGTAATTAAATAAGTCACTCAGTAAGATCATTTTAATTTACACTGATAGTAATCATTGCAATTTTAACAATTTGTTTTACAAAATAATAACAAAACTATTTAAAAATCTACCTAATACCTAAAACTATAAAATGTTGATGAAAAGACAAGAAAATTTGAGAGTATTGAGAATTTTCTAAAAATTGACAGTGATAATTAACATTTTTAAAGTAATTAATACTTAATACGGCGTTGGTTTCAAATTTGAGAATTTACGTAAAGATGATGTTCATAATTTTAAAATTTCCATAAAAAATGCCATTTCCATCTTAATTTTAGGATTTTCGTGATCAATAATAGTATAGTATAGTATAGTATAGTATAGAATACTGTAGTATAGTATAGTATAGTATAGTTTTATTAGTGTAGTAACAATCATGTTTAACAAATGTCAATATAAATAAGTACATAATACACATAATAATTAAAACTAGCAAAAGGAGATAACAAAGACACATAATTTCCCATGACGGCCTTCAATTTCAATTATATGATTTGCAAATTTCTATGAAATATTTTATAACTTTGTAAAAAATATGATTTCTGGCGAAAGTCGTTATAATTTTCAACTGAAAATTCGCAAGTTCCATTAGTGTTTGTAAATTATCATAATTTTGGTATTTACAATACAAAAATTTTAATGTATATTTTTTTGTAATTTCCATTAGAGACGCAAAATTCATTGTAATCTATTATCGACTGATACAATTTCAATGATAATTTTACGGTTTAATTCTTGTTGCAAAGTTAGGTAAAATTTTATAATATGTAATGAAAATGTAAAAAAAATCGCATTTAAAATTTATTGCTTGCAACGAAATTTTCATTATTTGTGTTGAAGTTTTTAATTTTTAATCAAAATTTTGTATTTTACCATACAAAATAATATTCATTGACACAAATGTGAACAAAAATAGATGTATCTGAGTATATTATTATTATTATTATTATTATTTTTAAGGACTAATATAATTGACTCAAATAAATTTTGTGCGTGCTATATAAAATCAACTACGTCAAAATGTATAACCATAATTATGCGATAGCACGAAAACTTTTTGTTTATTATACTTATTTGAAAAGACATATGTTTTTACAATGACGTAAAGGTGGCTTTTTCAGAACAGCGCACGGAAAACTTTTCTCGATCTCCGATTTTTTTCCGTGCGCTAATGGAGTTTTCAGAATAGCACACGGAAAACTTTTCCCGATCTGAAACTTTTTTCTGCGCGCTTAATAAAAAATAATCAAGTACTGTTATTATAAGAATAAGTATAATAAAAAGTATCGTTTATTACTCCTAGAAATAAATTGTTCCGTGTTTGCATGACTTCCCATGTTGGCTTCGCCTCACATGAGAATTGTAACGCGCACGAAAAATATTTATTTCCAGACTCGTATAGGAGTACTATTTTAACAAATTGAAATTCTAAAAAATGTATGTGTGGAGACAAGTTTGTAACTAATTGTTAACCAAATATCCCCATTAATCCTGTTTTATCCACATAAACATGGGAATTCATGAATCGCCAAGTAATCAAACTGATCGGTTTAAAATGTTTAGCCGGTGATTTATTATAGGCGCAACAAATGACACTTTCGACGCCGTTTTTCGTGGATTGTCACGCAAGCTGGATTAATCCCTGCTCGATGTTCAGCACTTGTTGCGTGCATTTCCTCGGGGGAATGATCGATCGACACATGACGTTTCACATTTTATTTCCTGTGCATCAAAATCTAGTCATAACATTTTTACGTACTCAGTTAACACGCCTGTTAGGAACTTAATTTTGCGGCTTTACGTCCAGAAGAGGTTACAGTTTGAATGAAGATTTTTAATAATAATATAACTGCAATTAACAGATAACGATGCTGTAAACTTTACTGCTTTGCCTCCAGATAGGTAATCATACTCGTACGTTTTTAGAGCAAAACAAATTCTATGAATAAATTAAACACTGTTTCCTGTTTGCTACTGCAGCTAAGATAATAATAATAATAGTAATAATAATACTAATAATAGTAATAGTAATCATAATAATAATAATACTAATAATATAAATAATAATATAAATAATAATAATAATAATAATCATATTGATAAGTGTGGCGATCCATCGTGATTGTATGGGTTGACTAGTGTACTGTCAGGTTAAAATATTAAAATTAGTATCACCTGTCAGTGCACCAGTTAATATTACTATAAATAATAATAATATGATACAATGAATGAAGAAATACAAAAACCTGTTAATGATGTGCCATTCCGCAAGGGAGGTCCAAGAATGATATAAATAGGTACATTTATTCAAATTTATCGAACTACCAAGTTATGTGCCAAAATATTGAAAATTTACTTATTATAAATCGAAAAAAAAAGCTAATAGCTTATATTTTACCACTGAGTTTCTCTTAAAGTAAGATATATATTTTCCATATCTTGTAATTAAAGATTGTATAGGATGTATGTCCTCCCATGTATTGGGAAACTCTAAAATTAGTAGAGAAACTTACTGCTTCTAAATTTGCTGATTCTCTTCATTAGGAGAAGGAAATGCACATGCAGAAAAACCTAGAACTACCCGAAAAACTTTTTCAAGGTCCTCTAAAAAAAACATATCAGCAAATTTAGCATAAATCGTCGATTGTCGATGTCGAGAAATGTCGACAATTGTCGAGAAATATTTATAATTTATTTATAATTCTCAATTGCATTGTGAGCGAAAGTTTTCTTATATTTAAAAATCAAATCTATTAAATAAAATTATACAATATTAGTGTTGCTATTAAAAAAAAATCGATGACGACATAACTCAACAAGAAATGACTGTGTGTATTATTAAGTGTATTTTTGAAAACTAAAATTAACTTGTCCGAGAATTTTTCTCAAATAGTTTTATTTTCCAAAATAATTATTTATTCCATACTTCATGAACACCATGTAATAATAATAGTAGAGATAATAATAATAATAAGCCTTTATTAACTGAGCCATTTCACAAGATGTGATAAGTCAAAAGTGGCTACAAGCAGAACATGATTACATATTACAATTTCTTAAAGTGTATAATACCAATTTTATCAAATCAGACTTAAATCTGTCATGTATTTCTGAAATTGTAGAAATTTGGCATTAAATCGGTTAAATAAATTTGACATAAATCATCTTAAAAGTTACAAATTGTTTATGGATATGCATATTCTCAAAATATGGCAATTAGTAGGTACAAAACGTTTCAAATTTTGTAAAATTTTGACAACTTTTGTATTGGTTTTGTCTCAAATATTCGGCCTAAATATCTTTATGACTGTAATCTATGGCATAAAAATTGTACATGTTCTTTCTTAGTTTCATTATAAAGTCTCTCAATCAAATTACGAAATTACTTAAATCTCTCAAATTCGACTGAAATGTTTGCAAAATTGGCAGAAATGTCTCAGATTTACAAAATTTTGATACATTATCGTCATGAAACTTTAAAAATCATTTAATTTACCAATATTTCGTGAAAGTTACAATGATTTGAGTGGTTTTGCATTTAAAATTTTTGTAGTATTGAAAAACGTTTTTCAATAAAAAAAAATAAATAATTTTGATACTAGTCTTAATACTACCAAAATTGAGCAAATTTATCAATATTTTGTAACCGTTTCGTTTTATCGAAGTTGAAATGCATTCTAAATTGATTTTTGTCATTTCTGCAATCGAGAATAGAAATTTTGTAGAATTTGTATTGATACTTCATCGTCATAAAACTACCAAATTCAGCAAATTTATCAATATGTTGTAACCCTTTTGCTTTATCGAAGTTGAAATGCATTCTCAATTGATTTTAGTCATTTCTGCAATCGAGAATAGAAATTTTGTAGAACTTTGATTCAATTTTATTTGATTTTAGGACAATTTTGAAAAATAGTTTCAATTTTTATTCTTAATCCCCATGAAACTATAAAACCCATTGAGTTATCTATTTTTTTCTGAAACTTTTATCTGTGGTTAATGTCAATACAGTTTGAGTGAAATTTTCGTTAATTTTAGTCGTTTCTGCAATAATTAGAAATTTTCGATGAATTGAGTAAGAAAATTAAACACGTTTTCATCATGAAACCTAAAAACTCATATAATTTATCAATATTTCTTGAATATTCTGGGGATGGTTCATAAATTTAAGTTGTTTAGGATTTGAAAATTAGAAATTTTCGTGGATTTTTGAAAATAGTTTGTTATTTTGATACTAAATTGTTATAAAACTTTCAAATTCATTCAATTTATCAATATTTTGTTCATTGTTGAAGTTTAAACGCAATTATCACTGATTTTTGTCATTTTTGTAATCGAGAATTGGACATTTTTGTTGAATTTTTGAAAGTTTTTTAATATTTGGTACTTAATGTTTATAAAACTTTCTAAATATTTGTACATTATAATAATAATGATAATAATAATATTTATTAGTTCACGTAGCTGCATTGTACAGAATACAATTACAGATTAGATTACAGATTAGTCAAAGTACATCAAACCAAAACACAAAAAAAATAGAAAATAACACGTTCAAGAATAATTTATGATTACACACATGTACAGCTTAATCCATTCGTGGATCAGTTGAGAAGGAACTTACTGACAGAATAATAGACATTTTGCTGCAAATACGCCTTAATTATAAAAACATATTTTTGTAATTCAATTCAATTCAATAATTCGATATTTTTAAAATTGTACGTAATGTATTGTATTTGACCTATGTAAACATCTAGGATGTGTCGACATCTAGAATGTAATGACATTAATAAAAAAAATCTATTCTATTCTATTCTATAATTTCTGTTTTATTATTTTTACTTAGCCTAATATCTTTTAGTTACGCTGGCAGTCTATACATATCAATACTTCGTGAGAAAGTCAATTCACATAAGAAATTTGGTCAAGAAATTTCATTAGAAGATTATAAATAAGTATATTTTTAATAATAATGGTTTATTTTAAATTTTATACCAGTGCAATAAATATCTCATATAAATAACATTCTATATAATATAATTAATAATACTGTTAAAAATATTGCGTCTTTTCTTCCTTCTGTTTTCACCTCGGGAGTTGTGAGGTATCTGTCGTCTCCTGGGTTAATGGTATTGAAGAATGTTGTCGGTCTTCTTCATTCCTCTTGTTTAGATCTTGTTATTTAGAATTAGGTTTTTTATTTTTAGTTTAAAAGGTATGTATTTTAGTTTTCTTATGTGTTCTTTCAGGTTGTTATATTTATTTTTTGTTTTCGTTGTTAAGTTTTGTGTATGTTTTGTTGCTGTAATTTACATCGCACTTCAACTAATATGAACGTGTGAGTTAAACTAGATCGCTCTTATGTATTCCGTTGGTTCACACTGCCCACATATGTGTTCATTAGTATGCGTATAGTTACATATACCCAATATGCTGTGTGCTCACAAATATGAAAATTTTCATCACCAATTAATTAAATGGATCAATTTTTATCGATTTTGCTCCGTTGTCTATTAAAAAGTTAGAAAATTCTAACAATTTTGAAAAATGTATTCAATTTTGTCTTTTGATCCCCATGAAACAATACCAGCCATTTAGTTATCTTTTATTTTGTGAAACTTTTATGTTTCGTTGATATCAATGAAGTTTGAGTGCTGCTTTCGTTAATTTTTGTCGTTTCTGCAATAAAAAATTGACATTTTCGAAGAATTGAGTAAAAAAAATAAATAATTTTGATACGTCATCATGCACATATGATTTAAGTTAACCGCAGTCATTACTGACAACCAATGTCTTGCGGGTTGCTTCAAAGGCCAGATAATTATTACCAACTTTGTCAGCTGCTTAGAAAACTAATCTCTACGAATTTTTTTATTACAATTGAATGAAAAATGGACATATTCCAAAAATACTTCAAAACCATGCCATAACGTTTTAAAATTCATATCTAAATTGTCAGATATATTGAAAAACATATACACTCAGATGCAAAAAAACGGGTCATTGGGTCGTTGTTTGCAAAAAACCCATTTTTTTAAATTTTAATGTTAGTATATTCCTTAGAATGAAAGTTTTAGTGTTTTACAATCAAAGAGACTCTCAGGATATAGAAAAAAACAACATATGATACTTATCAGTTTATTTAATAAGCGAAAATAACGAAAAGGTATGCGTTCTTCACTATCTATTGCTCATTCGGCATTATGCATAGAGGATCAAGGTGGCTACTGGGGTTTGACTTGTTTGTTTTCGATTTACTGTCATTTTCATTATTAATCTCTGTTAAGTTTATTTTGCAGAAATGCATTTTCTTTCGTGTATACGTACATTATCGTTTTCGCTTATTAATGCTCATTGAATAAATAATAAGTACCATATGTTGCTTCTTTCTACATTCTGACGGTCTCTTTGATTGTAAAAGACTAAAAATTTTATTCTAAGGACTATACTAACATCAAAATTTAAAAAAAAAATGGTGCTTTTGCAAACAATTTGATGTTTTGTTTGCATCTGAGTGTATTTTATCAGTGGGCGAGTATCAACTATAGTTACAAATTATCAATTGCAGCTTTTTTTATAATACGATTTGTTTACCCAAAAAATAACCGTTTTTTGTTAGTTTCCCAAAATCTTACTCTTGAAGACTGGAAAACGGATGACCGTTTTCAACTCACACATTGAATTAATATCTGCCATTTATTTTCCATACCAGATTTGTATGTATTTCTGTAATAGTTATTCTGTAATAAACATAGTTTTGATTATGTTGGAGACTCACATTTCAAAATTTAATATCTTGGAATCACGATGGGCACAAAATTTGTAATATACTGCACAAAATTCGGCCTCAATAGAGCACAATTACAGAACAGATAAAAATTGAAAATTTCAGGGACACCTGCATTAGGTACGATGTTTTTTTCAGTTTTAATATTATAAGAAACTGCATAAACGTTTGCCTCAGACTTATTAATGCGCAATTTTTACCTACTACCAAATAAAACTAATAATTTAATAAGAGTATTATTGTTCATTAAAAAGGTGTAACTTCAGTTCAAACTCTTCAGGTGAGTGAGCCGCAGTTGAATAACAAGAAATAACACCTCTCCTGCTCTGCCTTAAGTAAGCAAATTACTTCCGTCTGCAGAACTGCCGTAAGTCAATTCGAGTGTCGAACCGGATGTAACCGAATTAGCGGCATTAACGTAACTCCCGCAGCCCTTGAAGCCCTTGCAAGGGCGGGCACACATCCCTGGCGCGTCATCGATCCCACGTAGTGGCCATGTAATCGCATTTGAAGCCCGAGTTCATGGTATTATGCGAGGTGACATCGCAGGGTTGATATTAATTATGTTACGCGATATTATACGATTATTAGCGCCTTGGGTGGCGTGTGTCGCGAAGGTCCCCTCTGCCGGCCCACACACTGTTCTGTTATTACATTGTTAAGCAAGCCGAAAGGGAAAGGGTGAGTTGGGTGCGTTATAAATTCTGCACAGATTTAACGGGAATCAGTTGAGCAAAATATGTTAATTTTGCACTTTAATCGCTGAATTATAAATTTGAAAATTCGATACAGAAACATAATTAACGCAATTATGAAGGCAATTTAATAAAACGGTGGTGCGCCTAAGCGAGTCGTAATACTGACCCGGTTCAAACCCGAGCAAGGGTGTGCGCCGTCCCCCAAACCTTTTTAATAGATAATGAACGCGTCCAATTTCAACGCAGATGTGTGAATGTCCATTAGGCTCGGGAAATGAAGCCGCCAAAAATCGCATCCACCCTATTTGGCAATCGCCGATTGCCGTCCGCGTTTACAATAAAGATCGGCACAATGAATGGCACGCATTCTTTCGCCTCAAACAATTCCGCGCAAACAAACAAAAACCCTTCCCGCCGGTTTCCTCCTCGCGCCCTAATGGAAATCCCCTGCGGCCTGGCCGCAGACTTATTGCGATCCGAGAAGCGACGAGTCATCCCCATCGCGGCCAGCCCCAGCGGGTTCGACCCCTGTGGCGCGAGCAACTCAGCGGTTTCCTGAATCCGTGTAATCCGGATTTTTCCGGATGTAGAAAGTGATCCTGTCGTCCTCAAAGCAGGGATAATTTTGAAACGAGTCGGAGGCAACTGCACGCTGTGGCTTGTAAATGCACTGCTGGGATTAAATTAAATGCGAATGTAAGGTGAGTTTCCGGTAGTGGTGGAGTTTGAATGCGGACGAAATTCCACTCTAGTTTAAGATGCTCGAAGTTTCGGACTCTTTTTGTTGGGACGAACGCTTGAGGTATTTCAAGAATTATTTATACAAGTCCATACAGTTGATAAACTTGAAGTGGCTCAAAGGATTTTACAGTTGTTTCCGAATTTATATTATTATTCCCAAAGCGACGATTGCAATATTTTTCAACGAAATTTTAAATTGCGACATTCTTACTGTGAGCAAATTGTATACCAACAACATGCAAAAATTATTATTAGTAAAGTCAAATTATAAATTTTTGGCGGATATAAATTACATAGTTTTGAAATTTGGTATACTCACTCTTTAGTAGTAAACCATCGAAAATCCGTCGTGTTTCCCCTCCCCCAGTAGGGGCTCCATCCCTAAATATTGAAAAACACCCCCCAAACAACGGTGAAATTGTGTTATTATTCAAAAATATCTCGTAAACGGTGCACCGCCTGGATTTCCTGTATAATTTATCTTCCTGCCTCTATTCTGCGGGAACTATAGCTTTTGCGGCAAACCGTGTTTGTTCAAAATTTTGTTCCCATCAACTTTCCCGGATATAAAAATGTTCAGGAGGTGCACCGTTTACCCGGGTCAACGTACCTCGTGTACGTTGATACTCCCGCCTTTCCCTCTTTAATCCACTGTATAAATTCCTCACCTCATGATTTTGATAGCATTCCTCTATTTTTCTTACTAGATTTTCGTTGTGTTTCCGTTTCTTTTCTCCTAACAGTTTCTTACACTTTCTCCCTTGTTCCTGGTACTTGCATTTTACTTCATTGGATCCTGTTTCAATTGCCTGAGCTCTTAGCTTTTTCCTTTGATCCACTTCTCTTTCGCATTCCTTATCATACCATTTCCCATTTTGCATACTCGTGTTCGTTTCGTCTTTTAGTGCCCTATCCATCTCGTTTTTTATACATTTCCACCTTTCTTCAATATTCAATTTGGATGTTTCTACAGGGGATCTCGGTAACTAGAAGAGATAGAGAAAATCGGATGGCGTATCCTCAATCTCTTTTTTCAAGACAAACTCAATGGTGAAAATAAAAATTGGCTATCGCCTTTTGTTTGCAAACACAACTTTGCATTGTATCTTGTTTATTAATCAAGATATCAAAGTTCTGTAAAACACATTCAATTCCCCGTAAAAAAGTGCCTGAAGAACATGCAACTCTTATCTTAATAAAATGGCAAATAAATGATATATTTACCAACATCGAAAAAGGAAAATAATGAGTTTTTGGCCATAACTCGAAAACAAAAGACGATAGCCAATTTTTATTTTCGCCATTGAGTTTGCCTTGAAAAAAAAATCGAGGATACGCCATCCGATTTTCTCTATCTCTTCTAGTTACCAAGATCCCCTGTAGAAACATCCAAATTGGGCCACCCTGTACATATATTCATAGTTATCTTCGCACTATACTCTGCCCTCTGCTCTTCGTTTAGTAATCTTCTTTCTTTTCGGTTCCCTTTCTTCCTTCGTTCCTCGTTCCTTGTCGTCGGTGTCTGCTGTTTAAGTTTTATGCCAACCAAAATGTTGTCTGAACCTGCGTCTGGTCCCTTGTAGCTTCTTACATCTATTATACAGTTTTGTAACTCTTCCATCAGGTGATGTCCATGTTTCCTTGTGTATCTCTTTTTTTCTGTAAGTACGTACTTTTTACTACCATATGTTTCTCCTTTGCAAAATCAATAAGTAATTGGCCATTTTCATTGGTAGCCTGATGTTTACTGAACCTTCAAATCGTCGGTCTATACATACTTTCTTGCCCTATCTTTGCATTATAATCTCCTTGTACTATTTTCTTATTTTTCATACTCCCTATCCAGAAGGCTATAGAAGTCCTCCTATATTTCCCCTCCCGTATCTTCAGTAGGTGCATTTATATTCAATAGTGATATTTCTTGGAATTTTCCTCTTAATCTTCAATAATATGTACATCCTGTCACTAATCGGTTTGTACTCCATCACTAGCATCTCTAACTTCTTATGTATTATGACCCTGTTCCTCTCATTTTGTTTCTTCCTCCACAGTTGAAGCATATTTGATCGTCCAGTTCGAAAATTTGATTACCTATTCATTCCTATGACGTTCCTTTCCTTTTTCCATTTTCCATATTACTCAGATCCGTTATCTCGCATTTTCGTGTCATACTCATATTACTTGCCCCACTTTCCAGCTTTGCTGGTTTTTTGAGTTTTCTCTCGTAGCTGTTAGTCCCTTCTCATTCCTCTTTCAAGTGTATTCTTGTCCATTGATAAACCGCTTCTGGTACCCTATTTTGATGCTATTTCCTTCACTGTGTTCCTCTCTCGCAATGCTTCTTATCTGCTGTTGTATCTGTCCCTCGTCCCTTGTAAGATCATTGTCCAGATAAATTTTACTGCCTTTGAGTTTATTCTTTGCCTTCAGTACCGTCTGTTTCATTTCCCATGATCCCACTTCAGCGATAATCATTTCCATATCTTTGCCTTTGTTTATTTTAAATGCTTCTACAATTCTAACTTCTACGTTTAGCTCTTTCTTTATAAATTGTTCTACTGTCCAGGAATATGCCACTGTGCTGTCTTCCACTCTCAGACCCTTAATTACTACGCTTTTTTCCTCTTTTCTCTCTCTATACTTTCTATTCGAAGTTCCAGGGTTTATATTTTTCCCTTCAATTCCGTATTCCTTTCCTTCCATTCTTCTTCCCTACTCCTTATATCATTTCTCATCTCCCTTATCTCCTCTTTTACCATTTCATTGTTAATTTCCATTCCTTTCTTTAACTCTTTCATGTCATTCATCATCTCTTTCATAATGTTTTTAATTTTCTCCATGTCACCTTCTTTGCTTCCCACAATGCATGTAGATTGTTCTGGCTGAATTAGTGTTAAAACTTTCCTTTCTTTATCAATTTGCCTCTGTTCCGGCGACCTCAGAACTTTCTTACTATTTTTGAAAATTTCCTCACCGTCTTTCGAGCCATTCTGTCCTCCAGTGTTATTTCTTCCTCGCTTTTGACTCATTTAATTGTATTATTACTATTCCTACAGTATCGGCTGTCCGTGCTCCTACTTATTAGAGTTGTTCTCTATGCAACCTAATATATACATGTACAATCACACAAAACAAACCCAGCTGCTATCGATACGCGGCGTGGCTCTCCACTATCCTTTGTAACACTCTCACTTTTACTTTTGCAATTATTAGGAATTCCTTCTTCACATTCCCGAATTGTCCGATATACAGTGCGTTTCGAAATATTTTGCCCACGCAAAATATTCACTATATTTCATTTCGGCAGCTGTCCAACTAAGTTGTAGATGGACTTTTGAATATCTGCTTTATACGCCATTTCGCAAAGGTCAGGCGAAAATATGAAATGTCAAACAAATTGACAAGACCCCTACCAACATGTTTCTCCATAGTTGACCAGATGTAATAGTTTTACTATGTCACGTAAAGCATTAAAAAAATACCTAAAACTTATGTAACAGAGTTTAGAATTATGGTAAAATGTGTATTTTCAAAATTAGTACCTGTTTGAGGAATTATTTTCATAATTTTCCATTTGGAATATAATGAATTAAATCCTTACCTTGGTCGCCCATTGTATATAAGAAACAAGCAGGTTTACTCCATACAAGAGTTTTCAATTTTACGAATCTCAACTAGGCAGGGAATCGACATAACAAATAAACGTAGATTATAGCCACAGAAGCGCCGTGACGAAGGCGGCTCGTGATTTGCCCTTATTTTCATCATTGCACAAAAACGCCCTCAGTAAGTGGTTAAACGGGAGCGGGGCTTTATCGTGCACGACAAAAAAAACTTGGGCGCTGACGGAGTGGTAATTCTGATAAAACAGTGGCCTGCAAAAAAATGGAAACGTTTCCAGCAAAGTGAAATAAGACGCGTCGGTGCTGTTCCTTTCAATGTCTGCACTCATAAATTTCAAGCCTAACAGAGCCCATTACGTATTGCCTATAAACAAAGGCTTCCCGAGCCGGTAAGCACAGGGCATTTATTTTAGCAGCAGCCAGGGCTCAGCTTACGTTTATATGAAATAATAATCAAATTCTGAATGTAACCATTAGAAACCATTAGAAACCAAGTAATTATCAAAATCATAATTATAAGTAGATAATAAAAAGTATCACATAAATCAATAACACTCAAGCAATAAAAAAATTGCGAGAGTATTTGGACATCCCACAGATCTCACAGATTAAAATTGCTATAAATGTTCCTGTTATTATAATACAAAAAAATGCGTTCATAACGGGGAATTGTTTAGATAAAATTTTGGATGATTTAGATAAAAATTGGTGCAGTTTAACAGTTTAATAATTTCAGGTTTCTTGATGTCAAAATATCTCTTCTAAAAAATTGTGGTTTGATATTATTCAATATTGATTAGATATAATAAATATCAGCAATATTATATTCATCTAATGAAATTTAATATGAATCATATGAGGATTATCTTATATTTGTGATTCATCCTAATTTTGCATAAACCACCGCTTCTGGGCCAACCTTAGTGTGGTTGAAGATTGGGATATATTCTTTATTAACCATCTTGTAATTTCTTTCAGTAACTTGTCAATTAGCGATAATGTTTTGAGATTACCTTCCCTAGTCAAATATATACTTGTTAAGTTAATCGCGACTGTGCATTCAGATTACCTTCTGATGTTACGTACAATATTAGATAATATCGCCATTCCGGTGGAACAATGACGCAACTGAAGTATGAATATTTCAGGAGAACGAAAAACAATTGTTAATTATTTAGTTATAACGAAATGCATACTTTTTATTGGAAATAATTTTAATGTGAAATATCTGGACGAATGCACGTTATTACCAATAAAATGTATACCCTTCGTTAAAACTCAATAATTAACAATCATTTATCATCGCTCCTGAAAAATTCATTTTGAAGTTACGTCATTGTTCCATCGGTTCCATGTTTTGGCTTCATTACTAATTTCTAATGAAGCAAAAACATTTTATCTAATATCATAAGACAAATTGCTCAAGAACTTACAATTCAGAAATGCGGATTCCACAAATCCAAGTGCCACAAAACGATGTTATTTTTAAAGTTAATTATCAAACTCATTTATATTTTGAATGGTGGTGGTGTCTACTTCGTGATACATTTTATTAATTTTAAATATAACACATAGCTTTGTTAGTATCACATAAAATAATGATACTCTATTTGATAATGATTACTTAAGAACTCGAAACTAGTAACAATTCAATAAATATTTTTTTGTAATACTAACTAAGTAAAGTGTCTTATTTATAATAAATTCAGGTAAAAAAAATTCTGTGAAAATTGCCAATATCAAATTTTCCCGAAAGAAACTGTCAAGTATAGAAGAAACGTAACTTTTCCACATATAAATATCAATTTTCTACAAATATTCTGTCAATTTCCAGATGCAGGTTATATTCATCTAATGAAATTTAATATGAATCATGTGAGGAATATCTGATATTTGTGTTTCGTCCTATCAATTTATTTTCAATTTTCTAATTACAAATTTGATTATCCAGAAATTTATTTTTAATTTTCGTCCATTAGATGAATGTCAATTATATAATTGTAAGAGTTTTCTATGCAAAAAGATGAGTGTAATTGTCCGAAATGACAGTAATTGTCCGTTAATTTAATGGGAGATTGCAAATTAGGCCTAAGAATATGGCCTAAGTTTACTTTCCAAGAAATTTTAATTACCTAGAAAATTTTATGGAAAATATGTCAGACGATATAATGTTAATCATGTTTTCTACAAAGACAAGATAATTTCATAGAATCTCTAATTTCTATAAACCAGTCAATAAATGTGTATGATTTTTCTTTTAAATGTTGCAAAAACTAGGTCTAAAAAAATTATATTTCCTTTCCAAGAAACTTTGAATCCCTTGAAACTGTTATAGAAAATATCCTCAAATCGTAAAACCAGTCGTTAGATTCATCGAGAATTTTAAGAAGACAAGAAACCATCATAGAATCTCGAGAAAATTCTTTAAATTTTTTTTTAAATCTACAAGAAATATTTTAAAATCGTTATAAAAATCTCCAACAACCAAAAAGAGTACAGAGAAGAAAATATTAAGAAGATAAGTTAATTTTATAGAATATCTTGAAAATATTAAAAAAATCTTAAGCTGTTCACATGTCCATGAAATATCTTGAAATCGCCATAAATATTCATAGTCTTCAGAATATAAAGACATTTCTTTAAACCAGTCTTTGAATGCCCACGAAATGAATCACTACATCGTATATTTATCGATTCCATATTTCTTTTAATGACATCGTAAACATATACACTGTTATTTGTTATTTGTTATTTTACGTACTTTCTGGTATCTTCTACTATTCATTTATTTATTTTTCCTACTACTTTCGGCTTAACATTCAGTCATCACCAGGGGTTCTTGTAAATAACATTATATTTTTGAAAAGTATATTTGAGTTTTTGGGTCAGTTTGAAGTTTTGTATTTTTTCAAAAAAAAAATAAAAAAATTATATGTGATACTTGATCAACTATGTGATAGTTGATCTTGTTGTTATCGGGACTAGAAACATACAGTTTACTACGTTTTATATCACACAACTTTTTACGTTTAATAAAGCTATAGTTTATATCATAACTTGGTCATTCTCACGTGGGTTTGACTGAATATCCGAAAAACTGATTCAGTTTCCAAATCCACTTCATTTCTTCTTGAGATCTTTCATTTCATTTTTCAGAGCAATTTTTTCTGTATATTTGTATGCCTGGATTAAATATGGTCTTAAGTATTTAAAAATTGTAGCTGAAAGGTATAGATAACGAATTAAACGTACTTTACCCAAAACTATAGAAACGTGCGACAAAATAATTGCTGGAAACTAAACCATAACATAAACATATTTTATGAATAGTAAACATAAAAAATCTTCCAGCATTAAAAAATAATTCTGAAAACTAAAGATACATTATAAAAATATTTTACTCAAAGGAAAAAATAATTTTAGGAGCTAAAGTTAAAGCTTCAAAAATACTCCGCAAAGAACTAAAGATTGAGGACGTTATGTATCGTGAAATGGTATAACCTAAAGGTCAATAATTAAAAATATTTTCCATGAATTAAACAATAGTTTCTTTAAACTAGAGTATACGAATTTACTTTCTTGAAATTTAAAGATGTTAAGTCGAGCACAGAAATTTTTAAAATAATTGCTGAAATCTAATTTGTAAACCATTTAAATACATTCATGAAAGCAAAGGACAGAAATAAAGAAAGAAGAAAAATTTATTTTATAATAACACTTTCTTGAAAAAACGAGATATTAATTATACAAAATATTTCCAGCAATATGCAGAGTGAACTTAATAGCATCTATTATATTAGATGCTATTGATATAATAATGATATTATTATTATTGATTATTGATATAAATGATGCTATGATTAGCATCCTAGCATCATTTAGTAGATAATAAAAACGGTTAGAAAGTACATCACTCAATGTAATTACTGCAGGCTAATTCACATTCTTGCTAGCGTTGGTAGCTACTAACCTTAGTTTAGTCGACTATGCACATGGACGTAAAGGGTTACTTAAATCTAAATCTAACACATTGAAAATAACGTCCTATAAATTACTGCAAAATATTCATCCATGGCTTAAAAATAACTTAAATATTAATTAGAAAAAAATTAAGTTGTCGAAAATTAGAGAAAAAATCTTCCCTGAAATCAAAATAAAAGAAGCACACAAAGAACTTTTAATATCAATTACAAAAGATGCAATGCAATGACTTTTTTGAGAACTAAAACTAGATAATCATCTAAAATACCTAGAAATAGTTGCTAATAATTAAAGATAACGTATTGAAAAAACGTATTCCTGAAAAGCAGAGCAAATGAAACTAACACAGTTTCAAAATTAAATACTGAAATACCAAAAAAAAAATCTTTTTGAAGGATTTTAGCAGTAACACTAGAGGCAAATTATTAAAAATACCTTCCAGAAAAAAAAAACAAGAACTCTATATACAGGGTATACTACATCACCTGTCTAAGCCTTGTTCTTGGTAATATGACGTTTTAGAGGTTCAGGAAAACAATAGCATAACATAAGCCTGCCTGAAAAATATAACAGAGATAGTTTCGATTTCCGGCTTTCAAATATTTTTGTAAATACTATACCTTTTCTCCGATGACTCTCAAAGTGACTGCTTTTAGGAGAGCTGACTACCTGGGTAGTTAGAAAAATATGTAATTAAGACCGGAAAGAACATTCCTGTACAATTGAATTGTAGGTACATACATTTGTAGCAACAACGAATTGTACTAGAATTGAGTTTTTGCAAGATCAGCACAATCTTGTAAATCTATCATCTAAAAATCAATTACTAAAGATGCAATGCAATGATTCTTTTGAGAACTAATACTAGAAAATCGTCTAAAATATTAAGAAATAGTTGCTAAAAATGAAAGATAATTTAATTTTCAAAAAAACCCTGATGATGGCTGAATGTTAAGCCTAGTAGTGTTAAGTGTTAAAGATATGGCTGGATATGCAACTGATAAGTTATGTAGGGCAGTTATTTAAACCAAACTCTAAGAAATATGGCTGGTTTTGCACCTAACGGCATTTTTCAAACCTATATTAAACCTATATTTTAAAGATTTAGGACTGGTTTTGAAGCTCAATTTATGTTTAATATTGTAGCCTGAGATAAGATGAATCCAGAGATACCAACACTTTAAAATCAAACAAAGTAGTCGTATGGCTGGTTTTGCAACTGGACGACTTATTTGCTCCAGTCATAAACTCGCGGTTATGACATAGAGTTGTCACCAAAGGTCTTCTTAAACGTTTTGAAGGCTTCTTGTACATAATTCCGCTTGAGACGAGATGAATCCAGGGATACCAACACCTTAAAATAAAAAAAGTAGTCGTATGGCTGGTTTTGCAACGGACGATTCATTAGTTCCATTCATAAACTCGCGGTTATGACAGAATTGTCAGCAAAGGTCTTCTTAAACATTTTGAAGGCTGTTTGTACATAATTCCGTTTGTAACACAAAATTTCAGACAAATTTTTTGATCCGACATTTCGACCACACGAAAAATCGCCTGAAATACGACTTCTTTATTCACACGTAAAAAAAAAAAAAACCTCTGAAAATTGCCACGTGTGTCACCAACAGCGAGGTCAATACGTACATAGATGAATCAACTTGATAGATAAAATACAGAGCGGGAAATTTGAAAATTTTCGCTTCATTTTGATCATGCCTCGTATGTGTACATGAAAAAAGAGCGAAAAAGTCCAATTTTCAATATTCCTCGAGATGAACGCTTTTCATAATTTGCAATTCAATTATATGGTAAACATCTACATAATGTCTATTTCTGGTATCTTAAGCAAACCGTTCAATACAAGTTTATGGACTGTTTATACGGTGTTTATGGAGTGTTTATGGGGTGACTATATTCCGGCAAAAACGGGAAGTTACACTTTTATTTTTAAATGGAACTCCCTATCAAAATCAAAATACAAAATAGAGAGTTGGCATTCAATAAATATCGATCACGTCATTACTCGAAAACAAATGATGGCCGGAAATTTAATATTATATAAATTGTGTATATTTATAAAGTATATTTGGCGTGTCCGAGTTTTTCCAATAATTTGACCGTTTTAGTTTTAACGTATTTATTCCTGAGTTTAACCGCTCGCTATACATTTATTTACTGCGAAAATGCGCATAAAGCTATTATCACGTCCAAGCATAATTATTATACATTCGCATTATTCATGGTAATTGTAATGAAGGAAATTATAACCATTGAAATTCTATTTTCATCCACGTCATTGGGCGCTTTAATGATATGCTGACACAAAGGGTATGCAAATCCGGGCAGTTAACATTAGCCACGTTGGACCATGACGTCGTCCTTGCTGGTAAAGGGAGGCGATACAGGAATACGCGTGTCCGGTCACGGAAATCTCTGCGGCCACTTCGCCGGAGTCATGCAACGTTATTAATGGTAATGGAACGTAACGATGCCGGCAATTACGTCTCCGCAGACGTCCGTTTCGTACGTGCAGGCCTGCTGAAAAACAGCCCTGCAAGGACGAACCAAGGGACGATCCACAACTTTTGAAATACTTACGTAATAATGTTAATTTTTATACCAAAAACAAGGAAATTTATAGTAATCGTAATAAATATTATTTCTTATTATTATTTATCATCAGCATTCTACATTAATTTGGCACTGAATTTTGTATTTTACATTAATTCCTTAATAATCCAAAAATTACAATTCAAACCAAATTTGAGTAAAATCTTTGAAACATTCAGCTCTAATCCGCACTTACATAAATTTAAAAGTAATTAACATCGCCAAAGCGTATTGCGCCATGTATTCGCAGCATAAATGAGGAACTAAGCTCCAAAGCTCCATATTCAAATTTTATGAAACTGTATTAATTATTCAAGGCACTCACCAGAGGTTTATGTTATTGTATTTTTTCTCGAATGGATGGCAGAATATTCGCGGCAACGCAAATAATCGCATGCGAGGGAAGTTTTGGTGTTCCAAGTTTTTATTTGATTCCTCGCAAAAAATAGCCGTTTGCTCAACGTCCCCCTATCATATGTATTGTGCGTAAAGGATCGGCTGGAACCGATATAAGTTTTTCCCAATGTTTAGGAATTGACTATTTTCCTTTTGCTGTTTAAATATTAAATTCAATACAAATATGAATGTCTGAGTTAATATTGTTGTTTAACTTATTTTCATATGCGAACACGGCTATTGTCAAAATATTGTTCATAGATACTTTGTGGCCGATATAGTATATACCGGTATTAGGCCGATATGGGTTATTTAATAGACCAGGTTGAGATATTGTAAAATCGAGGCCCAGCCGAGATTTTATAATTAACCGAGTCTGTTATATCCATATCGGCCGTATGTTGTTTTTTACTTTTCGTGATACTAAAATAAAAATGATTAGCGTTTGCGAAATTATTTTCATAAATCATAATGGCATATTTCAAGTATGCTGTGATGGTTGCGTAAAAACGCTTGTGAACACCAAAATAAATAAATGAACAAAATGTCATCTAAAAGTGGTGAAAGTCTTTCTCCTGAATGTTATCAAGACTTGCTGGATTAAGCGGCTGCAGAGAGTCGAGAGTTACTGCCTGCGAAGACCAAAAATAGATACGAAAAACTATACAAAGTTTTTTTTATAACTTTATGCGTAAAATATATATGCATTGAAATTCAAGTTAATATTTATCAATAACATTCAGACTCATTGAACATTTTTATCATTATATTTTTTATCATTATATTTACGCCAACACCGCAAAGTAAAATGGCAATTGATTAAATAAAAAATATACGTCCGAAATAACGAATTTTCCCATATTTTATCCTCCCACCTTAAAATATACATATCTGCTGATATTAAAATCCAAATTTTCTCATCTTACGTTATTAAGTTCGCTGCAGCTTATTCCTGGAATCGTGCAATTTTTACCGTCCCCTACCTGTAATAATTGCAATTACACGCTATAACTTGTGAACGTTTTGGCGTTTCCATTAGATGGGGGGGCGCAAAATTCGCAAGCATGAAATTTAATTCCTATCCCGAAACGCAGCTCTCAACGGATTGCATGAAATTTAAATTTTGCATCCCTGCAGCTTCGCAGAAAACGAGGAAACGAGGAAATGCAAGTTGAAATTTCACTTGCCTGACGCCGTGTGTGCCTCGAGGTGATGTACGGCCAGCACCTGACGGAATTTCCATTTAGTTCGTGGAGCTGCGTTTTTACATTTTACAAGGTTTTTTTTCATCTTGCTAACGATGGGAATTTCCAGAAGGTCTGCATTAATTATAAATTAACTTGATTTAATTTATTATTTCCTCACAGGAGTAGACACGGAAGGCACATATATAGATGGATTAAAGAAGGAGAGGGAGACACAGGTAAAATTTTTGGAAGAGATGACTTTCTTTGAAGAAGAAGAAGAAGATAAGAAGATTTGAAGAGAAAACATGAAGAGAATTGAAAATGAAAATGATTTGAATGAAAAAATAAAACTAGCATTTAATAAAGACTTAGACTGACCCACTCATTAAGTATACAGGGTATTAATGAATTGCAAAGACAAACTTCAAGCGCTTACCAAGCACAACAAAGCAGACAACTTTTGTTAATAAATGTATGGTCAAAAGTGTTTCCTTTTTTATTTATCCTGAATTAATTTCCGTCGTAATGGAAACAAATAGTAGGTAGTAAATTGAGTTGCCTGCATTAAAGAGCTTCTTTATTAATTTTTAAGATGACCTATTTTCTGAAGGAAACACTTTTGATCACACATTTAATTACAAAAGTTGTTTGCTTTGTTGTAATTTGCAAGCCCTAGAAGTTTGTCCCTGCAATTAATTAACAACCTGTATATTAAATAATTGAAACATTTTCATAAGTTTATAATGCATTAAAAATATGCAGTATTCTATAAGAAAATAATGTAGAATACAAAATGTTGCTAGATTGAAACGAAAATGGAGAAGACACTGAAGGACATACTTTTGATCACACATTTAATAACAAAAGTTGTTTGCTTTGTTGTGGTTCGCAAGCCCTAGAACTTTGTCCCTGCAATTAATTAACAACTTGTATATTAAATAATCGAAAAAATTTCATGAGTTTATAATGCGTAAAAATATGCAGTATTCTATAAGGAAATAATGTAGAATACAAAATGTTGCTAGATTGAAACGAAAATGGAGAAGACACTCTAAAAATTATATGGGGTATATTAGAACCAGCGAGAGTAACCAAGTTGGAAAAGACCTAAAAGCGTACCATCAGAATATCTATCAGATCCCTAAAATGGCTAGTAGAAGTAAGAGCTGAGCATTCGAAGATGATCAAAGTATTTGAGTATACAGGAATAGATTAATATAAATGAAAAAATAATTCCACGTAGTGCAAACAACAAATATTTTATATTTTTTATATTTTGGAATTTATTATTTTTGTGTGCAATTCCTAATTTTAAATTCCGTGCGAGCAAAAATTATTATCATCAACGTTTGCTTTGTATCTAAGGCCATACAGTTTAGCGGTAGAGTTTAATGCCCCCTTGGATGAAACTAATTTTTATTGGCATAAGAAACTATTAGTATCTATACCTTTTCAAGTTCAAATTGAGACCAATCAAGTTCAAATTAAGATCAATCAATTTCAAATTGAGGCCAATCAAGTTCAAATTGATACCAATCAATTTCAAATTGAAACTAAACAAAATCAAGTTGATACTAAACAATATCAAGTTGACAGTAAACAAATAAAATTTATTATGACAACTTGACATTGTTTAGTCTCAATTTGAAATTGATTGGTCTCAATTTGAAATTGATTGGTATCAATTTGAATTTGATTGGTATCAATTTGAACTTGATTGGTCTCAACTTGAACTTGATTGGTCTCAATTTGAACTTGAAAAGGTATAGTCTTCAGTTTCCATCAACTATATTTTTGCACTTTACACGATATTTAAATTTTATTTCTCGGAGAAATATTTTTACAGCTCTTAATAGAGTCATCCATATTTGCCGAGATGCATATTATGATTTCTTGGAATCCGACTATATTTATAAATTTAAGAGAAAAAATGAAAGCCTGGTAATATTTTTAATCCTTTATCCTTAGGAACTCACATGGTGCATGGTGCAGATAAATAGATTTTATTTAAATCATCAATTCTTGTTTCGGAGGTGCCAAAATATGTAAAGCCTTGAACTCTAAATTTATTTTTCGCACGATTACAAAACTTTACCAAGCAGTATTGTGATAAAGTTAATTCAGAGATTTATTAAAATAAAATCATTTTATTTAGAACATGATATAAATCGATTGATTTAAATCTCATATAACTTTACAAGAACTGTCAAAAAATTAAAAAAAAAAAAATTAAATAAATGCTTATGATTTATTGAAATTAAATAATTTTATTTAGATCATGATATAAATCGATTGATTTAAATCACATCTAACTTTGTAAGAACTGACAAAAAATATTTTAAATAATCATTTATTTGATAAATGCTAATAAATATTTTTTTTAATAATTGTTTTTCTTAAATAATTATTTATTCCAACCCTAGTAACTATTGAGTTTTTAGATCTTTACGTGTTTCTGTATTTTTGATTTGAGGAATGCATTTCTAATGATTTATCTCTAATTTTCGAAAATTTTTATATAAGATGAAGACGAATGTTTTGCTTTTATTTCTTGGAACTCAATTATGTTTATAAAGGTAAATGAAAAAGATAAAATAAAATAATCGGTAAAATTTTTAATGCTTTATCCCTTAATAACGGTTGACATTTTTGTTCTTTGAGTGTTTCTTAATTTTTGATTTCAGGAAAGTATTTTTATATTGCTGGCCATTAGTTTGCTGTATTTTTTAGAAAACTATTTTCAATATCTTAGGTGTAAATTTAAGCAACTATTTTACTTTTATATTAGGTATTTATATCTTTTGTTTGCATACAAATGTTATTACTAATTTGTCTTTAGTTCACAACAATTAATTTTTTGCTTTAATTTTCAAGAACGTATTTTCAGTACTTAATCTTTAGTTTTTAGCAACTACATATATTTCATAATATCTTCAAAGATTATCTACCTTTAGTTCTCATAGAAGTAATTTTATTACTGTATCTCTAGTAACTGAAATTAATTCTACTCAAATTAGGTCTAAGATAATGATTTTTGATATTAAACATTAAAAGACAGTAAAAGGCAGTGAAATATATAAAAATTTGCAAAATGAATATTGTAAATAATGAAATTTTCATGGTAGGTACCTTATAAAATATGTAATTGTAGATACCTGAAAATTATTGCAGTATAGTAGTATAGTTGTATAATATTTAAGTTTAAAAAAAAAACTTAAATATTAATTAGAAAAAATATAAGTTAGAGTAAACGAATTCTTTCCTGAAATCAAAAATAAAGAAACACACAAAGAACTTTTAATAGCAATAACTAAAGATGCAATGCAATGACTTTTTTGAGAACATATAATTATGTTTCAATTTTTCGTAGGATTCTATAGTTTTGGGTAAAGTACGTTTAATTCGTTTTCTGTACCTTTCAGCAACAATTTTTAAATACTTAAGACGATATTTAACCAAGGCATCCAAATATACAAAATAACCTGCTCTAAAATATGAAATGAAAGATCTGAAGAAGAAATGAAGTGTATTTGGAAACAGAATGAGTTTTTCGGAAAATCAGTTTTCAAACCCACCTGAGAATGACCAAATTATGATATAAACTACAATTGTATTAAACGTAAAAAGACATATTATATAAAACGTCGTAAAACTTATTTTTCTATTCCTGATAACAACATCAACTGTCACATAGTAAAGCTTTCATCAACTTTATACATAAATATCCTCAAATAGTTCTCGAAGCAATTGTTTGTACTATATCTTTACATTTTAGCAACACCTTTTCACCGCTTCTTAACATTTTCTATGATTACTTTTGAGGGCAGTATATTTGCGCTTTACCTTCAGTTTTCAGTAATTAATTTTCACGGATCCGAAATACTCTTTATCTCTATCTTTATGTAGTTATCTATTCTACATTCTATGTGTCAGCTATTCTTGATGCAGGTACTATCGAGAAAAGTGTATTGAATGACATTTATAGTTTTGAGCAACTAGTCTGAAATGCTCATTAATTATTTATCTTAATTTTTGAGAAAATCATTGTTTATGCTTCATTTTTAATTTCGAGCAATTATAATTTATTGATGTTAATGATTATTTTACTTTACTTTTAATAATAGTATATTTCATTGCTTTGTCGTATTAGTAATATTATAATAGTAGTAGTGCCTACTACTTTATTGATTTGTTTTTCTTTAGTTCTTTAGTTTTTTGGAAAATAACTATAATACTTTATCTTTAATGTTCAGTAATTATTCTCTAATGCTTTCAGTGATTTGTTTTCTTTCGTTTAATAAACATTTTTCTTCGTACTTCATTTTTAGTTTTCAGTTACTATTTTTTTATGCAGTGTTCGCGCAAATATCTTTAATATACATTTAAATTTTCAGCAACTATATTACTGTTAATACTTTGAAAAATGATTTATTTTGAGTTTTCAATATCACTAATACTTTTTGAGTTTGCAGTAGCTACCTGAATACTTTAGATTAGATGATTCTTTATCTTCGGCTTTCTAGGAAGTAGTTTTAAAGTGTTGCCATTAGTTTTCAGCAACTTTTTAATGTTTCGAATGATTATTTATTATCAGTCTTGACGAAAATACTTTTTCTCAAGTAAAGCAACTTTGTATTATCTCTCTAAACTCAATCTTTAGTTTTTTGGAAAATAACTTTAACACTTTATCTTTAATGTTCAGTAATTATTTTCTAATGTTTTCAGTGATTTGTTTTCTTTCGTTTAATAAACATTTTTAAAACTTCATCTTTAGTTTTCAGTAACAATTTTTTTATACAGTGTTCGGACAAATATCTTAAATATACATTTAAATTTTTAGCAACTATGTTACGGTTAATACTTAGGAAAATGAATTTATTTTAAGTTCTCAATATCATTAATACTCTTTGAGTTTGCAGCAACTACTTGAATGCTTTAGATTAGATGATTCTATATCTTTGGCTTTCTAGGAAGTAGTTTTAAAGTGTTGCTCTTAGTTTTCAGCAACTTTTTATAGTTTCGAATGATTCTTTACCAACAGTCTGGACGAAAATACTTTTTCTCAAGTAAAGTAAGTTCGTAGTAACGTAAAATAAAATAATTCCAACCAAAATAAGTTGATTTAACAATTTTGGCTTCATTTAGCTGAAATTTCCTTTATTTTAGGAGCTCTAAAGTTTATTAAGTACTATGTAAAAAGTAAGATTTAGCAATTTTCAGCTTTGATTTAGTAGAAATTTGCTTTAATATAGGGGCTCTAAATTTTATTTAGTACCTACTACGTAATAAAAAGTAAGTGATTGAGCAATTTTCAGCATTCATTTAGATGAAATTTCATCTATTTTAGGAGCTCTAAATTGTATTTCTGCAATAGGTAATATACGATCTATCAATAAATTCTTTCAAGCAACTATTTTTCACTACTTTGTTCAATTTTTATCATTAGTTTTCAGGAAATTAGGTATAATTTAGTCTTCTATTGTCAATCTTATTATTATATTTTCGATGATTTTTATCTTCTGTTTCCACGAAAGTAATTTTTATGACTTTTATAGTTTTCAGTAACTGTTATACAGGTTTTTTTTAAATTTTATGCATTGGGATCTTGGAAACCATAAGACATAGATTTGGTTAAATGATGAAAGAGTTGTTGTTTTAAGACAAAATAACACACTTTTTCAGTTATAAAACAAACTTTTTTTTAAATGCAGTTTCAGGCTATCGACCAATAAACAATATTTACAAATATTGTTTATATATAGTTAGATTTGAAGAAATCTTCCATAATTTGCATCTCGGCAAATGTGGGGGACTCTGGCTTTGACATTTTTAAAAAGAATATTTTTTTCTCTAAGGGATACAACGCTTGCTATACTTACTTTGATAAATTAAGGCCTTCTTCGAAAATAACTTGAAAATGAAAATTATTACTTACTGTGACAAATAAACACGATACATGTATTTGTATTAATGAGAGAAACAGAAAGAAAGTTTTCCATGGAAAACATCTTTTTTCTTCTTACTACGAGAATTCTATTCATTTTTCTACTCTACTAATTTTACTAATTTCTATTCTAATTATACTACGAAAATTCCTGCAACTCATTTATTTATGAAAGTAAGTATAGCTAACCTTGTATCGTTATAATGAGAAAAAAATGTCCTTTTTAAAAAAGTCAAAGCTAACTATGCCAGCCATTTAAAAAAAAAGTTTGTATTATAACTCAAAAACCATGTTTTTTTTTAAATAAAAACGAAGCATATATTACATAAGCTCTTAAAGCGACAACTATTTCTTCATTTAACCGAATCCCTATGTCTTATGGTTTTCGAGATCTTAATGCTTAAAATGAAAAACAAAACTCACCCTGTATAATGCTTAAAATGGAAAATTATTTTTGGTTGCACTGATCAGTTTTGATTGTTTTAGACAATTATTTACATTAATTCAAAAGGATTATTTTTTAAGTTACGTTAATCATTTTTTATGGCAATTTATTGTTTGCGTGTTCTATAGATGGTACAAATAATTTTAAAATAGTCGGAAGTAGACGGATTTAGATATACAAGTTGAATCATTACAGGAAACGTAATATTATTAGGAGCCTAAATTAATTTTTCTTCCCTTGCAATCAACGAATTAGAATATTTAAAGCATTTCATAGCGAAATTCAGCCGTATGCGAATTCCGAGCGTAACTGCTGTGTCATAAATCAGTTGGACTCAGTCCCCGTTAAATATGATAGAAAATTCTGATTTGCTTGTGACCTCGTTTACCACTCAGAAAGGGCATAAATTGTGCACCGGATTATATTTAAAAGTGTTCCGGCATATGGAGAGGAGATAGTGCAGACGATGCCTTAAAATAGAGCAAAACCACTCCATCGATTTGCCCACGGGGACATTGCAGGAAAAGAAATTACGCAGATTTCCCCGGTGTCATTGGAATTGTGCAAAATTGAGCACTATCACAAATTTCATCATGTAAATTTAAAAATATTAATTTGAGTACTGATTTATTATTTATATTCATCCTTTACTGCAGTAATAAAAACAAGATGGGTGTTTGAGGTGTTATGAAACAATGTGATCGTGCATTAAAAAATATTTCTATTACATGTATTAATGGTGTAAATTATGCCGTATCACACACTGGGAAATTCAATTTGCGCCCTGCATAAATTTTAATAGCGCCGAGTTTCCCGACGCCATAAAAATTCGCCCCCTTGACGGCATTAAACACGATCACATTCGCGTCAATTTTCCAGGCCGCTTATCGCGTTTCCCCTTCGAAGCGCGACCTCATTAATAATTTTCCGCGGGGCAGATCGCGATTAATTTCCCGCGCCGCAGAACGGATCGCCTTTGTCTGCGGCTGCCCCAGGAATTTTCGCAGGCGCGCGGGGCTTTTCCGGCGCCGCCGATTTTCCCAGCACCCCGTTAATTGAGTATTTATTTTATTGCCGCAAGATAAATGGCGGTTCATTTAGGGCGACGTTACGTCGTAAACAGGTGGTGGAGAAGGGAACACGTAAGGGCCGTAATTCACAGTACCTTATGGGAAATGGGGCAAAGGTTGGTATCATCGCGTGGGGACTTCGGATGGTATGTATTTTTTTGTGCATTTGCATGTAATAATTTTGTTGCACTTTGCATTTATGTCATTTAATATTTATGGCGGAATTTCCGCTTTGTGGGGCTGTTATATTTACCTGGAAATCGCGTGACGTTAAGAAGTGTAACTGATTGATTATTTAAATGAACATACATGGAAAATGCTGTAAAGATTATAGCAAATATTCTGAATACCAAATTTCTTAAGCACTTTTTAATTTCACGCCTATTTTAAATTTTACTTAATTATACTATCCTTTAATTGGGCCATATTTACAATTTTTGCATCATTTCACTGCAAAATAAATGCGAAAACTAAAAGAATCATTAAATATACACGACATGTGTTATATACACGACCTACTATAAATTTTATATTATTATTATTATTATAATCTTACTTCTTTAACCGTTTCGGACGTACAATTTTTGCATCATTTTATTGCAAAAATAAACGCGAAAACTATAAGAATCATTACCAAAAAATGTTAATAAAAGTTTTCGCATACTTTTTTTATATACACGACCTACTATAAATTTTGTATTATTATTATTATTATTATAATCTTACTACTTTTAAGTCGAAACTGGTGTTATCTTTCCTTCATGTATTCTCTTTTATCATTTGGTTCCACCGTTTCTTGTTTCTTGCTATTTCCTTCACTTGTGCATTGGTTATCCCCCTCTTATTTAATATGTTTCCAATATTTTTCTCCTAGTTCTTTTTTGGCCTTCTGACACTTCCTGTTATCTTTGTTTTCCATATATTTTTTGTTTGGTTGTTGCCTTCTCTCCTGATTAGGTGTCCATCAGCCATTGTAATTGTCTATTTTCTATCTGTTTATTAAGTTCTGCCATTTCTAGTTAATTTCTGATGTCCATATAACTCTTAGAGCGACTCTTTTTCCACATTTAACCGAATCTCTATGTCTTATGGTATGTTACTCCGTATACTTTCCGAGACTTTCCGAGACTAGAACTCTGTCTAGTATTGTTACTCCGTATACTTTCCTCAGGTATTTCATTTCAAGGTCTTGGATTTTGATTTTTTGTCTCTTGTTGAGTATCCACATTTCACAGCCGTATAGTAGGGTAGATATAAATAGTATTTTGTACATTATAAGTTTTGTTATTTCGTATTTTTTTGTTTGTTGTTTAGTATAATTTTGTTATTCGCGTGAAAGGTTCTTCTCGTTGCTTGTATTATGTTGTTTATTTCTGTTTCCATTTTCATTTTCTTTTCAATAATATGTCCTAAGTATTTTATGTGTTCTACTTGTTCTAGCTTGTATTCTGTTGTTTATTTCTGTTTCCATTTTCCCTTTCCTTTCAATAATATGTCCTAAGACTTTTATGTGTTCAACTTGTTCTACTTTCTCGTTATTGATTATAATGTTTATTGCTTCTTTAGTTTCTCCTATTTTCATTACCTTTGTTTTTGATATATTTATTTTTAATCCAGCTTTTTCAAGTTCAGTTTCCCATATGTTAATATTTGTTTGTAAGTCTCTCTTATTTTGTGCGATGATTGCCATATTGTCTGCGAAAATACATTTAGTTATTGTTGTGGGGTTTAGTTTATTGTATACTATCACTGTTTTCTTCGTCTTGGTTTTAATCTTCTTCATGATTTCATCTATTGCTATTATGAACAAAATGGAGCTTAGTCCATCCCCTTGTCTCAATCCATTTGTGGTTTATATTTCGTTGTGATTATGTCTCCGGTTCTAATACAATTTTCTGTGTTGTTATACAGGGCGTCTCCTAAAAAACGCCGCTGGCCATAACTCCTTTATTTATTGGCCGATTTCAAAAAAATAAAAACCAGATTAAATGGCTCCACAAGTTCTATAAATGGGCCCTAATTTGTTTTTTTTTGCAAAATTAACTTTCATTTCAGCGTTAGTAAACTTTTATTTTCAAATAGTCAAATAGTTAATTTTTTTCTGGTAGAGATTATTTTTCTGAATCCAAAGATGTATAATAACTTGGCTTTAATGGAATATTCGCTACAGAAAAAAAATAAAATGGTTTAATAGTTTTTCAAGTGTGGCGTGAAAAACAAAGCGAACACAATGTGGAAAATAATATGTAATATTTTATTAGAATAATTCAAAATATGCATCAGAAAAAACAAATGTATCTACAAAAGTTGCTCAAACTGACGGCCATTTTGTTGAATACACAACTAACATCTTCTCGTTATTGCATAAATTGTATTTAATATACAATTAGGAGGTATTTCTTGTGTTTTCCACATTGTTTGCTTTGTTTTTCACGCCACACTTGAAAAACTATTCAAACATTTTTGTTTTGTCTGTAACGAATATTTCATCAAAGCCAACTTGTTATACATCTTTGGATTCAGAAAAATAATCTCTACCAAAAAAAAGAAAATATATGTAACCATTTAAAAAAAAAAGTTGACTATCGCTGAAATGAAAGTTGATTTTGCAAAAAAAAATAGGGCCTTTTTGTAGAACATGTGGAGCCATTTAATCATGTTTTTGTTTTTTGAAATCTTCCAATACATAATGGAGTTATGGCCAGCGGAGTTTTTAGGCAACACCCTGTATATGCTTTTGATTGTTCTCCTTAGTTTAGGTCCTATTTGTCTATCATTTAGTGTCTGCCACACAAATTTTCTTTCCATTTCATCAAACGCTTTTTCTAAATCTACAAAGCATATATACATGTCTTTTTGGTGTTCTGTGGTCTCATTTATTAGGTTTCTTATTGGAAATAGGTGGTCTATTGTACAATATGCTTTCCTAAACCCTGTAAATCTGTAAATGCTTTTGATTGCTTTCCTTAGTTTAGGTCCTATTTGTCTATCATTTAGTGTCTGCCATACAAATTTTCTTTCCATTTTATCAAACACTTTTTGTAAGTATACAAAGCATATATACATGTCTTTTTGGTGTTCTGTGGTCTCATTTATTAGGTTTCTTATTGTAAATAGGTGGTCTATTGTACAATGTGCTTTCCTAAACCCGCTTTGTAATGGTTCTATTTCATTTTCAAGTTTTTCTGTAATTCGTCTTTCTTGTATGTTCTCATATACTTTTTCCGCGGGTTTTTCCGCGTCTTTGTTGTCTCCTTTCTTGTGTATGGGCAGTATCCCCGTTATCTGCCAGCCTCTAGGTGTTTCCAAATTCTCCTGAATTCCATATTTTATTTAATATGCTTGTAAAAAGTTGTATACCTTCTTCTTCATTGTATTTAAACTGTTCATTTTTCATTTTGTCTATTCCTGGTGCTTTATCAAGGTTTAATTTTCTTATAGCTGTTCTTACTTCTTCTGTACCTATTTCTTGTTCTTCCTCGTTTTCTTGTGTGTCTCTCTTATTGTTATTGCTTTCTAATGTTTTTTTTTTGTTTTCTGTTTATCTTTTGTTTTGCCATCTTTTTCCAGTAAACCTTCAAAGTATTGTTTCCATCTTTCTCCTGTTTCTTCTTTATATGTTAGTATGTTTCTCTTCTCATCCTTTGTTTGGTGCAATTTTTGTGGTTTCGTCTTTCTTCTGATAGTGTTGTGGAATAGCTTCTGGTTCTCATGTCTATTATTTTCCAGTTTTTCCCTAAATTTTTCCCATGATATTTCGTTTGATTGTTTTATTATCTTTTTGACTCTATTTCTTTGTTCTTTGTATCTGCCATATACTTGCGCCGTTCTCTTTTCTAGGTAATAGCTTTTCTAACTTCTTCCATACCTATTTCTTGTTCTTCCTCGTTGTCTTGTCTGTCTGTCTTATTGTTATTGGTTTCTATTGTTCTTTCTGTATTCTGTTTATCTTTTCTTTTGTCATTTTGTTCCAGTAAACCTTCAAAGTATTGTTTCCATCTTTCTCCTATTTTTTCTTTCTTTGTGTTTGCTTGATGTTTCCTTTCCCATCCTTTATTTGGTGTAATTTTATTATTTCGTCTTTCTTCTGATAATATTGTGGAAAAGCTTCTGGTTCTCATGTCTATTATTTTCCATTTTTTCTCCGAATGTTTCCCATGATGTTTCGTTTGAATGTTTTATTATCTTTTTGACTCTATTTCTTTGTTCTTTGTATGTCATATTCTTGTGCTGTTTTCTTTTCTAGGTATTTACGTTTTCAAATAACTTTAGAAAAACATAAAAACGATACCGCAAAATTTCGAATTTTGTCGAATATCTCCGGAAGTAAGCGGATTTGTTTGGTTTTCGAAACAGAATATTACTGGCCACTAAATTGTGCAACTGTTTTGTAATTTAACCACCTTTGTAACTTTCACGGATTCCGAGATCCTCATGCTGTTGAACCTTATCTTGGACACGCTGTATATTCGTACATCTATAGTACCTCTTTTTTTGTTCCTCCCTTGTAATAATATAATCTTTTATTGATTTTTCGTTTCTACTGTTTTCTACTCTTGTGTATTTGTGTGTTTTGATGTTTGTATCTTGAATTCAGTGTTATTAAGTTATTTGTAACACAGAAGTCAATCAGCCTATCTCCGTTGTTAGTTTTATGTTTTTCTCCATGTTTTCCCGTTCTCTATTCCTTTGTTTTTTTTTTGTTACTCGCTTGTAATTATATAATCTATTATTTATTTTTCGTTTCTATTGTTTTCTACTCTCGTGTATTTATGTGTTTTGATGTTTGTATCTTGAATTCAGTATTGTTAAGTTATTTGTAACACTGAAGTCAATCAGTTTATTTCCGTTGTTATTTCTATGTTTTTCTCCATGTTTCCCCATCATGTACTCTATTCCTGTGTTTTGGTTAATAAATTTTCTATATCGACATTTAATTTTTATGCTACGAAGCAGGGTATTTGAAGAAAATTTATGGAAAAATTTCAAGGCCCTTTTAATTTGCATATTTAGGCAATATTTAAACGAAAAACGTCTTACTTATGAAGAATATTCTAAAGAATACATCAAAATTCCCAATAAAAATTAAAAAAACAATTAATATAACCAAAACGAATTTCACATTATCTTGACACTAATTTTGTAAATTTCTTTTTGATTTCATTCATCTTTTTTTCAGAAATTTTATGTACAGGGTCCGGCAGTGAAACCTAACTTTTTTTGAAATGGAATATTTCAATGAATATTAAGAATATTTTGTTATAATTTTTTTATTTAAAAGAGAAAGAATGAAAGTAGTAGATGTATACAAAAAAAAAAAAATGAAAAAGCATTATGAAGCAAAATAACATCACTGAAATTATGACCTCCATATTCTCTGCTCAAGTCTGTTAGCAAAGTTATTTATTACTCTTTCCAAGTTTGGCATGTTTTCGCAAGCATTTCCCGATGAATATTAGCTGCAGTTCTGCTAAATTTCTAGACTTATTAAAGTAAGTAAAGTACACCTTTTCCTTGAGGTAACCCTACAGAAAACAAAAACGCAGCAGTGCAGAGAATATGGAGGTCATGATTGGGTGATGTTATTTTTGCTTCTTAATGCTTTTTCGATTTTTTTTTGTATAAATCTTAAACTCCATTCTTTCTTTTTTAAATAAGAAAAATTATAACAAAATATTTTGAATATTCATTGAATTATTCCATTTCAAAAACCGTCATGTTTCACTGCCGGGCCCTGTATTATCCAGAATTATTGTAACCATTTGTGAAATTATTGGTGGACCATTTATCTCAATTGCCCAATACAAGCAAATAGCTGAGATGATTTTCTCAACTTATTTAGTCCCGAGCATAGCAAAAAAGTTAACGATAGCTTGAATGCAAATTAATGAAGCTGCAAAAAATAAACGTGGAAACTCTGCCGGTGTACAATCTGCAACTGGCCGAGATTTAAATCCTAGAAAAGCAGCTACATTATATGAAACAGGTCAAGGATAAACACACATACGTGCTACATAAATAATTCCACAAAAGCCGATTGTCCAGCCTGACTGTGAATGCACAATCGCCCCAGAATACTGCTGGCTGCAAAAAACAATTTACCCACAGCGCCCTTGTTGATAAGCCCGTGGAGTGGATGTTAAGGATGTACGGCCAAAAGGTGGATGGGCAGTTTTTAGAGCGAAACAGGATCGGACACTGAAAAGAGCACGCATCGGTTTCAATGGGATTCTATTAAAGTGCCGCCCGAATTTTGTGAGCAGCTCCATTGGGAAATTAACGATTACGGTCTGTAAATGCTCAACATGGCAATGGAAGTTGCACTGACAGGTCGAATTCGATACAGATTAATTGAATTTTTGCTTTGCCACAGATACACCAAGTTCATTTTCACGCACTCATTTATTATTTATTAAGGATTGAATTCTCAATAGGGAAAACTTTTTTCTTTTGATTTTTGAAAAAATGTCATTCTAACTTATACCTAAACTTGATATTGAAATTTATTTTTTGAGCATTGAAATTACATTTGTACCATTTCATACATATTTATGTAGAGGAAGCCATGTGCTGCCCACAACAGATTTTAAAATTATAACATCGATCTACCCAATGAAGATGATCTGAAGAAAATTAATGGAAAAATTGCAAGATCCTTTTAATTTGCACAGTTAGGCAATTTTTAAACCAAGGATGTATTACTTCTGAAGAGTATTCTGAAAAATACATAAAAATTCGATGTATATTTTCATGTAATATATTTCATGCATAATTAGGCAATATTTAAACGAATAATGTCTTACTTCCGAAGCACATTCGGAAGAATACATTAAAATTGGATGTATATTTTCATTTAATATATTTCCAACTTGTCTTAATCCAACGTATTTGTTGCCAAAATTGCCCAATTTTAAAATTGATCGGCTGTAGTATTATAAAGTTTCCGCATACAACAATGGGGTCGTGTCAACTTAGTGTGTTTCCGGGAAATTCAATTAGGTGATATTGTAGTTAGAGCACGGATGGGTCTAATGAAATTACTCATTACACCGCACTCGTCCATTAAAATGCGAAGACGACAAATAGGCTATCCGAACAGGCTCACTCAGCTGCTAATTTCCCAAGGCGCTACCATGCAAAGCGTGCCAACTAGGGGACTAAAACTAGAATCACGACTTTCAGCCCAATTATACCAATTAGAGCGTAAGCATATCATAATATTCCGTGATGTATTCACCAGCTATTAAAACTTAACAAGACAGTCAACTTACGTCTGAAACATTACATTTTCATTGTTATAATAAAATTAATTATTTACCAAATATTATAACTTAATTAGAAGTTTGCTTACTTTTGTCTTCAATATTTAATCAATATTCAAACAATACATACTACTTGAATATATAAAATAAACTTAGAAAGCACCCTGTAATTGGTTGCCAAGAAAAAACGTATTTTATCCCGTAAATAAAAAGTTAAGTAAATCAAGTTAATTTAGCCCCGACTATAGAACGTTTTCCCAATTTGGAGATAGCGAAAAATTGCACGATATGAAGCACGCAGAAGTGGTGAAAAAAACACGTTCAAACATAAATGTAGCAAAAGTACTGTTGTATTGTATTGCTTGCACCACACCATCGCGTACGGAAACATGATATAACAAAGGGACACTGTGTAAGTATAACGTGATAAATTTCGTTATATATTTCAAGTTGTTGAGGCGTCATCCCAGGCGTATATAAATGTCTGTTTATGAGTCCTGTGGGAAGCTCCGTCGAGTGTTGTGTGCTCCATTATATCTTCCTGTGTTAATTGTCAGATGTCGTGAAATTGTAATACGTTACATCTGAGTAATTTCCTGTATTGCACGAATAAAGTTAGCACTTTGATCTATATTTTTTCCGTTAAACGTTTCCGGCAAACAAAAACAATTTTAATTATTTTTTTTGCCGATATCTCTTTAATAATATACAGCACAGAATGCCCAAATCAGGGCGATTCAAAATTGAATTCGTACACATAGAATCTATATTTTTGCGCATTAATGAATATTTGTAGTTATTATTAAATTTTGCAGGTAGAAGGTCTTTGGAAATTTTGTACCAGAAATTTCTGACAATATGCCCAATTTTCTGAAAATTTAGCCGATTAATTTTCTGATACTTGCATCTAAAACTGAGCATGATTTTGTTTTGCAAACTACTGAATATTTAATGTTAATATCAAATTTTGTAAGTAGAAAGTCATTCGCAGTTTAATAAGTCTACTAAAAGTTTGCAAAAAGTTGCCCAATTTTCTGAAAATTTCGGGAATTAATATTTTCCAATACTCACATCTAAAACTAACCTAACGAAAATTTAGAAATGTAATGAAAGTGCAATCAGGAAAATTGAAGAAAATGAATACAAATTGCAGAAAATTTAAAAATAAGGTTTCGATTAAAAACAACTACAAATAAAAGTATGTAGGTACTTGCAGTTTCAGGAAATATTTCTAACTTTTTTAAACATGCTGATGGCATAAAAAATGACAAATTTAAAGAAGCAAAATCTAAATACAATGCAACTGATGAAACAAGTAATGAGAAAACTATACAAAATTTAGTTATGATATCAAAATGTTGAAATACATATATAAATTACACCAACATTGCAGAAATTGCTAAAATATTAGGTAATAGAAATTACTGGTACCAAGAAAGTTAACCTAAATCAAACATGTCACCAAACGAGTTAAATTTGTAGCTGCTATTCCCCATTTTCATAACACTTATACTTTCAACTTCCATAATTGTATCGGTTCTATTCCAGATTTCATTTAAGCAAAAATAACTGTTTTTTTCGCCTGCTGGTTTAGGGGTTCAGTTCCGATTTGAAGCCCTGAAAAATAATTTCAGAATATTCCTGCAGTTAAAAAAAATGCTGCTTACAAATTTACAAATCTTAACATATTTGCTCAATTTGCCCAATTTCCTGAAATTTTTGACAATTAATATTTTCATACTGACATATAAAACATAGCATGATTTTGTTTTACAAATTACTGAATATCTATTCTTAATATAAAATTTTGCAAGTACAAAGCCATTGGCAATATTACAAGTCTTCTAAAAGCTTGTAAAAGTTGCTCAATTTTCTGAAAAATTCGGGAATAAATTTTCTAATACTCACAGTCTCATCTGAAATACAGCATGATTTTGTCTTTGCAAATTACTGAATATCTATTGTTAATATCAAATTTTGCAAGTACAAAGCCATTAGCAATTGTATAAGTCTACTAAAAGTTTGTAAAAGTTGCCCAATTTTCTGAAAATTTCAGGAATTAATTTTCTAATACTCACAGTCTCATCTAAAACACATCATGATTTTGTTTTTGCAAATTACTGAATATCTATTGTTAATATCAAATTTTGCAAGTACAAAGCCATTAGCAATTGTATAAGTCTACTAAAAGCTTGTAAAAGTTGCTCAACTTTCTAAAAATTTCGGGAATTAATTTTCTAATACTCACAGTCTCATCTTAAACACAGCATGATTTTGTTTTTGCAAATTAATGAATATCTATTGTTAATATCAAATGTTGCAAGTAGAAAGCCATTGGCAATTTTATAAGTCTACTAAAAGTTTGTAAAAGGTGCCCAATTTTCTGAAAATTACGGGAATTAATTTTTTAATACTCACAGTCTTATCTAAAACACAGCATGATTTTGTTTTTGCAAATTACTGAATATATATTGTTTAAATCAAATTTTGCAAATAGAAAGCTATTGCCAATGTTATAAGTCTACTAAAAGTTTGTAAAAGTTGCACAATTTTCTGAAAATTTCGGCAAATAATTTTCTAATACTCACATCTAAAACTAATCTGATGAAAATTTAAAATTAAATGAAAGTGCAATTAGGAAAATTATAGAAAACGAATACAAATTGCAGAAAATTGAAAAAAAAAATATCTGAAGTTTCAACTGAAAACCACTACAAATAAAAATTCGTAGGTAATTGAAGTTTCAAGAAATATTTCTAAATTTTTTTGAACATGTTGATGGCATCTAAAAAACAATGACAAATTTTATGAAGCAAAATCTAAATGCAAATATGAAAATGTAAATCAACTGAAGAAACATGTAACGAGAAAATTGTAGAAAATTTAGGTTTGATACCAAAATATTCAAACAAATATATAAATTACACCAACATTGCAGAAATTGCCAAAAAGTTAGGTAATAGAAATTGCTGGTATCAAAAAAGTTAATCAAAATCAAAAGTGTCATGGATTAAACGATTTAATCGTATTCCCCATTTTCATAAAACTTATGCGTTAAAGTTTTTTAATTGAATACTGAATATTTCTTAAATTAGAATTCCAAGGGTATGTAAACAATCTTTATTAAGCTATTCCCTATCCTATTCCTATTCCTATTAAGGATATTCCCCATTTTAAAAAAACTTATAACCTAAACCTTCGTAATTCTTTACAGAATATTTGTTAAATTCAGAAACTTCAGAATTATATACAATGAACTTCTAAAAATGCTGTATTCTAAACTAAAACTGAATTTTCAATAAATATGTATTTTAAACGATCATAATTTACTATACACAAAACTTTAAAGAATTTTTACCCTAAATTTTCAGAATTCCTTAAGAAGGGCTTTGACAACAATGTAATGAAACCTTTATAATAATTTGCAATTATATTATTTTAATTTTCAAGAGATTTATTTGAACTTTTATAACTCTGTACTCAGACCTTTAAAGAATTTTCTATTCCATACTCTGAATCTCCCATAATCTGAAGAAATCACGAAAATTATATGAAATTCGAACTTATTTTATTAAGTTTCACAAATACTTCACAAAAACTCAGGAACATTTTGCAAATATTCCGGGAAATACATAAAACAAGTTATTTAAAATTCATGAAAATTATTTGGAGTTCATGTATATTTTTCCCACAAATATTTTACATACCTAAAATTTCAGGCAAATGTCATTCAAATCTGTGAATTGAATGGACATTCATGATAATTCTAAAGAATTAATTATAATCAAGTTTAGGATTATCAAATACAAATTAACATTTATGGAAATTTCGTACATATTTATTTAAAATGATTGAAAAGTAAGTACATAATATATTTTATAATTGTTTGCTTCTCGAGATCTTTTGTTTTTATTACTGTATTGTGTCTTCTTGACCTTACTATCTAGTTTCGGCTATATTTAGCCATCTTCGAAGGTTGATTGTTGTTCAGTTTAATACATTTAATATTAGATTAGATTTTATATAAATGTTTTGACTTTTAAATAATTTCTTTATGGAAAGAGTTGTCGTTTTAACTCTATCCTCATTAAACCGAATCTCCATGTCGATGGTTTCCGAGATCCTAATGCTTAGAACGAAAAAAAAACACATCCTGTATATCTACCAGTAAGTACTCAAATTAAGAAGAAAACAATTATATAATATATTATAGTAGTCCAAACTACTAGAAGTAGTACTATAAGTAGTATAGTATCGAAAAATGGATGATACCATAACAAAATTAGAACAAAATATTTAAAATTCATGAAAAATTATTTGAAAATCGCAATGAAGTTATCAAGTTTCACAAATATGTATTTTTATTTTCTGACTCATGAACATTTTGCAAATATTCCTGGAAATGTTTGTTTATAAGTAACTCAAAATTAATGAAATATTATTTGGAGTTTAAATATTGTTAGGAATTTTTGAATTTTCAAATACTTTACATTCAGAATATCTGCAGTTATTCGGAATGCTGATGTTCACAAAGTGGAGATATCTTTAATTTGGTGTACAGTAAGTCAAATCTTTTAAATTTTTGTGCAAAGTATGCAATTAAATGATCAAGAGAGCTAAAACTTCCAGAGTGTTAATCAAAATATCAAAAGCATGAGGAAGTTTATTATATATCAAGCAATATTGCATATTACGAAAGTTGCCAGAAAATTTAATTGTTAAAATGTTTGAAAAAGTCTACAAAGTCTGCAAAAGTCTACGAAAGAAAATTTATTTGTTAAAATGTTTTAAATAGTCTACAAAACAAGTTCTTTCAGAATATTCCTTAATTATTTTAAAGAAATAATATACAAATTGGCCGACGGCCAATATCCTTAAAAAAATCGTTCTCTCTCTCTCTCTCTCTATCTCTCTCTGTCTCTCTCTCTACAAGGCGTATGCACTGTGCTATTTTTTTAAGTAGTTAAAAAGAATGCCGTTGATTTTTTAAATCCACTTTCACATAATGTCATAAAAATGGGAAAATAGGTCTGTTTTTTTTAATCTCTGTTCCAAATTTATTATTATTTATTTAAATTTTATTATTTATTTGATTATATTAATTTACTTATACTAAATACTTATTTCTAATAGGCTTTTTCCACTGATAAACTCGAAGAGGGACTTTTTAAGTTCAAGCGGACTTACAGCTCGTGCAAATTGAGTAGCATGCATAATATAGCTATAGAATCCATAACCTCTATTATTATTAAATGTGTTTTTCCGTTTCTCACAAATATTATAAAATCAAATACGCTAACAAAAGCACAACAGCGTAATGCAGAAAGTCAATACCAATATTTCCAAAATATGCAGTAAAATTATCAATAGAGTTACCACGTCCAGAATATTAATGAACATATCAAAAGTAGTAGTAAAATATGAAACAAAATTATACTTTAAAATATATTAACAGGTAATAAGTAAATTAGAAATATTACTTTTATTTGTGGATTTTGGGTTTAAGTGCTCTCCCAGGTTAATTAATAAACTCAAAATCTACATCAAAATTGCCATTCATATACACATAAATATTATTTGATTTACTGTTAATTCTGTAATGTTAAAAAAAATATTTATAAAGCAAAATATAATTAAAGCAAACACCCATTTCAGACTGCATATTTATTTTTGAAAAACCTTTGCAAACCGGAACTTACTCTTAAAATATCTTGAATAGAAAGTTTTATTCAATTGTCTTGAGCGGTTTATGATAAATCGTATCTTAATTTTCCAATTTTAGAACATTAATTTGATGCCATTTGATCTATTTTGGAATTTTCGAAGAATGAATTCTAAAAACTAATTAATGCTGGATCTTAAATCAATGAGCTTTGAAAATTTAACAATTTGCTAATTTATATTCAGTATTTGTAGAATATCAATTTTCGAATATTTGAGCACTGATTTTTGAAATTGTTGCCAATTTTTCATATCTATAGTGCACTGATAAATGAGAATGTGGCTTTTTTTTTATTGTAGAGTATTGTTATTGTTGAGTTTATGAAAATTTCCAAAATATGCAGTCAAATTGAATATTGATAGGGTCCTGAATACGGAAACTCTACATAATCTGGACCTCTATCCGGAATATTAATAAAAATATCAAAAGTAGTAGTAAAATATGAAATAAAAATATCCTTCTAAACAGAAGGTTCATTTTAAATTATGCAGGAAAATTTAATTATTTACATATTTAAAAAATAACTTACAAAATGCTCTTACAGAAAATTCAGAATACAGAATGAATTGAACATTAGGCGCATTCACTACCTATAGGGTAATTTGTTACTGTCATAATTATTTGTTTAAATCGTATATTATAAATAAGATGTAGGGTATATTGTAGGGTATATTGGACCCCTTGTTTAATTAATCAACTTAAAAATATTTTGCAAATGCAAGTAACTTTTCAGTGTAATTAAATTACTGCCTTAAGTGGGGTTCATAAATAAATTTTCTACGGAGCGGAAGTGCGATTGATTTCCGAAGCAGTGCAATTTTTCTGCACGCTGCCAGGACGCAGGTGAATGTGATGCTGCAGGGCTGGAGGTAAATGACGCGGAAAACGCCGGGATGTAGGGCTCAGGGCGAAACTGTCCATTCCCACAAATGCATTCTGAATCCAATCAATCGCAATTCATCGCCGAACGGGCAGCAATTTCAATTTAATTAGGCTAATACCGTGGGCGAACCGCCGATTGATAAACCTATGCGTGGGCGATCACAATCGGGACGGAATCAAATCCTGTCGGACTCCCGCCAATTATCCGTGATTTTTAATCCGGCTTAAGGGTTGACCCTTTGTAGCGGGACACTGTTGCTCCTGCCGGCGATTATAATTCCGCCATCGTGTTATTGGATTACGTGATTGAAATGTAAAGGAAAGGCCGGCGAGAGCGCGGAAACGGGAAGCACTTAATTCGCGTTGATAAGGGTGACTTTGAGTTTTGACGTGCGGTCAAATGTACTTGTTTGCGTGCGGCTGGATGAGAGATCGACGTTTGTGTGGAAGCATTTCGGGGAGGGACTGTCGTCCGTCGTGTAGCCGAAGCTTTATGTGTCCAAGTGATTTCCGAAAGTTAAATATTAATGCAGCTTATTATTCATGCTGCTAAAGGATATTCAGGACTCGGCATAAAATATGAATTTCACAAACTTCTTTTTTAGATGGTTTCACTGGTAATCAGACGTCGGGTATTCATAATGTTCAACGTTGCTTGAAACGCTTTTCGGTCAAAATGCTCTCATACTTCAAAAACTGTTAAAGTTCCTAATAATGTATGCTCACTGCTTAGTGTATGTAATGCATGTGTATGTATGTAATGTATGTAATGTATGTAATGCCACTGCCAGTGGTTCCTAAACTTTTTCGACTCGGGGCGACCTTTTGGGCTAGGGTGTTCCATGACGCCCTTCGTTTTCCATAATTCTTTTGCAAATTTCTTATATAAATATATTGTCAAATATTTAATCATTTTGTGCGAACTACGATTTGTGGGGAAAGCCGTTCAAATTTTCAACAAACAATTTGCAGGTTCCGTTAATAGTTGTAATTTTTGAAAATTTTGGTATTTATACAAAATAATTCTAATGAAAATTTTGTAATTTCTTATAGAAATTACACAATAATTGTAATTTTGGTTAGAATTTTGTGGTTTGATGAGCTTTATGCAATTTTTGATGAAATTATGTAATTTGGAAGGACAATGTAGAAAATTTTCGTATAAAATTTGTCGCTTGCAACGAAAATTTCATAATATATTTTTAATTTATAATCAAAATTTTGTATTTCCCCTTAAAAGTTTTGCATATTTCTATTAAAATAATAATAACTTGGCGAATGATATGCTTTCTGAATAATGACTTTATAATTTACAACAAAAAATGACCAGTCTAATTAAATTTTGTAAATTATAGTGAACATTGTGGTAGGTATATGTAATCAAAATTTTCTTAATTTATAATGAAAATTTCGTAATTTACAACCAAATTTTGTAATTCTTATTGAGAACTATATGCATATTTTTGTAACATTTTGTAATTTGTAGGTAAGATGCCAAAGTTTCCATTTAAATTTTGTAAATATAAAAATCGGAAAATACCCCATTGCCAGTTTTTCAACAATGTCCTTTGAAAGTCATTTGAGCCTATTTAAGTTACTTTGAGCGACTTTAGCAAAAAAAAAGTTTTCATTTTGGTAGTTTTTGCTGCTACCAGTACACACTGTTTGATGATTTATTACTAAATAACTTTAAATAGGAAACACGTGTCAACTATTTATTCTTATTTGCCGGACAATACAAGCAAGGAATAATCTGTCTTTATCTACTACACACTACTGTACAACAGCTATAGTCAAGATCAGATAAACTTGGCTAGGTAATCGCAAATATTTGTTAATCCGTTTGCGATGAGAAGTAACATAATTCATAAACGGTTTCATTTATAAATGAAAGTAGCAAATCAGAAAAAAAAAACACAGCTATAGTCAGAACCAGATACACTTAGGTATGTAATAGTAATTATTAGGTAGTAAGCTGCATTGAAAAGAACTGTAATTTATAAATGGTTTATAATGGATTAGCAATAATTTGTCAGCATCTACTATACGCGGCTGTACAACTGCTGTAGTCAAGATCAGATAAACTTGGGCATGTAATCATAATTGATTGTTAGTCCATATGCGATTGCAATTAACATAATTTTTAAACGGTTCCATTTACAAATGATAATAGAAAAATGGCAGAAGACACAGCTATAGTCAGGACCAGATAAACTTGGGTATGTAATCGCAATTATCTGTGAGTAATCAGCTATGAAAAGTACGGTAATTTATAAATGGTCTCATTTACAAATGATAATAAAAGACCACCCTGTAGTCAGGATCTAATAAACTTAGCAATACTTTGTCAGTATCTACTACACTCTACTATACTCTACACTGCTATAGTCAAGATCAGATAAACTTGGGTATGTAATCGTAATTAATTTTCAGTCTATATGCGATGATAATTTACATAATTTATAAACGGTTGCATTTACAAATGAAAATAGAAATACAGAAAAGGACACAGCTATAGTCAGGATCAGATAAACTTAAATATGTAAAAGCAATTATCTGTAAGTAATCGGCGATATAAAGTACTGTAATATATAGATGGTCTCATTTACGAATGAAAATAGAAGACCACGCTATAGTCAGGACCAGATAAACTAAGCAATAATTTGTCATTTTCTACTACACACTGCTAGAGTCAAGATCAGATAAATTTGGGTATGCAATCGTAATTAATTGGTAGTCCATATGCGATGAGAATTTACATAATTTATACCCCATATAAACGCATATATTTTTACTGAATATAAAGCGGTTGCATTTACAAATGAAAATAGAATAACTGAAAAATACAGTTATAGTCAGGAGCAGATAAACTTTGATATGTAATAGCAATTATCTGTAATTAATCGTCGACGAAAAGTACTGTAATATATTAATGGTCTCATTTACGAATAAAAATAGAAGACCACCCTATAGTCAGGACCAGATAAACTTAGAAAAAATTGTTAGAATCTACCACACACTGCTATGCTCTACACTGCTACAGTCAAGATTAGATAATTTTGGGTATGCAATTGTATTTAATTGGTAATCCATATGCTATGAGAATTTATATAATTTATATAACAAGTGAGAATAGAAAAACGGAAAAAGACACAGCTATACTCAGGACCAGATAAAGTTGGTTATGCCTTAGCCTGTAAGTATCTGTAAGTAATTATCTGTAAGTAATGTGCTATGAAAAGTACTGTAATTTATATATGGTCCCATTTACAAATGAAAATACAAGACCACCCTATAGTCAAGACCAGATAAACTTAACAATAATTTGTCAGTATCTACTACATACTGCCAGACTTTATACAGCTAGAGTCAAGATCAGAAAAACTTGGGTATGTAATCGTAATTAATTGGTAGCCCATATGCGATGAGAATTTACATAATTTACAAACGGTTCCATTCACACATGAAAATAGAAAATCGGAAAAAGGCACAGCTATAGTCAGGACCAGATAAACTTGTGTATGTAATTGCAAATAATCTGTAAGTAATGTGCTATGAAAAGTACTGTGATTTATAAATGGTCTCGTTTATAAATCAAAATCGAAGACCACCCTATAGTCAGGACCAGATATACTTAGCAATAATTTGTCAGTATCTACACTACACTGCTACACTGCTATACTCTACACTGCTATAGTCAAGATAAGATAAACTTGGGTATGTTAAATTAATTCATTGGTAGTCCATATGCGATGAGAATTTATACAATTTATAAACGGTTGCATTTGGAAATGAAAATAGAAAAACGAAAAATACACAATACCATAGTCAGGACCAGATAAACCTTTATATGTAATAGCAATTATCTATAAGTAATCGGCGATGAAAAGTACTCTGATTTAGAAATAGTCTAATTTATAAATGAAAATAAAATAGACCTCCCCACAGAGAAATTATCCCTAAGATAAACATAGGTATGTAATAGCAATTATTTGGTAGTAAGCTGCGTTGAAAAGTACCGTAATTTATAAATGGTTTAATTTACAAATGAAAATGGAAGACTACACTATATTCAGGACCAGATAAACGTGGGTATGAAATCGCAGTAATTTGTCAGAGATTAAACTTTTAGAATTTCAAAATATTAATATTACGTTTTACCTTATTTGTCATACGATTTGTGAAGGTTTCACAGAACGTTCTTAACTTTTTATGCACATTTAACTATTACAAATATATTTTTGCGGAGATAATAATTATTTAATTGTGTTTTACTGAAGTTTAAAATGGTTTCTTTACGTTTCTTTCATTTTGAAACATGAAACAAAATATATTTGTCCACTTCGATAGAATTTGGTACATTTATATATTTTGCACGAATTTCATAATAATAATAATAATAATAATAATAATTTATTGGTGCTATGTACATTATTCATGTTTACACAGGTCATTAAAAGTAAGTAAGTAAGAGTAAGTATAATAACAACAAAGGCAAATACACATTCAGACTACATAATAATTAGATAGTTATATCGTCGTTTAAGAAAATGTCCCAATCGTAGTATGCTTTTTGGATTAAGAATGATTTTAGTTTTGACTTCAAAAGTTGTTTTGGAAGATTCCGGACTGATGTCGGGAGCGAGTTGAAAAATTTGATTCCATAATAACTGACTGCGTTTTTGGAACATGTTAGTTTTAATGAATTGAGACATATATTATGTTTGTTTCTCGTACTGTGGTTATGTACCATAACGTGGCTTCTATACAACGCAAGGTTGCATCTGATGTGCAATATGCACTTGAGAATATATTGTGAAGGTAGTGTCAGGACTTTAAGTTTAACAAACTGAGCTTTGCAATCGGCTCTGTAACCCAGTCTACTTATTACGCGTATTGCTTTTCGTTGGAGTTTGAAAACTCTATGCCTTATCACAGAGTGCCCCCATATAACTAAACCATAGTTAGCATGACTCTCAAATAGAGCAAAATATGCTGTTCTTAGGACATCGTGATTCACCTGGTTCGCAAGGCTACGTAGAACATAAATATTTGAGCACAGCCTCCTTGCCAATATTTCGCCTTGCTGGTGCCAACTTAGAGTAGAGTCAACGGTAATACCAAGAAATTTTGTGTGGTACACTTCCTCTCCCCTTTTGCCAAAGCAGATTTGCACCGTTTTGTCTGAATTCAATGATAGCTTGTTTGCTGTAAACCACTGGAGGGCCTCCGACTGTGCCTCATTGTTTCGCAGAATTGATAGATTTTTATTCTCAGCAGAGTTGTACAATGTAGTGTCGTCCGCAAACATAGCTGTCGTCGCTGCCCTGACATGCAACAGGAGGTCGTTCACGTAGATTAGAAATAGTAGTGGACCCAGTATAGATCCTTGAGGCACGCCGTTCCTAATGGGTAGTTCCGATGACATTTCATGGTTCAGTGATACCTGTTGCTTTCTATTTGAGAGGTATGATAGTAGCATCCGGCAGCTATTAGGATGAAGATTATATACGTACAACTTTTGCAGTAATATCTCATGGGATACACAGTCGAAGGCCTTACTCAGGTCCAAAAAAGATGCTGCCGTGCATTCTCCTTTTTCACGTCCATTAATAATGTCATCCGTTAGAGCAAGGATAGCGTCTGTTGTCGATTTCCCCTGCCTGAACCCAAATTGGCAGTTGCTTAGCAGATCATGTTCAATCAAGAAATCCCGCAGTTGCAAGTAAAGAATTTTCTCCAGTATTTTGGAAAAAACTGGGAGCATAGCGATAGGTCTAAAGTTATTGGGATCAGATTTGCTTCCCTTTTTGTGTATTGGGATTATCTTTGCTAGTTTCATTCTTTCGGGAAACACAGCTTGATTGATGCAACAATTCATGAGCCTTGTTAGGGGTTCTACGATTGCTGACTTCACTGATTTTACAACATCTGTGCTTAAATTGTCTATATCCGTGCTCCCACTGGACCTCAGTCCAGCAATAGCGTCTCTAACTTGCACAGACTACACTTGTTTGAAGTTAAAGGTGGGGCTACACGCCACAAAGGACTGGCACAGTAGAGAAACAGGACTGATATCAAGTTTCGGCAGGGAGTTAACTATGTTATCTGCAACGTCACAAAAGAAGGTGTTTAAGTTGTCGACACTAATATCACAGGTGGATGTTTTATCACAGAATTGATTAGCACGCATATTGTTTATGATTTTCCAGCTAGCTCTGGATTTATTGCCAGCGTTTAATATATACCTATCTGCAGTCGCAATTCTAGCCTCCCTGAGAGCTCTCCTGTATCGCTGCCTGAAGTTGTTCTTTAGCTCGAGTAGGTCTGGGTTACGATGTTGTTTGCAAGCTTCATTTAGGAACAGGAGTTTGTTCCTCATGTTGTTCAGATCTGGTGTAAACCATTTCATGTTAAGAGTTTTGGAATTGTTGGTCCATTTGGAAGTTGGGAAGGCTAAGTTCCAGCAATGTAGGAAAGCGTCCAGGAAATTGCTGTATTGGTCATTTGCATCTGGGCTGCTGGCAAGAATTAGATTCCACTCCACAGCGGTAACAAGAGTGTGCAGGTGAGCTTTGCCCTTGCTAGTTATATGGCGGATTAACTTGTTATGAGTTTTATCTGGTCCACAGGTGAGATTTAAACTGATATCTGTGGCACTGTGATGATCAGACATAGAACATTTGAAAGGTTTTACCGTTAGGCGGTCCTGGTTCCAGTTTGTAAAAGCATTGTCTATGCAATTGTCTTGCCTAGTGGGAAACTCAACAGTTTTGCGTAGACCGTAACTACCCATAAAGTCTAGCAATGTTGGCAGATTTGGGTCTGGTTTGTTAAACTTAACATTAAAATCGCCAGTCAGGACAATAAAAACTTTAGCACTATCAATTTCCTTAAAGACCTGGGAAAGTACACTCAAAAATATATTAAAATCTCCCGAAGGGGAACGATAAACATTTAAAACAATTAAATTAAGGTCAGCTAGTAAAATGCCGGCTACTTCACAGTGTAGTTCAATTGAGAATTTCGTTAGGTTAATATCTTTGAACGGCATGTATTTATTAATTAAGATCACTACACCACCATGTATCATTTTTGATCGTGAAAAGTGTGATGCTACTTTATGATGACTAAGACATACATTGTCAATGTCATTATTCAAGAACCAGTGTTCACTCAAGCAAACAATGGAGAATATGTTTTGGTGGCTACTCAGTGCAGCCTCCAGTTCATTAATTTTGGATGTTAACGATTGTATATTGAGGTAAAAAATATTTAGACTTTGTTCGTTATAGCGATTTGACACTTTAGGTGTCTTTCTGGGGGGTGGCGACCTTTCGAAAAATATATCTAGATATAATTACGTTTTGAGGCCAGTTTTGAGGTTCGATTAGTTTTTTGTGTTCGGAGAAATCTGCGGAAATACAAAAACTGTTTACTCCCGATATCGTTTTAATTTTATCACATGAGAAGTGGTGGTGCAGCAGGATCGTGTAGATGTGCTTTTTCATGTCTTCTTCGGTCACATTTGCTCGTACTCTCCCGATGTACAGCCATGTCTTCGGCGAATTTCCCGCTATACCCATGTTTTCACCGGTTCCTCGAGATAGAACCCTATCTCTCCGACGATTCTTCCGGGATTCGTAAATTGTGAAGTTGTCATCTGGATCATCGAGGTCGGTGGATGCATGTTTGTTGTTGTTTTTTTTGCTCTCGTAGTTATTTCTCTTCTCTGGTCGTGTTGACTTTTTTGCCTGGTCTTTATCATCAGCGGTCGAGTTCCGTTCCACACCAGAAGCGGTTGATTGTCGCTGCAATGTGGCGATCACCTTCGTGTGCTTCGTAGCCGACCTGATTCGTATCGGATTTGTGTTGGAATCCCCGATTTTTTTCAGGTCCTTTAATGTTTTGTTACTTTGGTGATCCGAATCGTCCACAGGTGTCACGTGGATGTCGGTATTGGGATAATCGGTGTTGGTGTTGACAGTTTTACTGCCAGGTGGAGACACGATTGTGGCGTCTAACAATTTTATATTACGCTTCAAAATATCAATTTTATCCCTTAATTCAATCACCATTTCATTTTTATGTTGTATTAGACTCTCTAGGTAACTTACTTTGTCACACAGTCCATCTTTGTTAGTAATTGGGGTTTGCTGCTCCACTTCAGAGGTTATGTTTTTGCAACAATGTATGTTACCACTTAAATCAACATGTGTTCCTGGAATTTTTAGAACACAATTTGCGTGGTAAGCAGTGTTACACGATGAGCACGAAATGAACTTTTTGACTGCTACAGAGCAGTATTTACACACAGCATCATCACTTGGGTTTTGTTTTGTAGGCGCCATCTTGAATGGAACATAGAATTAATACATATTATCTTGAGATGTTTAGCCTCTTTGTTTCATATTTGTCTATTGTTTATGAAGTTTTTTTTATAAAAAGTTATAACTTTGTTAGGTTTTTTCATGAATACAGTTTTTATTTAAAGTAATTTAAGGATTGATGTTTCTTCACTTTTAATGCAATGTTCTTTATATTTTGTGTAGTTTTTGTTCACTTTATATGCAATTTTCTTTACTTTTGTGCAATTGTTTTCACTACTTATGCGATATTCTTCACTTCTTATAGAAGTCTCCACGATTTCTGTACGATTTCCCAAAGGATTCACTTCACTTTTTATTCAATTTTCTTTACTTTTGTGCAATTGTTTTCACTTCTTATGCGATTTTATTCACTTTTTATGCAAGTCTCCCCGATTTCTGTACGATTTCCTAAAGGATTATTTTTACTTTTTATGCAATTTTCCTTACTTTTGTGCTATTGTTTTGACTTTTTATTGTTTTCTTTACTCTTTTTCCAAGTCTCCATGATTTCTGTACGATTTTCTAAAGGATTATCTTCCCTTTTTATGCAATTTTCTTTGTTTTTGTGATATTGTTTTCACTGCTTATGCGATTTTATTCACTTTTTATGCAAGTCTCCACGATTTATTTACGATTTCCCAAAGGATTCTCTTCACTTCTACGCAATTTTCTTTAACTTTGTGCAATTGTTTTCACTTCTTATTCGATTTTCTTCACTTTTTATGGAAGCCTCTACGGTTTCTGTACGATTTCCTAAAGGATTCTTTTCACTTTTTATGACAATTTTCTTTACTTTTGTGCAATTGTTTTCAATTCTTATGTTTTTTTAAAACTTTTTATGCAAGTCTCCATGATTTCTGTACGATTTCCTATTGGATTATCTTCATTTCTCTGCAATTTTCTTTACTTTTGTGCAATTGTTTTCACTTCTCATGCGATTTCCTTCACTTTTTATGCAAACCTCCACGATAACTGTAAGGGAAGAGTCTCCAGTGACTTTCATTACATAACACTGTTACGTTATAACTGATTTACTAGCCATGAAGTCCATGTGTAATTGATAACTTACTAATGTGGGTGTAGAAAAATCTTATATCAAAAGCTTAACCCTAACCTATAACTTTAGGCTAAACAGTGTGTCCTACTCTTTTTCTGCGTCAATTGTACCGTGCATATGCATATAAACGCAACTCTGCGTATAATATTTGATGCAAAAATATAACCGACTAAGTAATTTAATAATATCTGTTCCATTACGAGATTCCGCGTATTTTAATAATCCACTAAAGAATTTCCCAGCCTCATCCCTTAACGTCTCGGAAGTTTTTATGCCGATTGTAATATTTCTCGTACCAAGAATGCCTCACTCCGGGGAAGCCAATTATTCAGAACACCGAGGTGAGCAGCAAATTGCACGAAGCCTCCACTACACTTGCGCGCTTTTCTCATCATGCAAATGTATATTCGCCCACTGCCTGAAGGGACGAAGAAGCGGAGGTCAATAAAAACCTAAGTGCAGCGCACGTTTCCCTGAGAATGTCCAATTGGAAACGTTTCTCGTGAAATTTGATCTCGGGATCCGTCCCTTGTTTAGAAGCACACGTGCGAAAAATCAACGCACGTGAACACGATTTTTTTGGCCCCCACGAACCAACAGACAATGAAAACTATTGTTAGGTATCAAATTGTATCATTGGATAATAATTGATTATTAATATTAGAGGCGGCATCTGTGGCTTTGTTTGTTTAGCAAGCACCTTAATTAAACCTATAGAAGAATATTTGAGAGATAAATGCCCAATAAAAACCTATTTGATTCCAAAAAAATATGAAAACTGCAAATGGATGGATGACGAGATACTTCGAGAGATGAAACAGAGAGACATAAAATTCAAACAGGCATCAATGTCAGGGAATGTGGAATTATGGAAGGAGTACAAAAAGATGCGAAATTATATAGTAACAAAGATAAAATATGCAAAGAAAACTTTTTACGAGAGGGAAATAAATAGAAAAATAAATAATACAAATGAACTGTGGAAGTCCCTAAAATTAGTAATACAGAGTAAGGAAAATGAGAGAGGTTTAAATCACGAAATAGAATTTAATGGAACTATGGTTGCGGATGAACAAAAGATAGCTGACAAATTCAACGATTTTTTTATAGACAGCGTAAATGAAATCGTTTCAAATATTCCAGTGATTACAAACAGGGTGGAAGAAAATATACAAACAAATGGAGATCTTCACTGTTTTGACAAAGTATCGATACAAGAGCTAAAGAAGAGCATAAAAAAGGTTGGAAAGACAGCATCAAGCGAAGAAGGTATATCCGCAAATATCCTGAGGGACTCATTCGAAGGAATTGGGAACAGATATTTAGATGTTATAAACTTATCACTGATCGAAGGTAAATTCCCAGAAGCATGGAAGATATCAACAATTATACCAATACCCAAAATAGCAAATACAAACAAGTGCGAAAATTTTAGACCGGTTAATACCGTACCTCCGTATGAAAAGTTGCTAGAAATTGTAGTGCAGGAACAACTACTGCGATTTTGTGATCGGTTTAAAATTATATCAGACAGACAATCAGGATTTAGAAATGGTCGGTCATGTGAAACCGTACCAACAAACATATGTGATATATGGAGGAGGAGTATCGATAAGAAGGAATGCGTGGTTGCGGTTTTCTTGGATTTTAAACGTGCGTTTGAAACAATTAATCGTAGGTTACTAATTGACAAACTAAGTAACATGGGTATCAAAGGTAGTGCGCTAAACTGGTTCCGTTCGTATCTGAAAAATCGAAAACAAAGAGTGAAATTAAAAAACGTGCTATCGATCGAAAAGGACACTACATACGGAGTACCTCAGGGAACAGTACTAGGCCCTCTCTTATTTATAATATATATTAATGACATTTTAAAAACAATCAAGTTTTGCCAAGTACATCTCTTTGCTGATGACATTATGCTTTTTATGACAGGGCCGAAAAATGAAATAGGAATGATGTGCAGAAAAATTAATGAGGACCTTGGGAGAATATATGAGTGGTTATGTGTAAATAGTCTTTGTATAAATATTAGTAAATCTAAATGTATGATTTTATCAAGTAATCAAATCGATGAAAGTGTTGAAATAAAAATTAATGACATTGCTATTGAGGTTGTCACAGAGATAAAATACCTGGGCGTGATATTAGATAATAAGTTAAATTTTAAGAGCCACTGCGGATATATATTGAATAAAATGTCAAAAAAAACCTATCTTCTCGGTCGTCTGAGAAAGGATTTAAACATGAATGTGTGCGTTTTATTATACAAACAACTAATAGCACCCCACTTCGAGTTCTGTTCAAATGTGATTTTTCACTTACAAAAAGGTGACATAGGGGATATTCAACTTATTCAGAACAAAGCAATGCGTATAATTTTGAAAGTCAATAAATTTACACATATAAAGGATATGCTCAAGATTTTAAATTTTATGAATGTAAAACAGAGAGTCACGTACAAGGCTCTTATTTTCATACACAATATGAAAATGGGAAATATGCCTGAAAATTTAGTAGTAAAACTTAAATATGTATACGATGTTCATGGCCATGAGACGAGGCAGAAGTCCCATTTTTATGTCGATAGGTACAGGACAGATAAAGCGGAAAAATCGTTTTTCTCGAGAGGACTAAAGCTGTATAACAACATGCCCTGTCACATAAAAAATGAGATACATTTTCATAGGTTTAAGTCTCAGGTGAGGGACTATGTGTTTGAATTGATTGACTGTAAATAGAAAATAGTAGATGTAGTAAATAGAATTAAAGTTATGTTAATATGAAGATTGTAGTTGCTATTTGTGTGTTTTCTTTTGTTGTTTTTTGTTGAAATTTTGTATATTATGTAGCGTTATTTGCTAATAAATATTCTTTATTATTATTATTATTATTATATTATTATATTATTATTTATATAAGCCGGGGCGCGACGCGCTCAGCTTAAGAACGAGAACGAGGGGACATTAAGTTACGTGCTTTTATGGAGTGTGGATGCAAGTTCGGTGCCGATTGTGGGGAAAGCATGTGTGATCTGGTGTTTTGGTGTGTGTTGCGATGTGGACGGTTATGGATTAGGTGTTGGAATGGATTAAAGGTCAGTACATAAACTAGAATATGTATATTAGATAGAGGTGCGTCCTGGAGGTGCGTTCTGGTAATTGCAACAAAAGAGGTTAGTCCTAATTGCAACAAAAGAGGTTAGTCCTAATTGCAACAAAAGAGGTTAGTCCTAATTGCAACAAAAGAGGTTAGTCCTAATTGCAACAAAAGAGGTTAGTCCTAATTGCAACAAAAGAGGTTCGTCCTAATTGCAACAAAAGAGGTTAGTCCTAATTGCAACAAAAGAGGTTAGTCCTAATTGCAACAAAAGAGGTTAGTCCTAATTGCAACAAAAGAGGTTAGTCCTAATTGCAACAAAAGAGGTTAATCCTAGTAATTGCAATAGAGAGATTCGTCCTAGTAATTGCAATAGAGAGATTCGTCCTAGTAATTGCAATAGAGAGATTTGTCCTAGTAATTGCAATAAAGAGATTCGTCCTAGTAATTGCAATAGAGAGGTTTGTCCTAGTAATTTCAATAGAGAGATTCGTCCTAGTAATTGCAATAGAGAGATTCGTCCTAGTAATTGCAATAGAGAGATTCGTCCTAGTAAGAGGTGTATGTCACTGCTTTGCACATGAAGGTGAAATACAATAGTCGTAGAGAATAATGGTTGAAGCCGTGAGTGCTAGCGATCCAGTTGGCGAGAGAACTGGCGGGGGAAGGGGAGGTGCTCCCCCGGTAAGTCCTTCCAATTATAGTTAATATACAATACTAAAAGAATACTCTTTATATGTGGGGAAATCATTTGGAGCCAATGCCATCTTCGGATCGAGTTCAATATAAAGCCTGCGCATCCTGACCAATGAAAATACAGTATATTATGTAAGTGATTATTATTATTAATAGGTAAAATGGCGAAAATTTATGTATTAAATATGACGTCAAGTTAAGGCTACGATTGAAAAAAAAACTAGCCTAACACTATGTACATTTGAGCGTTAGAAAAAAAAAGGTCGGTAATTGCAATCATTGACTTTGTCATATGGTGACAATGATATGACAGAATGCTTGATTGATCAGTATTCACTGGTGATCATGATAATTTAAAATTGCGCATTTCTCAGCAACACATTTATTTGTAAATACTTAAAATGAACAATTTATATGTTTATATCACAAGGTTTATTAATAGTTTACTATAGTTTCGATCTCGTTCTGATCATTATCTAACCTATAGTAAATGATACATAAATAAAAAACATATTTATTATGTGTAGTATGTGAAAGTGTACGTGTACATAGTATGTGTACAGTTTATGTTACAGCTAGAAATAGGGTGGAGTAAATTAGGTCTCCCTGGTCGTTAATGATTGTAAATTTGAGCATTTATTTTTTAATTTAAATGTATAGCGGACAAAATGTTATTATCCTTTATTCACGTTAAAGTAGATTCATATGCTGCTTACATTAGATTTGTATTAATATTTTAAGTTGCTTCAGATCTCCAGATAGGAATGCAATTATCACTCGTAAACGTCCATCAGCTCAAGCATGTATTAATTAAACAATATTAAACAGACGCTGTAATTTATATATTCCGAACGAAGAGTTTAACTACACACAATTACTGCCTTTGTAGTCGCTTAAAGCATTTCGCGTCCCTTTATCCACACAGGAAAATGCCAAGGAGATTACGTTGCAACTGCACCGACCGGCATCAATTTTCTCCCATAGCAGCAGCAATTACTGCAGCTTAGCTAGACTTCAGACGACATTTAGTTTTACAGTCGTGCTCCCGTTTCAGTTTCCTGTTTCCAATCCCTGTGGCAGCTTATTAGGTTTGGTTAATCCGTTAATTACGCGGGATTGGTTTGAAGCACCCTTCGGATTACATTTAAAAGGGACCGTGAGATGAACCGCGGACCATACATGCTGGATGATTATTTTACGTTCAGCTTCAGACGTCCTTGGACCGTTTTAATTACTAAACGGCCAAGGGACGCTCTGGAGACATTCAAATTGATTATATCATTGTTAAGCTATAATTATAGCACCACTGAAATGGTCGTAAAAGTTTACTTTACATTCAGCAAAGTTTATCATTATATAAAATCAGTTTAAGACAACATAAAATTACCAAATCTAAAAATGCTCTGCTGTAAAATGTAAATATTTGCATAGTGTCACTAAACTAACGTAAACATTACTGTTTTTTACTATTTCACTTCAAGCATGTAATGGCGTTGTAAAAATATAACAGATGGTTTTCAAATTTATTTATGTCATAGGCATATTAAGAATCTATTACAACAATTTCAACAATTTTTATTAATATACAGGGTGTTTCAGACCACCAGTATCAGTCCGTTTTCTCAGTAATTTGACGTCGTAGAGATTCGGAAAAAGAATGGCATAACATAAGCCTACCTGAAGACTTGAATGGGCGTAATTTCGATTTCCGGAAGTTACCGGAAGTAGCCGTAACTGAACTCAACTTCAGAATTTTAAATGGGAAACTAGGTCATGTGTAGCATCGTTGCATAGGTATTTCTAAAGGAAACAACTTTTGTAAGAAAAGTTTTTATGTACATGACATGCTTAACAAAATAAAAATTAGTCTTTCGCTCTTTTATAAAATTTATACGCTGTATTACGAAACTACACATTTCTACTTATTTTTTTATCTTCCTAGAATTACTATAAAAAATTAAATTTCGTATATTAGCACATGAATTAAGAAATTGGTGCCATAATTTCTGTTCAAATATTTCAAAATGTCACTGAAATTATGAAAATATAGGCATGAATTTTTGATTGGTTTAAAATTGCAAAATTACTTATCATAATAAGACGAAGAATAAGACGATTAGAGAGTGCAGTGCGGTGAGGTTTTTCTTATCATGATCAATTTATTAAAGAAGAAATATCCGAAAATATTAAAGTCTTTCAATTAAACTTAATTATTAATTAGTTAGAGCCTTAATTCAACTTACACCATACAGGCTTCTATGTAACTATTAGTAGCAGTAACAATCTTGCGCTATCGACCAGACATGTTTCTGCTTTTACAGTAATGATGTAATAATTATCAGTTATTTTGATTGATAATAATTTAAATAATAAAAATAATAAATACCTAAAATGAAACATATCACACAAATAGCAATAGAATAACGAAACATCAGGTTTGATTGAAGTGAGAAGTGTAATGATAAGAGTGGCAGAGGGGTGAGAAGAGGGAAGAGCCAGAAATAAAAAATGGCAATTTGTTGATTTTATGATGATTCTGAACTTATTTTATTACTAAATTATTGTATGATCATTAAACCACCAAAAAAATCTAAATCACCATACACATTAATAATTGATTTTTATTGATTTTGAAGTACAATAATATTTTAAAGCCTGTCTGGTATAGGAACAATTTGCTGATGAAGAATTTGGGATTTAATGATGATTCAATAATAATGCAATAATAGTTTGATGATTCGAAAACATTTTGATAATTTGGATGGTATTATGCAACAATATGGTTAGGCCACATACATGTTTTGAACGGTATTTGAAATTATTTTGTAGATAATATGCCCTACAGAGATATTTTTACTTGTAAAAAACTGTGTATAATCTAAAAATGCGATTCGTTATTTTTTTTTAGAGCGCTAATCTTAATTTTGATAATAAATCACTAAATAACACTAATTATCTCAAAACTCTGCTGATAGTACATTAATATTTCAAAAACCTATATGGTGTAGGATAAATTTGCTGATTTACAGATGATTCAATAATAATGCAATAATAGTTTGATGATTAGAAAACATTTTGATAGTTTGAATGGTGTTATGCAGCAATATGGTTAAGCCACATTCATGTTTTGAACGGTATTTGAAATTAGTAGAAATGTTTCACTAGGTAATAGCTCTGTAAGAAATCTGTATACATTGAGAAATACAATTCGTTATTTTTTTTAGACCGCTAAAGTTCGTTTTGATAATTAATCACTAAATAACACTAATTATCTCAAAACTCTGCTAATGTGGCTTAACCGCATTGCTTCATAACACCATCCATTTTAGACTTTATTGGTGACGATTGAATGACTATTCTATGATGATGTTATAATAGCATGGTGACCAAATGACATAATGATGTTTTCAGATTTAACTGATGGCAGGGTTGGAATAAATCATAAATCATGAATCATGAATCAAATCATGATCATGAAAAAATCTATGACTTTAATATGATTCTGCAATATTTTTGATTTTATTATGATTCTGAACTAACTTTATTACTAAATTATAGTATGACCATTAAGCCACCAAAAAAGTATCATTTATAACTGATAATTCTTAATATTGAAGTACATTAATATTTTAAAGCCTGTATGGTGTAGGATAAATTTGCTGATTTAATGATGATTCAATAATAATGCAATAATAGTTTGATGATTCGAGAACATTTTGATAGTTTGAATGGTGTTATGCAACAATATGGTTAAGCCACATTCATGTTTTGAATGGTATTTGAAATAAGTTTGTAGATAATATGCCCTACAGAAATGTTTCACTTGGTAATAGCTCTGTAAAAATCTGTATATGTACATTGAAAAATGCAATTCTTGATTTTTTTTTGAAATTTTGAAATTAGTTTGTAGATAATATGTCTTACAGAAATGTTTCACTTGGTAATAGCTCTGTAAAAAATCTGTATACATTGAAAAATGCAATTCTTTATTTTTTTTATACCGCTAAACTTCATTTTGATAATTATTCACTAAATAACACTGATTATCTCAAAACTCTACTGATGTGACTTAACCGTATTGTTTCATAACACCATCCATTTTAGACTTTATTAGTGACGATTAAATGACTATTGTATGATGATGTTATAACAGCATGGTGACCTAATAACATAATGATGTTTTTAGACTTAACTGATGACAGGGTTGGAATAAATCATGATTTAAAAAAAAAAGTCATTTTGATATTTTTTAAATCATGATTTATTTCAACCCTGCCATCAATTAAGTCTAAAAACATCAGTATATTATTAGGTCACCATCATAAAATCATGATTTATTTGATGTTTTTGATTTTTTTTAATTTCTGATCAGTGTTTGCTATGTGATTTAGGTATATCAATTGATTTACATCACGATTTAAATCGAATGATTTTTTTTTAATATATTCTTGAATTTGAACCAGAATTATTGATTAGAACCAATTTCTGTGTAACTGTACCATGTGATGGACCAAAACACGGAAGAAAAGATAAAATATTTTACATACTTACATTTATCTACTTTAAAGGATTGTAACTCTGTAGTTACATTATATTTTTAATTGTTCACCTTCCTTCTTGAATGGACGAATAGTGCAGAAACAATGATTACTTTAACATAAAATCAATTTTGATTTTAACCAATGATTTATTTCAAAGAATCAGTTCATGATTTAAATCACACCACCCCTGACTGCTGGTATAGTAATTGTTTTATATACTACGCGGGTTTTTATGTAAACATTTGAGATGCATTTTAGATTCTCCCACAAGAATTTTTGATTCTCTATAATTAAAAAAAAAATACTTTCAACGATTTTAGATTTTCTAATATCTGAAAAAAATATACTTTCAGCGATTTAATTGTTTTGTAATTACCGATTTTGTAATGATTCGAAAATCAATTCGTACAATGCTAATTTTATGATGATATTACACCTATTTGTTGATTTAATTGCAAGGTAATGAATATTATTTGTGTATTGGTCCATAATTATAAGTTTGCTAGATTAATTAACGAACACTCAATAGACCAAAATTATTGGAAATTTTCAGAAAAATGTTATTGCCTTTACAAAATTTCACTGCACTCTTTTCGCAAAGTTTTTGAGGCGACTATGTGTGCAGCTAGCCAAATTTTAACGATCATAATAAATCTAAACAAAAATCATCAAAGTCTGAATGATGGCGATACTTTATTTATTTATGGCGATTTAATGATTTTGTGACGATTCTGTACTCGTTTCGCCGTACATTGCTAATTTTATGATGATTTTACACCTACTTGATGATATGATGACGGTTGATGAGTTCAGTATCAGTTGAGTATTTGTGGATAATTCTATGTTTTATAGTTTAAGTAATGAACATTCAATAGTCCAAAATTCCTGAAAATTTCAGAAAAACTGAATTGTCTTTAGAGAATTTCACTGCACTCTTTTCGTAAAGTTTTTGAAGCTGATTATATGTGAAGCTAACAAAACTGTAGTCATCATAACAAATGTAAAAAAAACATCAACATCTGAATGATGAAGATACTACAATATCTTGGTGATTTAAAGATTTTGTGATGATTCTAGACTCAATTCCCGCTACAATGCTAATTTTATAATGATTTTACACCTATTTTATGATATGATGATGATTTGATGAGTTTAGTATCAATTGAGTATTTGTGGATAATTCTATGTTTTGTAGTTTAAGTAATGAACATTCAATAGACCCAAATACCTGAAAATTTCAGAAAAACTGAATTGTCTTTAGAGAATTTCACTGCACTCTTTTCGTAAAGTTTTTGAAGCTGATAATATGTGAAGCTAACAAAACTATAGTCAACATAGCATGTGTAGAAAAATCATCAAAGTCTTAATGATGATGATACTTTAATATCTTGGTGATTTAAAGATTTTGTGATGATTCTAAACTCAATTCGCACTACAATGCTAATTTTATAATGATTTTACACCTATTTGATGATATGATGACGAGTTGATGAGTTTAGTATCAGTTGAGTATTTGTGGATAATACTATGTGTAGTTTAAGTAATGAACATTCAATAGACCAAAATATCTGAAAATTTCAGAAAAACTGAATTGTCTTTAGAGAATTTCACTACACTCTTTTCGTAAAGTTCTTGAAGCTGATTATATGTGAAGCTAACAAAACTTTTGTCAACATAACAAGTGTAAAAAAAATCAGCAAAGTCTGAATGATGATGATACTTTAATATCTTGGTGATTTAAAGATTTTGTGATGATTCTAGACTCAATTGGCACTACAAAGCTAATTTTATGATGATTTTACTTCAATTTGAGGATATAATGGTGTGTATGAATTTATTATTTATGGATAAGTTTCGTAGATTAATTAATAAACATAATATGAACACACATGAACACATGAACATGAACACTTAACAGAAGAATATAAGTATGATCCAGCGATAAACTGTTGAAAATCCTCTACAATTTACCATCTACCACACCCACCAAAAACAACTTGCAAATCATAAAGAAATAGATGTAACACAAGCATCATTTTCCAAAACCTGACACTGATACTTAAGATTAAATACGATTTCATAAGAAGAAACATTGAGCTAAAAACTAGAGTAACGACACCCACAAATACAACATCAGAATTAGCAAGCATATCAGAACACAAAATAATTAGACAATTACAAACAAATTAGAAATCAGAGGCAATGCCATCAACACGTACAAAAATCAAAGTGTTAATATAAAAAAATAGCAACATCAACAAATTCAAGAGAGATTAAAATACTAGTACTCTAGAACAAACTATAATCGAACAATCTAAGTGTTAATATAAAAAAAAGCAACATAAAAAAATTCAAGACAGATTAAAATACTAGTACTCAAGAACAAACTATAATCCAGTAATGTAAGTGTTAATATAAAAAACAGCAACATCAACAAATTCAAGAGAGATTCAAATTATAGTACTCTATAACAAACTATAATCCAACAATCTAATTGTTAATATATAAAATAGCAACAACAACAAATTCAAGAGAGATTAAAATATAAGTGCTCTATAACAAACTATAATCCAACAATCTACGTGTTACTATCAAAAATAGCAACATCAACAAATTCAAGAGCGATTAAAATATTAGTACTCTATAACAAACTATAATCCAACAATCTAAGTGTCAATATATAAAATAGCAACACCAACAAATTCAAGAGAGATTAAAACTATAGTACGCTATATCAAACTATAATACAACAATCTAAGTCTTAATATAAAAAATAGCAACATCAACAAATTCAAGAGAGATTGAAATATAAGTACTCTATAACAAACTATAATCCAACAATCTATGTGTTAATATCAAAAATAGCAACATCAACAAATTCAAGAGAGATTAAAACTATAGTACTCTATAACAAACTACAATCCAACAATCTAATTGTTAATATATAAAAGAGCAACACCAACAAATTCAAGAGAGATTAAAATATAAGTACTCTATAACAAACTATAATCCAACAATCTAAGTGTTAATATAAAAAATAGCCACATAAACATCAACATCAACATCGTGCAACTTCAGAGTGATATTTACTCCCCTTTAATAGTATGTACATTGCACACTTAAGGCCACGTAAGGCTGTGCCCAATAAACAAATAAACGAAAAAAAAAACATTCATTAGACCAAACTACCCAAAAATTTCGGAAAGACTGGAAACCAAATCCCCCCTTAACTGTATGTACAACTTGTAGAGCTATGTCCAATAAATAAATGAACGAAAAAAAAACGTTCATTAAGCCAAAATTCCCAAAAAATTGGAAAAACTAAATTGAATATCTCCCCCTTAACTGTGTGTACAATTTGTGGAGCTGTGCCCAATAAACAAATAAACAAAAAACAAACATTCAATAGTCTAATATACCCAAAATTTTTGAAAAAACTGGAATCATGGCATGTTTTTGTAAGTTTTGAAAGTCCATTATGTTTGTATTGTAACTATTATTACTACTGTAGAAAATTTCAACTGAATTTGAAATTATCCTTAGCAATTTAAACATATTTAAATTGCTCAGCTACATTTGTAGATCCAAAATAGTTGAGAAAGGATGGTATAATATATATGGAATACGAACTACTCGCACTATTAAAGATGCCCAACTTGGTGTAAGTAAAACGTAGTGGAGCTGTGCCCAATAAACAAATAAACGAAAAAAAAAACATTCATAAGACGAAAATATCCAAAAATTTCGGAAAAACTGGAATTAAAATCTCCCCCTTAACTGTATGTACAACTTGTAGAGCTATGTCCAACAAATCAATGAACGAAAAAAAAAACATTCATTAAACTAAAATACCCAAAAAATTTGGAAAAACTAGAATGAATATCTCCTGCTTAACTGTATGTACAATTTGTGGAGCTGTGCCCAATAAACTAATAAACAAAAAACAAACATTCATTAGTCTAATATACCCAAAACATTTGGAAAAACTGGAATCATGGCATGTTTTTGTAAAGTTTTGAAAGTCCATTTTGTTTGTATTGTAACTATTATTACTACTGTAGAAAATTTTAACTGAATTTTAAATGTTCCTTACCAATTTAGACATATTTAATGTGCTCAGCTACTTTTGTAGATCTAAAATAGTTGAAATTTTATCTGAATTTGAAATGTTCATTACCAATCAAGATATATTTAATGTGCTCAGCTACTTTTGTAGATCTAAAATAGTTAGAAACGATGGTATAAATTATATGGAATACCAAATACTCGCACTATTTAAGATGCCCAACTTGGTGTAAAAAGTAGTGGAGCTGTGATATATAAACAAATTAACGAAAAAAAATCATTCATTAGACCAAAATACCCAAAATTTTTGGAAAAACAGGAATCAAAATCTCCCCCTTAACTGTATGTACAACTTGAGGTGCTATGTCCAATAAATCAATGACCGAAAAAAAAAAACAATTCATTAAACCAATATACCTAAAAAAAATGGAAAAACCAGAATGATTATCTCCCCCTTAACTGTATGTACGATTTGAGAGCTGTGCCCAATAAACTAATAAACAAAAAACAAACATTCATTAGCCTAATATACCCAAAAATTGCGGAAAAACTGGAATCATGGCATGTTTTTGTGAAGTTTTGAAAGTCCATTATGTTTGTATTGTAACTATTATTACTACTGTAGAAAATTTTAACTGAATTTGAAATGTTCCTTACCAATTTTGACATATTTAATGTGCTCAGCTACATTTGTAGATATAAAATAGTTGAGAAACGATGGTATAAATTATATGGAATACCAAATACTCGCACTATTAAAGATGCCCAACTTGGTGTAAAAATGTAAAACTGAAATTTTATAGTGCAATTATTTTGTATAATATATTTGGCAAACCATTAATTCAACTAGGGTAAATGGATTACTTTAAATAACGAACATTAAAATTGATGGTCAATTTCAAATAAAACAATTCAAATACGATTTATTTTTTTGAAAAATTTACAATTGTGCTTCTCTTAAAATTGTAATTTTAACATTTTGATATACTTTGTGTATACAGTTTTTAAATGTTTGCAATACTCCTACATTTTATGTGATTTTACAATAAAAATCTTACTATATCAATTGGCCGTAAGGTCCAATATATTATACATCTAATACATTTCATAAAACAATTTCTATAAGTCACTATATTACTCACATGGTGATTGGTACACACATTACAAATGGATCACCAGTCAAACCTTCACGGCAAGTACACATAGGTGTGTGTTCCTGTACATTACAATCAGCACCAGCTGTACAAACACCTGGACAAGGATCCACGCAATTCCTGTTGATACACGCCAATTTTTTGCTGCATTCTCGGCTGGTGTCACAAACTAAAATCATTCAAATTATATTTTACCGAATTTTACTAATTTAAAGTATGAGACGAATTATAGATCCTTTAAATTAAACATGGTAATTTTTCACAGATTTGTCATATCAAACTATTTGCCTCACCCAACTAATAATTTTTGTTTATGTTTATGCTAATGTTTAAGTTTATGTTAATATTAAGGTTTATGCTAGTGCTTATGCTTAAGCTTATGTTTATGCTTATGCTTGTGCTTATGCGTAGGCTTATGCTTATGCTTAAGCTTAAAAAATGCTTATGCTAATGCTTTTAATTAGGCTTGTGCTTATGTTTATGTTTATGTTTATATGCTTACCATATAAGAAAAATAGTATATTTTGCAACAAAAGATGAAACACCGCTTTTTTTCGTCCTCGAGTAAAAAATATACTCTATAAATGTATAGTAAGCCATGGAAAATTGCTACTTTCACATATATGAGTAGAAAAATGTTTTTATGTAATATGTATTTTCTACTTGAAATATGCATAACTATGTATTTTAAATAATATCCCATTTAATTACTGTTATTCATACATTACTTGTCATATTATTCCCAATATTAAGAAAAAAAATCGTACCTTCTGTTTGAGCGCAATAATTACTTGAAACACTGCCTTTGAATCCTTGTATACAAGAACACGTAGGAAGATGGTTAACTACACTGCACTCAGCATTATCGCCACATATCCCTGGGCAAGGATCATCGCACTTATTCCTGATGCAAGCCTTATTTTCGGTACAATCATTGTTAACTGTGCACTCAGGGATACATCCCTTATAAGGGTCTCCTAGGTATTCAGGCCGACATGAGCATATTCCTTCCCTGCACTCAGCATTAGTACCACAGGGAAACGGGTTACAAGGGTTACACACGGCTGGTACCAATACTAAAACATTGTAAATTTAACTGTGCAGTAGTAAGTTTTGTAACAATATAATAAATTTTGGGGTAATTTTTGTAACAATGTTACAAATTGTGGGGTAAATTGTGTAGCAATATAATAAATTGTGGAGTACCACTAACCTATGTAAATAAAGGTATTAGTTTTAATAGTTTTGACTTTTTTAAATCTTTAGAAATATAGATTTTAAAAGAGAAATATCGTTGGTATACTGGAGAAAGTGGCCAAGTCCACTATTCATGATTTAAAGTTCTATTTTTCTTCTCTATTTCTACTGTCCATTTAATTTAAAAATGATCAATTATGAATTTACAGAAAAATGTACGAATTTCTTAGAAAAAAGTTTTAGTAAATATCTCATGAAAAGATAAATATGTTTTCGATAAATTTATGTTAAATAAATTAAAATCTTTAAACTTTGGAGTTTCTCATGTATATCAACTATATATTGAATATAAATTGTCATCTTCAAAGAATCTGCAGAATCTAACAGGAAAATTCATTGAATATGCAATTAACTTTTTTAAATGAAGGTGATGATGATTTTGTAAAGCAATTTAGGGTAAAACTATTAAAAATAATCGTACCAAATATGTACACATGATTATTAGTAAGTTAGTCCATACATAAACAGATCTAGAAACAGTGAAAACATTGGTGACAAACGTTCAGTAATTGGTTATGCAATGGAAGAAGATATAACTGGTAATAATTGGCGAAACGTTTTTCATAAACTTACTCATCTTATTAATATCACGAAATTGTTTATATAGGGATAAATAAATATATATATATATATATATATAACTATTAAAAAATATATAATAATTATTATAGTTATTTTAGTTATTTTTGTTATGGTTTCATCCTTTTTGTAAGAAGAAAGAAAACAATAAAAAATATAATTATTTTAATTATTACAAAAAAACTTTGAATCTGATCAGCTTTAATCCATTATTAATTCCATTTCACATGTGTAAAGAGATGTTTATAAATTAAAGTGATTCCCAGCAAAAATAAATTTTCAGCAATATTTTTACGAAATAAAAAGTATTTACTTACCAGTTGCTGCTGTAACAAGAATGGTAATAAACGGTGTCACAGACCTCATTCTGTCAAATAGATGAACCATTGACTAATATTGAAGATCCGCCAGTCAAGTTATGTGCAAGCATATAGCAATGTACACCTGAAAGTGGGGATATCTGCAGATTATGCTAGAGAACAGGTTATTTAGATACTAGAATAACCTTCACTGGACAGTGAACCTTACGTTATGCTGTTAATGCATTGTTAGGATAGTTTATACAGTGTGCGTTCGAAAAGTAATACACAAATCATTTTGTCCGTTTATTTCATAATTTAAAGCAGAACTTTTATACACTATTTTGTTAAGTATCACTAGTTTTCATTTATTTTTGTTTTGTGTTTTGTTTTAAGATGCCTTGAAAATGCCCTTAATCCTTGAAAAAACAATTTGGTGCAAGAGGCGAAGCGAGTGCGATAATGTTTTCGAGTGGACAAAATTACTTTAGTCACGTGTATCATACAAGCTTTTTTCCAATTCGTTATCACAATTGAAGAATTTGCGTGAAATGTCACATTATCAGGTAACAACGAAAATTTCAAGGATAGTGCGAATTTACCTATGTTTTTACTTTATTCACATTGTCCATGGTTATAGTGAATAAAGTGAAAATGTAAACATTTTATTCACCCATTCGATTAAAGTGTAGTTTTAACGATGAGATTGAATTTACATAATATGCATTTTAATAATGCGATTTGGAAAAATATTTTTAAACATAGTTCACAGCCAGTTTTGTTCTTGAAAAAGCGGTATAATTAATTATATCTTTACAAATTGAACTTGCAAGAAAACTTGACTCAGGCACATTTTTACATCTGCCTTGTGAAGCCTTGTATAATTTGAAATATATACAATAGCCAGGTCAGGTTATTTTAAAGTAGATTAGGTCAGGTTGGGTTAGGTTTTCATTATGTTATATTTTGTAAAGTTTTGTTTATAACAGGTTCCTGTAAACAAATATTTTAACTCAAACATTGGGTTTACATTGCTGCTATACAACATAACGATTCATTTTTAAACCATGAAATTTTGTATTCTAAAATGTTCGCATCAACAATACTTGTATATGGCAAAAATAGAATTGTTTAGGCCCGTATCTATAGTCCGTACTTCAGCTTGAGTTCCATTCAAGTCGTACATTTGGTTGCGTTTGGTGATTCGCAACAAGAATACTTGTATATGGAAAAAATAAAATTGTTTAGGCTCGTATCTATAGTCCATACTTTAGCTTCAAATCGATTCAAGTCGTATATTTGGTTGCATTTGGTGCATAAACGTCTATAGAAAATACGCAACCAAATATATGACTTGAGTCGAACTCAAGCTCAAGTTAGAACTTTAGACACGAACCTTAGTAATTTTTTCGCACTATACAAGGTGTCGCACAACTTCGTGGCATAAATTAAGGAGTATGCTAAGAAAGGCAAAATTAAATGAAAATATAATTTTTATTCTAATCGCTTTTGTTTTCAAAATATAGTAGCTTAAAGTGCTACTTAGCCAATCAGCTAAATAAGCGTTCTTATTAACATTTCTACTAGAGTAGACTTGGAAATCTGATATTTTGCGCGAGTCACCCACTATCAATACACATATTCACCTGTAGTTACAATCAACTGAGTAAACACAGTGCCGTAGAAACTAGGGATTTTCTATGGTTATTGCTACATAAAAACTTCGAGGTTAGATTTTTTTCCAATCATACAGGGTGAGTCGGGAGGAACGGACCAAACTCCAGGAGTGTATTGTACACGTAAAAATGATTTAAAGAAACTCAAATGTTGTTATCCGATTTTCATTTGTTTTCAAGTGATAGTTTCGAATAGTTTCTTGAATAGTCGGATAAATACGTTTTTATCCAGAGTTTTCTGATGTGGAAACCGTTGACGATATCTTTCAACAGCAGCTGTAGCACTCCTATTACAAAAACCATAGACAAACACCACATTTGCATATTCAAGATTTGAAACTATAACTTGAAAACCAATGAAGATTGGATAACAACATAAGATTTTTTTTTAAATTATTGTCTCGTGTACAATACACTCCTAGAGTTTGGTCCGTTCGTCTCGACTCACCCTGTATACTATCTTTCGGTGAATTTGCTTTATTGTCATAAAAAATGTATACTTCTTGAACAACGAAAAAATGAAGCGTTTCTGAGGTTAAACTAGGAAGAACACATTAAAGTAATAATAAAAAAATGAATCTTTCCGTGTACAGTCTTCTTGAAGCTGCTGAATTTCATTGGCAATTGCCCAGAATAAAATGCATATCCGTATATTCCCTGTTGATGTAATTTTCTATAGTTAGTCAGGAAAATATTTTTACTTCTTACAGAATATCACTAAAAATTATTCTTTTCTTAACAGAGTACAACTAAATAGTTTTTTTCTAATGTCAATTAATATTTATAAACAATTATGGAATGTTTCTAAGCACACTGCATTTTTACTGCAGACTGTATACTGCATACTGTACTTTTTAAAGAATAACACTAAAAATTTTTCTTTTCTTAACAGAGTAAAACTAAATAGTTATTTTCAAAATTGTTTTTCTAAAGTCAATTAATAATTTTATACAATTATGGAGTGTTTCTAAGCACACTGCATTATATCAGCAAAATACACATTTCGACCATAAAGTGGCCATCTTCAGTAGATATTTGTTACTGACGATACACAAGACAGACGACTTATTTTAGTTTGTAATTCACAAAATTATATTCTGTATTGTGTAAAATAGTCTATACAGGGTGGAAACTTTAACTGGAATAAAATTCGTAACTTCGATATTGGCGATTTTTGCAAAAAATCCCGAAACACGCTAAGTATTGTTTTTTCTTGCCCTCATTTCTATGTATATGCTGCTTGTTTATCTGTTCCCGGAAGAGCCCAGCCACCTCCGACTTTTTTTTTTCAAATGGAAAGGTATGTCAAGTGACACCTCGTTTGAAAGGTCTCTTCGCAAGTAATACAACACACTATTTATTTCTTGAATATTTACAAATCCCACGTGATAAAAAAAAACACTTTTATAACTTGAATACTATTTAATGCAACAAATGTTCAAAATGGGCACCGTTTCTTTCTTGGCAAAGTGCAAATCGATGATAACATGCATCTCTAATGTTTTGTAACATTTCTGGTGTGCCCATTTTGAACATTTGTTGCATTAAATAGTATTCAAGTTATAAAAGTGGTTTTTTTTTATCACGTGGGATTTGTAAATATTCAAGAAATAAATAGTGTGTTGTATTACTTGCGCAGAGACCTTTCAAACGAGGTGTCACTTGACATACCTTTCCATTTGAAAAAAAAAGTCAGAGGTGGCTGCGCTCTTCCGGGAACAGATAAACAAGTAGCATATACATAGAAATGAGGGCAAGAAAAAACAATACTTAGCGTGTTTCGGGATTTTTTGCAAAAATCGCCTATATCGAAGTTATGAATTTTATTCCAGTTAAAGTTTCCACCCTGTATAATGTGCTCTGTCTTGTGTAGCGTCAGTGACAAATGTCTACTGAATATGACCACTTTGTGGTCGAAATGTACATTTAGCTTAAATAAATGTATTGGTGAAAAAGCAATATTGTGACTTTATATACAGGGTGAGTTTTTTCGGATGTTTCGAATTTGACCACTTTGTGGTCGAAATGTACATTTAGCTTAAATAAATGTATTTGTGAAAAAGCAATATTGTGACTTTATATACTGGGTGAGTTTTTTCGGATGTTTAGTATGGGGAGCTCGGAAACTAGCGGAGATAGAGAGACGATTAAATGGGGAAAGAATTGAAGTTTTACAAGCTCAATTTCACGAGCTTGTTGTTTTTTGGAAAAATTGCATGGCTAACTTGATATCTCGAAAAACTATATTTTTTGTTATTTTGTTCGGTGTATATGGCTATGTTATTATTGACTTTAGACAAAATGTGTAAAGGAAAGTTATAAGTAATTATGTGCTTAATAATAGTCTAACCGATTATTTTATTTAAGCTATAATTTTTGAGTTATGACACAAACTTGTGTTTTTTCTAATGGAAACCATAGTTGGCCATGACTTTATAAAAAAAGCTCCAACGATTCTAATCATATTCCATATTGCATAGTTATTTTTATAAATAATTAAATTATGGTCATGTTTTTCTTTTCAGTTTCTAACTATTCGAAGTAGTAGGCTATCGAAACAATTGATAGATACTGACGACAATTATAGAGGTGACCGATCTCCTGATCTCTCTGTTTTAGGTTTTTTATTTATGGAGAAAGGTAAAAGATAAGGTGTTTCAAACATAATACGTCACAATAGGACCTTAGAGAAGCTGTACTTACAAGTTACAAATTTTTGCTAATAGTGATGGACGCTCCGTTAGAAAAGCAACAAATTCTGTTTTAAAAAGATGTGCATTAATCATAATGGTCAACCTTTTGAACATGTTTAGTATTAAATACTATGCAAACTATAATTACGTAGTTTTGGTACTACTTTAATTACGTTCTAATATGCTTGTATTGTTTCTCAATTTATCGTCTGTCATTCCCTGTTTAGTAGTTTTGTACTTATGTAGTTTTTTATCAGAAATTATATTTATGTAAAATTGTAATTCGAACGGAATAAACATTTTTCACGAAAATAATAATGTTTATATTTTCCAAATGAAAAGAAAAATTTTAATAACTAACTTGAATTTTATTAATTAACGCTCTGGGCATCTATCAATTGTTTCCATAGCGTACTTCTTGAATAGTTTGAAATTTAAAAGTAAAAAATGACCATAATTTAATTATTTATAAAATAACTATATCTAGTGGTGTATCATTAGAATAGTTGAAAAGGGCATTTTTTATAAGGTCATGGCCAACTATGGTTTCTATTAGAAAATACTCAACTTTGCGTCATAACTCAAAAATTATAGCTTAAATAAAATAATCGTCTAGACTGTATTATTAAGCACATAATTACGTACCACTTTTTCCTTTGCATGTTTTTTCTAAAGTCAATAATAACAGATCCCTAGGCACCGAACAAAATAACAAAAAACATATATTTTCGAGATAACTAGTTAGCCATGCAATTTTTCCAAAAAACAAAAAGCTCATGAAATAGAGCTCGTAAAACTGCAATTCTTTTCCCATTTAATCGTTCCTCTATCTCCGATAGTTTCTGAGATCCCCATACTAAACATCCGAAAAAACTCACCCTGTATATGTTAATTATTTCACAAGCTCTAACCTACTAATTTACACTGCATTATTATTAGAATTGTTTTTGTTTCTGTTATTTTATGTGTTCTGCATAGTTAAGCGTCGAATATCTCAGAAACGCTTCATTTTTTCGAAGTTCAAGAAGTATATTTTTTTATGACAATAAAGCTAACTATTATTATTATAATTGTTTTTCTTTTGTTATTTTATGTGTTCTGCAAAGCTAAGTCTCGAATATCTCAGAAACGCTTCATTTTTTCGAAGGTCAAGGTTTAAGACAATAAAGATAACTAACCGAAAGATGGTATATGATATAAAAAATGCTACCTGAAAGTTTTTATGAAGCAATAACCATAGCAGAATCCCTGTATCTACGGCACTGTGTTTACTGAGATAATTGTAATTATTTGTGAATACGTGTATTGATAGTAGGTGACTCGTCGCAAAATATCAGATTCCAAGTCTACTCTAGTAGAAATATTAATAAGGAAACTGATTTGCTAAGTAACACTTTAAGGTCTTTATTTTGGAAACAAAAGCGATTAGAAAAAAATATACATTTTCATTTAATTTTGCCTTTCTTAACATCAAAACAGAGACAGATAGAGAGGAACATTATTTGTTTATTGTTTTCTTCTTAATTGGAGTACTTACTGGTAGTTTATACAGGGTGAGTCAATAGGACGGGCAGGCTCCATTGCACCTACACCGTTAATGATATCGAAATGAACCAAAATACACTGCAAGCGGGATGCCAAAGTGCAGTTTGTAAAATTATTTTGTCATATTCAGGGTGTTCCATTTTTGCAGGGCAGCCTTCGACCTATTTCTTTTAAATGGCACCCCCTGTATAAATTTACATATTTGAATTTGCCCTGTTTTGGGCTTTATAAATCCGTTTAGGTTTTGCAATTCGCTTTAACCGTTCAGAAGTTGTTCACGTTATTCTAAAAATTAATGCGTTTGCAGACACTTATTAAAAAAATCGCAGGGCACTTAGGTTCTGGGATATCAAGTTGGGACTTTGCCTCAGCCTAAACAATTGACTGAGGTACCTTCTGGCGGCTAAACTGCCTATCTGCATTGTGGCATCACCTTGCTGTGATACATTAATATTGGTAAACTTTGAAGTGGTGTAGGTGTAATCGAGCGTGCCCGTCCTATTGACTCACCCTGTCTATAAATATCTTTTCTTGTTGGATAAGATTTTTATATAAATGTTTTGACTGTTATTTTAAGTACTAAGTACCCAAAGTAAGAAGAAAACAATAAAAAATATTATAATAACTGGTATCCAAATTGGATGAAACTATAACAAAAATAATTTTGACCTGTTCAAGCGTTTTTTCCAAATTCCTACAGGAGAAAACATACAATAAGGTTTTGTAACTTTATACCCTCTCTGCTGGTGATTTGTGTCGTGTCATTGTCATTGTCAGCTCTCGTCGGGCAACCTGACAATAACTCATCGCCCCATATTTCCTGAATTTGACAAACGTTTCTTATTTCATTTAATTCTATTACATTTACCTTATGCCTCGGGTACGATACGAGTGGTGAGCGGTGGCGAATAGTTATGTCTAGAGGCAGCGGTGAGCGGCAAACACAAAGCGTCAACTCTTCCTAGCACGCTGCATTCAAATCGTGAACCAAACGTTTGTTTTGTCGCTCTGCCGCTTGCCTCGGCCGCTCACCGCGCATACCCGAAGCCATAAGCATGCGAGCGAGCATAGATTATGCGTCTTCTTGTTCGAAAAAACATGAATAATTTTCAGCTCTCGCCGGAAGACTATATGTACATAAGAGACTTTTATATGATATTGTACCTGAACAATTTGGCGGAAGACTTACGGCCGGTTCCATAATGGTATTCAAGTTTCCTTTAATCCGAAAAGGCACCTTAAAGTATTTTAACGTGTTCCATAATTGATTTTTAAAAGTCACTTTACGAAAAAGTGTCTTTTATCATATGGAACAGAAGCAAACTTTAAAGTCGACGTTTCTATTAAGTAAGCTTTACATAAAGGATACTTTTCTGTGATATTATGCAACCAGCCCTTATTGTATCATACCTTGCGACCCTCGGTTAACTTTATACCCCCTTCCACCAACGGCAGTGCTGGCAACTTACACTGCAGTATTGTCTACGGTGGAAGCATTTGAGATTGCCCTGGCAGCATCTCGTTTGTGAATGCTTTTCGCAAACGAGTAAATCGATTCCAGCGATTTTTGCCACAGCGATCGCATGCCTAGACTATTGCGCCAAGTTGCCACAATAATAATAATAACAATAATAATAACAGCTAGTACTACTATAAGTGTAATGTATGGAATATTTTGAGGTGGCGCATCTGCATTATTCATGTACAAACTGGCTGCACAAACTGGCTGATGTCGGATGACTTGGCAGTCAGTACAATCTGTTAAACATGGACTTATACATTTGTTGGCTGTACAAGCTTCGTCGGATGGACAGTCGGAGTCAAGTATGCATTGAGGTCTGCATCCGTCGTACGGATCACCTACGTACTCTGGTAAGCAGGTGCAAGTATTGACGTCAAATTTTGATGTACACATAGCGTTGGTGCCACAAGATGGCTTACATTTTGTTGCACTTCCCTCAGCAGTTGAACTCTCTGCAAGCACAATTCATAAGTGACATCGGAATGCGGGGAATTCTAAATACTCACCTGATGGTGTGCACTTAATTAATGGGTCTCCTTCGGATTTAGGGGGGCACACGCATATGGGCGAATGGCTGATGGCTAGACAGGTGGATTCAGAACCGCACGTATTAATGCAAGGATTCGTACATGTCTGATTAATGCAGGCCATATGGTTTTTACATTCGGAGTTGCTAACGCACTCTGGATGGCACTTCGGGGGTTCCCCGATGTAGGTAGCCAAGCATGGGTATGACGGAGGTTCGACCGTTTTGTTGCATTGAGATTTGGGTCCACAGGAGGTAGTTGATACAACTTCTAAACATATTGGTACATATATTACGTGCAATTTTTGCTCTATTGTGAACGTACCAATTTTGTTACATTTAAGAAATGGGTCGCCAGTATAACTTGGAGGGCAACTGCATATCGGAATGTGGCGGATTACATCGCAGTGAGAGTCAATACCGCATGCCCCTGGACAGGGATCTACACATTTTTGATTTAAACAATCCCGACTTAGGGGACAATCCGAATTGATAGAGCATTCGGGCCTGCATCTTGGTGGTATTCCGATAAATCCAGGGACGCATGAACAGTCTGGTTGGTCGTTTACGCTTTCACACTTGCTGTTTGGACCGCATGGAGACGGATTGCATGCAGTCCGTATTTCTATAACTGCAGATAAATATTAGTACCAAGCAACTAAAATATCATATAACAAACCTGGTACTTTATAACACGAATGAGGTCCATTTCTTTTATAGCCAGATAAGCATACGCATATTGGGCTGTGATCATTAACTTCACACTTGCTATTATTGCCACAAAAATCTTCACATGGATCTACGCATTTGTTGTTGTTGCAACATTGTTTACTCTCACATTCACCGTTGAGTACACACGGAGGCCTGCACCCTCTCAATGGGTCTCCGAAATAATTTTGTTTACACGTACACTCTCCATCTGTACATATTGCATTGGAGCCACAAAGCACTTTTTCGCACTTATCCGCCTCTGCCTGTGGGTTTGGGTAGCATTTTGCGAAAGGATCTCCGGCGAAACCATTGGGGCATGTGCATAAAGGTGTATTGTTAATCACCCTACATTGAGCTTTAGCACCACACAATCCCTCACAAGGGTCTTTACAACGTTTCCTTATGCATGCCAAGTTGCTAGAACATTCCGAGTTACTGGTGCATTCTGGACGACAGTTGGGTGGGTATCCTATGTAATTAGGCAGACACGAACATAAAGGTGCGCCGCCTACATCACTACAATTTGAGAATGAACCACAGGGGGACGGTCTACATGGATTTGTCACATCTTGAAGTTTAGTATCTGATATAAAATTGTTATGAATATATTATATTTTGGGATATCGAAAGACTTACCCGAAAGAGGATAACAACTGGTGAACGAATCTCCAGAGTATCCTTCTTTGCACGAACAAATGGGATTATGGTTAACAACTTCACATACGGCATTTGAACCACAGGTTCCAGGACAAGGATCGGTGCAGTTTTGATTAATACAAGCTCTATTTTTCGGACACTCAGCACTATTGACGCATTCCGGTCTACAATCAGGCGGACGCCCAATATAACCACGGCGGCAACGACAAGTAGAATTAACCCATGTTGTTCTAATCTCGCTGTTGGGGCCACACCGGTCATTAGTTTTATTTGCATCAAGACCATGACCTTGTTCACGTAAGCAGTATTTGAATGGATCTCCTCTGAATCCAGGAAGACAATAGCAAAACAGAAGATGGTTTACAACTTCGCATTTTGCGTTTTCACCACACCTTGATGTGCATGGATCTTGACATTGATTGTTTATGCACCCCATGCTTTTGGGGCAATCCGTGTTTAAGGCGCACTCAGGTCTACACGCTTTGTAAGGATCACCAAAGTAGTTGGGCAAGCACGTGCATGAAGCTTCTCCTTCCAGTTCAGTGCAATTTGTGTTTGAACCGCAAGGCGATGGGTAGCACACTGTTAAGTGTTTTTGAGCTGCAAAATATATTGTGCCAGTGCACAACATTTAGAGGTGTTTATGGTTAACTTATTAATGCTTGAATTAAAGTAAACCAGTAAAAAGGCCCAGGGATAGTTTCCCCAAACCAGTCGTTCGCAGCCGACGTTGAACTGTAGGTGCCATACGTCATTGTAACTACGATACAGACACTCATACACTGACGTATGCGGGGAAATAGCCTACGCTCGACATCGAGTATGGCACTCCAAGAAGAAGTGAAAAGGAGTGAAAATGATAAAAAATGAAAAAAAAATACACTATTCATAATATATAAGTTTTTCCCAGGTATTTTATGTCGCATTACATTATTAAGGCGCAGTCTTATCGCAGTAACATCAGTTGTATACAAATATGTGTTTCTCTAAATCAGCGTTTCCAAAATTTTTATACGACGGAGCACTTCAAGTCTTGAAATATTAACGAAACGCCTGGGTCATTTGGAAGAAAATTTCAGACAATTCCTAAAAGTTACTATTTTTTTTTTACGAATGCCCAAAATCTACAATTAATTTGCAAAATACCTAATAATAAATCCACAAAATCATGCAAAATGCCATCCTAGTTCTTTATAAAAAAAAATTATCTACAAAAATATACACATTCCACAAAAAAGTCAAGAAAAGAAAGGTTACTAAATAGTTTTACAACTACTAGAAAGTCTACTATTATTTTGGATGCGAGTTAAAAACACAGAAAACTTCAAAAGACTAACTTCTTGAAAACCCATGCAATACCAAGGCACGGAAGTGCCTTGGGAAAAGTTACTATTTTTTTGCGAATGCCAAAAATCTACATCAATCTGCAAAATACCTAACCATAAATCCACAAAATCATGCAAAATGCCATCCTAGTACTTTACAACAAAAAAATTACCTACAAAAATATACACATTCCACAAGAAAGTCAAGAAAAGAAAGGTTACTTAATAGTTTTACAACTACTAGAAAGTCTACTATTCTTTTGGATGTGAGTTAGACACAGAAAACTTCAAAAGACTAACATCTTGAAAACCCATGCAATACCCAGGCACGGGAGTGGATAAAAACGCGAAGAAAGTGATTGAGTGAAAACTTAGGAAACATCTGTAGGTTGAGACTCCCAGGACGTCCCTCAAAGAGATGGCAACAAAGCTGAATTTCATCAATAGCGTGAAGAACACAGATACCTAGTGCACAGAAATTATAATTTAAGAAATTACTAAATGGTTCATAAAATCTCTCGCGAATGTTACAAATACATATAATACCCAACTACAAATACAAGAATCGAAAGTTGTAAGTCTAAAAACAAAAATGGCAAAGAAATCCAATCACAAAGTTAATTAAAATTAAAATTGAATACAAAAACCCATAAATAAAACTATATCCCATATCCCATATTCCATAAAAAAGGCAAATACTAAAAGGTCTACTATTACTTCGGAAAATACCTCGTCATGAATATAAAAGTGAAAAATTTGCAAACTATATCCTTAAACTATTCATAAAATTTGAATAAATTAATAAGATACAAGTGTAAAAGGAAAAGAACAAGAACAAGAAAAAGAATTTGAAGAAACAGAACTAGACATTCTGACAATAATGGAAACAAAGAAGAAAGGAAAAGGTCTAATAAAAACTAGAAATGGACACACACTAATATGCACTGGAGCGAAAGAAGAAAAGAGGCGGCAAAAGGAGTGGTATGCCTTAAACATCGGAAGAGAGAAAAGGAGATAGAAAAATGGGAACAGATGAACAAGGTATTACTAATAGTGAAACTAACCTACAAAACAACGAAGAAAACGTATACAATTATAACGGTATATGGGCCAAACGATGATGACACCACGACCAATAAGGAATAATTCTGGACACAACAAGAATAAGCAGTAGAAGTAGCAGAAGGAAACATATATATATATATATAAGGCGACCTAAACAGCTGAGTTGGAAAACAAGACTTAACATACAAAGCCGCAATAGGGAAGTACGGAGAAAACACCAGAAACGACAACAGAAGAAGACTGCTAAACTTCTGCATAATACACAACCTAATAATCACGAACACATTCGTGAACTTTTTGGAGTGCAAGAAGAAAAGAGGCGGCAAAAAGAGTAGTATGCCTTATACATAGGAAGAGAGAAAATGAGAAAGAAACATGGGAACAGATAAACGAGAGATTACTAACAGTGAAACTAATCAACAAAACAACGAAGAAAACGAACACAATTATAACGGCATATGGGCCAAACGATGATGACACCACCACCAAGAAAGCAGAAGGAAACATATATATATATATATATATATAGGAGGCAACCTAAACAGTTGAGTTGGAAAACAAGACCCAACATACAAAGCCGCAATAGGGAAGTACGGAGAAAACACTAGAAATGACAACAGAAGAAGACTGCTAAACTTCTGCATAATACACAACCTAATAATCAGGAACACATTCTTCAGACAAAAAAACATACACACAATCACCAGAGCAGAACAAGCGAGAGATAGAAAATCGACAATAGACTATATAATGACGGAAGGGACAAACAAGAAACAAATAATGGATACAAGAGTATGAAGGGGGCCGGAAATAGGAAGCGACCACTACGAAGTGATAACACAAATACGAGAAAACAGCAACAACGTAACAAAGGCAGAACCAAATTAAAAGACTATAAGCTGAACAACGAAGAATACAAAGAAGTAATGGAGAGAGAATTACAAAAAAATACAACACAAAAAGCAACAAAAACAGAAAATTTAGAACAAATGTGAAAAAATCTCAGAGAAAGCATAATTAAAGTGGCAAGTAGAATATGCAGAAACAGTAAGAAAGAAATAAACAAATATCGAACAGCCAGGTGGTCAACTGAAGTAAGAGACCAGGTAAGAACAAAGAAACAAGCATGGAAAAAATACCTCAACAACAAAACTCCCTTGGTTTGTACGAAGCCTTTAAATACGAAGAATATAAAAACGCCAGAAACAAGGTAAAGCAGATACAAACTCAAAAACAAACATGTGACGTACCTGAAGGGCAGTCGGCGCGTTAGGCCGTGGAGCGAGTGGAGGGTCCCTTCGAAGTAGTGACGAGGGCCAGGCTCTCGGTGTCAGAGAGTGGGGGGGTTAAAAAAAAGGCTCCACGTAATTTTACCTCGTTGCTACTTCGTCGCAAGGGGGGCTCCACCTTACCTGCGTGGGTGGACGGCAGACAGTCAGCGAAGTTCAGAAATCACGAACTGTCACAACGCTGACCGTTTGGCGCCAACACCACCAGGTTTAAATCTCGCAGTGAGAATAGAAAACTGTAAATGAGATAAATGAGAAAGAAAACTGTAACTGAAATAAATGAATGAGAAAACGTGGGGGAACAAAAAATAACAGGTGTGAGTTTGTAGTGTAATATCGGCGTTTATTCACACACACAAATGACAGACACCGTGCCCGCGCTCCTGAAAAAAAATACCTCCGAACGCCACCCTTTCGCGCAGGGTTTACCCTATTCGGCCGAATAAAATAAGCTCCTAATCGTGCGATTGAAAGGGCCGAGGGAGCGACCTTTCTCGTACACTAGCGCAAAACACGTACGACACAATTTACACGTAGACGCAATTTACACACAAGAATAAACAGAAAAGTGGCCCAATCGAGCACACAAAAAAAGAAATTATATATATTGTCTGGCCTGAGTTCCGGATGGTCTCGCCGTTGGCTGGGTTCAGCCCCGGGATGTCGGCGGTTTCCGTCGACGGCGCCTGGGCTAGGTCCGCGGCCTCCAGCCAAGAATGGTTTTGGCCGAGCTGTTTAGCCCGTAGCCAAACGCCTACAAAGCACATGGCCTTAATCAAAATGGCCGGACACGTGGCTTCACGAAGAGGAGAAGAAATAACTACTTACTCAGGTGTTATGAGCGTGTTCTCTGCCCCGTAGTCGATGCCTCAATCCCCCTCAAGGGTGGTTAGCTGAGAACCGTTGATTATTCCCGTAAACCGGATGGTGATATACCTTATCTGCAACGGTTCGTCTGGCACGATCTATACTGGGCACGAGTCAATTCAGTTCTGCCTCGTGGCGGCGCTCCTGCCGGCGAATTTTAAAAATCGCTCACGGGGAAACGCGTCACCACAACAAAAAAAAATGCAAGCATGGTTGCCTACCGTGCAGGTCTATACGCCAGTTAATTATTAAAAAGCCGTTTCTGCCAACGCTATTTTTGGACCGTTACAAACAGAAGCAATCGGAAAAATTTGGAGACAAACTCGAAAGAAATAGGACGGAAAACCAAAAACTATTCTACATTGTAATCAAAAGGAACGGCAAATAAGCAACAGAGAGGATCATAAAAAGCGGAAACAGATAAGTACTTTGAGAAGAAAAAGAAATAGGAGAAAGATGGAAAGAATTCTTTGAAGAACTATTGGGAGCCACAGAAGATGAAGAGGAGGATAACAAAGAGACAAATAGAATAGAAGCAGATACAGTAGAGGGAGAGGATATAACAGAAGAAGAAGTTATAAACGCAATAAAGGAACTGAAAAACGGAAAAGCGGCAGGAAGTGACAGTATCACCAGTGAAATGATCAATCACATGGGCACAAAAGAGGAAGATAGGTTTCAGGAAATAATAAGGAAAGCGTGGATAAAGGAGAAACCACCGAGCGACTGGCAGATACTACCGATATTTTAAAAAGGGGACTAGAAGGAATGTAAAAATTACAGAGGAAGAACCCTGGCAGAGACAGCGATGGAAATATACGAAAAAATCGTAGACAGAAGGTTAAGAAAAGTAATAGAGAATACACTACAAGACCAACAGAGCGGATTTAGAAGCGGAAGAAGCGTACAGGACCACATATTCACGATCAAACAAATATACGAAAAACTAGATGCAGACACAAAAATTTACATAGTGTTTCAAGATCTTGAGAAAGCATTCGATAAGGTACCAAGAGCAAAACTATGGGAAACACTGAAACAAAGAAAGGTAAACGACAAAATGATAAGGAAAATAAAAAATATATGCGAAAACAACACCAACAATGTAATGTGCAACAACACACAATAGGAACCTTTTATAACTAAAAATGGGCGAAGACATATAGGGAGTTTAATTACCACACAATTTTTTACTTACGTGGACGACATAATAAAGAAATGCACACCAGAGAGCAACAAGAAATGGTTAGTAGGCTACAAAAACATGGAAAAAATAGGAATATGGGAAAGATAATTTGAAGACGATGTAATAATAATAACAAAAACATCAAAACAACTACAAGAAAGAGTAAACTTATAAAACACAGAACTAAAGGTAAAAGTAATGAAGCTGACCATAAACAAAACAAAAGTAATGGTAGCAGGGAAACATAAACCAGATACAAATAGAAATTGACAACTAAAAACTTGAACAATTAAAGACATACAAATACCTGGGAGTAGAACTGAATGCAGACGGAATGAAGAGACGGAAATAAATAGCAGAATAAGAAAAACTTAAAGACTATACCAGGCGATAAAAAACACAGTCACAAACAAAAAAGAAATAAGTAAAGAAACAAAATTAAAGTTTACAAAACAATATGCCGTACAATACTAACATGGGGATGCGAAACGTGGAAGCTAGATAGAACGAGAAAAAATAGCGAAGCAAGCGAAATGAAAGTCCTTGAAGAATCAAAGGAGTTAGGAAAATAGACAAAATAAGAAGCATAAAAATAAGAGAAGAATTAGACATAGAGCCAATACAACATTATATGGAGAAACGATAGTTCAGATAGTGGGGACATATGCAAAGAATGGACAATTAAACATAATCGAAAAAAGTGAGGGAAGAAAAGTCAAAGAAAAAGAAAAAGAAAGAAACACCGAGGAAGATATGGGATGACAGAATGAAAACAATAAAAGGAAACAAAAATTAAAGTTCTTCCTTTTATATTATTTCTTAATAAAATTTTAAATTCATTATGAAGAGTTATAATAATTTGTACTCATGCTGAAAAATTTGATGGTGTTAGGAGATCAATTAAAGAATTATTAATAATTTTTAATATTGGGGAGCCTAATAGATGAAATAGGGAAACATGGAAAGAAGAGAATGAACTAGCAACGGGCAGCACTAAATCGAAGAACTTCATGAACGAAAAACGGTAACAGCAGATGAAAATGAAAAAGAAAACAACACACCTACAGCATTGTGGTAGAAGGTATACTGATATATACAAAACATTTCACATCTATTTTGTACGTGTATACCGGAAAGTGCAATTGTTTTGTAAAATACCTAACCATAAATTCAAATTCAAACGATTGCCAAATTAATCCTAGAACTATTCCGAAACTTTAATATAAATACCAAAAGGTTACTATTTTTTTTTTCGAATACCAAAAATTTTGGAAAATACTCCAAATGGAGCAAAACAAAATTGAACTATTCTAAAAATTATAAATAAAGGGACACAAATAGTCGTGAAAAATCCAGATATATCAAAAATGTCAATTTACTACGTTACTACGTTATTGGTTTCTTATAGAAGATATGCAATACTCACATGGTTGCACAATGCATTTTATCAATGGGTCTCCAATATAACCTTGGTTGCAGATACAGTTTGGCGAGTGACTAACGACTGTACAATTTGTATTTTTTCCGCACGCCCCAGTACATGGGTCTTTACATTTTTTGTTGATGCAGGCCAAATCGTCAGGACACTCCTCGCTTCCAATGCATTCAGGCTTACAATTTGGTGGATCGCCAATGTAGTCGAGTAGACAGGAACATTCTGATGAACCATTTACGACTTTGCACTCGGCGTTCGAGCCACATGGTGAAGGTAGGCATGGACCTTCCGGCTCAGGTGCCGATGTTTCTTCTATATATCAGTACGAGGGCTATATTTTTATGTACATCTTATTTGAGATTCTTACCTGCAATGACACATCTAGTAAGTGGATCCCCAGTATAATTGGATGGGCAACTACAAATGGGGTTGTGGTTGACTACTTTACACTGTGCCTTAATTCCACAGGTTCCCAAACAAGAACTGATACACCTTTGATTTAAACAAGCTTCACTATCAGGACATTCTGAACTGGTTGCACATTTAAGCTCGCACTTCGGTGGTCTTCCTACGTAATTAGGTAAGCAATGCGGACACACTGTCGAAGATCCAATCTTCCTGAGTCTTGCATATGGTCCACATCTCAACGAAACTTTAAAATCCTCGCCAACGGAGGATATATGATATTCTATAATATAATGTAACAAACTTACACCTTATTGAACATTTTTATTTTAGAAAATATAACTGCTACTCTCAATAAGTATGTTTATTTAATATTCACATTTATTTGTTAACAAATTAAATGTGACTACTTATTGCACTATCAATATCCACGTTTACAATATATACTACAGTGACATAGATACACACATTTTAAACCAGGCTATAACATCCATAGTTTCTGTTTCTGTTTATGTTAATATTAAAATTAAAATTAGTACATAGGTATGATAAGATCAAATTACATTACATTATTATTTAATGACATAGTTCAGCAAAACATTTTATACATATTTAAATACCCGCTCCCAAGAGCCGTTACCGAAGAAAATTGACTTACTTACCATTAAAACAGGATACTTTTATCACAACGAAAATACTAACAAATAATATAACTACATTCATTTTAAAACTCTCATTCACCATTGATTAGTATAATCCTGCGCATCGTTTAAATAGACGCAAGCGAACTCGCACCTTGAAGATAAATTGAAATGACGCAATAATTTGCTATTTACATTATTTCGATAGCCTTCGCCGGAGAATGTCCATCCTCTTAGCACTGCAATAAGCACAATGTTTATGACCATCTTAAATAACAGGTTAGAGCAAATAATTGGGTGTCATTAAAATTATTCAAATATGTTTTTTCTTCATTTTACCGAACCGGATTCTTGATACAAACTATAGAACGTATAATCAAATTAGTTATTTTGGGTAATTAAGCTTAAAATTCGTACAATATTCTGCTATTATACAAAATACAAATTGTAGATTTGCGCGACATCGATGTTTGATGAGAAATACAGTAGTAGTAGACAATCTTTATTAGGCTTCGACCCATGTGGTCTTTCCGCCTTTAGGTTTTACATTTTATATATTGTATACATTGTAAATTCTATAAGATGGATGATGATGATGATGATGATGGTGGTGAGCAGTGGTGATGTGAATGATGAGAACAGGTATGCCAAAGTCATTCTTTGTATATTTCGTATAATGTGTTTGAAGGGTGCTTTATGTTCGTTCGTCTAGTGGCTCGTTCGATGCATAGTTTGTCCATAATTGTCCAGTTTGTTTCATTTTGTTTGAATTTCTGTCTGAGTTTTCCGTGTCTGTCTAGTATAGGTGGGATGTTTGTGGTGTTGTACAGTTCTGCGTTGGATATATTGTGAAGGGAGTTGTCGGTGTGTCTGATTTTGGAGATGATTCTGATTGATTTTCGTTCTGTCTTCTGTATTGTGCGTTTTGTGAGTTCTGTGGCGTTGCTTAATATGATGTGTCCGTAGTCGATGATAGGTCTGCATATTGATTTATATATTTTAGCCGCTGTATATGTTGAAATGCCTTGGTTTTTATACGTCAGGCTGCGGAAGTGTTTTGATCGTTTGATAGTTTCGGTCCTAGTCCGTTGCGTATGTGTCTTGAATTTATTTTTTGTGTCGTATATGATGCCTAGGTATTTAATGTTCGTGTCTGGTCGTATTGTAATATTTTGGATGTCGATTGTGGGTGAGTAGTTGGTAATAGTATGGTTGGGGATAAGGAGCTGGCATTTGGTAGGATTGGGTGTGAGCCTCCACATACGGAACCATTCCATTGTAGTGTCTGTTAGTTGTTGTAGGTTGTGCATTGTAACGTCTAGTTTTTTGTCATGAGATATGATGGCGGTGTCGTCTGCGTATTGTAAAATATATGATTTGAGGTTTATATGAGTCTTGTCGGCGAAGTTATGGTTGTATATGTCATGGCAGTATATGTTGTAGAGGGTTGGTGAGATTGGGGAGCCTTGAGGCACCCCTTGAAGTGGTGAGAATGTTTGTGAGAGTGATCTGTTTGTCTTGATCTGTATTTGTCTGTTTGTTAGGAATTGGTTGGTGATGTCTATGAGGTACATTGGTATTCCTAGAGTGTACATTTTGTACAGGAGGCCTTTGTGCCAGACAGTGTCGAATGCCTTGTTTATGTCTAGGAATACCGCCGCCGTGTGTCCGTTCTGTAAGTGTGTAGCTTGTATGTTATTTGTCATGATAAATAGTGGGTGGGTGGTCGAGTGATTAGGTTTGAAGCCGAATTGGTATGTGGGTATATATGCATCTGCTAGTATAGATATTCGTTTTTTTAGGATGTGTTCGAAGTTTTTGCCGAGAACTGGGAGTAACGTTATTGGTCGGTAGCTGCTAGGTAGTGAGTGGTCTAGACCGGGTTTTGGGATTGTTATTATGGTGCCTCTCTTCCATATTTCTGGGTAAGTTTTCTCTCGTAGGCATAGTTCGTATAGTTTTATTATGTATTTATGAATTTCATCTGACAGGCTTCTGAGCAGGTGTTTAGTGATTAGGTCAATGCCAGGGATGGTGTTTTTGCCTGTATTTAATATGTCGTAGTATTCGTCTTCAGTTATGTTTGGTGGTTCTTCGTTGTCTGTGTTTTGGTTTAGATGTCTGTCGTACCAGTCGTTCACGTATGTAAAGTTATCGTTATTATATGTAGGGTCGTCGATGGGGGTGAAAGCTGATTTGAAGTGGTTTGCGAAGGCGGATGCCTTTTGTTCGTCTGTCGTATGCTCTTTGTTGCCTTGTACGAGTGTAGGTGTTCGTGATGTCTTTTTGTATTTTGTCAGTCGTTTAATTTTAGTCCAGTAGATTGTTCCTCGGTCTTTCTCAATTTCTTGGCACACTTCGAGCCATTTGTGTGATTTGTATTGTTGTGTCATTGTCTGTATGTTTCTGTTTAGTCTGTTAATTGTTGTTTTGGCGTCTCTGTTACCTGTCCGTATGTATTCTCTGTACATTTTTCGCTTGTTCTTGATTAGTGTCAGTATATACTTAGGTAGCCTATGTTTGTAGAATGTTTCGTTTGTTTGGGGACTGTGTTTTGTTATTGAGCTAGTGAGTTTTGTCTGAAATTCCGTTAGGTGGTGCAATTCTATGTCTTGTCTTTCGATTTTGTTCACGTATGTCATCATGTCTTTATTTACTGCCTTTGCGTTTGTAAGTTTCAGGTTGATTTTCGTCTTGTTTGTTTCGGTCGTTGGCGGTCGGTCAAGCTTCACTGTGAATTTAATGGCCAGGTGATCTGAGCAGAGGTCAGGTGTTACTTCTATTTCTATTATGTTGTTAGTTAGATTGTCTGTATGTAGTAGTATGTCTGGTGTGGTGTCGTTATTGTTGGGCATAATGAATGTTGGTTGCGTGTACTGTCTTATGAAGTCTGAGTTGCTTATGAACGTCTGTAATTGTCGTCTCTTTTGTGGGTTTAGATTGAAGTCGCCGATGATAATCGAATATCTATACAGGGATGCTTTTATGAAGATGTTCTGTTCGATTGGAGAGTATGGGTGGATGTATATGAGAAAGATGTGGAGTTTGTCATTGTCGAATGGGATCGTAAGGTGGAGGCATTCGTTTAGTGGGTTGTTTAGTACTGGTGGGTTGGCTTTCTGTGGTCTGTATCGTGGGTTTACCTGTATCAGTGATCCTCCTCGTGTATAGATGTTGATGTGTCCATGTTTTTGTATGGTTTCCCAGTTCCTGTATGTCACGTTTGTGTCGGTTTTGGTCTTGGTTTCCACGAAGAGGCATCCGTGAATATCGTTTGTCTCTATGTATTTATTTATTAGTGTCCGTTTGTTACTATAGCAGTTAATGTTTGCGTATATGAGAGTCAGTCAATCGTTTTGTATGTGGGTGATGGCTTGTGTGGCGTGATTTGAGGGTTCTGTCGGTGATACGCTGTCTGGTGCTTGTCTGTCGAATATGATTATATACATCCTGTTACCGGAGAATACAGCTTGGGTGTCAATGTCATATTCGATTATAAATCGTTTTCTGAGTTTTTTAAGGAGCTCTTCTCTGTTCGTGTTCTGTGTGTTGTTTATGTCCTGTGTATATGTGATGATAATGTGGTCATGTATGGTTAGTGGATTATGGATTCTATTATTATGGGTGATAGACTTTGGCATACCTGATGATTTTTTGTTTATGTTTTTGATCCTGATGTTGGGGATGCCTTCTATGGGTGTTGTGGGTCTCTTTGGGCATCTGGGTGACCAAGCTGCGTGGTCCTCGGCGTTGCAGGCGGCGCATTTTGGTGGCAGTGGTGAGTCGCATTTTATTGTGTCATGTGCCCCTTGACACTTGGTGCAAGTTTTTCCCTTCTTGCATTCTTCTGTTGTGTGGTCGTATGCGGAGCATTTGCTGCACGCATGTGGTATAGGTTTTGGTGGTGAGCTTTGTATCAATCTGTAGAACCTATTTAGGTAATATAACCCTCCGTCATGTGTCATTTTTTCAAAGGAATCTATGTCTCCGGTTATTATTCTTATCATCGAAGTCGGTGTGTCTGTTGCTCTTGCTATTATGCGTTTGCAATATCTGTAGGTGTAGTTCATGTTTCTGAGTTGGTTGCCGATATCTTCGTCTGGGATTTCTCTTTCCACTCCAGTGAGGATTATGGAGTATGATTCCGTGTATATATGTTGTGTGTTTTGTTTGGTGAGCAGTAGTGCTTGTTGGGTTCGGAACGTTTGGACGAGGTGCTTGTCCACCATTTCTTGGAGTTTGATTCTAGATTCGTTATTGTTTGTTTTTAAATTGAAGTGGTTGTTTTCTATTTGTATTATTATGTCCTTATTATTGGGCATGTGCGTTTCCCACAGGCGTGCAAGTTGTATACGTGTGGTGGTGGTTTTAGTGTAGATTTCATAATGGTGTTTGAAGTGGTTGTATTTGTTTGCTGGTTGCGGTTTTTGTTGTGTTGTGTGTGTGATTTGGCTTCCTTGTGTGGGAGCGGCTGCTTGTGTGTGTGTGAGTGCTTTTTTGTGTGTAGGTATTTCAGGTGTCTGCTGCGATGGTTCGTTCCGTGTTTGTGTCTTGGGTTTTTTGTTAATTGATTCGTCTTTCCGCGGCCGGCCTCGCGGCCGCTTGAACTGTGGTTTTTGCCCTGGATATGCCGTGGATTGTGGGCTATTGTGTTCTCCATCTGACGAAGTTTGTCCTGTTTCAAACAATTTTTTTTTTTTTATATATTTTAATAATGTTACAATCTAGTCTTAGACTAATAAGTAACTTAAATCTATTCCTACTGTACTAAAAGTTTGTTTGATTTTCCTAGGAGTCACCCACTGGTTTCCTAAAATTGTTCTGTCATTTAACATTAAACATTAAACATTTGGTGTACCGCATTCATGTACACTATGACAAGCACTGCTCTGCTTTTTGAACTGTCACTGGTGCCTAGCGCATTACACCAACTCGAACGGTTTCTTCCTCTTGAGTCTTCTTACAATATCAGCGTTGTCAAGAAGCAGGATAGCCTCGGTACTCACATGCTGGTGAAGTCTTTCCTCATGCCTCCTCGCACATTTCCGTATTTCACTCTCCACAGATTCCACTCCAAGGTCGTTGTGGAAGTTGTCGTTCCTAATGTACCAGGGCGCATCTACGATGTTTCTTAATACTTTGTTTTGGAATGTTTGTATTATTTTTATATTACTCTTTTTGGTGCAGCCCCAGAGCTGTATTCCATATGTCCACACTGGCTTTAATATCTGCTTGTAAAGTAGTAGCTTATTGTGAATTGATAAAGCAGAGTTTCTTCCCAATAGCCAATACATTTTTCGATATCTAATACCTAACTGCTCTCTTTTCTTTTTCACATGCGTTTTCCAACGGAGCTTTGTGTCCAGTGTGAAGCCGAGGTATTTGGCTGTGTTGGCGTATGGTATTATCTGACCATTCATAGTTACTGGGGAGTGTTCTATCCGTTTGTTGGTGAAGTCTATGTGGACTGACTTGGACTCATTAAGCTTTATTCTCCATTTTTTTGTCCAACTTAGAATTTTGTTGGTTGCTATTTTGAGATTGTTTGCTGTTTCTTTATTGGTTTTGCTGACAGCTAGAATGGCAGTATCGTCAGCGAAAGTAGCAGTTGTGTTATTTTCCAGTTCTGGGAGGTCACATGTAAAGAGTAGATAGAGCACCGGGCCCAGGACACTACCCTGCGGCACTCCGGCTTTAATTTCTTTAAGATCAGAGTAGCTATCTTCCTGCTTGACCCTAAAGTATCTTCCTGATAAATATGACATCAAAATTTCTGTGTATTGTTTGGGAAGAGTCCGCTTTAGTTTGTGGTGTAGCCCTTCGTGCCAAACCTTATCAAATGCTTGTGCCACATCCAAAAATATTGCTGAACAAACTCTTTTCTCTTCTAATGCCTTTTCAATAACACTAGTTATTCTGTGGACTTGGTCCACTGTAGAGTGTTTATGTCTGAATCCAAACTGGTGATTTGGGATCAGGTTTCTTCTTTCGATAATAGGCTGTAATCTCTTGAGAAGTAGTTTCTCAAAGAGTTTAGACATAACGGGTAGTAGTGAGATTGGTCTATATGAAGTGGCTTCATGTGGAGGTTTTCCTGGTTTTGGTATCATAACTATCTCCGCCACTTTCCACAGCGTAGGTACATATTTGAGTCTAAATGCAGCATTTATAAGGTTTGTAAGTTTGACTATGGCTTTTCTTGGGAGCTGCTTCAATATTTCTCCTGTTATAAACTCAAAACCTGGGGCTTTCCTCGGATTAATGTTGTTATTGATTTCGTTCGTAACCTCTTTAGGGGATACAGTTGTAATAATTTTATTTACTTGAATAATGTCATCGGTGAATATTTCCTCTTCTTGTACATTATGCGGTGTAAAGATGGTTTCAAGATGTTCGGCAAATCGTTGTGCTTTTTGTCCGTTACTTCTGGCCCAGCTTCCATCCTCGTTCTTGATTGGTGGTATCTGGGTGATGGTTTTTTTTATTCTTTTAGTTGCCTTCCAAAGGGAATGATCCCTGTTGTTAGTCATTTCTCGCAGGTAGCTACTAATTGATTCCTCCTTCAGTTCTTTTATCTCTCTTTTCAGTAGTTGCGCAAGGTTATTTAATTTAGTCTTGTCTTGCGGGGCTCTGGTTTGGAACCATTTACTTCATGCTTTTCTTTTTTCCGTTAACAAGTTTTTTATCTCTTTTGGATAGTTATTACCCTTCAGCCGCTTTTTAATTACAGGAGTATTTTCCCAGGATACTCGTTGAATATCATTAATAAACTTCTCCACTTCTGAATCCAATTGCTCTTCTTGTTTAAGTGGGACGTCTAATTGTATTGTTTCGTCGAGGGATTTTTTAAAACTTTCCCAATCGGTAAACCTATTCACCAGCGTTGGATAGTTTTCTTTTTGAATAATGGTTTCACTCAGAGTTAAGAATATAGCCGAGTGATCAGAACATAAGTCTTGACATTCGTCTATTTGGAGATAACTTGCCGATATATTCTTGATGACAAAGAAGTCGATCAGGTCAGGTATCTTGTTAGGGTCTGTTGGCCAATATGTTGGTTTGCCCGTGGATACAGCTTCACAACCATGTTCACTTATTGCAGTTCTCTGCCTTTTGTACTGGTTAGTCTGGATCCCCAGTGGGTGTTTTTTGCGTTGAAGTCACCGCCTATTATATATCTATTACCTAAGCATTTAAACATTTCGAGATATTCTTCTTTTTTTATCGAGTGTCTTGGTGGACAGTAAATCCCTGACACGGTTAAGGAGGTTCTTTTCGTTTTTATGCTTACAGCTGTGAGTTGCATTTTGTCTGTTGCATATTTGGGTTCTTCCCAATGTTGAATGTTTTCCTTGATTATTATTGCACTTCCACCTTTCGCGTCGTTGTCTGGATGAGTAGTGTGGTAAGTTTTATATCCTCGAAATTTAATAAATGATTGACTAGTGAAATGTGTCTCAGAAATGAGGCACACATCAATGCTTTCTGTCTCTAGGACTACCTGCAACTCTTGTTGATGATTGAGGAGGCCGTTGGAATTCCATGCAAGTATCTTAAGAGTACTATTCATTATGATTGGTTTTAGGTATAGCTCCTTTTGTGCTATATTCTAATCTTTTCAGTCGTTCATCAATTGTGGAGATGGAGGTTTTTTGTTTATCAAGTTTGTCTAAGATGAGTTGCAACGTATGTTCAATGGTGCCGTTCTGATGATTAGTCTGTTGTTCATTAATGAAGTTGTTTGCAACTGATTGTGAATATAGTTGGTTCTTGTCGTTCGTTTTTTCCTTGATGTATCCGTCATTATTGGCTTCCTTTGGCTGCTTATTATTGCCTGTTTCCTGTTGTCTCTCTGGCAGTTTTGGTTTGCTTTTGCTCATAGCTTTGTTCTTTATATTTTGTAGTTCTATAGCAACTTTGCAGCCTCTGTAACTAGCTGGATGTTCTTTCCCACAATGTACACATTTTGGTTTACTATTCATAGGTTTATCACAGTCTTTGGTGAGGTGTTTTCCTACGCACCTAACGCATCTAGGCTCCTTATTACAGTATTTTTGGGTGTGCCCATATGCTTGGCACCTTTTACATTGAGGTACTAGCTTTGACACTCTCAAGGGTTCTATTTCCACTTTACATCTTAATATGTGGGTGATACTGTGCACTTTATTTATGTCTTCGCTTGGGTCGAAAGTAAGTATAAACATGTCGAGGGGTTCCTTAGTCCTCCATTTTAGTTTATTTATGGCATCCAGAGCTTGGTATCCTCTATTTTTAAGATCTTGAACTATTTTGTCACGGGTACATGTATGATGCAGATTTTTAGCATAAACTCTGATTGGTCTATTCTGCTTATCTTCGTATGAATGATACGTTAATTTTTTATTCTTTCAAACAATAACAATAATAACAAAATTAGGTTAACTATGACTGACAGTTTCTTATAAAGAAAATTAAACTCAAGCATCATATTTACATCGTTATCGTATTATATCGTTTATCATATTTATCGTATTTACATCATTTGTAATAAAAAACGTGATAAGAAACATACAGAAACATAAATAGGCGATTTTTTGTATATTTGTACATCGAGTTTCTTATATATAAAATGAATACGAACAAATTGCAATTATTTATTTATTGATACAAGGTACAATAAAAATAATCTATGTTTGTCACTCTTATTGTATTTACCTTCACATACTTATATCATAAATCAAGTTTATAGCTGAGATCTTTTACCGACACATAAACAATCAGTGTCTTGGCATATTGCTCGTAGTCCTAGCGATGGGCAAAACTTCAAGCAATTTACTGTCTCGTTCTTGCCGAAAAGTTCGACAGTGTAAATGCAATCTACTGCATTCCTCTTTGTTAGTGGGTGCAAAGGTAGAGCATCTGAAATTGTAAGAATACTTCAATTGAGAAATTATTTTATGTTACATTTAAGCCTCAACTACGAACAATACGATTTAATCATTTAATATAATTAATTAATTAACTAATTTCTGATAAGAGTTATCAGGAGTAGAGGAGTAGGAGTAGGTCCACATCAAAACACAAAAGAGCAAACGAATTTGTACAATCCAAGGAGTCGACGATGTGGGCTTCATCATTTAGGAGGCGTTATTATAGAAATGGTTATAGAAAAATACCTTTTCTTATTATAGTTAGTCGTATATGATTTTTTTCAGTATAATTATACACTGCGTAACTAGTGAAATGCGATTTATGATATACAGGGTGGCCCACCAATCCTCGCTCGGACTATGGCAGCTAGACTAAAGAATATTGAGAAAAAATCTGATTGGAAGGACACTTGATGTGCTACTTTTTGAAATTGTTTTCGAGTATACAGAGTGTACCATAAATCCGGGACACAATATTTGGTCTCATTTTTAAATGACCAGTATATTCTTTAATTTTTGGATTTTTGCTTCATGTGTGCTTCAAAAATAATTTTTATTATTAGGGATCAGATACAACGTTGCCTAGCTAATCACATTTTAATCAAATTTAACGAAAAATCAAGGACGTGGAAAAAATTCAACAAAACCTTATTATATGAGATCAATAAAAGAATCTGCGTATTCAACTTTTATGCAACCTAACGCTTAATATGCAAGCGTAGATTTACGTTAAGCTTATCTAACCTAACATCACCTAAATCCAATATGATAATATCCAAGGAGTCGACGATGTGGGCTTCCTCATTTAGGAGGCATCAATGGTGTAACGGCATATTCATTACTACACTAGGGAAATAAAATATGTAAAATACCCTTTTTTATTATATATTTTACTTATTAGTGGTATATGGTTTTTTTCAGTATAAATAGTGACTGCGTAACTATTGAAATATGATTTATGATATATATTAATAAGAAATAGCGAGTTGCCCTGATGATTGCCGACCTACGAAACGCAGATGGCACCTAAAGAAGAAAGAGAAAGCCACATAACCAAGTTTTATGCAATCTAATGCTTAATTTACAAGCGTAGATTTACGTTAAGGTTATCTAACCTAACATTACCTAGCACAACGCCATTCATGCTGAATAGAATCTATCTCTTTTTTCCATTAAATAAAAAATCAAATAATCAAATTCAACATAACACAAAAATGAAACAGCTAACCTAACCAAAACTAACGTTGTAGAAAGTAACCTAACGCAAAAATGTACATGTATTAATCCGTGATATTAATAAAAAAATAGAAATCTAATAGAATAACAAAATACGTAAGAAACAAACACCTTACGAAATAAATGTGTTTATTTACCTTAATAAATGGATCCTATCTAATGCATGGTTATTAAAAATAAATACATTGATATTCAATCAAATAAAATCGTTATTACAATTGAGAAAGAATTTAAAGGTGTTTGATTGAATAATTATTCAATTTTTATAAGTGAAACTGATTTACTTACTGAATTTTGGATTTGGTCTGTACTCTGAGGCGCTAACTGCTACAACAAGTAGGACAAAAATTAATAGTACAGAAGACTTCATGTTGAAAATCGCATTCACGTTGAATAAAGTACTTAATTACTTAATGGTATATATATGCATTCGTATTTGGCTAAAAGTGGGGTTATCGATTAAAGATTGCGCAGATGAACACGCAATTCCTGAATCTTAAATATTTATCCTCATTATTTTGTAATGCACTCAAATCTTCGGTTTGATTGAACGGTTCTGATTGTATTATTATCGATGAGGTCAGAGTTAAATTTCGTGCAGTTAAAATTATTTAAATTTATATTGTTTCGTGCTTCATTCATATGATAATTACATAGTCGTGTTTTCCGCCTATTAATCATTAAGGCGCTAGTCGCATACATCGCGATAATTACTGTAACTTCATTAACGGGATGTCCAAATAAGGTCTAAAATTAATGTAAATAAAGTTTTCATATATGGTCCCAAAATGTAGCAACAATAGAATTATTTAAATAGTCCAAAAATAGTCCATTTATTCATGCAACTAGTTATAACACTATTTTTCATAAATGGTTCTTAAATGTAGGTACCAACAATAGAATTTTTATTAACATCTAGTCGAAAAATAGTCCATTCATGCATTCGTCAAAAGACTATTTCTCATAAATGGTTCTAAAATGTAGGTATCAACAATAGATTTTTTTTAACACCTAGCCCAAAAATAGTCCAGTCATGCATGCAACTCGTCAAAAGACTATATTTCATAAATGGTTCCAAAATGTAGGTATCAAAAATAGAATTTTTATTTAATACCAAGCCCAAAAATACGCTATTTATGCATGCAACTCGTCAGAAGACTATTTTTCTAAAAAAAGTAGGTACTAACAATAAAAAATTAAATACCTAGTCCAAAAATAGTCCATTCGTGCATGCATCAAGTGGCAAAAAAAGTATTTTTCATAAAAGGCCCCAAAATGTAACAACAATAGAAATTTTGTATACACTTAAAAATAGTGTAACACAGTTGTGTAAATAGTCAAAAAATTCAAGCAACTCGTCAAAACAAAACAGGCATAATTGAAATGTAAAATTGACAAAACTTGTCCATTCATTCATGCAACTCGTCAAAAGACTATTTTTCATAAATGGTTCCAAAATGTAGGTACCAACAATAACAAAATTTTAGATATCTAGTCCAAAAATAGTCCATTCATGCATACAACTTGTGCATGAAAAAAAGGTCCCAAAATGTACCAACAACATTTTTTTTATACATTTTAAAAATAGTAAAAAAAATCAAGCAACTCGTCAAAAGTAAACAGCCATAAATAAAATGTAAAAATAACAAAACTTATCCATTCATCCATGCAACTCGTTAAAAGATTATTTTACATAAATGGTTCCAAAATGCAGGTACCAGCAATACAAAAAATTTAATACCTAGTCCAAAAATAGTCCATCCATGCATGCAACTATTTTTCATAAATGGTCCCAAAATATACCAACAATAGAAATTTTGTATACTATTTAAAAATAGTCAAAAATTTGAAGCAACTCGTCTAAACAAAACAGCCGTAAATGAAATGTAAAAATGACAAAAATTATTCATTCATGCATGTAACTCGTCAAAAGACTATTTTTCATAAATGGTTCCAAAATGTAGGTACCAACAATAACAAAATTTTAGATATCTAGTCCAAAAATAGTCCATTCATGCATACAACTTGTGCATGAAAAAAAGGTCCCAAAATGTACCAACAACATTTTTTTTATACATTTTAAAAATAGTAAAAAAAATCAAGCAACTCGTCAAAAGTAAACAGCCATAAAGAAAATGTAAAAATAACAAAACTTATCCATTCATCCATGCAACTCGTTAAAAGATTATTTTACATAAATGGTTCCAAAATGCAGGTACCAGCAATACAAAAAATTTAATACCTAGTCCAAAAATAATCCATCCATGCATGCAACTATTTTTCATAAATGGTCCCAAAATATACCAACAATAGAAATTTTGTATACTATTTAAAAATAGTCCAAAATTTGAAGCAACTCGTCTAAACAAAACAGCCGTAAATGAAATGTAAAAATGACAAAAATTATTCATTCATGCATGCAACTCATCAAAAGATTATTTTACATAAATGGTTCCAAAATGTAGGTACCAACAATAAAAAAATTTAAATGCCAAGTCCAAAAGTAGTCTATTCATGCATGCAACTTGTCAAAGAAAAACTATTATTCATAAAAGGTCCCAAAATGTACCAACAATAGAAATTTTGTATACAGTTTAAAAATACTCAAAAAATTCAAGCAACTCGTCAAAACAAAACAGCCATAATTACAACTCGTCAAAAGACTATTTTTCATAAATTGTTCCAAAATTGTAGGTTCCAACAATAACAAAATTTTAGATATCTAGTCCAAAAATAGTCCATTCATGCACACAACTTGTCAAAAAAAAGTATTTTTTATAAAGATCCCAAAATGTACCACCAATGGAAATGATTTATACAGTTTAAAAATAGTCAAAAAATTCCAGCAACTCGTCTAAATAAAACAGCCGTAAATGAAATGTAAAAATGACAAAAGTTGTTCATTCATGCATGCAACTCATCAAAAGATTATTTTACATAAATTGTTCCAAAATGTAGGTACCAACAATAAAAAAATAAAAAGTACCTAGTCCAAAAGTAGTCTATTCATGCTTGCAACTTGTCAAACAAAAAACTAGCTTTCAAAAAAGGTCCAAAAATGTACCAATACATTTTTTATACAGTAAAAAAATACTCAAAAAAATTCAAGCAACTCATCAAAACAAGACCGTAAATCAGCTATAAATGGTATTAACTGATATCACTGTTATATTTTTTCGTACAACCATTGGCTCCAGCTCTCAATTGCAAAACTAATTATTATGCACCATTACTAATCAATGTACAGATTAGCATGGCTATTTGACCTCTTTGAACGTGTTATCACATGAATTGGATTCACGGAACTTCATTTTTACGCTCCATACTACTCACACATAAGCAACCAGCCAGTCATCGAAATAATTACAGTGTGGAACTGTGTGTGTGTTGTTATTAATCTTCTCTTAGACGTGTTTGATCATTGAAGAAGACTGCAATGGTACAACAATTGTTACCAATACCAATACAAATTTGATTATTGAAGAAGGCAATTCAAATATATCTAGATACAGAGAAATGGGGTTTACAAGTACGTTCGTCATTGCACTTCTCATTGCATTTATTGCTGTAACCATTCAAGAAGATACAACTGAATTCAATGATAACGTTGCAGAAACATCCAGTGAGTAAAAACAAATCAAATTCAGTTATGATTGATAATAGCAAAACGTAGATTTCAGTTGGGAGTTGTGAAGATTTAAAGTGCGTTTTTTTGGATAGCATTACAATATATTAGATGCACGTTGGATAGATTTATTTTTGGGACAATTTCACAATCATTTCAGTTCAGTTGGTTCAGTTGCGTGTAAGATTTGAAGAGCCACTTTTGAATTTCCTCATTTACCGTCTATATAATTGAATAATTTTTGGAAATGTTTTTAAAACAGTTTCAAAATTAAAATGATTACAAAAATTTTAAATATCAAAACTATTTTTAATTCCTTCATATACCGTCTATATGATAGCATAATTTTGGAAATAATTTTGTAAACATTTCAGTTTCTAAATTCAAATAATTACAAAATATTTTAAATATCAAATCTATACAAAGGTTTTCATATAGAAAAATAAAATAGTTTTAATGTTGTTCAATATTACTGTGATAAGTGAGAATGTGGTCGTAATGAACTAGTATCATGTTATGACTATTGTTATAAAATAACCTTTCTAGTTTTGATGATATATAAATTGTTCATAAGTAACAATAATTTACAAAAATTAAAAATAATAGTTAAACATGACGTAATGTAATGACGTAGTTTTTGGCTCAATGGCTCAATTTAATATATTTTTCATAACAAAAAAAAATTCACAACAAAATTGATGCGAAATGTATTTTCATTAGGTACGTAACTACGGTAACATAATGTACTTCATAATACAACAGGGGTTGAATTATAACTTTATAATAATACAACAGGGGTTGTATTATAACTTTATAATAATACAACAGGGGTTGTATTATAACTTCATAATGATACAACAGGGGTTGTATTATAACTTCATAATAATACAAAAGGGGTTGTATTATGACTTCATAATACAACAAGGTGCGGCATCTCCATTTAAACCATATGTAAGGCTTTTCACACCTTTTCACTTTTCGCTTCCCTGTATTGGCCCACATTATGTTCTCGTTAAATAATATACTATTAGCTTGTATCAAGTGATTTCTATTACTCAATGGTCCAATTTCATTTAATAATGGTAAACAATATACGCTAAATAAGATTAATTATCCGTTCGAATGAACTTTGGACGTAAAGTGTAATTTATCAACATGTCATTATATTGCTGAGATTACTAGGATCGTCCGTGTCAATTTCTTATATTGGGCAATAGAGAATTCATTATTTCTACTGATCGGCCAAATTAGATGCAACTTTTACCTCGAAGAATCATTATTACTTTAATTAACTTTAATAAATGTAAAATTACTATTATTACTAGGTAAAATATCGAAAATTTATATATTAAATATGGCGTTAAGTTAAGGCGATGATTGGAAAATGAACTAGAGCTTGCAGACATGCAGTACTTAGTAATGGACCCTAAAAAACTCAATCAATTAAATTGTAATTTTGTCGATAAAATGTTGATAATAATTTAGTATTACGTAGTAGTGGACCAAAAAAATAACGACAAAGTAAAAAAATGTTCTTTCTATTAACTCAATGAAATATTTATAATTTTCGAGTGAATGACAGAAGAATTTTCGAGTCAATGTATGAATGAATATTTGTTAAAACGCATTTACTATAAAGCTGTCGTTTGGGTGTTTCAATTATTTGATATTATTTTTATGAATCTTATCAATTGCTTTATATTTACAGGTGTAGCATCCGAAAGTCCAGTAATTGAAAAACACGAACCATGTATTTACAGCTTTAAACTGTTTGGGAAGGTGACTACAGTTAATTGTACAGAGTATTGCATATCAAAGCGGCAGAAAGCGATATGTAGAAGCTCCAGTTGCATGTGCATAGGTTTATGCGAATGATTATTATTTATCCCATATGCTATTTATTTTTGTATTATTTTTATATAATTTTAATTTAATAATTACGTATTATTGATATGTATTAATAAATTATTTTATGAGATTTGTGTAACGCTTATAATTCAGAGAGTGACTTTTTTATAGAGAGATAATCAGTCTTTATTAATTAATTATAAAGATTGCTAATTAATTAATCTTGATAGGAGATTAATTAATCTCGTTTCTGGTATTAAAATTTTGGTATTGTGAAAACTGTGAGTGTGCATTTGGGAATGATTTTCTTGGACAACTCAAGGCCTGTTTCGACCTATTGGGTCTCGTCAGGTCGGTGTGAGTTGGATTTCATAGTTTCCATTTTTCTTTTGTAAATGAGAAAAATTCTTCTGAAAAAGTATAAGGGGTAGTGTCGGATTCCAAATACACATTATCGTATTCTTAAACAGGCACTTAAAGGGAGACCGTACTGCGTTAGAGAGCCTACGTGAACGCCATATCTCATTCGTATTCTCTAGTTTTTATTAAGACTACCTTTTTTTTTAATTTTTCTAAATTTTGTTTTAATTTTGTATATTTTTCTTATATATTTGAATATTTGTTTCAAATTTACTTATTATACACTTACTATATTTCGAATTTTTGTAATTTTTTGAAAAATCTTATAATGCTAAAACTTTTCGCTTTTAATTTAAAAAAAAAAATTAAAAAGGTTGTCTGATGTACAGCGTGTTCAGAAAATCAGTAAATGTGGCAAACTCTTATGAGGTAAGCTTATTTTTCCGCTTATATTGTTTATTGAGATATATTCCAAAACCAAAATTATTAAATCTGAATTAATTTAGGTTTCCTTAGTAACAATCTTTATTACGCTATGGACTTAAAGGCCTGTTGATTTTATATTAAAAATATTATAATTATTAAGTTATTTCGATGGATAGATGAAATATTAAAGTGAATAAATAATTAGAATTAAAATATTGAACAAAAATATGTATAGAAGAAAAAGAGGTTTCATTTTTATTTTAGTTATCTAATAATTAATTATTTAAGTTTTCTATTTTTTTAAACATTATTTGGATAAACTTTTGTTTACGAAATAAGTAGAATTGATGAAGAATAATTATCGTTTAATTTACAGATCGTCCAGAAAATAATGTGCAATTATTTTTCTGTTTACTTAAAAATTAAGAGTTATTTTTTTATGCATTTGTTTTCGAAACTGTTACATGAATAAAAGCTTAATACATATTTTAAAATAGTTTATATCTCACATTTAGTTTAATAAGGTCAAGTGACTGTGTATGTAAAGTATGCAGTGAAGTGATGATTTGGATGGGGTAGTGTTTATTTGCTGCCCCAGTGTGTGAATTCCCGCCAAATAATTCGACAAACCGAATGACCATAACTACGTTAAATACATGAACTGGATATCTGCAATTTTGCCAAACCCACAATAGATATTTAAACCCGATTAATGTGGAATGAAAATTTCATGTAAAAATGTGGAGTGTTCAATTTTGTATCTACCTATTAGAGCTAATGACAGACATATTACGGTACGAAATATAATTGAAGTGGGATATAAAATGTACTGACAGAGTTTACACTGGAATGTGCAAATTTAATCAAAAATTTAACGTATCGTTGCGATCTATTAATTTAAAATGCTGTATATTTTCGTTTGATACTGGAGGCTTCCATTGTATAATAACAAATTATTATAAAAATCATATTTTTAATAATTGAATTCAATTCTATGAACCAATGACAATTTATTCTGTAATTGGCGTTGTTGAGGAAATATTTATTAACTATACATGAAAATCTATTAAACGTAAAAAAACTTTGATTATTTCATATGTAGCAATTTTTTAATATTATAATTATTTATAATATTTTATTTATAATATTTTATTTGTAATATATTTATTTATAATATTTTATTTATAATATAATTATGTATTAATATATTATAATATATTTATAATTATTTATAAGGTGACAATATTTTTCCACTTTTTTATTTCTTTGTACTGCACAACTAGTTTCGACTTTTAACAGTCATTATCAAGTGACAAACTATAGATATGTGAAAAATTACAATGGTGCATTGATTAATTAATTAATTTAAAAAATTGAAAACTTCTGACCTTATTACTTTATATTGTTACTTAAGTAAATCAAATTTTGGATCAATTATGTGCCTAAATTATTCTACCTCTTCCAATAAATTGAGCTTCTTTCCCTTTGTGCAGCTATCCAAAATTTATAACTTTTCAATTTAAGGAAATGTGTGTTTAGGCCATTTATTTAATGAACAAAATAACGTAATTTAGTCAGAACTTTTTTATCTCATTTTTTTAAATAAATAAATGAATCATTGCACAATCAACAATCTTAATGATTTGTTATTATGCTATTAGCGCTATTGTAACTATCTACACTCCACACTTGAAGTTATTACCAATTTTTTTTTTTTGTTTTGATTTTCTTAATTTTTCGGCTCCTTTTATTTCTAGTTTTGTATTGAAATACTCGTTTTAAATCCATTGCGTCAATTATTGAAAATTTCGCATTACGTTTTGTTTAATTATAAATTTTACACTATTTTGAATGAAACTTGCTTCAAATTTAAACGCTATTTTCAGAGAGTTTTTGAGTTTCTTTTATAGTTTTGCAATTTTCGTTAAAATAAGTAACAGTTAGTATTTTCAAATTATGTAAAATATTTTAAGGAATCGTAAACATTTTACATAACTTTATTTGTGTCTTTTATATTTTTGCCATTTTCTTTGTAATAATAAATTGAATTACGTAATTTAAGGAATCGTAAACATTATATATAATTTTATTATTTTACAATATTTTACATTTTCGCATTAAGTTTTGTTTAATTATAAATTTGACACTCTTATGAATGACACTTGCTTAAAATTTAAACGCTATTTTTAGCGAGTTTTGGAGCTTCTTTTATAGTTTTGCAATTTTCGTTGAAATAAGTAACAGTTAGCATTTTAAAATGATGTAAAATACTTTAAGGAATCGTAAACATTTGACATACATTCATTAGTATCTTTTATAATTTTGCAATTTTCTTTGAAATAACAAATTTAAGGAATCGTAAACATTTGATATAATTTTATTATTTTACAAAAAAAATAATTGCAAGAGTTTAATAGACATAATCCATGCCAATTATTGTAATTTTCGCATTACGTTTTGTTTAATTATAAATTTTACACTCTTTTCATTAACACTTGCTTAAAATTTGAACTCTATTTTTAGAGAGCTTTGGAGTTTCTTTTGTAGTTTCGCAAATTTTGTTGAAATAAGTAACAGTAAAATGATGTAAAATATTTTAAGGAATCGTAAACATTTTACTAAATTTATTAGTTTCTTTTATATTTTTGCCATTTTCGTTGTAATAACAAATGAAATTACGTAATTTAAGGAATCGTAAACATTTTATATAATTTTATCATTTTACAAAGAAAATTGCAAACGTTTAATAGACATAATCCATGCCAATTATTGTGATTTTCGGATTACGCTTTGTTTAATTATAAATTTTACACTATTTTTAATGAAACTTGCGTAAAATTTTAACGCTAATTTTAGAGAGTTTGGAAGTTTCTTTTATAGTTTTGTAATTTTCTTTGAAATAACAAACTTGAGGAATCGTAAAAATTTTATATAATTTTATTATTTTACAAAGAAAATTGCAAAAGTTAAATAGACATCATCGATGCCAATTATTGTAATTTTCGCAGCTTATAAGTGCCCGGACGGTTAAATGCTCGGTTGATGCCTCGCATTTAATATTTCGACCTCGCTCTTGAAGACTTACTTAGACCACTTGCACCATAAGTACCTGATTATTATCATTATCATCAACTAGTAACTAGCTGCACATTCACGTCCTCTATTTAAATTTATTACTTATTGAACTACTTTTTATTAAATTTCAGCAAAGATTTCTGAAATTTCGATAAATCTTGTTAACTTTTGTTAAAACATATTTATTTGTAGTAAATTTGAGAGCAATCAAATTTGAAGTTTTTGTCATATTTTTTTATTTTTCATAAAAAATATATTTTTCATGTATCGAAACAGCTCTTAATAGAATTGGAGGAGTTGGGCGTCTTTGAGAATTTTGGTGCAGTCCATCTTGGCTGTTTCATTTGCATATTTATTATCCTCAATAAATTATGCAATTACATGTTGTTATTCAGTTACAAACTAATCTCCCAGTGAAACACCAAGTATGCATATTCTGCATAATTTCGTCAATTTATGTATCTGAAGCTGTTAACATCGTTATGTGTCCCTAACACAATCATATGGCGTAATGAATAATTGGGCGTTTGTCTATCAATATTTTATATTGTATAATTACATGTTATAATTGCAGTCAAAATTTAATCTGTAGATGAATAATTATTATTTATTTATATTACGGGTTAGTTCTATGGGATTTTCGGAAATAAATGTATGTGAATTATCAATGGTAATGAATTATTTATATTGCGAGAGTTATTATTAACTGACTGTCCAGAGAATATATTTCAGATTAACGACAATTGCTATTGATTAGATTGAGTATTGCATTTGTAATCGATTCATATTTGGGCTGGCTTATATCGCATACGATCTTGATGAGTTACCCACACATAAATGCTGTACATTACATGAATTATGAACGTTTTATTCTATTGAATAGTTGCATTTAATATGCGATGATGGTGATATAATGTATTACAAATATATGTGAATTGTCTAATCAGATATTTTTAAACTGTATTTAAATTTAAATTTAAATGAATTGAAAAAGGGACATATTCCAAAAATATTAAAAATAAACAGCATCACTTTTTTCATTTTTGTCACAACTGTCAGTTATATTAAAAAATGTATACCATACATTTTGGTATCATTTGGTATCATATATATATATATATATATATATACTATACAGTGTGTTCCAAAAACAGTGGATAAGCTTAACAGCAAGCCACTCGGAGATGCCAAGTGAGCCCTTAAAAATATAAAAAAATGTATACAGGGTATCCCAAAAATAGTAGACATGCTCAACGCCACTCGGGGAGGCCAACTGAGCCATTAAAAAATACAAAAAAATCCTCGGGCTATACTTTTGGAAATATTGCTAGTCAGAGGTATAACATTACAGCAAGTTTAGAAGGGCTCTTGGAAGGAAGAAATGAAAATGTGTTAAGTTGTCTAATTATAATGGTTTTAAATAATCTTATTTTATATTTCCATTTCTAATAGCATGTTCAAATATTTCAAAATGAAAATTGTTGAAAAATCAACGTGACAACAATCTGATGTACAATTAAAAAACTGATAATAAAGTCGTCTATGATTTATGTTTTGATTTTTTTTTCTTTTGTACTTTCTATGCTGTGGCCAACTCTCAGTAGCGTGTTGTTGAGCTTGTCCACTAATTTTGGGACGCCCTGTATTTTATCAGTAAGTATTTATCAACTACAGCTACAAATTATCAATTGTAACCTTTCTTGTAATACGATCTTTAAATTTTAGTTTCCCAAAATCTTACTATGAAGGAATCTGTCCCTCTTTCAACTCACGCATTCAATTACTAAAATACAATTATATAACAAAAATTATATAGATGCTACATACAGTGGCATTTTTTTAACTCTGAACATAGTCAATAAACGTCTCTGAGCTCAATTAAAAAAAAACACACAGGTCAATGCTAGGATGATATCAAGTGACCAAGGTAACGTCAAAATAACTATATGATGGGTTATCAAAATAAATGGAATTGTCAAGTTGTCTGAACTATTATTGTAGTAAAATACATTATAGAAATGTATTTAACAGAAGAAAAGGTATAAATAATGCATTTATACCTTGCAAGTCAGAGCATAAGAAATGTGCCTGACGTTTTTTAAGTCACTTATCCCGATAGACCAATTCCATCAATGCGAACATTTTTTAAGGTTATTTAAAATTTTACCAACGACAGATGCGTGGAGTATAAATACCACAAATGAATTCGAACAAACTATGCCTTAACACAAGAAACTATGTTTAACATCTTATTCTATGTAGAAGAAAACATACTTTGGAGTTTCGTCTTCTTCAATCAGATAGGTTTTTAAAGAATTTGTATATAAACCTTACAAACTTAGAAATCACCAGCTACTATCTAATGAAGACAAATTTAACAGAACAATTTTTGTGTTGTGATGTTTAATTTAATAAATAACAATGAAGACGTATTAGAAAAAAATAGTATTTACAGACGAAGCATCATTTACATTTGATGGTGAAGTAAATTCTCAAAATTATCAGTTAGTCTTTATTGAATTATCATATCCTCTTTCCTTGTAATTCCTTTCCTTACAGATATTGGTCAAGGACTAATCCCTACCTACGAAATTTAACAAGGGTTTTCAACAGTATTGTTTATGTATGGGCAGGTGTTACTAATTATAACACCGTTGATTTATACGTTAATTGGCTCATTTTTCATCGACGGAAATTTAAATTCTAATTCCTTCGATGAAGTGAAGATGATTGATATTATGTGAACAAATTTTGTTGATTGCACAGTATTTGAAATTTTTGTTTCTTTTAAATCATCTTTTAAAATAAACTGCTAAACCTAAATTGTGTAGCGTACAAAATATAAATAAATCAATCAAAATGTGGAAGAATCAATTAATAAATTTTGCGAATTTACATTGAAAAGTTACCCATACTTGGGCCAACTTCAATTCAGAAAGTGACTTCCTCAGTTTTCTCACTTATATAAACGATTCAAAAAGTAATAAATTTTCTAAAATGAAGGCAACAATTGAAGTTTATTTGACAAATCGTGAACGTTTATAGGCAAAATTCATAGTAATGAAGTTTAAATTAATATTAGAAACATAAACTTGAAAAATGTGAAAACTAAAATTATGCAGCACACAAAATATCATATGAATCATGAAGTATCTAAAATGAATATTTCTAAATTTTAAACATCTACATTCTGGAATGACGAACCTAAATTATGAAGCTTATAAAATAGAATTGAAAAACTCCAAATATTTTACTACAATGTGAAATTTTAAAGTTTCGGAAATACAATCATAAAGTTTCTAATATCAACTCGTAAAGTGTTGAAATGAAGAGAGATATTGCTTATAAAATAAACTGAATATTGCAGTTTTTGTTCATGACAAATCCTTGAATAAACATTGCATACAAAACTTTTAAATACAAAATTTTAGTTTGAAATATATCATGTAGATTGCAAAGTGACCAAAAAGTTTGCAAAAATAATTAAGTTTTTTTTATGGATTTCCGATAAAATACATACATAAAAAAGTAAAAACTAAAATTGTACAACATACATGTCACACAAATTTCAGTACCTAAAATGAAGATTTCTAAATTTAAAACATAAAGATTCTACAATGAAGCACAAATTATAAAGCTTATTAAATAAAATTTAAAAACGCCGAATATTTCACTACAATGTGAACTTTTAAAGTTTCAGAAATACAGCCATAAAGTTTCTAATATCAACTCGTAAAGTATTCTAAATGAAAGAAGAGAAATGTTACTTATAAAATAAACTAAAAATTGCAGTTATCGTTAATGACAATTTGTAATGTCTTGAACAAACGTCGCATCCAAAACTTTAAAATAAAAAAAATTGTTTTGAAATATTTCATTTTGACTCCAATGTGAGAACCGCCAGAAAGTTTGCAAAAATAATTTTGTTTCTTTTAATGGATTTCCGAAATAGTTTCTGCAGTAACTACATAATCAGGTGTATTGTGTATCTAAAACCGTTAACAGTAACGTGTACGTTATTTGACATCAGCACATTCAAATATCAAATGCTATTATGTCGTAATTGCATTTTACATTTGAATGTGATGTCATAGAACGGACATGTTACTATTTATCTTTTTTAATACGCTATACACCTTTATTGCTTCATTACTCCAAAAAATGTTCTTATATAGGGTGAGTTTTTATTCATTTTATGCATTGGGATCTCGGAAACAATAAAACATATAGATTCTGTTAAAGCACAGAGTTGTCATTTTAAGAGCTTATGCAAGATATGCTTTTATTTTTGGAAGAAAAAAAGAATAGTTTTTGAGTTATAATACAAACTTTTTTTTCAAATAGGTTATAGTTGATTTTGACATTTTTAAAATGGACAATTTTTTTCTCTTTATAACGATATAAGGTTTGCTATACGTACTTTCACAAATAAATGAGATGCAGGAATTTTCGTTCTATAATTTGAATAGAATTCAGTATAATTAGAATAGAAAAATTAATAGAAATTTTGTAGTAAGAGGGAAAAAACTTACCATGGCAAACTCTGTTTTTGCTACTTTCAATAATACAAATAGTGCTGTATCGTGCTTATTTGTCAAAGTGTAGCAAGGGTCATAAAGTTAATTTTCGAAGCATTTATTTGTCAAAGTGTAGCAAACCTTGTATCGCTAGAAAGAGAAAATTGTGTCCGTTTAAAAATGTCAAAGCCAACTATGACTCCCATTAAAAACAAAGTTTGTATTATATTTGAAAAACTGTGGTCTTTTTTAAAAAAACAAAAGCATATCTTGCATAAGCTCTTAAAACGACAACGCTCTCCTCATTTAACCGAATCTCTATGTCTTATGGTTTTCGAGATCCCACTGCGTAAAATGAAAAAAAAACTCACCCTGTATATGAAAACATGAAAATTTGTCATGAAAAAAGTCTAACTTCTTACACAAATAATTCCACACTTGCAAAACTTGAATGTCAATGATGCCTGGTTTCAAGTAGATGGAACCCCACATTCCACTGCTATGAAAGGGCGTTATTTATATGAAATTTTTGCGATGCGTTAGATAGGAAGATTTGGGCTTACAGCTTGGATCACCAGATTTGTTCCAAAATGACCTTTTCATGGGGGCATCTAAAAAATAAAATCTACAGTAATAAATAATATTGAAGAACTAAAAGAGCGGATAAGGCATGCTTGCAATGAGCAAGATCCAATTTTCATTAGTAATGCTGTTCAAGGTTTTTATAATAGGCTGGCATATTTTCTAGAACGTGAAGGTGGCCATTTCTCCCACTCTTTCGAAGCCGCGAAATCTCTGTCTTACCAATTACTTCTTATGGGGCTGAAATTTTTTCCCCCGAACCCGCACCCTAGCAAATCGGTTATTCATGTTAATCCTTGTGGGAACTAACGTCCCATTTATTTCCTTACTTAGATAACTATTCACCTATTAACGACTAAATGACACCATTGATACAATTGAATTGGTGGTGTTGTTGGTTGAAAACTGCTTATTACTAATACTCGATGTGTCTTGTTTTCTGTTCCAGGTAATGTCTTCGTGATAGCAGCGATCCTGCTGGAAAGGAACTTGCAGAACGTTGCGAATTACCTCATCCTGTCCCTGGCTGTGGCAGACCTGCTGGTGGCCTGTCTGGTAATGCCCCTGGGGGCCGTTTATGAGGTCAGTCATCAGTGGTCCCTGGGCCCAGAACTCTGTGATATGTGGACGTCCAGCGATGTCCTCTGCTGCACGGCCTCCATACTCCACCTGGTGGCCATCGCGCTGGATAGGTGAGTGAATCGCTGGCGAGGAAAAATGGTGGCGACCGAGTAATTAATTATCGATATTCCCCTCTTTCAAGCAAACCTTAATTGCGGGAGGCGCCGAAGCGGAATTTTAATTACGCGCCCTCGAGGTCGACCGGGAGGTTTAAGGATTCTGACTGTTAGAATTGTCGATTTCGTACAAAGAAATTTTGTAATTTATTTTTACCTTCTAAATATAAATTACTGCATAGCAAATATGTAAGAAATACCATCAGGTGTTAGCTAACCTCTGATATTGTTAGCCCGGCGAATTACCTTTTGTTTAATACTGACTATTGTTAAACCATAAAACAACTTCAATACTAAATCTGATGTCTTATTCTTATGATAGGTAATTATGTTTGTATTGTCAAGACGTCGATTGATAAACAATGGGATTTGCGTTAATAACATTTAATAAAAAAACTTATTTATTTAATAAAAACTAATATAAAAATATAAAAGGTTATATAATCGAATAATAAAATAGGGTAATCACTCTTTTCTCGCTCCCTCCAACGATCGCCATTAACAATAAGTAATGTAACAATAACAATGAGAACAACAATTAGACCTGTAACAATAAGAAATCGGTCATGAGTTTAAAACTCAGTGAGACACTTGTAATTGTTGTTCCGAGTATAGCTGAGTTGATAGTGTCTACTTAGTCTCACACAGGGATCAATCAAATGACTACTAAAGTCTATCACGCTGCCTCACATAGTTAACGACATTGTGATACTGTTGGTCAAACTTTCCCATACAGGGGCGGTGAAACTATTATTTCACCGATTGCAACCATGTCACACGGATAACGATGGTTCAACATTTAAACTCTTTCCCTCAGCTATTTGGCGTAATAATCTATCTTACTCACACCGAGAACAGTAAAACAATTTTCATACCGATTGCAACCATCTCACACAGATAACGAACCTTACAACTAACCAGTTCTATCAACCACCTTAAACTCTCATACAACAATACAATGACTGATCTTCAATTTATCTATGCGAACACTAAACAATAACCTTATTGAAAGTTTGCTAATAATCGACGTAGCCAGCGCCGTTTACAATCACTCAATAACCCTCCGTAGGGGCCAAGAGCGGTCCAGTGTTTACATCACTGTGGCCCTGAATTCTATAAATAGAACGGAACCCTTTTGACTGATTTCAAGCAAGCCAGACACAAATATTAAGATTTACCTTTTTAACATATTGGGTGGCATAACACAGGTAACCAACAAAATTCACAAACAAAATGAAGATTGCGACGAATATTTTTTTTATTAATAGAAGATACTTATTTATACAGGGTGATTTTTTGAAAAGTACCCTCCTCGAATTTATCAGAAAATTTGGGCAAAATAAAAAAAACTCCCGAAACACGTCAATTGTTATTTGAAGGAGGACAACTTTTGACGTACCTACTGTTGACATGTAAGTTAGTTTCCGCCTCACCGAAAAATAAGAATCTGTCAAAAATTTCAAATGTGAGTCCTCATTTGACAGGTCTTTACGTCAGTAATACAGCTGCACACATTATATTTTTTATTTAAAAACAAATATATGTGATATCAAAATCATCATTATCAAATAATGACTAGCAGCACACTAATATGTTATAATTAAATTTATTACCAATTGAACACTTTACATTCATTCCTGAGATATTTTTGAAATGTGTTTTATCTCTAAAATATTTCGTAAACTTTAGGAAATTTTAACAATTTCAACTACAAATTTACAATCATAATCATTACTTATACTTTTTTAGATGATAACTGTTATTTCAAAGAAAATTGCAAAATTTTAATAGATAATCCAAAGGTATTTTAATATATGTTTTACTTTGTAAACGTTTACTTGTATTTATAGTTTTTACGTCCTTACAATCGTCATTGTCAAACGTTCTCTAATTAAATTTATTACCAATTGAACACCTTTTAATTATTTCTGAGATATTTTTGAAATTTGTTTAATCTCTAAAATATCTCGTAAACTTTAGGAAATTTTAACAATTTCATCCACAAATTTACAATCTTAATCATTACTTATATTTTTTTAGATGATAACTATTATTTCAAAGAAAATTGCCAAAATAGATAATCCAAAGCTGTTTTAATATTTTTATTTTTACTTTGCAAACGTTTACTTGTATTTAGAGTTTTTTTGTTCCTTAAAATCGTCATTGTCAAACGTTATCTAATTAAATTTATTACCAGTTGAACACCTTTCATTCTCTTCTAAGATATTTTTGAAATTTTGTTAGTCTCTTAAATATTTCGTAAACTTTAGGAAATTTTAACAATTTCAACCACAAATTTACAACCTTAATCATTACTTATATTTTTTTAGAAGATAACTTATTTCAAAGAAAATTGTCAAATTTTAATAGCTAATCCAAAGCTGTTTTAATATTTTTGTTTTTACTTTGCAAACGTTTACTTGTATTTAGAGTTTTTATGTCCTTAAAATCGTCATTGTCAAACGTCTCTAATTAAATTTATTACCAATTTAACACCTTTCATTCACTTTTGAGATATTTTTGAAATTTGTTTAACCTCTTAAACATTTCGTAAACTTTAGTACATTTTAACAATTTCAACCACAAATTTACAATCTTAATCAATACTTATATTTTTTAGATGATAACTGTTATTTCAAAGAAAATTGCCAAAATAGATTATCCAAAGCTGTTTTAATATTTTTGTTGTTACTTCGCAAACGTTTACTTGTAATTAGAGTTTTTATGTCTTTAAAATCGTCATTGTCAAACGTTCTCTAATTAAATTTATTGCCAATTAAACACCTTTTATTCATTTCTGAGATATTTTTGAACTTTGTTTAATCTCTAAAGTATTTCGTAAACTTTAGGAAATTTTAACAATTTCAACCACAAATTTACAATCTTAATCATTACTTATATTTTTTTAGATGATAACTATTATTTCAAAGAAAATTGCCAAAATAGATAATCCAAAGCTGTTTAATATTTTTGTTTCTACTTTGCAAACGTTTACATGTATTTAGAGTTTTTATGTCCTTAAAATTGTCATTGTCAAACGTTCTCTAAATAAATTTATTACCAATTGAACACCTTTCATTCATTTCTGAGATATTTTTGAAATTTGTTTAATCTCTAAAATATTTCGTAAACTTTAGGAAATTTTAATAATTTCAACCACAAATTTACAATCTTAATCGTTACTCATATTTTTTTAGATGATAACTGTTATTTCAAAGAAAATTGCCAAAATGGGTAATCCAAAGCTGTTTTAATATTTTTGTTGTTACTTTGCAAACGTTTACTTGTAATTAGAGTTTTTATGTCTTTAAAATCGTCATTGTCAAACGTTCTCTAATTAAATTTATTACCAATTAAACACCTTTCATTCATGTCTGAGATATTTTTGAAATTTGTTTATTCTCTAAAATATTTCGAAAACTTTAGGAAATTTTATCAATTTCAACCACAAATTTACAATCTTAATCATTACTTATATTTATTTAGATGATAACTGTTATTTCGAAGAAAATTGCCAAATTTTAATAGATCCAAGGCACCACAGCCGTCTTAATATTTTTGTTTTTACTTTGCAAACGTTGACTTGAGTTTAGATTTTGTATGTTCTTAAAATCGTCATCATCACCAGCTAATTACTAGCTGCACATTAACGTCCTCTAATTAAATACTCTGAAATCTTAAATGGGAACTTCCATTTCTCATTGCAGATTTGGATTTTACGACAAAACCTATGAAGAATTTGATGAAATTAAAACCAATTTGCCTATGTGGTTATAATTTGAAACCACATAACAAAGATTTCGCAACGAATTTAATTCGTAATTACTCCATGAACTCTGAAACTGCCCTTCAACGAATAGTTAGAAGTTTAATATCACAAATGTATAGAACGTACTGAAGTAGTTAATATGTCGTAAATTTTAGAAAATTTTAATAATTTCAACCATACATTTACAAGCTGAATAGTTACTTATATTTTTATAGATGATACCTGATAGTCCAAAGAAAATTGCAAAATTTTAATAGATAATCCAAAGCTATTTTAATATTTGTTTTACTTTGTAAACGTTTATTTGTGTTTAGAGTTTTTATGTCCTTAAAATCATCATCATCACCAAATAATTACTAGCTACACATTGACGTCCTCTAATTAAATACTCTGAAATCTTAAAAGGGAACCCCCATGGCTCTGACGTCGTAACTACAAAATGGAGAGGAATGGAAAATTGAAAATGGTCTGAAAATATTTCTTTGAAAAAAAATCATTTTGACCTGTTGAAACGTTTTTCGAAACTTTATACAGAGGAAAAATTAAAGCCAGGTCTTAATACTTTCTGCGCTCTCTGAAAAACAATATCATAACCTTCATAATCTTCATAATTATGTAATAAATAAGGCTATATGGAATACAAGTTTATTCCCTCATTCTCTATTTACAACTTATTTCTGCAATTGGCATAAATAAGGTAACAGGATATCGGTAGTATATTGCTTCAAATATTCACGAAAACGTAATCCGAAACAATTACGCTTTAATTAAGCTTTCGCCCCTCGCCGTGACAGTCAATCTTTCTCAATTTCACCCCTCCATTATCAGCCGTTAAGAAATCGTCCCGGTTTCAATTCCTCCCTTGATGCACCCCGATATCCTCCTTATAACACGATTAATCCACTTACTGGTGCCTAACGTTATCCGAGGAGCGAGTCCTCGGCCGAACTTAATTGAACGATTGGGTCCTTCGGGGCCGGTAACCAAATCCATAGGGACTGAAGGGCTGCAGTAGCTGTTTCCGCCTGGGGTGCAGCCGCGTTCGCGGCGTCTAACGGGCCGTAAAATGCCGGTGTCATTAAGGTCAAAAAGTGGGGCCCTGTAAATATGGAAAATGGGGCGGCCGTCGTTCGCAAGGGGGGCTCGAGCGTTACTCAAGCACGGCGGAATCGGCGAGGCGGAATATGCGATACGGGCCTCGAGGGCCACAGCGTGCATGTGCGGTGGAAAATTCAGGAAGAAAATAACGACAATAATAAATGGGATTTGAGCCGGAAGGTATTAAATTGAAAACTTGACTGTAATACATCGTACGCAAAGGCAGGTTTAGTAATTATTTTTATCCCAACTTTAAAATAAATTTTGAAATAATATTTCAACATAAGGAAAAACCAAACGACAAATCATAAAAAAGAAAAGGGAATATTAAAGAGAAATAAGAACTTACAAACTCACAGAAACGCAACACCGAGATATATTAAAAGCAAATATTAAATAAAAAGTATAATTAAGTTGAACGTTTGTTTGATAACAATTTTTTTTGTGAAACTTATACCAAGTGTCTTATTTTGTCTTTAGGAAGTATGATACAAAACTGAAACATTAAACGGAGGGAATATAAAGAACAAGCAAGACTGAGAGAAATGAAAGAAAAATGGAATAGATACAAAACGTTTAAAAACAGCTTACTATAAGCAACCAAAAAAGCTGCACAACAAATAAGTGAATAATTATACGAAGAAGATATTTTGGTCGATAAGAGAATCAAAAATGAAAGCCAGCAAATACGAGTACATAAGGAAAGATAGGCAAAACTATGTATTCTTTAATATTTCTCATATTAAGGTTATCGAATTCAATAATTTATGTAAAAAAATTCTACGTTCTTAATCTTGATTCCATCTTGATTCCATCAAGATTAAGGACATACAAATTTTTTACATAAATTATTAAAAACTATGTATGTTCCACTTCAGATTAATCAAATTATCAATTTCACCTAAAGACTCCATTAAAATCTCGATTAAACTCGACGAAATTGATAGTCAGATCGATGGGCTGCATATATCTCAATCTTCATCAAAGTAGACGCACAGATTTTGGCATATGGCTCAAGCTCCCAGCCAATCCGACTGGAAGCTTTGAGATATGCAATTCTTCGACCTGACTCAGTTTGATTAAGTTTAATCGAGTTTAATCGATATTTGGATCAAGACTTTAAACGAAATCGATAATTTTATCAATCTAAAGTGGGACATACACCGTTTTACCTACTAAAGATACATAAGTCTGAAAAATATGAAAAGGTTATAAAGAATACAAAGAAAATCGAAATGAACCAAAGAATAAGGCAGGAAAGCCAACCAAGAAATACATGGTTTGCCAAGTATGCCAAAGCATACTTTTGGGAAAAGGTGATCAAAAACTCTAGAGACAATCATTTTACCTCACAATAAAACAAATAAAACAAATGAAACAAAAGAAAGAATATAATGTGAAAGTATAACAGACAAAGACGAAAATATAATTATGAAAGGGGGTAATGTAATAATAAAAACAACGTTTCGAATAATTGATGTATTCTGAAATAAATGTACCAGCAAAATAAGAAAACGTCTTGGAAATAGAAAAGTTAGAAGAAAATGAAGTAATAGAAGACAGTGTAACCTCCATAACTATAGCGTATCTTTTTAAGTTTTGCAGATCTGCTGTAAGTAGGTTCTGCAATATTTTTAAAATTTGAGAATTATTCTGTATCATTTTATAGAGATTTTTGAGACGTTTTTACACATTTTTAGATTTATTCAATAAATTGCTTTATTTTGCAGAAACTTTTACAAAATTTTCAATTATTCTTTTATAGAATTTTTATTATTCAAACAGAATTCTTTTATTTATTTATAATGATAAATTTATAGTCATTGCAAAGTTTAGCAGATACTTTTGATATTTGGAACTGACTTTTAGTGTTTTTCATGGAAAGGGTATAATGTGATGAATACATATAAAAGACACAGAAGAAATAATAATCACGGGAGAGAGTAATACCGTTCAAAAATGGAAAAATCTTTTCGAAGAACTGAGAGAATCTGAAACAAGGATAACAGAAAGATACGAAGAAATGGCAGACGTGCAGGAAATCGAAAAGTTAGAAGAATAAGGAATAATAGAAGACAATGTAACCCTGAAATCCAAAACTATTTATAGAATATCTCTTTAAGTTTTGCAGATCTGCTGTAAGTAGGTACTGCTATATTTTTTACATTTGAGAATTATTCTGTATCATTTTTATAGAGATTTTTGAGACGTTTTTAAACATTTTACGATTTATTCAATAAATTTCTTTATTTTGCAGACATTTTTACAAAATTTTCAATATTCTTTTATACAATTGAATATTTTTCGTGATGAATAATAATTCATCACAAATTATTATTCAAACAGAATTCTTTATTTATAATGAGACATGTATAGTGATTGCAAAGTTTAGCAGATACTTTTGATATTTTGCATGAAACGAATATAATGTGATGCATACATATAAAGGATAAAAAAGAAATAATAATCGCGGAAGAGAGCAATACCATTCAAAAATGGAAACATCGTTTCGAAGAACTGAGAGTATCTGTAACAAAGATACCAGAAAGATACGAAGAAATGGCAGACGTGCAGGAAATCTAAAAGTTAGAAGAAGAAGGAGTAACAGAAGAGAATGTAACCGTGAAATCCAAAACTATTTATAGAATATCATTTTAAGTTTTGCTGATTTATTGTAAGTTTTCTGTAATATATAGAAAATTTGAGTATTAATCTATACTATTTTATAGAAATTTTTGAACGTTTTTAAATAAATTATGATTCATTCAGCAATTGCTCTTTTTGCAGAACCTTTTTGCAAACAAATTTATTTATAAGATTATTATTATTATTATTATTATTATTATTATTATTATTATTATTATTATTATGCAAACAGGATTCCTTTACTTGTAATGAAACATGTATACGGATTGCAAAGTAAAACATATACTTTTAATATTTGGATTTGAATTTTAGTATATAGCATGGAAAGAATATCATGTTATGAATATAAAAGACAAAAGACCGCTAGTTTGGCTGACAGGTTAGAACGCTTGCTAAGCATGCACGAAGACCTGGGTTCGAGCCCCAGTACAGGTAGTACATTTGTACTGAGAAACTAGTGCCATTCGCCGTTGGGAGCTCATTAACGGCGCTCTAGAGATCGGGGGCGAATTTCTAGAGTAACAAGCCCTAACTCAATACACACACTTACACAAAAACACACGGCAGAAGGACCCCCGTTGGTCGATAGTCAGTTAGGGATAATATCCCTAACAAATACAGTCACTACTAAAAGACAAAAAAAAACACGGAAGAGAGCAAAACCTTTCAAAAATGGAAACATCGTTTTGAAGAACTGAGAGAATCTGAAACAGGGATACCAGAAAGATACGAAGAAATAACAGATGTACAGGAAATAGAAAAGTTAGAAACAAAAGAAATAATAGAAGACAATGTAACCTGTTTTCGTGGAATTTAGTTATCTTGAATTTGTAAATTTCATGAAAAAGATGTACAGTCATGCTCACATAAATCTAGTACAAGAAATTAGGTTACAACAGCAATTTTATATAGCAATGTCAATTTATTTGTACTAGATTTATGTGAGCATGACTGTACAATTGAATCGTGTATAATTCTAGTGCAATCTGGTTTTGTGGAATTTAGGTATTTCTTATAGTTTACTATTTGTAAAAATTTTAGATTCTGTCTCTGCAAGTAATAAATTGTGAAAATGTTGAATATCTAACTTTTTACGATTTAATCAATAATTGTTTTATTTTGCCTATACCTATTACGAAACTTTTAGCAATTTTTTTTTATGAAACTATTATTAATCAAACACAATTTATTTATTTGCAATGGGATTTGTATAATTTTTGCGATGTTTAATCGGTGCGTTTGATATTTAGGTTTGACTTTTAGTGTTTTTCATGGTTTGCTGTTTTTATGGAATTTTAATTAAATATTTAAACTTTTTACGATTTATTCGATAACTACTTTATTTTGCCTAAAATTATTACCAAAATTTTTGGTATTGTTTTTATGGCATTAATAATGTTTTTCAAGAAAAATTTCTTAATTTGTAATTCATAGTTCTTGCAGAAATTAACAAATAATTTTGATATTTGGAATTGATTTAAGTATTTGTCATGCTTTACAATTTCCGTGGAATTTTCATGAAATTTTCATTAATTAATATCTTAACTTTTTACGATCTATACAATAATTGCTGTATTTTAACAAAACTTTTTACGATTTTTTTTTGTATTGTTTTTATGACATTAATAGTATTATTCAGGGATAACTTATGTATTTGGAATATATCGTTCTTGCAGAAATTAAAAAATACTTTTGATATTTTGGATTTTAAGTATTTTTCATGGTTTACTGGTTTCATCGAATTTTCATGGAAGTTTTATTAAATATCTAAACTTTTTTACGATCTATTCAATAATTACTTTATTTTGCGTGAACTGTTTATGAAATTTCTTGGTACGGTTGTTAAGACATTAATATTACTATTGGAGAACAATTTCTTTAGTTGTAATGTATGGTTCTGGCAGAAATTAAGTTTTCTTGCTTTTGATATTTGAGATTTATTGTAGATATTTTTTTTGTTATGCAGGTATAAAATTTTAATCCGTGTTCGATAAGTCCACCAAAAGTTTTCAAAAAGTTGCTCAATTTTCTAAAAATTTCACTTATTGATTTTCTAATATGTATAAAGCCATAAATGTGTCTTTATAAACAAAACAAAATCTCAGAAAATGTATCCAAATTGTGAAAGTTGCAAATATTAATAACAAAAATTATGCATAATTTTTGTGAAGTTTTATAATTTGTAATTCGTTAATGTAATGAAATCTAAACTATTTACAAACGTTTTAGGGGAATTTTATTAGCCATAATTATTTAAAAATAGATACCAATAACGGATTTACGTACATATGAATTGCTTATTATTTGAAGAAAAAATATACTAACAACGCAGTTCAAGAGAAAAATCATCCACCTTTAGAAATTTATTCATTACAATATCCCATAAAAGTCTCATTTCTGAGCAAGCACGCCCGAATGGTCCGTTATGCCTCCCACCTGGCACATACATTGCAGTTAATTTTTCACAACGTACATGCAGTATGAAGCACATTTCCCTGATTCATTTGAAGACTCGCACAGGCGATTGTATACGAGCTCGGGCATGACAATGCATGCATTTTACAACAGATCCTTCGCGTAAATTTAGAACTAGATGGGTCTTATTTATACCATGCTTGAACGCAGACAATGGGGCGTACGCAGCATAGTTTATTTATACAGGCAAAAACATTATAAGGGAGAAAATTCTAATGGGCCTTTAAAGAGGAAAGTTGGATTTTATTTATTCACAGCCCGTCGTAGTTAGCCCGGTAATGTTAAAGCATTACAAGAATGGAGTGTTATTTGATATGCTGCTGCTTTTGTGTAAAATTCCTATACTAATGTTTATAAAAAGTGGGGAAGATATTTTTATTCACAAAATATATTAACCAAATGTTAATGTGTAATGTATGTTTAAATAAAAATTGTGACAGCGACCGACATTTGTTCGTGATATTATCCTGAAAATACAACCGTTGTATTATCAGCATTGTCAGTTATATTATGCGTAACTATAGAAACCACATTGTTATGACGTCACTGTTTTAGGTATGAGTTATATTCCCTACGTAAACAAACAACAAACATTAGTGTATTGTATTGTATTGTCATAAATAAATTTGAATTCAATTGAAACTGTTTCTGCATGTGCAAATCTATGATTTCGTAATAATACTCCAATTAGAATGTTGTCCGATGATTGTAGTGTGGAATCACTTTTTAAACGCCCATTAGTAAATTATAACCAGTGTACACTGCTAATCGATATTTTACATATAAATAAGTAACGATTGAATCGTAAATTATAACTATATTTCCAAATGGAAAATCAATCGCTCGTCTGCTCAATATTTACTCGACTTCATATTTCAAAGCTTCTTACGCATTTTCAATGGGGCTGCCGTCTGCAAAACTTTAACTAGAGAGGGGCTATACGATCGCCCATCTATTATTTTCCTGTCAGCACGACAATGGGGATCGACGTGCTTTATGTTCCTTTGAACCGAGGCTTTTCGATCCGCATCTGCATATCAGTCCTCTCTTTGCGGAAAAGCCTTCGTTTAATTTTTCCCATGTGCGGATTGCCAGTGGGACCGCACACAGATAATTACTTTAATGAGATTATACGGCGATACGAGGCAAAATAAACAAGCCATTCTTGATTATGTGGGTGCAACAAGCAAGTAGCTTTCTGCACTTTGTAGTCGGGATTTAATGGCTGCGTTGAATGTGGGCATATTTAGAAAATATGGAAACAGCATACATGCAAAGATCTGACGATTATAATTGAATTTAAAAATATAATTACCTCTACAATCTTATATTTTAAATTGATTTTCCTAAATCAAAAAAATAAATAACTTTCACAAGAAATTTATGCAGTTTTTTTTTTCTATAAGTATTTTGACATAGTAATATGATATATGATAAGATATGATATGATATGATATAATATTGCTCGTAATATGAATTATATGAAGTGACAGTCGTGTGTGAGCCGTTAGTTTTCATGTCCAAATCAACTTTGCCCAAGAGCGACTAAAATTCTCTATAAAAATCATCCGTTCCTTTGGAAGGGATCTAAAGCTGGCGATCCCATGTAGTATTACAGTTTTACATTATTACTGTATAACAGTTTTTCGTGAAATAAATACCTATCCATCTATCTATTAAATTATTAGTGCAAGTTTCTTCGCGTTGATAATTACGGAATACATTGACCAACGTTGGTAATTAGCCATAGCTACAATATACGAAAAACGATATTCACATTCCATGTTTACAAGTACAAACCTGTATACCATTTCACTCGCTGTTATGCGTTCTGCATCCGGTAGTCGTTGGTGTACACTCTGTATGCAATAGCCACAAGAGAAAATATTAAATTTCAATAGGAATACGTTGGCCAAACGTTGGTACCTACTTAGCCTAGACATTCACATTCAATGTTAACCAGTACAATCCTGTATACCATTTCACTCGCTGTTATGCTTTCTGCATCCGGCAGTCGTTGGTGTACACTCTGTATGCAATAGCCACATGAGAAAATATTAAATTTCAATAGGAATACGTTGACCCAACGTTGGCATCTACTTAGCCTAGATATTCACATTCCATGTTAAAAAGTACAAACCTCTATATCATTTTTGTTGCTCCCATGCTTTCTGCATTCAAGTGTCATTAGTGTACAATCTGTATGCAATTGGCACATGAGGAAATATTAAAATTGAACAGGAATACGTTAACCAAACGTTGGCAATTAGCCATAGCCACATCATAAATAGACATTCTCATACCATGTTAATAAGTACATACAAACCTTTATGTCATTTTACGCACTGTTATGATGTTATGATTTCTGCATCCTACAGTCATTGCTATACACTCTGCGTGCAATGGGCAAATGAGGAAATATCAATTTAACTGGAATACGCAGGCCATAAAAACATAAAAATAACATTCTGGAATCATAAACATTGCTCTGCGTTTATAATTCCCGAGCGAACTTTTTACGGATTCGTTAAGGTAAGCTTTATAGCCCCGGCTTTAATAAATATCAATGTGTTCGCAAAAAAATGAGTGGGCATTAAATTGAAGAAATTAAATTTGCTTTCCGAATTACGATTATGAATTCAGGCTTTTATTATAATCTGTAATTATGCTATTTATTCTGCATCTGCTGAATAGTATTTAATATCGGATTAAACGAGGATGCGAGTCGAATACTTGAACTCGTGACTCGCATTTAATGGCGCATTGAAATTCTTAATATTTAAACAGTATTTTTAGATTCAATTACGTATAATGTTTGTATGGATATTTTGTATTCCCCAAATTGATGATTTGAGTGGTACTAATTCAAGTATTGTGGCCTAATTCATAACATTTCGGGTTAATAGTTTTGAATCAAAACATTTCGGGTCTATAGTTAACACATTATAACGTATGCCTTCATATGTATTTTTTTTTTTTGCAAAAATTGAAATATATGACTAATGAAAATATGCCATAGAGTTCATAACATTTTGGGTTTAATGTTAATATATAAGTGTATCTTCATATAAATCATCTATTGTATAGTGCATATTATGCCACCCATTTTTACTTATATAACTTCGAATAAATGAAGTAATCTTATAAAAAAATGCCACAGAATTCAAAACATTCCTAATTTATAGTTTACATATTAGTTCATCTTCAAATAAATGTTACATTGTATATTGTATAGAAAAATATGGCTGTTTGGTCTAATCAAAATATGCCATAGAGTTCATAAAATTTTGGGTTTAATGTTAATGTATTGGTGTATCTTCATATAAATCATCTATTATATAGTGCATATTATGCCACCCATTTTAACTTATATAACTTCGAATAAATGAAGTATTCTTATCAAAAAATGCCACAGAATTCAAAACATTTCTAATTTATAGTTTACATATTAGTTCATCTTCAAATAAATCTTATATTGTATATTGTATAGAAAAATAAGGCTGTTTGGTCTAATCAAAATATGCCATAGAGTTCATAACATTTTGGGTTTAATGTTAATATATTAGTGTATCTTCATTTAAATCATCTATTGTATAGTGCATATTATGCCACCCATTTTTACTTATATAACTTCGAATAAATAAAGTAATATTATCAAAATATGCCACAGAATTCAAATCATTTTTAATTTATAGTTTACACATTAGTTCATCTTTAAATAAATCTTCTATTGTATAGTGCATATTTTGCTACACTTTGTTATACAGTGTGTCCCTAAAGTATGAAATAAATTCAGTAAAACCGAAATAAAAAGATTTGGAAAAAAAATCCTCGAACACGTCGATTTTATTTGATAAAAATACCCATTTTTGCATGACAGTCGATTTTCAACCTTTATTTGTTTTTGAGTAACGAAAAATTTCTTATGTAACATGGCAACATATTTATACTGTCACTTCTACAATAAAAAGATCTCTCAAATACAAGAAAAAAAAATAGGGGCTTGTCATTAAAAAAAAAATAGATGACGTCATTACAAATGATTGTTGAAAATCGACTGCCATGAAAAAATGTGCATTTTTATTAAATAAAATTGAGGTGTTCAAGGATTTCTATTAAATTTTTTTTTATTTTGGTTTTACTGAATTTATTCCATACTTTAGGCGCACACTGTATAAGTAAAAATGTGTATAACTTCTAATCAGAATCAAATCAAATTCAAATCAAATGCATTTATTGGTACATAATAAAAAGTAGCAATTTGTTTTTAATGCGCTCAAACGTTGACCTTTTGGCAATTTCGTAAGAGTTACTTTTATTTTTAACTTATGAAATCTTGTACAAAACATTTAATAAACGTTATTGTTATTATTATTCTTGTCATTATATGTTCATTGTACCATTTTTGTGGTACAAAAAAACAATATTTAAAAGTCATAATAAAAAGTAGCAATTTGTTTTTAATGCGCCCAAACGTTGACCTTTTGGCAATTTCGTAAGAGTTACTTTTATTTTTGACTTATGAAATCTTGTACAAAACATATAATAAACATTATTGTTATTATTATTCTTGTCATTATATGTTCATTGTACCATTTTTGTCAACATTCTTTAATATTCATCAAGAAAATCATAAACTTTTCTTTGACATTTCATTAATAGTTCTTCATTCTTCAAAAATATTCTTATATCGTATGATCTTTATCATGAAAATTCTAATCATGTCTTGGAGATTTTTAGTTTGTGTTGTTTTTTTTTTTAGATATTTGTGTTCGTGATTGACTAGAACAGGGTTCCCCAAACTTTTTGTCAGATGAGCCTCATGGGAGTTTTGTAAATTCTGGATGTGCTTTAAAAGCAGGTTATAACTGCATCTGTACATGATATTACCATATTCTAGAGTCCTAGTACTATAAGAAATGTTACAGTTTCAGAGAATCATGTCTTGGAGATTTTTTGAACATTTTATTTTTTTTTAGATATTTATGTTCGTGATTGACTAGAACGGGCTTCCCCAAACTTTTTGTCAGATGAGCCTCATGGGTGTTTTGTAAATTCTGTATGGGTCTTAAAAGCAGGTTATAACTGCATCTGTACATGATATTACCATATTCTAGAGTCCTAGAACTATAAGAAATGTTACAGTTTCAGAGAATTTATGCATATTCATATGATGAACAAAAAATTGAATAAACGACAAATATTTTACTTACTTGCAATGCTTTGAAATAAGGATGGGCCTTAAAAGCAGGTTATAACTGCATCTGTACATGATATTGCCATATTCTATAGTCCTAGGACTATAATAAATGTTACAGTTTCAGAGAATTTATGCATATACATGTGATGGACAAAAAATGGAATAAACGACAAATATTTTACTTACTTGCAATGCTTTGTAGCATTGCATTGCATTACTCTATAGTTACATTATATTTTTAATTGTTAACATATTGGAATGCACAAACAGTGCAAAAGCAATGATTAATTAAAAAAAATGGTTTAAAACAATCATTAATATAAAAAAAAACATTTAATTTAAATCAATCATTAATTAAAAAAAAAACATTTGATTTGAATCATAATTTAAATCAATTCATGTAGATCACACCAACTCCACATTAGAAGTGTACTTCGAAGGATCGTCAAATGAAAATGATGTGAATTGTTTATGAAAGAGTATTTGTATAAATGTATTGTCTGCAGTCTTGATTTACGAATAATATGTTATGAATTTAAAACTAAGAAATTAAGTTTTAAAATGAAGTTAAATTGTTTAAAACAGCTGAAAATTGAGAAGGCGTTAGTTTGTTTTATTGTAACATCCTTTCAATTTCGGCTATACATATATTCTAAACAGCGGACACATTTTTCAAAATAAAATTTGCACTCTTCGACATGTCCAAACTTTAGATCACACCAACTCTACATTAGAAGTGTACTTCCATGTATCGTCAAATGAAAATCTTGTGAATTGTTTATGAAAGACTTTTTGTATAAATGTGTCGTCTACAGTCTTGTTTTACGAATAATATGTTATGAATTTAAAAATCGAAAATTAAGTTTTGAAATGAAGTAAAATTGTTTATAAGTGCTTAAAATTGAGAAGGCGTTAGTTTGTTTTATTGTAACATTCTTTCAATTTCGGGTATACCTATATTATAACCAGCGGACACATTTTTCAAAATAAAATTTGCACTCTTCGACATTTCCAAACTTTAGATCACACCAACTCTACATTGGAAGTGTACTTCCAAGTATCGTCAAATGAAACTGTTGTGAATTGTTTATGAAAGAGTATTTGTATAAATGTGTCGTCTACAGTCTTGTTTTACGAATAATATCTTATGAATTTAAAAATCGAAAATTAAGTTTTGAAATGAAGTTAAATTGTTTAAAAGTGCTGAAAATTGAGAACGCGTTAGTTTGTTTTATTGTAACATTCTTTCAATTCTTTCAAACCCAGCGAGCAAGCATGAAAGGCCTTCTTATGTACTTGTATGATAATATACCATTTTAAATGTATTAAAAATTGCATTTAGTATTCCAATTTAGTACATTTTGGCTTCTGGACTTCATATTTTTTCAATTGGGGAGTATTAAAGAATTTGAAATACCTACAGTGGATGGATTTAAAATTTAAATTTATATATTTTTCAAATTAAAAAAAAGAAATTATTTAGTGCATATTGGTTTTCACTGTTCCAACTTTAGATATTTTGGCTTCTGGACTTATGAAAGGGGGAATATACAGTTCATCCAGTTCTAAATCATTATTCCAATTTCGAAATATCAAAGACTTTGAAATGCACTTGATCGATTATTAAAAACAATTTTGAAATTGCAATTGGTTTTTCTAGAATTTATAATATTTTCTGATGTTTATTGCGTTTCCGGAATTCTTGTGTCGTTCACTGTGAAGAAAAGATGTTTTCAATTTTGATATTGCCCAGATTTCATTTATTACTATCTAAGTTTCCATAATTTCCCCATTGTTTTTAATATTGCTGCAAAACTTAAATTACTACTGTCTAATATTCAATTCTATACGAATTTCAAAGATTCCTGACATATTTTAATTTCTTGGTGCCAAAATTTTAATTATTACTGTAACATTTTCAATTCCTTCCGTCGATGTTTAATTACTTTTAACCAAATTTTAATTACCAATAAAATTTTCATTCAAAAGTCGTACTTCCTTAATAAAATGGCTTATTATTATTTGCAAGTTCACATCAACCTTAATATGAGAAATATACCAGATTCAATAATGAATGTTAATTTTTGTTACATTGTCGTGTTAATATAAAATCCACTTATTTCTGTTAACATTTTACAGATTGCTATAAATTTTTTCAATATTTCTGTTCTTTTTTAATATAAAAAATGCAGCGATTAATTTAAAAACTTCAATTATATCGATGTTTTATAGCGTACTGGCAAAGTTTTAATTTTTAGTACATTTTCAGTTATTACTATTAATATTTCAAGGATTTCTGTCAAAATTTCAGTTATTACTGTCAAAATTGCAAACCAAACATTTAAATTCTACCGAAATTTTCAAGATATCGAGTATTATTCTAAGAATACAGTCATAATCAAAGTTTAAAAAATTGGTAAACAAATCTAGAAAATATTTAAAAAATTTAACATCACCACCAACTAAGAGATAATCCAGTTATTGGTATTGCCAAATTTTATAATTTTTATGTATTTACTATTATGTCATGTTACTAATAAAATTTTCATTGAAAAATCGTACTTCCTTAATAATATTACTTATTATTATTTGCAAATTCATATTAATCTTAATATAAGAAATATACCAGATTTAATAATGAATTTTAGTTACATTGTCGTGTTACAATAAAAATCACTTGTTTCTGTTAAAATTTTAAAGATTGCTAAAAAAAATATTTTGTCTGTACTTTTTTTAATATAAAAAATGCAGTGTTTAATATAAAAACTTCAATTATACCGTTGTTTTATAACTTACTGCCAAAGTTTTAATGTTTAGTTAATTTTCAGTTATTACTGTCAATATTTCAAGGATTTCTGTCAACATTTGAGTTATTACTGTCAAAATTGCAAACAAAGCAGTAAAATTCTACCGAAATATTCAAGATTTTGAGCATTATTTAAAGGATGCAGTCATAATCAAAGTTAAAAAAAGTTGCTAAAAAAATCCAGAAAATATTTAAAAACTTTAACATTACCACCAACTAAGAGATAATCCAGTTATTGGTATTGTCAAATTTTATAATTTTTATGTATTTACTATTATGCTAATAAAATGTTCATTGAAAAGTCGTACTTCCTTAATAAAATCACTTATTATTATTTGCAAATTCATATTAATCTTAATATGAGAAATATACCAGATTCAGTAAAGACTTTTAATTACATTGTCGTGTTACAATAAACTTCACTTGTTTTTTTACATTTTTAAACATTTAAATTCTACCGAAATACTCAAGATTTTTAGCATTATTCTACGATTGCAGTCATAATCAAAGTTTAAAAAATTGCCGCCTTATATTTTTGTATCCACCTCTTCTTGACATTATCGATCTAGGAAATATTTTAATTTTTTAACATCGCCACCAACTAAGAGAAAATCCAGTTATTGGTATTACCAAATTTGATAATTTTATTTATTGTTGTGTCATGTGTTGAGCTTTGGGTTATTCAACTTTCTTTAATAATTTAATAATTTAATAAATGTATGGATCCTAACCTGAGTTAATTTGATTTGATGTGAAATGCTTTATGCACCTGTCTCAGGGAAAACAATTTATATTCACTAATATGAAGCCATAAATTGCATTTTCTTAATAACTACAATAGTTATTTGAAATAACTAAACTAATTCCCAGATCTACAGTCATGCTCACATAAATCTAGTACAAACAAATTGACATTCCTATATAAAGTTGCTATTGTAACCTAATTTCTTGTACTAGATTTATGTGAGCATTACTGTACATCTGGGAATTACTTTAGTTATTTCAAATAACTTTACATTTTATTAGGTTGATCGATGTGGCTTTTATTTGTTGAAAATTCATAATTACTAATGTATGAAATAAAGTTACGCACTTTTTAAAAATTTTCAAAATTGTTTTTTATTGTTCACGACAATTGTTTCGCCACACTGTGGCTTCTTCAGGTGAAGAAATGAATCATTTCTTCACCTGAAGAAGCCACAGTGTGGCGAAACAATTGTCGTGAACAATAAAAAACAATTTTGAAAATTTTTAAAAAGTGCGTAACTTTATTTCATACATTAGTATTTACATTTTATGGTTTCACATTAGTGAATATAAAACCTGAGATAGGTGCATAAAGCGTTTTACATCTATTCAACTTTCCTTGAAATTGTCATGGATGAAAATAATTTATTACTATTATTATTATTTTATTAATAAATAATAAATACTATAGGAATACATATAAAAATTACCAATATATTCGATGACCACCGATTTGAGTTGTACGCAGCACATAATTTTATAACAGTTATTTCACCGAGGTGCACTCCAATAGTTATTTCATGCATTTCAATATTTGCTGAAATGTGATTAATAAAAATATGCATACAAAAACTGTGCACATTTGTTCCGGGCATACTGAAATAGAAATTTATTAAATTTTATCCTGAATCATTCGTTTTCAATAACAAATAATAATTTCAACAATTTATTTTTCCGCTGATTGTACACTATAATAGATTTATATTGCATAAATCCGTACCAATGAACACGAATATACATATGCAAAAACACGTTGATTAAACCGAAATTCACTTCATTAATCAATGATGTATTAGTAAAAATACAAATTTATGTACATTTATGTGTTCATATCATATTGGGCAAAATAGATAAGTTTATCAAATGCTGCGGTAGAATGTAGCGCAAGGAGAAGAAAATATGTATAAAATAATAAAACTATAAGCATATTTTTTTTACATAATAAGTAAATGCTTTGAGTAATTATCCATCCTAATCCAAACTTTTATTTGATACCTGTTATTAATATACAGAGCGTTTAAGAAAGTGGTGTCAACTTTTACCCTAGATACTAATAGATGACACTATTTGAGATGCAAATCAAATATATTTTGCTCTGCAGCAGAAATGTTAAGATATGTAGAATTAGAATGATAAGAAAATGTAAGCAAATAATTTAACTAAGTACTCACACATTGTCAAATGTCATTATTTGTCATTATTTCGTTGGAATTTGTCGGAAATGTTGGTAACACTTGTAAACATTTTCTTGAACGCTCTGTACAACCTATTATTATGGCAAAAAACATGAAATTATGCAAAAACGCCGATAATGATGTTTTTTTTTGCATAATTGCGTGTTTTTGTAACATTTATTTTTACATCATTCTGCTACAATTTTATTGTCTACAATGGTGATTAAGCAGTCTCAGTATTCATGATATTTTTGGCACACTTTATTTTGCGCGTTGATTCATGGCAGTATAAGCCAAGGAGAAATTCGTACCGACGCATTCAATCATACCCGAACTTGCGTAATTAATCACAATTCCAGACGTTCGACCTTGACGGCGTTCTAAGGGCCCATTTGCTGCCGCAATAATCCGCTGTCCGCTATTCAAAAGGCTGAAGTATCGTCTGGCCTGTGGCCAAATAAACTGAAAAAATACGATAAAAAGGATAAAAAGGCAGCGGCAATTAGTGGTCTTCCAGGTTTCTGGGCGGCTGCATCCCGGAATTCCTGTGTGTGTATATTTTCTCCAGTGGTTGGCTCCTTGTGACGAGGAGCCGCTCATGGACTTCTGAAGCTAACAGAAAGCACGCCAGTTATTTATCGGGGTTTACTTGGGGATGAAAGGAAGATTGCGAGCTGAGAAGGTTTTACTTATTCAGGATGATGATAAATTCTATAAATATAAAGAGGCAGGAAAAACAATGGATGACAAGTTGATTTTTATTACTTACGAGCGTATGAATTTAATTCCCTGAGTACTGTCAGAAACAATATATACGGACTGAGAGAAACAATTAATCATCTGATAAATATGAGGTAGCAAGAATGAAATAAATTGAAAATTTAAAAAATCCTAAATTAATCAGTATCAATCAGATATTAGAACACTCATGTCAGTATATAATAACACATTTTTTACGATTAAATATGATATTGCATTATTTGTGATATCGTCCATATAGAAGTAAAAATAATAACTTACTTTTTTATATTTCTAAGATATGTAAAATTTATTAATAATAACTTTTTATATATATAAAAAAAAAAGGAAATTACTCAAGAAGTTTTTTCTACATGAACATTAAACGTAGAATTGTTACTTACCTGTATTTCTAAGTTTATTTGTACTTCTTTATACAACGTTATTATTAATAAATCAAAGAGACATATTTAATTAATTTTCGCTTACAATGTTACCTAATTAGTTTTTTTTTATCTAAATCGATGATACAGTATTTGAAATGTACTCATTATTATTATTGTTATTAGTATTATTAATGTGCATTTACGTTTTATTTAACATTTATATCTGGAATAAATGTGTCGATATCATGTAACACAAACGTAATAAATTTCCTGGCTATCGATGAACCCTGGCTAAGGAACCCCGTACTAAATTTCCTATTTTACCATTATTTTCAAGTTACTTGCATAAATGTATTTATATATCTCCACAGGAAAATATAGTGGGTCAGCATCGGACGGTAAAATAATAATATTATTTGTACCTTCCGTATTACAGGTTATTCAATTTCAACCGGCGGACCCTACTCTAAAACAAACATGTTCTAGATATAACTTTGTGCTATATAGAGTTCCAGGTATTCCTATATTACGCGGTTAACTAGAAAGTTCAAGTTCATGGCATATTTCTATTTTCCTCGTCTTATTTAACGTTAACGCAAGCTTTACATCATAACTCGCAATTGGTGCAATATAATAATATTTCCATTTATTTAATTAACAGTAATTAATATTTGCCTTTCGGATTGGCTAAATGCCAGGCAAATGCGAAAACTCGTTGACTAAATAGAATACATATTTGTAAACCCTAATAAAGTATACTAATCATAATAAATGTAGCAATAAATATAGAAATATGTATTAATAATTATCCGCTATAATATAATTTAATTAAAATAAATAAATAATTTAATAAACTATAATTAAAATATTACTATTACTACTACTATTAATTTATTTAAAGAGCGGAAATACCTCATATATGGGGTTGATATCCTAATACAGATCGTTGAAATATATATGTTAAGGTTTGGCAACAATATTTGTTATAAACGGTACATTATTTCTGTAAAAATTGCACTTCAATAGTTATAATAATAAAGGCGAGAATTCATTGACTAAATAAAATACATATTTGTAAACCATAATGAAGTATTCTAATCATAATAAATGTAGCAATAAATATAGAAACATGTATTGATCATTATCCCCAATAATATAATTTTTTGAAAATAAATAAATAATTTAATACATTATAATTAAAATATTTCTTTACTATTAATTTATTTAAAGAGCGGAAAGTCTATGGGGTTGATATCCTAATACAGATCTTTGAAATATATATTTTAAGGTTTGGCAACAATATTTGTTATAAACGGCGCATTATTTGTGTAAAAATTGCATTTCTATAGTTATAATAAGAAAGGCAAATTGCAAATAATTGCATTTGTATAGTTATAATAATATAACAATATGAGCAATTCCATTTAGTGAAGTAATTTTTGCATTTGCCTTGAATGTAGCTAAACCAAAATCTAAGTGATATTAATTACTGTTGATCAAATAATTTGGAACAATATTATATTGTCTTCTTCTTCTTATGGTGCCATCTCCTAACGGAGGTTAGCAATCATCATAGCGATCCTAATTTTTGAAACTGCAGCTCTAAACAGTTCTACCGAAGTTTTCCCGTACCATTCCCGGAGGTTTTTCAACCACGATGTTCTGCGGCGCCCTACGGATCTATTTCCCTGTATCTTTCCTTGCATAATTAGTTGGAGAGTTGAGTATCTCTCTCCCCGGGAAATATGCCCCAAATACTGGAGTTTCCTTGTTTTGATGGTAAGCAAAAGTTCTCTTTCTTTGTGCATTCTTCGCAGTACATCTTCATTGGTTATATGGTCTGTCCAGGATATCTTGAGCATGCGACGGTAAAGCCACATTTCGAATGACTCGATCTTTTTAATATTGTTTTTATTGAGCGTCCATGCCTCCATACCATACAGCAAAGTTGAGAAGATATAGCATCGCACCATTCGCATTCGCAGGGCTAGGTCGATGTTTCTATCTACGAACAATTTCTTCATTTTCACGAATGTTGCTCTTGCTATTTCTATCCTCTTACTGATCTCGATGGTTTGATCGTTATTGTCCCCTATTCGTGTTCCCAAGTACTGATAGCTTCTCACTCTTTCTATTATGGTATTATCTATTGTGACGGCTGGGATATTATTGTCGTTGTTCTTTCTAAATACCATAATTTTAGTTTTATTTAAATTCATACTTAGTCCGTAGGATTGGCTAACAGTATTTATATCTAGAAGCATTCTCTGAAGATCTTGGATGTTTGTTGTTATTATCGCGGTATCGTCTGCGTATCGAATGTTATTGATAGTTTGCCCATTTATAACTATTCCCCCGGAGTCTTCGTTGATGGCTTCCTTAATAATAATATGCATTCGGAGTACATATTGAATAGAGTTGGTGATAGTATGCAGCCTTGTCGAACTCCTCGACAGATTTCTAATTCCCCAGAGTCCTGTCCCTCAACATTTATTTGGGCTTTCTGATTCCAGTACAAGTATTTTATTATTCTGATGTCATTGTAGTCAAGGCCTTTCTGTTGTGCTATTTCCATTAACTGTTCGTGTCTCACTTTATCGAAGGCTTTCGCGTAGTCGATAAATCCGATGTAAAGGTCGACGTTCATGTCTAGGCATCGTTGTATTATGACATTCATGCTAAATAGCGCCTCTCTTGTACCTAAGTTCTTACGAAATCCAAACTGTGTCTCGCTGATATCCGCTTCTAGTTTCTTGTATATGCGACTATGAATAACTTTTAAAAACACTTTTAAGGTATGGCTCATCAGGCTAACAGTTCTAAAATCGGAGCACTCTCTTGCGTTTTGCTTTTTTTTTTTTTTTTTTTTTTGCTTTTTTGCTTTTTTGCTTTTTTGCAAATTGTACAATTTGCATATTTGGTTGCGTTTGGTGCATAAACGCTTATAGAAAATAACCGAACTCAAGCTCAAGTACGTACTATAGTTACGGGAAAAAGTGGATGAAAATAGAAATATGTAATGAATTGTAAAAGGACTTTATATATATGCAGATCATACGCTTCTACTCCTTTGATAAAATAGCATATTCATATAACAGCATATTCTTATTTTATATGAATGCTCTCTTTTTTCACAGGAGCAGAAGTGTATAATCAGCATAATTATATAGAACTGAAAGGTAATTTATTATTAACTACAAGGCCTGTGATTTAGATTTTTTAATGCCAACGTAATAATATTGTAGGAACCAATGGATTTATGTACTTTATCAGACATAAACGCAGACTTTGATGTGTGAGAATAAATAATTTAGTCTAAAGGATCTGGATTATATTTAATAGGTGATTATTTTAATATATTTGTTATTAGCATTTGGAATAACTTTTATTTATTATATTTTCTTTAAGTTACTTTTCTTAGTTTTCTTCATTGAAAGTTTTTATACTCGGTGTAATTCTCAAATTGATAATTAGGTACAATTAAAAAAAAACAAAACTCTCGCTAATCAAGTAAAATGTTTAGCTCTTAATTTCTTAAACTTCAGCAAGTGGCTCTTAATGAATAAAATTTATTTTTCTGATAGTAAGTTTTATATTCTAACATAAAACATTAATAAGAATGACGTATATACCTAATCAAATAGAATATAAAATAATAAGCCAATTTCGAAAAAGCAATTTTTTTCTTTTTTACACAAAATATTTACTGATTTATGTTAAGCACAATATTTCTGTTTTACAAAATTATCTACTAAATATAAAACAAAACCCTCTTTAATCAAGTTAAATTTTCGGTTCAAATGGGTCTTAATGAATAAAATTTATTTTTCTGATACGAAGTTTTATATTCTAATATAAAACAGTAATAAGAACAAAATATATACTTCATCAAATAAAATATAAAGTAATACACTATTTTAGGAAAAGCACGATTTTCCTTTTTTACACAAAATATCTACGGATTTACGTAAAGCACACTTTTTCTTTTTACATAAATATCTAAAATTTTTGCAAAAACTAGGTAACAATTATACTTTTTATGTTCTTCTGAGGATTTTTGTGCAAGTTATTATTAATATACCTCAATTATCTCAGAAATATAAAAATGTTCTTAATATTTTTTACCTCTACACAAACGAAATATTAAAATTTGTCTCAATAGGTTTCTTGCAGATATTCCAAAATCCTAAACAATATCATTACCTATCTCGGAATTAAGTAACTAATAACTTAATTGTTTTGTACTAACTAGGTTCAAGCAAAGATTTTCATGAATAAAAGATCTTCATCAACTTAAACATTATCAATTGTAAAGAAAATTATTCTTAATATTATGGTGGAGGCGCCGGGCTATTAGTATTAAGTAATTCTAAATAAATATCTGTGGATTAATTTTTAGCCCTTGATAAAATTATGTAAGGTTAGGTAGTGTACTAGTGATTTGTATATTCATCGAATAGTACTTAGTTTGCATTATTAATTGAGAAAATAATTATTTTCGTTATGGTGGATGCGCCGGGTTTATAAATTTCTCCTTTGACTTCTTTGCATAATTTAATAAACAATGTATTCAGCTTGTATACATTTCATTATACATTATAAAATGTATACAAATAGTGGAAAAACTCAACAGCTCGTCACTCATGGATGCCAACTAAGCCCTTAAAAAATACAGCGTGTTTTAATATTTCAAAATGATAATTGTTGAAAAATCAACCTGATAACAATCTGCTGTACAATTAAAATACTGTTAATAAAGTCGTCAATGATATATGTTATTCGAAAATTTAAAAAAATATATATATTTTTATAGTTTGGAAGGGCTGTCATTTCTATGTCTAGTAGCGTGTTCAAATACTTCAAAATGAAAATTGTTAAAAAATCAACCCGACAACAATCTGGTGTACAATTAAAATACTGTTAATAAAGTCTATGATTTATGTCTTTTTGAAAATAAACAAAATATATATATTTTTTTTTAGTACTTTCTAAGGACTCACTCGCAATCCCTGAGTGGCATGCTGTGGAGCTTGACCACTATTTTTGGAACACCCTATATAATTAAATACCAAACTTTATAGTGATGAATTAGCATAATACAAGTTAGAAATAAATGTCACATAAAATTTAATTAAACTTAAAATTTATTTGGTGAGTAAGTTTTCTTTAATGTACGACTTCGCCACTTATTGCAGTTGTTAAATTTTGTTCTTAAACTTCTTAAAGTTTTCTTTGCAATATTGACAGTAGTAAGTGAAATGTTGACATAAACAAATCATTGTTTTTGTTTAAGAATCAATGTTGTTGCATTATTTGTGCATTCCAAAAGGTGTACAAATAAAAATATACTGTAACTATAAAGTTACCCTGCTTTCAAATAGATAATGGGAAGTAAGTTAAATAATTTTCTTTTCTTCCATTTTCGGCCAATCACATTTATTTATTTATTAGTGTCATATACCCATTGGGTTTACACGTCATTCAAAATAGTGGTGGTAAAATTAAAATAGAGATCAAAATTAAAAATTAAAATTAAAGAGCTGAAACTAAAATTAAAATACAAGAGATAGGTGTACAGAATTGTATAAACATGCACGAGTAAAACATTTAGGCCCAGTTGTACGATCATGGATCAAGCTTGCCCATGGTTCATTTACCTAGGATACAGTTGGTAATATAATGGTAACCTTAGAAACTGAACCACGATCAAGGATGATCCACGATCATACAACAGGGCCTTAGAGTACAACACAAAACATTTAACATTTAACATTTATCATTTAACATTTAACATTTAACATTTAACATTTAAAATTTAACAATTAACATTTAACATTTATAGTGGCACATAAATATCACCGCCGCACCTCCTAAAGCTCCTCCCACTTGTAGGGGGCACTGGCCAATAGACTACATTTCACAGCTTTTGAATAGTACAGATACACTGATTTTTAATTTAATCATCAATATTTGTTTAAATTTATTTTAAAAAATCATACCATTTGAAGCGTGATATAAATCAATTGATTTAAATCACATCTAAACTGGCAAAACTGATCAGAAATATAAAAAAATCAAATAATTTAAGTTTCTTAAAAAAATCATTGATTTTTGATTTAAAAAAAAAGTTTTATTCCAACCCTGATTGATATTAATAACTGGAAATGTACTAAAAATTGAAACGTTGACAACTAGCCAAATCTGTATCTATACTAGCTACATTACAATACCAACATCGGTATAATTGAAGTTTTAAAAATAATCGCTGCATTTGTTATATTAAAAACCGTACAGAAACAATTGAAATATTATTACCAATCTTAATTTTTTTTAAACATTTAAACAATTTAAACATAATTCTATAGTAACATGACAATGCAACTAAAATTAACATCTATTATTGATATTTTGATGGTAATTAATACTTGAATCAGAGTAATTAAACATTGACGGAAAGAATTTAAAAGGTTACAGCAATAATACAAATGAACATTTGTCAACATGTTTTGACTGTTGGCATTTCTGATAGAACTGCCAACAGTCAAAAAAATCAAAAATAACTCTATTAATTTAATCAAAATCAAGATTCTTCACCTGAAGAAACCACAGTGTGACGAAACATGTAGTGAAATATAAAATAAATAAAGTTTTGAAAGTGACAAAGAATATATGACTAAAGTAATGAATATGTACTTTCAAAAAATAACTGCCAAATTTATTAATTTATTTGGCAGTAATCATTGTTTTGGTAGGTTGTCAGGTTTGTAAAATTTGTGTAGAATTGAAATTTAGAGAGTAACGTTCCTTACTACATCATAAAATCAGATTACCTTATACCTATTGTTTCTACGTTTAATAATAATGAAACAAAATATCCTCAAATAGCGATTCAGAACTAAGTTATGATGTTGAAGACTCTGATAATGTTGCTAACCAGAAAAATCCAGAAATAGATACGCAGTAACCTACAAAAAGTTTGAAGCTTGGTGGGAACTGAAGTTATGTAATGTAAACATAACTACATTACATAACTGTGTGCATGACAGTTGTGAAAAATTTAACGTTTCATAACGACAGAAATTGATATAAAATTTTACTTTTTAAAACGGAATTAAATAAAAGTAGTTTAATAACATACTTCGAAAGATATATTAAAAAAATCTAAAAGTTGTGCCATGTGTAATAGTGCAGTACTGCTTCTAAATATTCAAATTAAAATTCCGGAAAAACTAGAGATGAGGTATATTCTGATTTTAGCATTTTTTTGGTAGTTTTAAATGTACTTAATAACCTCGAGGAAAAATTAAATTCATAAGCCACAGTTTTCGAAGAATAAACATTCAGTCAACGTTCAAAACTATCCCTGTCCACCCACATATTACTCCACGGACTTCAAATTCATTTTACGGAAAATTTATAGATGAGATGTATTCTGCTTATTGCATTTTCCACTAGTCCCAAGTCCACTTAATAATCGTGTAAAATTTGAGTAACTAACACTAAGCTACCAAAAATATGTGAAAAAAATCAATTCTAATTGTTGTGAAATGTACACCCTATACATGGTACAATATTGCTTCTAAAGTTTCAGTTTAAAATTCCGGAAAAACTAGAGATGGGATAAATTCTGATATTTGCCATTTGTAGTACCTAGTGTACCTATGTACACTTGTCTAGTACCTAGTGTACCTAGTGTAGTGTATTTAGTAGTACATAGTGTACTTAATAACATTGTGAAAATTTTTATTACATTGAAATAATAAATATCACAAATGTTCAATAATTCCCCTGTCCACATACCTATCTCCACTAACTCCAAATTGATTTTCCGGAAAATCTATGAATGAATAACACTAAGCTACCAAAGGTATGTAAAAAAATTAATTCTAATCGTTGTGAAATTTATTTTTAGATTAAAATTCCGGAAAAACTAGAGATGGAGTATATTCTGATATTTACATTTTCTAAATACTTATCACATTACTTAATAACTTTGTGAAAAATTTGTCATTTACGTTTTGCAGCAATATTAAAATGAATGGAGAAATTATGGAAACTTAGATAGTAATAAATGAAATCTCTGCAGATGTTGTATCACTGATAATTATCATGAATATTTTGACAGAATTATTGAAATTATGTCAGAAAAAAATGTGAATTTGACAGAATAAGTAATGTTTTGATTTTAATGATTGAAAATTTGACAGTAATAGGTATTTGAAATCATTTACGTCTAAATGCTTGAAATTTAATTGAATATCTTAAAACAATTTTTGAATTTTAATATTACTTGAAAATTTGCGTTAGCTTTAGAAATACTGTAGAATTGAAAAATATGTAAAAAATTAAAGATTGGAAGAAAAAACGAAATTTGAAGTTTCGTAAAAGTGTAACTGCTAAATTATAAACTAATAGTATTCTGGTTAATTTAGCTAATTAAAATTTGCACTGTAAATATTTAATGGAGTGTGTCTTCAGTTTCACTTCTATTTGTCTCTATGGAGCAGTAAATTAATGCTGCCTCTCTATGTTTGTAGGTACTGGGCTGTGACGAACATCGACTACATCCACCATAGGACTGCTAAAAGGATAGGCATCATGATTCTGGTGGTGTGGTGCGTCTCGTTCCTTGTATGCATAGCACCGCTCCTCGGCTGGAAGGATCCCGGCTGGAATGACAGGATAGAAGACCAAAAGTGCATCGTAAGCCAGGATATTGGGTACCAGATCTTCGCCACGGCGTCGTCGTTCTACTTGCCTCTCATGGTGATCCTCATCCTCTACTGGAGGATATTTCAGACGGCCAGGAAGCGCATCCGGAGGAGGCAGATCTTGACGCAGGCGGTGGAGACGAAGGGCAATCCTGCAGCAGGTGGTATAGCTGGAGGTTTAGCTCAGGCCAGCGGCACCGGGGGCATAGCAGCAGCTGTGGTGACCATAATAGGTAGGCCCTTGCCGACGATCTCTGAGACGACGACGGCGTTCACGAACGTGTCGTCCAACAACACCAGCCCAGAGAAGACGTCTTGTGCCAACGGCCTGGACGACCCTACCACCAGCACCGACGGTGGCGTCAGCTGCTACCAGCAGCACTACCCTGTAAAGAAAAAGCTGAAGGACTCGGCCGACTCGAAACGGGAGCGCAAAGCCGCGAAAACCCTGGCCATAATCACCGGGGCGTTCGTGATTTGCTGGTTACCGTTCTTCGTGATGGCAGTCCTTCTGCCGCTTTACAAGGACATGTTCAAAGAGTACGTGATCTCGCTCTTCCTCTGGCTGGGCTACTTCAACTCCACGCTGAACCCAATAATCTACACGATATTCAGCCCGGAGTTCAGGCACGCCTTCAAGAAGATCCTCTTCGGGAGGAACTACGCTCGCAGGAAGCACAGGCACTTTGGCATCAGGCACTTCCAATGATACAGGCAGAGTGATGTCTTGTCCACGGAACCGCCGATCGCGGCAAGGCTCGCGGCCAGTGTGGCCGTGACGGCCGTCGCTTCCGGTCCCAGGAACGTCACCTTCAAGTGTGACTGATCCGAGGACAAGAGATCACGCTATCTGGTCGCGCCGACGATAGACTGTGAGCCTACGAGCAGCTGCGCCGAGACCGATATCACCGAGGTGCTGGTGAGGAGGGTCACCTTCGAGATGCAGGAATTCTAACGGGTAACACTGACTGACTACGACCACTGTAACTTATGTACTTAGGTTAGTTTTCGTTTTGTAAATTGGATCAATGGTATATAACTCTGAAGCACCGACCAAAAAACTTTTCAGATGAAAACGCTTTAACGTCATCAATCTAAGTGTTCCCTTAAGCTAGCAATAATCAACACACAAATTATATAAGCCGTAGTATATGTTTGTAGATGATGAACAGATCAATGTCATAGCACACAGAGAGACACTATATTCATATATGAGTACTATATATTTTACGACCTTAGTATCCCCATAGACTCCAATGATGGGTGATACAGTTAAGTTAATTGCTGGCAATGTCGTTACTTCAACTTCGATACATTCCCCTGAAATACAATGACGGGGCATGCATATTATATGAAACTGCGTTGGTAAACACGTAAAGGTTGCATTTAAACAATCTTCAAGCTTTCATGCTTGAAACGTACTTGCTTAAATATCCATTTTTGTGGGATCACTCATAATAATTCCACGTTTGGTTCTTGAGGTTCTTGATTCTGTGAATTTTCGAGTAAATTGTGATTATGAGTGATTTGAGTGATTTTTTGTTTTGTAGAGGTTCCAACATTAACATGAACATGGCTAACAACCAGAGTTATCTCCGCCGTTACAAGGTAATAAATTTACAATTAAAAGTTTATAATTTATAAATACGTATTTAAATCTACGACATATTTTATAAGAATCGTTTTCATTTGATTGAATTGAAGATTCAAGATTGATTATTAAAGTATTTATGGTAATGAGATCTAGTTTTGTATTGTGTTCATTAATGCACTACGAACTCACTAATTACTTACGTTTAAAAAATAATAAGAGTATAGTAGTAAAAGTAGTAGTATAATAGTAGTAATAATATCTTAATGGCTATCGATCGAGTGTCATAACATATTTCACAGTTTTACAGCGAAATCAAGAAGAGTAAAATTTCGTCTAGTGGATCATTTCTTGGCGACGGTAATAATTAGTTATAAGCGCAGAAATCAGCCGTCAGAAATAAGCATATAATCATATTGAGAGGCCCACCAGCCCATACCAGCCCACAAACTCGATTTTTCATAATATCATATGCCTACTCTAAATATGAATCTCACAATATTAATTTCAACAGTTTTTTACGAATGCACAGAAAATATCGAACAGTAACTAAGAATTTGCACTAACTAAAAAAGTACTAAAACACCAAAATCACTAGGTTCTTGATAAATTGAACAACTATTGAAATAAAACTATACATATGTATCCGACTTGTTCTGATCATCTTGAGATTTTGTTTCTTAATAACTTTTAACTCAAATTTATATTTTAAGTTTCAAATTAACAAATATTGAAATAAAACTATACATCAAACTTGTTTTGTTTATTTTTGATGATCTTGAGATTTTGTTTCTTAAAACCGTATTAAGAAACAAAATCTAAAGATCATCAAAAACAAATACATCTTCAAATAAATATTTTATGTTTCAAATTATTATTTTCTTGAGTTTTTTGTGTTATAATACCTACAAGAAAAATATTGATAAATATATAGGCAGATTTCATGGTGCTACTCAAAATAGATTGCACAGATCAATTACATGCAGGTAATTAAAAAAATAATAACAATGAAATGATCTCGTCTTTACCATGTTGTTATGTAAAAATCCTTACATGTTTTCGAATTCTTATTCGCCTTTTTTGAAATTCTTTGTTTTTTTCGTATTGATATTAAAATAGAAAAAAAAAACGAATAATTTCAAATCGGTACACATGTGGTTGACAACATTGCGTTTTTATGTATTCAGTGCTAAATTATTCACAAAAATTATGTTGAAATTATTGAAAATAAAGAGTTTTTACAATCGTCATTTCAACGTGGTGACAAAGATTTGACGGCCTATATTTACAAAAACAGGTATTTTTTTCAAAATCAGTTGAGATTTTGGCCGAAAATTTTCAATGCGAATTGTGTATGTTTTGACATATCATGTTCATAAAAAAATCACAGATAGCATCGATAGACATGGTATATTTTCAATTTTCCTTATTCGATAAGTATAGTATATTAGCAATTTTCCTCATTATCATTAAAATTAAAAATATGAACGTTCTTGGTTTTCAGGAGAGCACAAAATAATCTTATTTTTTAAATTCTAATTGACCCTATTCAAAATTTTGCGACTTGTATTTTTTTATTCACAACATGGTGATGACGATATGATGGCCTATATTATCAAAAAGCCAAAATGTAACATAAATATTTACGTAAATTTTTTTTGTTTATAAACTTATATTGATATTATTGAAAATAAAAAAATAAATGAAGTCACATTCAACGAGGTTAAAATTAAACAATAAATTTAACATTGTATTAATAATAACATTTTTTTTTTCAAAATCTTGAGATTTTAATCGAAAAAATTCAGTGCCATACTTTGTGTATGCTTTGACATATCATGTTCATAAAAAAAATACAGGCAGCATCGATCGAGATATGGTATATTTTCAGTTTTCCTTATTATCATCAAAATTAAAAATATGAAAATTTTTGGGTTTCAGGAGAGCACAAAATTTTCTTATTTTTAAATTGCTAATTCACCCTATTCGAAATTTTTCGATTTTTGTATTTTTTTTATTCACAACGGTACACTATGTGTTCAGTGCTAAATAACAAAAATTTATTGAAAACTGTTGATATTAAAAATTCGATGTACGTTACTGGTGGTGACGATATGATGGCCTATATTAACAAAAAGCTGAAATTTAACATAAATATTAACGTTTAATTTTTTTGTTTGATATTGAGATTTCGTTTGATGTTTCTGATTTGATTGTATAAAAAAATCAATTCCATATTTTGTGTAGGTTTTATATTATCGTATTATCTTATTATTATATATTAATATATCTTTACATATCATGTTCATAAAAAAAAAATTCACAGACAACATCCTTAGAGACGAAGTATACTCTTAATATTCCTATTTGACATTAGAACTAAGTAGTAAAATTTTGTTGAAAGCTACAGGTATTCAAAGTTTGCTCTAAAAATTTCTATTTCATATTTTGTGTGGTTCGAACATCATGTTCATAAAATAAATATCATAGATAACAGCCTAAGAAAGTAAGTATACTTTCAGTTTTACTTTTTAACATTAGAACTAAGTTGCAGTTAAATTTTATAATCTAGGTTTTCAAATTGTGCTTTCAGATTTACATTTTTTTTTATTGAAAAATGCGATGTTTTACATTCAAAACTTAGTGATAATATGGTGATAACAATATAAAGGTTCACAAAAGGCTTAAAATATAACATTGAATTGGTAATAATATTTAATTTTTCCAAAATCCATGCATCGAGCAGTATTGAGATTTTGCCCTAATGAATTTCAATTCCATATTTTGTGTAGGTTCATAAAAAATATCGCGGACAAATATAATTTTGTCTCTATCGTTAGAGACAAAATATGCTTTTAATATTTCTTGTTAACATTAAAACTAAGTGCAGCAAATTTTTTAATTTAGGATTTCAAAATGTCCTTTCAGCTTCACCTTATAACAATGAAAATTTCATAATTTAAATTTTATATTACTAAAAATTTAAAAGATGAATTTATAATTTTCGTTTTGACAGTATGTAAAGCTTTACCAATTTAAAGTAAACTTTCAAATAAAAAAAAAATTTACGCTAAAACCATTAATTTGAAAATTCAAATTCAGTTGTAATTGGCGCTTACATTTTATAATTTTTGTTTCAATGTACACTTACAGCTGCTCAATTTAAAATTCGAATTTTGAAAGAAAAAAAGTATAAATTTTCATTTCAAGTACAGTGGATTGCAAAAATAAAAGTATACAATAAATTTTCGTCTCGTTGAACAACCCTGATGTTAGAAGTCACGTAAGTGTCACATTTTTTTTTTGTATTTGATGAACTGGTGGGGCGAAAGTGTACCCCGAAATACCGTTCCTGAATGATTTATTGCTTTGGTTTCATCATCTAGAAGACGCATTTTAATACTTAACTTATAAAAGTTTTGAACTGAATGTCAACTTTGAAAGAGTGTCAAATGTAAATGGAATGGGGTTTATGAAAACCCACATTTGTACAATAACATTTTGAGAAGAAACAAATACAGGAAACTGTTTTTGTCTAGTTTGGTTTTGCAATCCACTGTATATTACAATTTCCAATTCCAAATAATTTTAGTAAAGTTGCAGACATGAATAAAATAATAAAATTTCTGTAAGTTACAATCATCATCATAAACATCATTCATTGGACATGGAATACATGAGAAGTCAATACAACAATGCATTCGAAATAAGTACCTTCGTGCATAATAGTGCGAGTGAAACAATCTATTTTGCAGTATTACTAACAAATTACTGAGGTGGGTCGTACCCAAGATAATCTGGTCCCGACTATATCGAACGTGTATACTATTTAAATTTGCGGTTCATTTAATTACTTCTGGTCTATTTACATGATGTGTCCATGTCCATTAGAAGATAAATTTTCTTCTTCATATTAAAGTTCTTATTAAAGAGTGGAGTTTATAATTGATTAATATTATTAGATATATACTAGAAAGTACTTAAAATAACAAATAACACATAATAATCAAAAATATCGGGTAACATGGATAAAATACTAACAAAAATATATTTTCCATTCGCATTATTAAAATTCTCATTATGTATATTATATGTATGTTATATACACTCAGATGCAAAGAAACCGGGTCATTGGGTTATTGTTTGCACAAAAAACATCTTTTTTAAAATTTTGATGTTGGTATAGTCCTTAGAATAAAATTTTTAGTGTTTTACAATCAAACAGACCGTCAGGATGTAAAAAGAAGCAACATATGGTACTTATTATTTATTTAATGAACATTAATAAGCGAAAACGATAATGTACGTATACACGAAAAAAATGCATTTCTGCAAAATTAACTTAACAGAGAATAATAAATGAAAATGACAGTTAATCGAAAACAAACAAATCAAAACCCAGTAGCCACCTTGATCGTCTATGCATAACGCCGAATAAGCAATAGGTAGTGAAGAACGCTTAGCTTTAAATGTTATTTTCGCTTATTAAATAAACTGATATGTATCATATGTTGTTTTTTTCTACATCCTGATGGTCTCTTTGACTGTAAAACTCCAAAACTTTCATTCTAAGGACTATACCAACATCAAAATTTAAAAAAATGTTTTTTTTGCAAACAACGACCCAATGACCCGGTTTTTTGCATCTGAGTGTATATATGTAATCTCATCGTAAAAACTACACTTTAATCGAATGGGTGAATAAAATGTTTACATTTTCATTTTATTCACTATAATAAATGACAACGTGAATAAAGTAAAAAATACGTAAATACGCTCTATCATTGAAATTTTTGTTGTCACCTGACGATGTTACACTTCAGGCAAATTCTTCAATTCTGATAATGAATTGGAAAAAAATCTTTTATGATACAAGTGAATAAAGCAATTTTATCCACTCGAAAACATTATCGCACTCGGCTTTGCCTCTTGCGCTAAACTGCTTTTTCATAGATAAAATTCGACTTTATTCACTTAAACCTACCATAAATAGCTATTATTCATATAAGCCACAATATCTACAATAAATAAATTAATTTCGTCGATATGAACGATATCATTTTTTATATAATTGCATAACAATATATACCTCTGTATGTACAGTCATGCACATATAAATCTAGTACAAGAAATTAGGTTACACTATCAATTTTATATGGCAATGTCAATTTGTTTGTAATAGATTTATGTGAGCATGACTGTACGTTATTTCAATTACAGACCATACACAAATATTGTTTGCAAACTTACAAGGGGCAACATCATAGCAAATACGTAACAAATGTAATTATAACTTTCACTTTCAATTAGGTAAAGGTATACAGCAGTCCTGGCCCACTTTCAACCTCCCGACTACTTACCTACAGACCTACGTCTGTACCAAATTAACCTGCGTGACTCATCAAAGTTATTTGTGTAACTACGTTACTAGAAGTAACTAACAGTGTGATAAGATATATTGTTTCACGTCGCATTCCAGGCGAGCTATCTTGTAACGGCGGAAATGATTCAGGTGGACAGCGCAAATGTATACCCAGAAAAACAAAAAAAAATTTAAATTATATGCAAGCAACTTCGAAATTCAATCACGATTTGATCATTACCCTGAAGACTACTCCTCGGCCTCTTGCATACGTATTACACAGACAAATTGGTGTCGATCACAGTTTGTTGCGAGCATACTTACACCCTCTTTATTCGGTTTCCTGTGGAACTCGAGGAAAAACTTCTGGAAACTCGTTTTGCACGATTCGCATTCAGGGTTCGCGATACATTCGAGTCGAACGAAGTAACGACCTGCCCTTATCCGCCGCAATTGGAAATCTTCCCAAATCCCCTTGTCCGACATTGAACTTAATTCTCCCCGAGTTCCTCGTTTAACTTAGATTTTTCTCATGTACATAGGATTGACTCCCTCCTGGCTGGGATTTATTTGCTGATGTTCTTGTGCGTCTGATTTAAGGATTACCGAGGTGATTAGCCCTGCTTTAATTCGTTCGAATGTGCAGAGGTGTATTTAAAGCGAAATTAGTCGGAACCCTAACTTACTCCATGGCACGGGTTTTTTCCAGAATGTTGGTACACGTGGACTCGGACGCTGTTCAGGGCCGGCGTTATTATTTACTGTGATGAATCGTCCACCGCGGCGCGTCCAATAAAATGTTACGCCCGATAAATCATAATACATCTTGATTAGGACACCCCTGCAGGCAGGGGTGGGTCCGACGCCGACGCCGACGCCGGCCCGTGTGGCGTCTGGAATGAACCCTGCCGACACCTAACACCTACACTCCAGTGAAATATTCACGCGCGATGCGTAATTTTATTCATTTATTTGCTCCTTGGCAGGATTCCAGTGGAAATTATTCATGAGCCTTTCAGGACGCACTCCTTTTTCATTGTTTTATTTATTGCCGATTGGAGGGACGCAGCGCAATCGATCACTTCGACGCAAATTCATCCCCAAGTCTAGCAGCTTGCAACAAAAAAATCTGAATTAAAAACCCTCCACTCGAACGAGGACCATATTTCATCATTACACCCCCCAAACACAAATTGCAATATTTTCGCGTTAATTCATACCGTATTTTTTTATGTATTCCCTAATTTCAGATTAGTACCGGAAACCGCCCCTCACAAACACATAAACCTTATCGCGCATTAAAGCCGCACAGGAACAAACAAGTAAATTCCGATTGCGATACGTGCTGGCGTGTCGCAATAAGCGGGAAACAATGGTAGATTAACCTTCCGCCAAGATCACTGTCGGATGCCACAATGTGACGTACAATCAGCTAGTTCTCAGTGTCCGTAGCTTCCCTGAAAAGAGGCCCTCCATGTCACCATCACCCATGTCTTTGTTGTACTTGCATGAGCCACCTATGAGTCCGTACAAACACTCTTTAGAATAATGTAGGTGCTGATTGCGAAATTAAACGAGCGAGGGACAATGCGTCGTTAGTTGCATGTCACCGGCGCACTCTACTGAGCCCTGAGTGCGACGGTAACACGAATGAAACTTCTATGACTGTTACGAATAATGTATATATATTATATTTATAAATGTATACCTGTTAATGTATTTTTATTTAATAAAGATACTGGTATTTTTCAATTTTATGAACTACATGAACCAATTGCTTAAAGGAAAAATGAGGCAAGTTAAACATAATGCATCTAAATATCTATGGATGTTACAAATTGTTGATATATGCACTTACTTAAAAAAAAACCACTCTGGGCAACTATTAAAGTAAGTATGAAGTTGAGTACCAAAAGTTTTGAATTTTCAGGTCTTATACATGGAAAGTGCTAACTTACATGGAATCAATTGCTTCATAAATGTGCTAATCATACCGTTTAAATTTTAAAGAAAAATCCACTTTAGGCGACCAATGAAGTAAGTATATAGTTGAACACAAAAGGTTTTGAATTTTTATGTATTTTACGTGAAAAGTGGTAACAACTATCATGGAAACAATTGCTTCATAAATGTGCTAATAATCCCCATTTAGGTAGCGGTAGAAGTCTGCCAATAAATTGTGGATATCGAAGAAATCGAATCTTACTGTATTATTTATATTTCTATAATAAAAATAACTTTGCATCTTAGAAATTTATTCTACTTTGTTCATGTCATATTTGATCAAAAAAATGTAATGATGTACATGAATTATAACTCAATTTTTTTTCAGTTTTCTTTTTTTCTTTGAATGTAAACGAATTTGCCACTTTGACATGATTACAGAATTTCTGAAAAACATTGTAATACCAATTACAAATTACATTTCTTATGACGAATGTAAACATACACTGATACACATGTATCTAAGATAATGTCGTATTTTTTTTTCTCTGTGAACACATTACGAATAAATAATTTATTTAGTATTAGACTGATTTTGGGAAATTTCTTTTTTTAGTAGTTTTTGATACACATTTATTGCTTACAATTTCTTGTAGTGACTACACTATACACTTGTAGTGAAAGTGTATAGTGTATAAGTGTATAGTGAAAATATTTTATATTCCATATTTTAACGATGAGGTGGAGCTTGTGAAAGTATTGTTCAAAATAATATATGGAACACCTTTTTCACAAAAAAACATTTATTTACTAAATACATATTTCAGTGCATTGCATTGCGGCCGAAATGTGGATTCAGTAAATAATAGTATATTACACTATTACGTTGGTAAGTGCGATATAACAGAATCCAGCAAAAGTTTGAAAAATCGAGACGAAGGCGAAATTTTTCAATTTTCGAGATTCTGTTAGGCACTTAACAACCGTGTAGAGTATAATGTGTTTCGCACAATCGCATAAACCAAATAAAGTAACAAAATATTGAGTTTTTTCCGATTTAACTATCTTGACTTTTGTGACAAAATGGTGTACATACGTATATCGAGAGTGTTTTGAATGTATTTCATTAGAAACGTTTTGTTGTTAGAAACCGAATAAACAATTTGAAGTTTCAGTATTAATTTTTCACAATGGCTAATGAAGAAGATTTTCAAAGAAATATAGACATTGAAAAATCGTATCAAAAGAGTTGTGAATCTTTGGTTCCTAAAATATCAAAAGAAAGGTACGAATTTTCCTTTTTCCATATAAATTAGACATCTGTTGGTGAAAGAGATTACTATTACTTGCCGCATTAGAGCTGTTATAAACTCGAACAGACCTTACAAGGTGTATCAACAGAGACTGTAATACGCTATAACAACACGATTGTGCGAAAATATTTTTTGTGAAAACGGTGTTCCGTAATTTATTTCATATTTTAATAAAAATTTAAATTGAATATTTGAGTTTATTTTTATTTTCTTGAGTTTTAATTTAAATATGTTTTGAATACAATTTATGAGCAAGATGTGATAATTACAGCTTTTTCCTATCGAGCAGGTATCCAAATACATTTTTGTTTTTATATTTATTAAGACGAATGAATACTAAATGCATCATTTAATACTTTAATTTTATATGTTCGTGAAATGTCTTTTACACAGATGTTTTTAATAACGTTTGGATTTTCCCCATATCGATTAGTACTCTAATCAATTTTTAAATTGAAATATGGTTTTTTAAATTTTTACATAACAGAGTTTTATTTTGTATACAGGGTGTCCCAGATAAGGATCAACAGCATGGGGATCTCGGATACCGTACAATGTAGTTTTAAATTACAAAAATGTTGAGCAATTTTGAGGTCAGACAAGTCAGACAGGTCAGAGATATTCGACAAAATTTTCGACAGCGTTTACAAATTTCCAGTATAACGTTATATCATAAAAATATAAAGTTGTCTAGTTATTAGCTAAAAATATGGCAATTAAAAAGTGCCCTTAATTGTTTTAAACGTTAGCTCAAAATTTCGGATTTTGTCCAATATCTCCTGATGCAGGCGGAATTTTCTGGTTTTCTCAACAGAATATTACTAACACTGAATTGTGCAACTTTTTTTGTAATGTAACCGCCTTTGTAACTTTTACGGTTTCCGATATCCCCATGCTGGTGCTTATCTTGGACACCCTGTATTTCGCTTACAATGTCCCTTACAGAAAGACCTCAATGTTATATTTCATAATTTGATTTAATTTTCATTATTTCATTTTTTTTTTTATTGAAACGGGGAAATCCTTCTGTGAATATTCATATTATTAAAACCTAAATTATTTCTTCAATTTATTAAATAATTTAAAGACAAAATTTAGATTTCAAAAATATTTTCGTATCGGTCTGTGAACGACTAAGTTCATATGAATTGACCAGAATAAAATGAAAGAAATTGTAAGCACAAAACCAAATTCCAATTTTTGTCTACAATTTCCTATTGATTATATTTATTATTATTTTATATCTAGTAAATATTTAGTTTTCTTATAGAAATTTGAAAATTTCTTATGTTTATGACATAAAGTTCAAATATACTGCTTATAATATCTTGGAGGAAATGTCCAAAAAATACAATTTCAATATTTTTATGAAAAAATCATTAGTTAAATCATTTTTATATTCTCCCCATATCGTATTCCGTATGTTTTTATCATTTCAACTTTTATTATGGACTCAAAATATATATTTTTTTATGTTTTAGCATATATTCATGATTTCTATTCAGTTTTTTAATCAATATTAGGATATTACCCCACATTGAGAGTTTATATAAGATATTGTAAATTTCTTATTTTTTTGCAATTTTTCATGCAGAAACTGTTCAAATGTTTATTTTATATTTTAAGTTTAAGTTTAATTTCAATATTTTTATATCGAAATGTGGAAATTTCTGCTATTGCGTTAATAAGTTTGTCCACACACCGATTATACATATAGGCATTTTTGCAATTTAACATTGGTATTTAATGTATTTGTTTCTGTGCTTACATTTTTTTACAGAACATAAAGAAATTTCATGATTTCTATTTAGCAATCTAATAAAATTTTAAAAATTCATTGGAGTGAATTAGGGTCGCCTCCATATTGATTAAATATTTAGTTTTTAAATAGAAAATAGACAATTTGTTACTTTGTTCGATGTATTAAAATATTTCAATATTTTAATGAAAATTTTGTTCATTTTCATTAAAAGTTATATTCATTTTCATCCCAGATCGTATTAAATATATTTTTAAAGCGAAATTGGAATATAGCCTTTAGGTTGAAATTTACCATTTCAACTTTCAACCATTTTAAACGAAAAATGTACCAAAACACCATTTTTTTTATATTTTAGTCAAATACTCATAATTTCTATTCAGATTATTATTAACAATATGGATTTTACTACAGTAATTAACTTAATAATACTACACACTACACTAAGTACAAATTACTCTACACTAACTAAATCACTTTTTTAATTGAAATTTTAAGTGTATTTGAGGTGTACGTGTTTTTCATATTTACTGCTTACAATTTTCTATAGAGTTCAAATATTATTGATTTTTTATTTTGATGATATTTTCATGATTTTTATTCACATCTTTTAAATGCATATTTGGACATTTCTTTTATTCAGTTAATCGTATTCAGTTTGTCCACATACCAAGTATAAATTTATTTTGTAAACCCAAACTTAGCATTTATATTTTGTAACTTTAAATATTTACGATTTTTTCTTTTAAATTAAAACATATTTATTTATGAATTTCTAAATAAAAATTTGAAATTAATTGGAGTTAATTCGTACGGGTATTAAAGTTGGTTCTATGGCGAGAATATATTTAGTTTATAAAATAAAATTTTCAAAATTTCTTATTATTTTGAAATTTAATATTTATTATGTTTAAAATATCTTATGGATGGAATGTAAAAAAAATCAATTTCAACATTTTGATTTCATTTATTGCCTTAAAATGCAGAAATAATATTTAATAAAACAGAAAAAAACATACGTATTCTGTTTTAACCACATAATATATTGATGTGATATTTTGTTTATCAATGTATATACTTTATTGTTTTTGTTACATAAATTTTAATGCTTTACCAATATATATATATATATATATATATATATATATATATATATATATATATATATATATATATATATATATATATATATATATATATATATATATATATATATATATATATATATATATATATTATCCATGTTTGTTATTAATTATTAAATACTTAATTTATTTAACAACTTCAACTTTAGACTTATATTTAAATAGATTTTTTTTAAATTTCGTAATTCAGCTTTGTAAGAATTTTCCTGCTGCACAACTCAAAAAAAAATTCTCCAACAAAACTCAATAATAATTTTTTAATGTAATTTATTACATTTATTATAAGTGAGTCATACACATTCTGGTTATTAAATAACTATAATTATATTCATTTATATACTCCTGGATTTATAAGTTTCAGACGAATACTCAAATTTTCCAAAAATGGATCCAATGCCTGATTTCATCCGTACCATTGTACAATATGGTCTCTTCCAGCATTGCTTCGATATTGGGTCCCTTATGTACCCAAATCTGCACTGACATTGGTTTCCACAAAGACCTGTCTCAACACACCTGCTTTGACCACTCCAGTTGCGCCCATACGAGCAGATTGGCTCACAACTGCGTGGACATTGCACGAAAACTTCTCTTCGGCTGCAGACGACTTGAGCTGAAACAGTTAATTTATAATGAGAACATAATGGTGATATACAATTAAGACACCACTTTGACGATTTGATTACTTGTATTGAAGATGAATTATCAAATGTAACTTTTTCTAGTATAATGCTGGTGGTAATATCTCGTATAATATGTTTAACTTTTTTAACTTTTATTCTTCCCTTCAATTTGAATCATCACTGTTATTCTTTAATGATACTTGAACAATGATACTAGTTACAATGATAACATCAATGTTATTATTTTTATTGATTTGTTTAATATTATTCTCGCAGGTTACATTAATGCAATATAATAATCTGTATGTTATTGATTAAGTATAAAAAATATTGTTGCAATTAGTACCCAATACTTTTACATTTTGGGGAAAAAATACAAATTAATGAAAACTTAATAAAACACATTGTGTATATCTCTCCTAAAAAAATAACCTAACTTGTATTATTTAACCATAAAACCATGTTTTATGTTTATTATTTAGATTATTTTCGTTATCATTATGTATCATTATATATCGTTATTTTCTTTTTTCTGCTGGTTGTGAATATTTACTGTATTGGTAGGTTACTTCAACAAGGTGGTTTTACAATTTTACTGTCACTATTAACGCCTACATACAAGTTATTTATAATGACAATCTACTTACCATTTGCATAAGCAATAGCAAAAATCAGCACCAACAGAGTTGCACTACATAAACGAGCCATCGTGAACTAAATATTTAGATACTTGGGTATCATTTATGTACATCTGGATTTTATCTAGTTCTAGAAGTGCAGATAACTATTTCATTATTATTCAGTGTTTCTCGTATAGGGTGTGCTGTTTAATTACATTTTTATGATATTATTTATTAGGAAAACCGTGGCGCGGTGTTTTTATGATGTAGATACGCTTCTAATTGCTAATTAAACCTAATACATTAATGGTTTGAGTTTATGACATATTTGAAGTTGATTTAACTATTATTTATATAATGAAAAACACAGATAATTTTGAACTGCATAAACTGTTACGATGAGGTCATTCGTTTCAATGTAAAATGAAAGTCATAATAGTTTTAAACCACAATTGTACTTATCATAAATCATACCATTACCAAGTAGCACAGCTCTTTGTGAGGATGAAGTGTAAGTTTTTTACAATCAGTCATATTTTTCATTCATTAGCAGATAGCAGATTCATTCAGATAGCAGATCGACAATTCAATATTTCTGTGAACATCTTAAGAGGTTATGAATTTTTCAATAAATTTTCCAATAACTTAAATTATTTTGTCTAAATTTCAATAAGAAACACCAAATTTCACCAATTTTTGCAAAATTATCAGTTAATTGTGCCAAAATGTCTCTTATTTAATCAATATTTTCGTTTGTAAATATCATAAATTAAACTTTACTGCAATTACTGATATTCAATACGTATCAAAACTTTAATGTTTCTGTGAAATTTCAAATTATTTTTAATCAGTTATTCTATTTTTTAGAGTTTTTCTATTAAAGTTATGATATTCTAGTTAGTGAAACTTAACCAAGTCCTTATTTATACTAATTTAAAGATGTTTCAATAAGTATTAACCGATTCATACAATCTAATTATTCTATATTCTTACCAAATTTTAAATCTAAATTCAATCTAACTCTAAATTTCAATATGAAACATAAAAATTTCAATGACTTATGCTAAATTATCAAATATATGTGTCAACACTTATCACTTTTGGTTATTATTGCAATAATTATAATTTTTTTTTTGCAAATATAAAAAAAGATTAATTTAATTATTAACACTTAAAATATAACTAGGTTTACACATGATTTACATATGATACACACGAAAACTTCAATATTTCTGTCAAAATTTAAAATGTTTTTATCAATTTTTAAATAATATTTACTAAATTTTAAATACATTCTGTCAATTTCACTACTTCCATCAAATTTTCAATAAAATTTAACCAATTATCAATTATTTGTGCCATTTTTTCTAAATTATTCAGTCAATATGTTGATTATCAATGTTTAGTTTGCAAGAATCTAAAACTTAAAGTCTAATATTATTACTGATACTCAATCCATATCAAATCTTGATGTATCTGTCAAAATTGCAATGAATATTAGCATCCCCCAATTATTTTCACTAAATTTTGAATTATTTCTGTCAATATTTAAATATCAACCATAAAAATTTCAGTGAATTTTGCCAAATTGTGAATTGGGTAAAAGTTTTTCAATTTTCATTTAACATTTGCATGATCAATGTTTACGTGTGCAACTATCTAAAATTATACTTTAATTTTAATACCGATATTCAATGCATATAAAAATTTATTGTTTCTGTCAAAGGATGTCAGAAATTTATCAAATATTTTTACCAAATATTCATTTATTGCTGTCTAAAATCCAATATTATCTAGCATATTTTCAATATTGTTTACATAATTTTCTATTATTTCAATAGATTGATCGATGTGGCTTTTATTTGTTGAAAATTCATAATTACTAATGTATGAAATAAAGCTACGCATTTTTTTTTTTAAATTAAAAATTGTTTTTATTGTTCACGACAATTGTTTCGCCACACTGTGGCTTCTTCAGGTGAAGAAATGATACATAAACTGGGTACAATTTGCTTAAGTAGTGTATTGATGGGGGTGGGGGTAGCTATTAACACCTGAAGAAGCCACAGTGTGGCGAAACAATTGTCGTGAGCAATAAGAACAATTTTGATTTCTTTTTAAAAGTGCGTAACTTTATTTCATACATTAGTATTCTATTATTTCTATAAAAAAATCAATAGTAATCTTTAAAATTTAAATAAAAAGCATAAAATTCAATAACTTTTGCCAAATCATCAATTGAGTCAATAGTTTTCAATTTTTATTCAATGTTTGGATGACCAATGTGCAAATTAAGTGCACATTGTGCACAGATTGCAACATTAAATGTGCAAATACCTAAAATTAAACTTTTCGATTTTATTACTGATAAAAATAAATAAAATTTAATGTTGGTGTCAAAATTTCAAAGGTTATTAACAATTTTTCAATTATTTTAACCAAATTTTCAAGATTTCTGTCTAAATTTCAATAATAACCATCAAATTTTCATCGGCTATTTACAAATTATTTTTCATTATTATGTTATTATAATTATTCATTATTCATCTGTCATTGTTTCAATGATCAATGATGAAGTTTGAAAATATCTAAAATTTAAAATCAATTTTAGTACTGATACTCAATGCATATCAAAACTTTGTTTCCGTCAAAATTTCAAAGGTGTTTTGCAACTTTTTAATAATTTTTACACAATTTTCAATTATTTCTATCAACATTTCAACAACACCCAAACGCAAGGATATCAACAAATGTCATACTCTGCAATCATTCGTTTCGTCGAACAGGAGATCCCCGAAACGGAGATAAGCTTACATCTGTCAACACACAACATACCACACAGATATTGCAAAAGGATCGTATCCAGAGCTACCAACTTGCCCACACAAATGATCCGCATCATAACTAGTGACAAAACAGCCTACGAAGCCATTTTAAAGGGAATTTATTTCAAACACTGTCACTACCCCGTCATGGAAAGCCTTGCCCCTGCCCCTATCCCACAATTGTGTGGAAAATGCAATCTTTACGACCACACAACGGAAAACTGTCCCACTCCGGTGAAATGCGGTAAGTGCGCTGGCGCGCACTTAAGCCACAATTGTACATCACAGCTGCCCGAGGTCTGCAAGAGATGCCACATACCCGGACATGGCGCTTGGAGCGCGAAATGCGAACTACGCCCGAAGGCACCGATTGCAGGAATCCCGAACATAAAAATTAAAGCAGTCAACAAGAAGTCTGCACAAATGGACCAACAAATTACAAAATCACGCATTCACACCTCCATCACCATTCATGATCATATTATAAACACATACACATATAAAATAAACTCACCAAAACATACAGACAGACAAGCATTAATTAAAAAACTAAAAGAAAGATTTATTGACGCATACAGAGTAGACACTGCTTTATCATTTTCAGGAAACAGACTCTACATCATCATGTTCGACCTAGACGACATTGAAGCAATCTCACCTACGGAACCTGCAGATGGACTGGGAGTCGGCACAGCTACTGTCAGTGTAAATCCCTGTCGGTAGAAGTAGTCCCCTCAAGATTGGTCAAACTTATATACAATAACATCAATGGATATTCCTCAAAAAAAACCTTACTATACAATTACATGGAATCAAACGACATAGACGGCTGCCTGCTGGTAGAAACAAAGACGAAGAACGATACTAACACGAATTACAGAAACTGGACCACATTGATAAGACACGGACAACCCATCCAGAACGCCCGAGGAGGTGCTCTGGCTCAATTCCGACCAGACTGCCAAGTAGGTAAAGCCAACCCCCCTAGCCTAACCAACCCACTAAATGACTGCCTCCACTGGACAATCCCATTCCAAAACGACAAGCTCCACATATTCCTGATTTACATACACGCGACATCCCCTCTAGAACAAAATATATTTATTAAAGCATCACTATATAAATATGCCATCATAATAGGCGACTTCAATTTAAACGGACAGAAAAGTAGACAATTACAAACATTCCTACAGAACTCCGACTTCACTAGACGACGCACAGACCCAACATTCATCATGCCAAATAACAATGACAGCACCCCCGACATCATACTACACACAGAAAACCTAACAAACAATTTAACTGACGTGACACTAATACCAGATTTATGCTCAGACCATCTAGGAATAAAGTTCACAATAGACACGCATACACTGACGGCAACCATAACCCCCTCACATTCCAGCATAATTAAAAAGGACAATTACAAATACGTTACACAAGACATAAGCAACTACCTGACCAACTTAAACTCGGACGAAATAGACTTAGACCATATCTCAGAATTTCAAGATACAATGACAAACATAATAAAGAAATACTCTACCACAACCAGTTACAAATTCTATAAAAACAGACTACCAAGATTTATTGTGGCTTTAATAAAACAAAAACGGAAAATATATAGACAGTACTCATCGACAGGAGACAGAGACCTAAAACCCAAATTAAACAAACTAAGGACATACAAAAACTGACACACCAATACAGGACAGAAAAATGGCTTGAGGTTTGCCAGGAAATTGAAGCAGACAGAGGGAGAACCTACTGGACAAAAATAAAAAAACTAACTAGATATAAGCAGAAAAACAACATTCAAAAGCTGACAGACGGACTGACAGAAAAATACACAGACATAGACATAGCCAACACATTTGCGGAACATTTTGAAAATGCTTTCACCCCTTCACAAAACCCAGTTTTCGACGACAGGACCTTTACGAACATTAATGACTGGTTCGAGGCTTATAAACGAACAGAGACAGACGACGTAATCCCTGACATAACAGATGACGAATATTACACAGTACTGCATAGGGGAAAAAAATCGGCCCCCGGACATGACGCACTAACAAAAGATCTACTAAGGCACTTACCGACAACAACACACGATCACATTGTTAAAATGTACAACCACTGCCTAAAAAACAGCACACACCCAATAATCTGGAAAGAGGGTATTATTATCACAATCCCCAAGACTGGACTAGATAAATCAAAACCAGAAAGCTATCGACCTATTACACTACTCCCAGTTTTGGGGAAAAACCTGGAGAAAATAATGCAGAACAGGATATGGAACCTCATAGAAGAAAAGATACCCAAATACCAATTCGGGTTCAAACCCGGACTGTCGACCATACACCCCCTTTACATTCTGACGAACAACATACAGACGACGTACTTACAAAACAGACATACCGCAGCACTATTCCTGGACATAAAAAAGGCTTTTGACACTGTATGGCACACAGGACTACTATACAAAATGCATACCCTACAAATACCTAGATCCCTCATCCTATTCATCCACAGCTTCCTGACAGACAGACAACTACGGATAAGAACAAACAATTCATACTCAAGATCATTTTCGCCAGAACAAGGTTTGCCACAGGGTTCTCCTCTCTCGCCCCTCCTGTACAACATATATTGCCATGACATATTAGGAACAGACAACAGGCAGACAGACTTAGAACAGTATATCATACAATACGCCGACGACACAGCATTAATAACACATAAAAAACGACTGGATGACACAATAGACACACTTCAAATACTGACTGACAAAACAATGGACTGGTTCAACAAATGGAGACTCGAACCCAACCCCGCAAAATGCCAACTCCTTATTCCCAACCACAGAATCAATAACAACTCACCGACAATACATGTTAACGGAACAAACGTATACCCCACAACGACGATAAAATACTTAGGAATGACGATTGACAATAAGCACAAATTCGACAAACACTTACGGAACACAAAGACGGAAATACAAAAACGAGCAAAACATTTTAGATGCCTAACATACGGAGGAAGAGGGATATCTATTAGTACAGCAACAAAAATTTACAAATCCATCTGCAGGCCCATGATTGACTACGGCCAGATCATACTAAAAAATGTAAGAAACACCTGCAAACGAATTACGGACGTAACTGAACGGAAGACATTAAGACTTATCACTAAATTAAGACATAAGGACAATCATCTTCATAACATATCAAACATAAATTTATACAAGATCACCAAAATCATACCCATCCAACAAAGACTAGACAAACTACGAAATAAATTTCAACAAAAACAGGACAATAGGACAATACTCGACGAATTGTGTATTAAAAGACAAAACAAACGCACTACAAAATTACATCCGACAAAAACGCTTCATGAATCATATTACACTTCATAACACTCTTTTCACACTATCAAAATAATCACTCATGAATCACATATGTAGTGTAATGTATAATGTAACGTACGTATAATGTAATGTATTATGTTAGGCAAGGCGGAAAGACCCTATGGGGTCGATAGCCTAATAAAGATTGTTTATATATATGTCAATGGTTTTTTTCAATGAAAAGTTGCTTCATTAACTTTTACACATTTTTCAATGATTTCTATCAAAATTTCAATAGTAACGATTAAAATTTCAATAACAACCATAAGAAATTCAATAACTTTTGCCAATTATCATTATTAACTCAATTGTCAATTGAGTCAATCGTTTTCAAAGTTAAAAGTTGGGTGGCCAATGATTAAGTGTGCAAATATTTTAAATGAAACTTTAAATTTTATAACCGATATTCAACGCAAATCTAAACTCAAATGTTGCTGTCAAAATTTAAATGATTTCTAGCAATTTTTAATGGTTTCATTAATTTTTATTAATGAATCTATCTAAATTTCAATATTAACCATGAAATTTTCATTGGATCTTTCCAAATTATCAATTCTAGTGTAATTTTTGATTTGTCAGGCAATGATCAATGATTACTTTTGAAAATGTCGTTAAATTTTATTTTATTACTGATACTCAATGTATATAAAAGTTACATGTAAAAATTCATGTAAATTGTCAAAAATATTGGTGGCTTTTTAATTTTGAGATTTAAATTGAATTTTTAGCACTTGTTAATACTTACACTGTTGCAATTTAATGACACGAATTTTTCAAATTATCGCCACTTATATTAACGATTTCATCATAAATTACTGTAAGTTATCGTTAGATAAGTGGAATATTTCTTGACTTACATTTTAATACATATCTTCTGTGTGCATTATTGATTTTATCTCACGTGTAACAAAGTATTTGCTGTATTTATAAAATAACCAATTTTATTATATTTAAAATACCACTTTAATATTATTACTAATTCTCAATGTATATAAAAGTTACATGTAAAAATGCATTGTCAAAAATATTGGTGGCTTTTTAATTTTGAGACTTAAATATTTTGAGCCTTAAATTGAATTTTCCAAATTTTTAGCACTTGTTAATAAATTCACTATTGCAATTTAATGACACGAATTTTTCAAACTATTACCACTCATTATAACGATTTCATCGCAAATTTTGGATAGAGTTATCGTTAGGTAAGTGGAATATGTTTTGACTTACATTTTCTATATATTCTGTGTATATTATTGATTTTATCTCACGTGTAACAAAGTATTTGCTGTATTTATAAAATAACTAATTTTAATATCCTACTTATTTAATAAAGCAGATTCATGGTTTCTTGCTGCAATCTTCAATTGCTAAATCATAGATTTTGCTTATAAGTTGATACTTAGTCATAGTATTGTATTTGCAAAGTGCTTAGCAAATATTATATTTTAACCTAAAGGTAAATATTAAAAAACATAATTACCTGATACTACATAGAGAGATTAGCTTATATATTCACTTACGAGGCATATTTATCACATTGCATAATCTGTAACTCTATAAATGTAGAAACCTTTTCAGTGGTGGTAAAGCTGCAATCTGTACGGTTTCAACACGTACAGTTCTCTTCTAACGTGAAGGGATGCTTCCAGATATCTTGATTTATGAAGTAGATCCCAGCAGAGTTTCATCCTTGTTCACCTTATTACCTACAGATATCAAGAGTTGCCAATATTTTTTTAACATTTATAAGGAATTTCAGGTAATATCTTTTGACGCTTGATCTACTATAAAGTATAGTGTGTTTTATAAAAATGAAAACACGGTATATACTCGTATATATAGATTCTATAAATTGAAATTTAAAATATATTAAAAATATATAATTTAAATTATAAAATGCTGTTAGATAATGGGCTATATAAAAATGAAAACACGGTATATACTGGAATATGCAGGTACTATAAATGGAAATTTATAATATATTTAAAATATATATCTTGTGTATGGATTATGCTGTTTGTTGGAAATAATTACATTGAACGGAATATTTATAAATGAACTTGCCGAAAAATTACCTTACTTCCACGAGTAGAATGGCGAACGAGTGAAATATTAGGTATATTGATACAAATTATTTAGATTTTAAAATGAGTGTCAACTTTTACAGCAATACAAATGAAATAAATGAATATAATGTGTGAGGGTATGTAAGTGAAAGTCTGTATTATTATAAATTAAACAATTCTTTTTATTATAGAAGCAATTATCACAAAATGACAATAGAGGAATCAATAGTTAGAACATATTAAAATATTACAATAAGAGAATTTATTAGTTTAGAGTAGCAATAGGAAAATTGTTGGATAAGTTCCTTATTGTAAATTATTAGTAATTTCTGAGTACGTTTAAAAAAATAGAATACCAATAAACAATTACAAAAAATACAGCGGCTGTTTCCATTGGCAACCGGTAAAAATTCTAACAAAAGTTGTAGTTGCTCTTCAACAATCTAACAGTGTGTCTCCTTGAGACTTACATATTTCGATATTCTAAATAAGAAGTGATTGACTAAATAATTGACTGAGTTTTTTTTAAGGAGAAAATCAGTCAGCACCAAAAATATCATAATAGAATAATTAAGGCTGGAGTTTAGTCCTCCAGATACATACTATCCGCATTCATTCGCTTTATACAAACTCAAATAAAAATATTCATAGTCTTATATTTATTAAAATAAACGCTAAATCTTCCAATGGCTTCTTTTCGTCGAATCGTGTAGAAAGGGACAATCTAATAGTACGAATGCGTCGCAAGGGAAGAGTAAAATTCGCTAAAAGTCGTAAATGGGTCGAAGAAAATTTCTGTTTAAATAGTGTTAAAGCGTTAGAAGAAACCACCACCAATAAAAAAATGTCTATTCCCTTGTCTGTTTAATTGTACACCGCGAGCCATTGGAAAAGATAGGTGAAAATGTGCCAGCGCATCCGTTTGATCAAGCTGGGCCATTTCCGGCAACTATATATTCGCTACAAATTCAATCGCATCCAGTAATACTCCACCCCTCCAATTTGGCAGTAATAAGAGTGAGTAGCAAAAAACGGTAGTGAGCACAAGGGCGTGGAATATTACAGACACCATTGAGCATATAAATATATAATACAAAATAATATTTCTTAAATATTTATATATATATAATTCGAGTATTCGTTTCTATATGCATGCATTACTGTTGCAAAACTGTGGTGTTCTTTCTATATTACATTTGTTTACGTGAGGTAGTCTGGACTGGGCTCCGCCATGGGCTCCGGCGTCGTGAAGAGCGGATTCGGGAACTCCGGTGGATGAGGCAGGGGTCCCGTTGCCTTGGGCCTGCGACGATAAGCCATGAGCCAACAGGATACTGCTACGGCAACAGCCACCAGAGCCAGAAGGGCAGTGATAATTAAGGCTATTATGAAGCCTATCATGGACACGCAAATGTCCTCCACTCGTTGCGAATCTGGAGCTAATTTCGGAAACAACAAGTTACGCAAATCTTTGATTAGGTGAGGTGTACGTACCTTCTTGCAGATCTGTGAATCGTTCCTCACGTCTCTCGAAGGTCAAGATGGCGTTTGATTGGATTGTGATTTCTTCTCTGAGTTGTCCAGATAGCAGATCTCCGTTTACTGCTAAATCTGTGTTGTTGTCCTCTACTTCTCGCTTTCTTCTGCCAAAGGCATTGTATCCTCGGCAATTCACCTGCACATTTTCATATTATAATTACCATCTTCAACTCATATGTAGGCCCAATAGTTTTATATGACGAAATTTCTCAAGTTGATAAAGTTTAATATGTTACAAGAATTGAATAAGCATGTGTACCGTGCTTTAAATTTTTTACACAACATAATGGATACGTTCGTCCCGACTCGACATTTGGAATAGAAGGGTGGCGATGGACTGGTGACATCCCACCCCACTATTGCAGTAGCGTATCTGAGTCAGCCTAAGTGATGGGCTATATTCTGTATAAAAATTAAAACACGGTATATATTCTATAAATAGAATTTGAAATATACGCCAATTGCCTGAAGTCCGAAGTCAAAAATCAAGGGTCAAAATTACCAAAAATTAAATAAATAAATAAAAAGACACTTACAGGTTGGCACTTTCCAAAGCAAACCCTAATATTGCACTGGAATCTGATGTTATCGCTGCTGGGGAATTTGAAAGCGTTGAAGCTGGCCAAAAGGCTCTGAGTATCAGAATTGTACTCCCATTCTCCGAAAATCGTCGGATCAGTGGCGCAACCGTTCTCGTCAGTCACAAGGTACTCATTCTCAACGCTGTCTTCCATCGTCTTGGCCACACAGCTCCTGGCAAAGCCTCCGTAGATGGATCCAGGTTGCACGTCCACCTGCAGCATCAGGTTGTCCCCGATCTCGGCGGAATTGATCTCCTGGCCAGTGGGCGTTACGATCTTCATGAGGCACGTGGGAGGAGGTCCCGTGTTGGCGATGGTACCGGCGGTGGTCAGCATGGACACGTTGAAGCCCAAGGTGACGTTCTGCTCGCCCGTTTGGTACACGCACTTGATGTGGTACGCTTGGGCCTTGTAGGTTACCAGTTTTGGATGTTTCTGGATCACCAGGACAAAGCTGGCTTGACCCTGGAATTATAAATGTAATGATCAGGATTTTTTCAATCGTTAATAAGTGTTCTTAGAGAAGAATACGGATGGCGGATCCGGATAACTTTGAACTAGGACATGTAGAGAACATGAACGTAAACGTAAAACAAGAACGTAAAACAAGTCCCAAAGAATCTAAGAGAAGGATAACTGGTAGGGAAGGATTAGGGAGGATAAATTGAGAACGACCAAGAACACGATGGAAAGAAAATATACGGAAGTCCAAATACTTCGATGGGAGGACATGCAGAGAACATGAACGTAAACGTAAAACATGAACGTAAAACAAGTCCCAAAGAATCCAAGCGAAGGATAATTGATAGGAAAGAGAAATTGAGGACGACCAGGAACACGATTGAAAGAAAATATACGGATTTCCAAAGACTGCGATTGGATGATATGTAGAGAAGATGGACGAAAAACAAGTCACAAGGAATCTAAGCGAAGGATTAGGGAGGAGAAGTTGAGGACGACCAAGAACACGATGGAAAGAAAATATACGGAAGTCCAAATATTTCGATGGGAGGACATGCAGAGAACATGAACGTAACCGTAAAACATGAACGTAAAACAAGTCCCAAATAATCTAAGTGAAGGATAACTGGTAGGGAAGAGAAATTGAGGACGACCAAGAACACGATGGAAAGAAAATATACAGAAGTCCAAAGACTTCGATGGAAGGACATGTAGAGAAGATGGACGTAAAACAAGTCCCAACGAATCTAAGCGAAGGATTAGGAAGGAGAAGTTGAGGACGACCAAGAACACGATGGAAAGAAAATATACGGAATCCCAAAGACATCGATGGGAGGACATGTAGAGAAGATGAACGTAAAACAAGTCCCAAAGAATCTAAGCGAAGGATTAGGGAGGAGAAATTGAAGACGACCAAGAACACGATGGAAAGAAAATATATGGAAATCCAAAGACTTCGATGGGAGGACATGTATAGAAGATGGACGTTAGATAAGTCCCAAAGAATCTAAGCAAAGGATAACTGGTAGGGAGGAGAAATTGAGGGCAACCAAGAAGAACACGATGAAAAGAAAATATACGGATAGACATCCAGGACCTGCTAAAAGTAAATAATTGGCAGGCGGTGGCTAGGAGCTGACTGGCCTGAAGGCAAAAGTTGACGGAGGTCAAGGTCCAGAAGGACTATAGAGCCATGGGTAGAAGAATAAGTGGTAATCTACATTTAAACTCGGAGCAAAAAAATTATGTATTTTGAGCGAAACGTTTTAGTTTTACACAAGTAAGGCCCTGTGCACACGGAGATACTCAAAAGAAACTGATCACTGATGCAGATTACTAATCAGTCAGTGATGAGTCCATACTCTTGTAGCTAAATGGGGCACAGCAGACAGCACTACTGGTTACTAACCAGTTAGTAACTCGTTAGTAATCGGTTCCAGGCTCTTCCACTTGACTACTTGAGTCAACAGCGACTCAACAGTCGCTTTTGAGTTAAGTTACCCAGTTAATTATCCGCAGATAGAGTTATTGCCGTGTTTTATTTATGGGTTTGCAAAAATGAGCGAACAAATATGAAATATAAAATTGATGGAAGAAGTTGCAAAACACCCCCTTTTATACAATCATTCACACATGCCCTCATATTTGTATTTTGATTGTGTAGGGCAGAGGAAATCACAAATTCTAAATAGCTGTCTTTAGACATACAATAATAAACTTAAAAATTTAGCATTTGATAGATGCGGAGTTTCTTGCGGTAACGAAAAATCTGTGGTGGAAATTTCTTTCGAGATATAGAAGAACTCAATAACTTATTTGTACTCTATTTCGTTTATAATAATAACAGTAAACTAACATCGCTTCATCACTAGAATTACTATCCTCGGTAGCCTGCTTTCACGTCACACAGAAAAAACTACCGATTTGGATCAATGCTGAGTAACTGCGTGTGCGGAACCACATAATTAATGAATTAGTAACCGTTAAGAGCTGATCCCACCACCGTCTAATAAAACTTAGTTTCTGTAAACTTAGTTTAATGTAAACGACAAAATTAATTTGGATTAAAAATTATCCGTTTCACCACGAAATATGTTGCGCAAGAAAACCGAGTTTAGTGAATCTTAGATTAACGAAAATTAAAGTAGGCAACACTCAAAAAGTTGGAGGAAAGTGACAGTTACAGTTACACAGTCGGTGATACAGTGACACATGTAATCGCGTTATATAAAAAACATAGTGTAAAACGTATTCGCGAAACCATACACAAGTAATAGAGTGCAAAAAAAAACGATGGGGAAATTGTCCTAAAAAGTTAGATGAATGGGCATCGATTCCCAACGAGTTCAATTCTCAATCTACTTATATGCCCCGAGATCCTGTAGTGCTGAGGAATTTGAGGGAGAATATAAAAAAAAGCTAAAAGGCTTTTTGCTTGACCCAACAGAACATAGCAAGGGCGACAACAGGTATGTGTAACATAAATCTCAACGTGCATATCATAGTAACAACAAATACAGTAACTTCTTTGATGCGCATGTAAAAATATTGTATATCCGAACATGGTGCTACATAAACTATCAATTTTCAGGGGAAGGTCCGTTTAAAACACATTAAGAAGACCCATTGATTGAGAGTTGGAGAGAAACTCCAGCTGGTGCTCTATTTGCTCGAGGACTTCCGAGGCAGATCGTTTTGATAACCGAAATCGGGTTATAAAATCAAGGTCGTTTAAACCATCAAAATGGTCCTTTCGATTACGGATCCATTGAGGTCGGCGAATGACAAATTCGTCGTCTTCTTCCTCGCTGGATGTTTCGGCAAATGTTATTTCAAATACTCTTTTCAATGCCATTTTACTCAAAGGAATGCGATACAAAATTCGCGTATACCAGTGTCAACTATTTGACATTTGACAGCTATCATTAAGCTTTGTTCGGGGGTTTTACTGGCCAAAATGGCCAGTTACCTTTAAAACGCCGTTTACTTATGAAACCGCTATTAATATGTTGGTGAAACCGAAAAATAGCAGTTAGAGATGTAAACTCGGGTTAAAAAATTTGAAACGCAGTTTACTTTTTGGTGGAATCGGTGGTTTCAAGTGATTTCGATCACAAACTTGTTCCATTTCTTTTCAGTAGCTCCGTGTGAATATGGGCTAATGAAACTTGATAAATCGTTCTCACAGACACGAATGCACAAAGTACAAACTTTTTGCATGATCGTAGAAAAAGCGTTGTAAGTGTTTCATTTCGTGTTGATTAATTAATTGGTGATTACTTACATTAACATGGATCAGGCCGCAATTTCCGAACTGTACTTTGAATGTTTCGACTTTGGGCACGGAATCGGGCGGTAAAGTGACCACTCTCCTGCATTGCTCGTCCTTGCTGTGGCCCTTCACATACAAAACTCCGTTGAATCCTTGTTCGGTGATGTGGATCTCCACTTGAACGCCATCCGAGAGACAGCTAACAAGCATTTCGGGTCGCGGGAAGTCCGTTTTGAATTGCGAGGTGCGATCTGCAAGCAAGTTCAAGATGTAACGCAATAATTGGTATAATTACCAGAGGGACGTACTGCAAAGAACCTCCGCGTCTCCGGTGTATCCGGTGATGCATTGGCACACGGCTTGGTGGTTGGTCGCGTTGCACAGGGCGTTGATGCCGCAGTTCTTGGTGGCGCAAGGGTCATCGCATGTCTTCGTGACGGGGTTGCAGAACTTGTGGTCGGGGCAGTGGTCATCGTGCTCGCACTCAGGGCCGGTCACTGGCACGCAGTTTCCTCTGGCGTCCAGGCGGTAGCCAAATTCGGTGGGGCACACGCAGTTTCCGCGCTCGTCGATGATGAGACCGCGCTCCAGAGCGCACACGCAACGTCCTCGCTCGTCGACCTTCAGGCCCTTCTCTTGCTGGCAAAGTATGCACTCGTCGTTTTCGTTGAGGGCGGTGGTCGGTGGGCAGACGCAATTGCCATCTGCCGTGCTTATAAATCCTTTATCAGTTCTGCATAAAGCCACTGGAAAATAGTTATAGATATTAATAGTATAACCACAGCAGGGAGTTAGTGCGAAACCAAAAATTTTCTGAATAATTAGACTTATTAATTCAATTTAGAAAATAATTTGCTCGCCATTATTTGGTTGTAGATTATATGTTATATAATTTTGTGCAAATTGTTAATAATTAGGTGACTTATAAAAATAATTGCGATATTATTGCTACATTTTGCTAAGTTGGTTTGGGCATCCAGGCAACTATTTCATCGAGCGAATAAATACGTAAAGTTACAAAATTATTACTGACAGGGCAGAAGGACCCACGTTGGTCGATAGCCAGTTAGGGATAATATCCCTAACAAATACCGGCACTACTACTATTACTGACAAATCTGTTTTGACTATTTGTACAATCTTTTTACATCCAGATTATCTAGAAATGAGTTCTAACATGGCTATGCCAGTGAGTGCAACCGTAAATGCAGGGGCGGAAGGTGGTCTCTATAGGTGGTATCGGTGAAAGGTGTATGAAGTGTAAGCTAAGAGAACCGGCTCAGTTGCCTCCGAGCCTTGCGAGTATGTAGATCGCAGCTAAAGTAATAATGTGTTTAGTGCTGGCGTGAAAATGCAGCGAACCATCGAGCACTACATGAGCAAGAGAGAGGTTACACGAGAGTCAGCCCGAATGTACCCGCGGTAGTCTTGGAAGATGGCTTAGCAATGCAGTGGACATGTTTGAACTCATTCTAGTTAATCTGTAAGTATTTAATGAAAACATTGTAACTTACTCTTATCGCATTGTACTGCAGCATTGCCTTGATAACCGGGCAGGCACTCGCAGATCATAGTCCTAACAGGGGTGGTGTCTAGCACTCTGCATTCGGCGTTAACTCCGCAGGGCTCTGTGGCATTACAAGGGTTAACGCATTCGCCGCCAATGCAGGCGGTTTGCGAGGGGCAGTCGCTGTCGTATTTGCATTTCTCTTCCTCTTTAACGCACCCACCGGCTCCGTCGCCGTTGAAGCCTGGCGGACAGGCACAGACGGCCTTGTGGTCGAAGACGCGGCAGGTGGACGGTTTCAGGCACGGGTTCGAGTCGCACGGGTCTTCGCACTTCTGGTTGACGCAGGCACGGCTGAACGGGCACTCGGTGTCCGAACGGCAGCCTATGAGGACGCAGGCGATCTTGGGGTTGCCCTGGAAGCCTGGCGGGCACTCGCAGATGGCGCGGTGGTTGATGCCCAGGCAGTTGGCTCGGGTGCCGCAGGTGGTGCCGTCGGAGGCGCACGCGGGCACGCACTGCCTGTTGATGCAGGCGTGCTGCCCGGAGCACTCGTCGTCACTTCTGCAACCGACCCTGGTGCAGTCGATCTCGGGATTGCCGTCATAGCCTTGCTTGCAGGTGCATATGGGTTTGTGGTCTTTGATGCGACATTCGGCGTTAGGACCGCAGTTGCAAGGGTCTTTACAGATGCCTTGCACGCAAGCGCGGTTGGCGGGGCAGTCTTTGTCAGAAACGCAACCACCTATTTCTCTCACGGGTTGCGTGGGGATGCAGGTGCCGCTTCCGCTGCTTATGTACCCAGGTGGGCACACGCATATCATGGTTCGAACTGGCACCGAGGGTACGACCTGGCACTCGGCTGGGGTATGGCAAGGTTCTAGTATAGCGCAAGGGTCTTGGCACTTGTTGTTGATGCAGGCAAGGCGAGATGGACATTCGAAGTCTTCCTTGCACTCGGGCTGAGGTTCTCTGCGACAATCCACGTAAGGATTACCCAGGTAACCTGCCGGGCATCTGCAAAGTGCCATGTGGTTTTGGACGCGGCACTCGGCTCGTGGAGAGCAGGGTTTGTCGTAAACGCACGGGTTAATGCATTGGGCGTTGATGCATTGCCTATCGCTCGGGCAATCGCTGTTCGACGTGCATCCAACGACCAAACACCTATCGTGTGGGTTACCCCGATAACCGCTCAAACAGCGGCACTCGGCTCTGTTTCGGTAGACATAACATTCCGCGTTGATTCCGCACGGGTCTCGTATTATGCATGGGTTGATGCAGTTGCTGTTGACGCACGCCTTTCCAGACTCGCACTCGGAGTCGATCCTGCAACCGACGGCGTGGCAGGCGATGTTGGGGTTGCCCTCGAAGCCTTCCTCGCAGGAGCAGATCGGTCGATGGTTTTGTACGTAACAGGCGGTATTCGTACCGCAGTCGCAAGGGTTGCGGCACATCCGGTTGATGCAGGCCTCGTTGGACGGGCAGCCATCATCTGATGTACATCCAGGTGGACTTGGCACGATGACAGCCTGGCACTCGCCGTCGTCATTGGGCACCCAACCTTCCGGGCAGGTGCAGATCATGGTCCTTACGGGGATGGTGTCGAGGACCGAGCACTGGGCAGTGCGGTGGCATGGTGATAATTCGTGGCATGGGTTGACGCAGGTGTTCTTTATGCAGGCCAGTTTGCTGGGGCAATCGATGTCGAGCTCGCATTCGGCCTTACCGGCTACAAGAACAGGGGCTGTGCAGTACGACAAGGGGTTGCCTTCGGGTAGGTGCGAGGGGCACAAGCAGCCAGCGGCGTGGTTTTGGGCATAACATATGGCGTTTTGCGCACACGGAGGGTTCGCAATGCTCGAGCATGGATCCACGCATCTCTGTTGTATACACGCCCGATTGGTCGGACACTCGGAATCAACGTGACATTCAACGCGCTCGCACCGTTGGAATGGATTTCCTGAGAACCCTGATGGACACCTGCACGTCGCTCTATGGTTATTTCCGTAACATTCAGCACTTGCAGCACATGGATCGCCGAGGATGCACGGGTTGATGCATTGCCCGTTGTAGCATTGCTGGTCGTTCTTGCATTCGTTATCGCTTTGGCAGCCAACTATAATTACGCAATTTATATTAAACAGAACAAAACGTGTTGAATTTCATCTTACGTTTAACGCATCCTATCTGTGGATTACCGGAGAAACCAGGTCTGCAATAGCAAATGGGGTAGTGGTCGGTCACTTTGCATTCAGCGTTAGGGCCGCAATTGCACGGGCTAACGCAGCGTGCGTTCACGCAAGCTTCTGATCTTGCACATTCGCTGTTAGATTTGCAGCCCAAAGTTGGTTCAATGGCTATAAAAAAGTTGTATTAAAATACAAAATTTCAGGAGTTCCATGATACTAATTTGAGATAATGTGGGCCAAAAACGCTAGTTTGGCTGACAGGTTACAACGCTTGCTTAACATGGGTTCTTAAGTGTTTTAATGAGTGGTGCCAGAGAAAGAACGCTACAGAAAATTTTCTACCTTCCACCCTGAGGAAGGTAAGTGTTAAATTACATCCCGTAATTCATAGTAACAAAACCTTTTTTGGTAAGTGGGCCTTACTTGCATCAAATCAATGTCACTACAGTATACTTACCATGTATGGAGTGTAGTTTATTAACTTGAAACAATTTCTGACTAATTCGAATTTGAAGCTAAATTACTAAAGAAAAAGTAATATAAATAATGAGTACTTACGTGGTATACACTTAATTCGAGGATTTCCTTCATAACCTGCAGGGCATACACATACGGCTTGATGGTTATTAATAGAGCAGAATGCTCCGACAGCACAAGGTTGCCCGTGGAGGCATGGGTTGATACATCTTTCGTTTGTGCACGTCTTATCATAGGTGCATTCGTTATCAGTATAGCACTCAGCTACGGGTATTGGTATTGGTACTTTGGGTACTAAAAACAATGATAAATTGAATTACCTACAAACATTTGATAAAATTCAAATACTCACTGCTGTTGCATTCTATGTGGGGATTGCCAATGTATCCTGGTGCACACGTGCAAATTGCTTGATGGTATCTTGAATTGCACTGCGCGTTAATTCCGCAGACGTCCACTCTACAGGCGTCGATGCAGTTTCCTCTGATGCACTTCTCTTTATCCGTGCATTCATTGTCGACTCGGCACTCAGGCTGCTCATGAATTACAGGCTTGCATCTTCCACTCACATCTATGAACGTATCGGTGGGGCATTGGCACATGACGGTGCGTAACGGTAGGGTGTCTAAGACCCTACATTCTTGATCGATGGAGCAAACGTTGTTGGAGGCGCAAGGGTTTTGGCAGTGAGCGTTAATGCAGGCCAATTGGGACGAACACTCGGCGTCAACCCTGCATTCAGGCTCTGGTTGACGTGATGACAGGCATTCGATGTAAGGATTTCCTGAAGTACCTCCTGGGCAGGTACATTTGGGCTCGTGGTTTCTGCCTATGCAGGTTGCTGTATCGGCACACGATTCGTCATCACAGACGGGCCTGCAGACTCTGTTCAAGCGATCACAAGCCTCATGGTCGGCACAGTCCTCGTTGTACTGGCAAATTCCGGCAATGCAAGATAAATAGGGATTACCCTGAGTGCCAACAGGACACAAGCATTTAGCCCTGTGCGAGTTGACGACGCATTCGGCTCCTCGTCCGCATGAAGTGGACGCGCATGGGTTCAAGCAGTTCTCGTTAACGCAGGCCTTATCGTATGGGCAATCGCCGTCCACCTTACATTCGGCTGCAATAAAAATTTGGTTGCATTATTTTAATATGTACCGCAAATTATGCTATTACGTTTGTAACAGAGCACTTGCGGGTTTCCGCCCCATCCTTCTGGGCATTTGCAAGTTGGTCTGTGCTGGTTGGTTCTGCAAACCGCGTTGTTTCCGCAAGGATTGGCTATTCCGCATGGGTCTTGGCAGCGCTGGTTAACGCAAGCTCTGTCGCTAACGCATTCCGAATCGATGGTACATTCGGGCTTATTTTGCGGTTCTATAATAATGGCAAAAATTATATTACAATCACCAATCATTATAATTGATAGTCCGGCGGGAAAAGGGTTGAAAATTGAAATACTCAACTGGCAGTTAAATAATTGTTAGGTATGAGGTCCACTTATGTTACTTAAAGGCCTAATGTTGGAATCTTTCAAAAATCACTCATACCCCTTTTCGCGGACGGAAAATTAACGAGTTCTAATACCTTGGCTGCATTTTATAAACGGATCTCCTATTAAGTTCGAGGGACATCTGCACACGGCTCTGTGATTAGTTGGTGTGCATTCTGCTGTTAACGCGCACGGATTTGCAATCGCGCACGGATTAACGCATTGCCTATTCAGACAGGCTTCACTCAGAGAACAGTCATCGCTTGATTTGCATCCCGGCTCTTCTTGTGGAACTGTTGGAAGTACAATTTATATTAGCACAAAGAATTACTGTGGAAACCTGTGAAGTTAAAACATATGTTGCTGTTATTTCGGGGGAATGTGGATAAGGATTTATCATTATTTATAATTCTCCTGAAAATTAACGATTCATTAGCTCGAGTATCATGAATTTGCTGAGGCAACTGGTAATACTTACTGCGTTTGCATTCAACGTCCGCGTCACCTACGTATCCTGGTAGGCACAAGCACGACATGGTGCGTAAAGGTAGCGAATCCACTACGCTACATTCGGCGTTAATTCCGCAGGGCTTGGTTTCCACGCAAGGATTTTTACAATACCCACTGAAGCAGGCCTGCTTGCTAGCACAATCGGCGTCCATTTTACATTGCGGCTCGACGACTACAGGAGCCACGTTGCAGGAGACAAGCGGATTTCCTATGTATCCTGGTGGGCATGAGCATTGGGGTACGTGGTTGGTGACCCTGCAGACGGCCCCGAAGCCACAGTTGCACGGGTCTTCACAACGTTCATTTCTGCAAGCTAGGTTATACGAGCACTCGCTGTCGCTTGTGCACTCGGGGCGCTCACATCTGACCTGAGGGTCGCCCCTGAATCTGTCTGGGCAATAACACCTAGCTCGATGGTTCGAATCAGCCCTGCACATTGCGTTAATTCCGCACTGAGTGTAGGAGCATGGGTCCACGCACTCGCGGTTAACGCAAGCTTGGATGGCCGGGCAATCGGAATCCGAACGGCATCCAACTGAAATAATACGGAGAAAGTTCGTTTGGATACAAATTTACGAAATTATAAGATGTGTAAGGATACCGGCGGCTGAGGTACTAAATAAAATCATGAAGCAAGAATGGAGTCCGAAAGTTACCCTTGAGCCTCAGTAGGAACTTTGTACCCCTTCATTTAAAAACACTCTCCAATGCATCTTCAATGGTGCAACCGCGTAAGGTAAGTGTATACACATGAGGTGCCTAGATATAAAAGCGGACATCTACATTTTTCACACAATTTGAGTTTGAATCATCTATGTATTTTTTATGGTAACGCGCAAAGAATTAAATGAGGCATTAGACGCCCAATTAAAGCATAGCTATTAATCAAATACGTACTTTCAAAGCAGGCACTTTGGGCGTTGCCGGTATATCCGTCTCTACAAATGCAAACAGGTCTATGAAGTTGCACCCTGCAGTCGGCGTTAGTGCCACAAATTCCAGGGTTCTCGAAGCAAGGATTCCTGCACTGCTCATTGATACAAGATTTGTCGTTAGTGCAATCGCTGTCCTGCACACATTCTGGTTTAGGCTCTGTAAGTATTAAATTATAGACGCTGCTGCGTAGTGTAACCCAAAAACTTACGTTCAATCGGTTGTATTTTGCATTGAATTTCCGGTGTTCCTACGTAACCAGCGGGACATGTGCATACAGCTTTATGGTTGATGGCTCTGCACAAGGCGTTCAAGCCGCACGCGTCTCTGCAAGGATCTCTACATCTCTGGGAGTAACATGCTTTGTCTCGTGGGCAATCCTGATTGATTACGCATTCGGGGTATAGGCAAGAGGCGGCGCCGTTGACCACCCTGCATTGGCCGTTTGAACGGCACGGTGATGGATTGCAAGGATCTTTAGGCTCAACTGGTTGCTCTTTGCATAACGTGAAGGGATCTCCTTGCAGAGGCGGAGGGCAACTGCAAACCGGGCTGTGGTTGATTACGTGGCAGACAGCGCCAAAGCCGCAAACTCCCGGGCAAGGGTCTATACATTTCATGTTCGAGCATGCCCTATCACGGGGGCAATCTGTGCTGATGGTGCACTCAGGTCTGCATCCGCCGGTAGTTGGCGAGCCGAAGAAACCTTGCTGGCATTCGCATATGGCGTTCTGCCCAGATGTCCTGCAGAAGGTGTTGATTCCGCAAGGTGACGGGTTGCAAGGATCTCGAGGAGGCTCTTCTACGGTCGAACCGCGCGTTAATAAAGAATCGTTAGTGCAAACTTATATACGTTACCTCTCGCAGGGACGATGTAGCACTGCCTAAAGGCGTCTCCTGTGTATCCTCGTGGGCACGTGCAGACTGGTATGTGGTTGGTGACGTCGCAGATGGCGTTCACGCCGCACGTTCCAGGGCACGGATCCTGGCATTTGTTTCTGATGCAAGCCCTGTTCATCGGGCAATCTGAATTCGCAACGCATTCAGGACGGCAAATTTCGTACGGATTTCCGTGGTACTCATTCAAGCATTCGCACACTGCGTAATCGTTTTCCACTCTGCAACGTGCGTTTGAACCGCACGGGCTTGGGTAGCAAGGATCACGCTTTTCGCTAGTTGGAGGCCGTGGAGCTGCACAAAATAAATATATGTTAATAATGTTTTCTTAGTTATGTAGTTCACATATCGTCCATTTCGGTAAAAAAATCTTGCAACTACGTTATTTCCTAAAATTTCCCAACAGATATGAATCTGTATTTGAATGATACACATTAACCCATTTTCACAAAAAAACATTTATTAATTAAATGCACATTAAATGCACATCAGTCCAATGAGTTGGACCTATTACGGGAGGCTATACAATTGCTAGCATTTGGGTTTGCACTAGGATTAAAACGTTTACAAGTTTTAATACAGTCTAGCAGTGGGTTTGATAATGGAGGTAAATCGTTATTTAATAGCCAATTGTATTAACACTTGTAAACATTTTAATCCCAGTGCAAACACAAATGCTAGCAATTTCATAGCATTCGGTAATAGGTCCAAGAAACACGCATTAGACTAATGACCCGTAGGAACCATGAATTGTTTACCATGCTCAAACGACATTATGAATATATATAAAGCGCTAAAATTGTATTTAGTTTTAAAGTACCTATTTATACAGGGTGTCTCTTAATGACGTGTTAATATTTAAGGGTGTAATTCAGGTCATTTTATGAAGAAAAAAATCATATAAACATATATCCGCAACGGCTTAAATTTTTTGCTAGAGGGTGTTGAAATATTTTTGTAAATCATTATTATTTTTAATATCTCCGAAAACACTTTAGAATAAAAATACAGATATTAAAAAAGATACCGTATTAAAAAAGTATTTCAACACCCTGTAGCAAACTATTTAAGCCGTTGAGGATATATGTTCATATGTAATTCTCTTTATGAAATGACCTGAGGAATTACACCCATAAATATTAGCACGTCATTAAGGAACACCCTGTATGTACAGAATATGGTCGCAAAGCGTCCGAAATGTGGGTTTAATTAATAAATGTTTATTTGTGAAAGAGGGTTAATGTGTGTCATTAAATTATTTCTCCTTCACAAGCTCAAAGTAAAACATATATGAATCTGTAGTCCGGAGATAAATATTTAGATAGCTAGTTTAGATAAATCTACAGCTAAAAATCTAATCTGGAGATAGAATTTTAGACTTACAGTTAAATCTGTAGTCCAGAGATAAATAATAATGTACATATAACGCCAAACCTAAATATTCAACTTCAGGCCTAAATATTAGGCTCTGCACTAAAATTATTTATATATTCTTGATATTCAGCTCTGGATTACAGATTTTATATAAATATATTCAGCTCTAGCTATAATTCGACGAAACTAGCTATAACGACTAAAATTCTATTTTCAGATTAGATTGATACATGTAGATCTAAATATTTAGACTACAGATTTGTCTCCATGTCTATATATTTATATACAGATTCCAGATTTTGCTCCGAGGATGATATTCAGAAATATTCAACTCTAGACCTACACAATAAAACACATAAGTACCTTTTCCTCACAAAATTTATCATTTTCTAAATGTACATTTCGGTCACCATGTGACCATATTCATTAATATACTGAATATGGTCACATGATGATCGAAATGTACATTTAGAAAATAATAAATTAAGTGAGGAATCAGTATCGTTAGTGTACTGAATAAGCTCACGTGGTGACCGAAATATACATTTAGAAAATAATAAATTTATTGAGGAAAAGGTACTCAAGTGTTTTATTGTGTTAAACGCCTCTTTACGTGCCGAACAAATATATTATTCTATACCTTTTCAAGTTAAAATTGAGACCAATCAAGTTCAAATTGAGACCAATCATTTCAAATTGAGGCCAATCAAGTTCAAATTGATACCAATCAATTTCAAATTCAGACCAATCAATTTCAAATTAGGACTAAACAAAATGAAGTTGAAACTAAACAATATCAAGTTGTCATAATAAATTTCATTTGTTTACTCTCAACTTGATATTTTTTAGTATCAACTTGATTTTGTTTAGCCTCAATTTGAAATTGATTGGTACCAATTTGAACTTCAATGGCCTCAATTTGAAATTGATTGGCCTCAATTTGAACTTGATGGGTCTCAATTTGAACTTGAAAAGGTATAGACCTACAGATTTTACTCTAGAGCTCAATGTTTAGCTGTCGATCAAGATGTGATATTTGGATATAAATATTTAAATATAAAGCTAAATTTGTAGTGTATGGATACATATTTAAATCTACTGTTAAATCTGTAGTGTGGAGAAAAATATTCAAATCTAGAGCTACATTCGTAGTCCGGAGATTAATTTTTTGAGCTAAATATTTAGCTTCGATATAGTCGATAACCAAAACAATTGAATGGTTTATTTCAGAACGCCGTCAAGAGACTTTTATATGAATTTGACTTTTTTTATGGAATACGATATCAGTAATCAAAACGCATATTTTCCTGTATGGTCTCTTGACAATACTGTAACTGACATTACGTTTTATGGGACGTTTAATAACAATATATAAAATATGAAAAGATATAGTATTTTTCATTGTTTCCCGAAAATTTTAAAAAGTGCACTTAACGTGTTTCTAAAATAAATGATTCAATTACACCTAAACTGATATATCTTTATATATTTTATATATTGTTATTAAACGTCCCATAAAACGTAATGTCAGTTCAAGATTCAAGAGACAATACAGGAAAATATGCGTTTTGATTACTGATATATCGTATTCCATAAAAAATTCAAATTCATATAAAAGTCTGTTTACGGATTTCTGAAATAAACGATTAAATTGTTTTGGTTATCGACTATATCGATGCTAAAATTTCAGCTCAAAAAAATAATCTTCGGACTACGTATTTATCTCTAGATATAAATATATTTCTCCACACTGCAGATTTAACTGTAGATTTATATATGTGTCCATTAGGGTGTCCGTTATTTTCCACATGGCGAATTTTTTTAAGAGGACTAGTTAAATGTCTCCTTTTCATGGTAATTAATTATTTTGAAATAAAAAAAAAACTCATTCGTAACCATATTTTCGCGTACCTGCAGGCAAATGAAATTTCCCATTTGATTAACATGGGAAAATCATCTTTAAACGCTCAAATTTTATTTTACAAATTCTAGGTCTTTATATATGTCAACATGCCATGGAAAAACTTCAAAAACCGTGTATTTAATACAAGGATTTTTTTTTGCAACAAGAAAACCCTTTTTGGTAGCGAATTTCAGGTCTGTTACAGAAAAATTTCAATTTTTCTAATGGTTTTCTTGTTGCAAAAAAATCCTTGTATTTAATACACGGTTTTTGAAGTTTTGCCGTGGTATGTTGACATATGAAAACATACCATGGCAAAACTTCAAAAACCGTGTATTAAATACAAGGAACTTATTTTTGCAACAAGAAAACCCTTTCTAGTCGCGAATTTTAGGTCTGTTATACTAGAAAAATTGGAATTTTGGTGTAACAGATCTAAAATTCGCGACCAGAAATGGTTTTGTTGTTGCAAATAAAATGTCTCCGTATTCAATATACGGTTTTTTTAAGTTTTGTGACGGTATATAAGAAGACCTACAATTTGAAAAAAAAGCGTTTAAAGGCGATTTTCCCATGTTAATCAAATGGGAAATTTCATTTGCCTGCCGGCACGTGAAAATACGGTTACCAATGAGTTTTTTATTTAAAAATAGTTATTTACCATGAGAAGACATTTAACTAGACCTTAAAAAAATGCGATTTGGTAAATAAAGGACACCCTAGTGTCCATATACTATAAATTTAGCTGTATATTTTAATATTTATATTGAAATATCACATCTAGATCTGAAGCTCCAAACATTCAGCTCCAGAGTTAAATCTGTAGGTCCAGAGTCGAATATATATCTTCGGAGGAAAATCTGCAATCTGGATATAAATATTTAGATCTGGAGGCAAATCTGTATTCTGGAGATTAATATTTAGATCTACAGGTAACAATCTAATCCGAAAATAAAATTTTGCGACCGGTTCCATAATGGTATTAAAGTTTTCTTTAAACCGAAAAGGTGCCTTAAAGTACTGCAACGTGTTCCATATTTGATTTTTAAACGTCAAAAGTGTCTTTTATAATATGGAACAGAAGCAGACTTTAAAGTCGACTTTTCTATTAAGTAAGCTTTACATAAAGGAGACTTTTCTGTGATAATATGGAACCGGCCCTTAGTCGATAATAAAAAAAAAATCTTTAAATTATTATTAAACTTTGATTGAACCTAGCATTAAAAATCTTATGGACTTGAAAGACTTTTTAAACGGACGATATGCAAGTAAAGTGTGCGACTAAATATACGTTTACCAACTGAAATTAAAGACAACGTATTAGAGACAAATATACATTAGGAAACTGAAATGAAACATGGAAAGTAATCATAGTGCAGATGTAAAAGAAAAATAGAATTGCTGTTAACACATAAAAGTACAAATAGACACACTAAAGTTCTAAAAGAGAAAAACAAACAAAGTGCTTTACAAAGTTCTAACCAACTACTAAATGAGGCAACAACAACAAACCTATTGGGCAAAAAAAAGGTAAAAACAAAATTTTGTTTTAATTTCTCTTTTATGGTTAATTGGCTTACGTGGTTTGGGCTGACAAGACGTGAACGGGTCGCCTACGTATTCTGGTATGCATATACAATTGGGGATGTGGTGTATTACATGGCATTCGGCGTTTATGCCGCACGAGCCAGGGCAAGGGTCCTTGCATTTTAGGGTAATGCAAGCCAAGTTTGTGGCACATTCGTTGTTGGCAACGCATTCTGGGCGGCAGTTTGGTGGAGCGCCTATGTACGTGGCAAGACAGGTGCACGAGTATTTGCCATTTGGCAGGGGCTGGCATTGGGCGTTGGGGCCGCAAGGTGAGGGCACGCAAGGGTCTGCCGGTATATCTACAGGCCTGGGCCGTTCCTCAGCTGTGGGTGCGAAAATTGTTATAAATTGCATGAAATTAAGCCGTTAGGTCTTACGTATTGCGTAGCATCGTATGAAGGGGTCGCCAGTGAATCTTGGAGGGCAACTGCAAATGGGGTTGTGATTGACGACGTTGCAGTTTGCGGCGAGGCCGCAGGTTCCAGGGCAGGGGTCTATGCATTTTTGGTTCACGCAAGCTTGGTTGAGGGGACACTCGGAGCTTGTCACGCATTCGGGACGGCAAGTGGGCGGGGTGCCTATGTAACCTGCAAGGCAGGAACACACAGCCTGGCTGTTAATGTCCCTGCACTGGCTGTTGGCACCGCATGGCGTAGGGTTGCACGGGTTCGTTATTACTGGGGCTGAAATAGTTTTCGTTAAGACCGCACAAACTTGTTAAAATGCTACGTACTCTCTATTTTGCGGCATACAAAGAACGGATCGCCTGAGTACCCTTGTAGGCAGCTACACATGGGTACGTGGTTGATTACGGCGCATTCCGCATTTTCGCCGCAAGTGCCTGGGCATGGGTCTTTGCACTTATTCCTAATGCAGGCCAAATTTCTGGCACAATCGGTGTTAAGGACGCATTCCGGCCTGCAACCTCTGTAAGGGTCTCCGTGGTATTCGGGCAGACACGTGCAGACGCCGTTATTGCATTGCGCGTTGGCGCCGCATGGCGAAGGGTTGCAAGGGTCTTTGGGTGCCGGTTTTGGCGCTAAAATTTACGTGTTAACATAACGAAGTAATTTCTACATGAAGAAACGTACCCAAAGGTTTAGGGTAGCAGTTATTAAACGGATCACCAGTGAAACCATCAGGGCAAGTGCATATGGGCGTGTGGTTGATGACGGTACACCTGGCATTGGCACCACACGATCCAGGGCATGGGTCACCACATCTTTCTCTCATGCAAGCTAAATTGCTTGAGCATTCAGGGTTAATGGTGCATTCAGGTCTGCAATTGGGAGGCGAGCCTATGTAATTGGCAAGGCAGGAGCATGATGGCGAACCACCAACGTCCCGACATTGCGCGAACGAACCGCAAGGTGAAGGCACGCATACGTTGATAACAACGGGTCTTTCTTGTATAACTGGGGCTAAAAATGCATCATCAGCACAAATCCCAGATTAAAAAAGACATAATTCTTACGTGGTATTGGGAAGCATCTAATAAACGGATCGCCAGTATTCCCGACATCGCAAGAACAAATCGGGCTGTGATTGATTACCTCGCAGCGTGCATTCAAACCGCAAGTGCCTGGGCATGGGTCCACGCACTTTTGGTTAACGCAAGCCTTGTTTAAGGCACATTCTGAGCTCGTCACGCATTCCGGCCTGCATCCAGGCGGGCTTCCAATGTACTCCGGAAGGCACGAGCACACCGCTTGATCGTTGAGCTCGCGGCATTGGCTATTAGGCCCGCACGGTGATGGTTGGCAAAGGTTTACCTTTACAGGCTTGAGCGCTGTAAATTGGGGGGCCGTTTAAATATACGTATTTGGGCACGCTAAATGAAAATAACTTACGTTCTGGGGGCGGTAAATTGCAGTACCTGAAGGGATCGCCTGTGTAACCAGGCCTGCAAGTGCACGAGGGCAGATGGTTGATGACTTGGCAGTCGGCATTTTGACCGCACGTTCCCGGGCATGGGTCTTTGCATTTATTGCTAATGCAAGCCTTGTTTGACGGGCAATCGCTGCTGAGCACGCACTCAGGTCTGCATCCTTCGTAGGGGTTTCCTATGTATTCGGGTATGCAAATGCAAGCACCTGCACCGTTGTTTTCTCTGCACATGGCATTGGCACCGCAAGGCGATGGGAAGCAGGGACTAACCGTTTCGACAGGTCTCGCCACCGAAACTATAATTAGCAATATGTAAAAACCGCCCTAATTCCTCACAAATAAAAATTACCTTCGGGTCTAACGCAGCGCCTAAACGGATCTCCGGCGAAACCTGGCAGGCACACACATTGCGGCGTGTGGCTTACAACTCTGCACTCCGCGTTTTGCCCGCATGTACCGGGGCAAGGGTCAATGCATTTGTTATTGGTGCATGCCAGATGGTTGGGGCATTCAGGGTTGCTGATGCACTCAGGTCTGCAATTTGGCGGCGAACCGATGAAGGTTGCCAAACAGGAACACGAAGGTCCTCGCTCGGTTACCCTACATTCCGAATTCGCACCGCAAGGCGACGGTCTGCATGGATTTTCATCCACCACAGGCACCGTAACAATGGGTCTTTGGATGCATCGCACGAACGGATCGCCCTCCAGCGAAGGCGGGCAGCTGCATATCGGGTTATGGTTGTTGACCTGGCAGTTGGCGTTTATACCGCAAGTTCCTGGGCACGGGTCAATGCATTTCTGGTTGACGCACGCCTGGTTGAGGGCGCACTCGGAGCTGGTAACGCATTCGGGCCGGCAAGTAGGCGGGGAACCTATAAATCCTGGCACGCAAGAGCACACGGCTTGCCCGTTGATATCGCGGCATTGGCTGTTAGGGCCGCATGGTGATGGGTTGCAGGGGTTCCGTACAATCGGGTCTTGGATAGGGAAACAGGCCACGAAGGCGTTACCTGAGAACTTCGGCAGGCACGAGCACATGGGTATGTGGTTGACCACAGTGCACTCTGCGTTCTGCCCGCAAGTTCCCGGGCACGGATCCTTGCACTTATTTCTAATGCAAGCCTGATTCCTATTGCAATCGCCGTTGAGCACGCATTCAGGCCTACACCCTCTATAAGGATCGCCTTGATATTCGGGTAGGCACGTGCAAATTCCGTCTCTGCATTGAGCGTTTGAGCCGCATGGTGAAGGATTGCAACGATCCTGCTCTACAGGTTCTAGTGCTGAAAACGAAACCGATCAAACCTATACCTTAACATCGATTTATTTAGGCATCTTACGTGGTGATGGTTTTGGGAAGCAGTTTGTGAACGGATCACCGGTAAAACCTTCGGGGCAAGTACACACGGGCGTGTGGTTGAAGACGTTGCACCTGGCATTGGCACCGCACGATCCAGGGCATGGATCCCTGCATTTTTCTCTAATGCAGGCCAAGTTGCTGGAGCAATCTGGATTGATCGTGCACTCAGGTCTGCAATTCGGGGGGCTGCCAATGTAAGTGTCAACGCAGGAGCACGACGGCGAGCCGCCGATATCCCTACATTGCGAAAACGGCCCGCAAGGGCTTGGCACGCAAGGGTTTACCACGGCCGGCTTCGGTTGCTCAAGTGGGGCTATAAGGGTACGAATGAATATGCAACAAAAATACAGCTAACGAAAATCTTACGTGGGATTGGGTAACACCTAGTGAACGGATCTCCGGTCTGCCCTAACTGGCACGAGCAAATAGGGCTATGGTTGACGACCTCACATCTCGCATTCAAGCCGCATGTACCGGGACAAGGGTCGCCACATTTCTGGTTTATGCAAGCCCTGTTTAGCGGGCATTCAGAGCTAACAGTACATTCAGGTCTGCACCCCGGTGGGGTACCAATGTATTGAGGCAGGCACGAGCAAACAGCTTGTCCGTTAATTTCACGGCACTGGCTGTTTGGACCGCACGGCGATGGCTGGCAAGGGTTCGTAGGTTGTGGTTTAGCTAAAAAAATACCGTTATAACGCACGCATTATTATCTTAACCGCAGTCTTACGATCTTCTACTGGCAAGTTGCAATACTTGTATGGGTCGCCGGTATAGCCCGGCCTGCACACACACGATGGCAGATGGTTCAAGACCTGGCAATCACCGTTCGGGCCACATCGTCCCGGGCACGGATCCTGGCATTTACTGTTTATGCAAGCCCTATTCGAAGGACAATCAGAGTTGAGCACGCACTGGGGCCTGCACCCTTCGTACGGGTTTCCTATGTATTCCTGCTGGCAGATGCAAGAACCGGCGTTGTTGTGTTCCCTGCAAACGGCGTTCGTGCCGCATGGTGATGGGAAGCACGGGTTGATTTGTTCCACAGGTTTCGGAGCTAAATCATTAAAACCTTTAAGTTTTCCGAAAATCATGGCGAAATTTACTACCTTCAATCGTGTTACATCTGGTGAACGGATCTCCGTAGAAACCGACATTGCAGACGCAGTTCGGCGTGTGACTGATCACCCTACATTCGGCGTTTTGGCCACACGTTCCAGGACAAGGGTCTACGCATTTGTTGTTTATGCATGCCAAGTGGTTAGCGCATTCGCTGTTGCTCACGCATTCGGGGCGGCAATTCGGAGGAGCGCCCGTAAATTCTGGTAAACACGAGCACGAGGGCGAATCGGAGACCACCCTGCACTGGGAATTTGGCCCGCAAGGCGATGGTTGGCAAGGATCTCTTATAACCACTGGTTCATCTTCTACAATTTACATAAGATTAACGCTTCAACATTTAACCAGCAAAACTTACAACCGAATACCTCGACACCCAATGGGTAAAAGAGGTAATATGTATTTATATATGTAACTTACGAATGGGTAGGCATCTAACAAACGGATCGCCCGTATTTCTCGGAGGGCAACTGCAGATGGGATTGTGATTAACAACTTGGCACACAGCGCCAATTCCGCACGTTCCCGGGCAAGGATCGATACACTTCTGGTTAACACAAGCCTGATTCAATGAACACTCAGAACTCGTCACGCATTCGGGCCTGCAAGTCGGCGGGCTGCCAATATACCCTGGCACACACGAGCATACAGCCTGGCCGTTTATTTCCCTACATTGGCTATTGGGTCCGCAAGGCGATGGGTTGCACGGGTTCGTTACAACGGGCTCTTGCACTGGGAAACAGGCAACGAACGCGTTTCCGGCGTACTTGGGCAAGCAAGCGCACATAGGTATATGGTTTACAACGCTGCACTCGGCATTTTGGCCGCAAGTACCTGGGCACGGGTCCTTGCACTTATTCCTGATGCAAGCAAGGTTTCTGTTGCAGTCGTTGTTTAGGACGCATTCAGGTCTGCAACCTCTATACGGATCACCAAGGAATTCCGGCAGGCAAGTGCATACACCGTCTCTACATTGGGCATTGGCTCCACAAGGTGATGGGTTGCAAGGGTCTTGCACCGTTGGCTCTGGCGCTAAAATTTGGGGCGTTAATGAAAAATAGCTGATGCAAAAACTCTTTAGTCTTACGTGGTGGTGGTTTGGGGTAGCAGTTTGTGAACGGATCTCCGGTGTATCCATCGGGGCAGGTGCAAATGGGGGTGTGATTAATGACGCTGCATTCTGCGTTTGCACCGCATGATCCCGGGCATGGGTCTCTGCACTTTTCTCTAATACATGCCATGTTGCTGGCACATTCGGGGTTGATTGTACATTCAGGCCTACAATTTGGAGGGCTTCCAATGTAATTGACTAGACAGGAACACGATGGCGAACCACCGATATCCCTACATTGCGAGAACGGCCCACATGGAGATGGCACGCAAGGGTTTACCACTTGTGGCTTAGGCTGGTCTAGTACCGGAGCTGCAATGTCTTCAGTATTAATACAAATTTTGCACATGTTTGTGAAGTTGCAAATAGTTATCTGACGGTACATGCTCTTGGAACTACGAGACAGCTGCACTTTCATAAAAAAGTCACAATTGAAATGATGTTCGGAACTTAAAAGTTACAAAGCAGTTCAGCAGTTGAATTAAATAATTGGTAGATATCGGATATATTACCACAATAGAGTACCATCTTGAATATCATAAGCTGTAAGCGTCATTTTATTTTGAACAATAAAGCGGAAAAATTTGTTGATAATATCCAACAAGCTGCATGGGATAACACCCCTATTATTACTCCATGAACAAAACGTAACAATTACCCCAAAGAAATTCGAACCCATATTTCCGAAATGAGAAGACTCATCAGAAGAATCTGGCATCAATCTAGATGCCCAGCAGATAAGAGTAGAGTAAATAACGCAAGGCAACAACTCAAAAGAGAGATTTAAGAAATTAAAATTAACTCTATTAGTGAATATTAGTGAATATTAGTGAATAGTCAAGAAATAAGAGGGGTCTTTTATATAAAGTAGGTTGACATAAGTCAAATTCGACATATTACTTAATAAAACTGTTTCGCCTTAAAATGTATAACTATACAAGCAGTGAAATGTGCAACATGCTCTTTGTTTATGGTTTAAAACCATAAAATTTAAGTTTCACTTAAACGCGTATACGAGAAAATAGCATATGATGTGGAATAACGTGAAAAAAAAACTTATCACGAGTTCAAGCCTCAGTTTGAGAAAGACAACGCAGGATATGTAAATTGCAGAAAAACAAATTGTCTTATCTAGTGGTATCATATCCGTATATCGTAATATACCGGTTTGAATAGCCGATACCCATCAAAAATTAGCAAAAAAAGAGAATCTGTAACGAAACAGAAGGTCAGGAAGGCCAGGGAAAAGAACCATATGAAGATGAAGTATTTCTTGGCTCAACAATTTAAAAGAATCGTTCGGATTAACATCAAACCAACAATTTAGAACAGTTGTTAATAAAGTTAGGATTGCCATGATGATTTCCAATCTCCGATAGTAGATGGGACTTTAAGAAGAAGAACGACACCTTTGAGGCGTTGGGCAGATATATATTTTTTAATTCCTGGTGAGCATATTTATCCGACAGATAACTTATTCCCAACATTTAAAAAGTTCATAATTTAAATTTATAGTTTTAAAGTTTACATATAAGTCATAATATGAAATAATTTCTTACGTGGAATAGGGTAGCACCGTGTAAACGGATCGCCG